>OX940985.1:0-1200000 GCA_954871275.1 Leptopterna dolabrata | reverse complement strand
ATATCATAATGTGAACATGCAATTGCCCCGAGATGTCACGCCAATCAGTACTCAGTACTCAATACTTCAGTACGTACTTCGAAGGAATGACTCCGGAATGACATTTAAGAAATAGTACGGAACAATCTTTCCTCGGAGCATTGGGGCTCGGTCAAGTGTTTACCCACTTTCTAAATGTTGAGATTATTACACAATATTTACTGAGAAACATCAAGTCCAACGTTTCCATTAGCTCTAGCAATGTATCAGCTATGTATGACACCCATTTTGACAGCAAGCCATCCCGAACTTCAACTAAAAACTTCACTTCCGATTCCAGTTTCATCAATATTGAAGGAATACGCTATGCAATAATATTGCTCTCTGTGCTTTAGTAAATTCCTTGCTTTTGTATCTCGATATCTAGGTCCTTCGATATCTTGGTACTTATAAATATCTGCTGCAGGTATACGTCGGCCAATATCAACAATAAATACCTAATAAAAATGTAGACATACGATTATCAGACGGTTCGTACAACTAAACAACAGCATCTACAACTAAACTCTCCCGGACACATTTTGATGAACTAGTTACCTATTCGATTTAAATGATTATCGAGCTCACAGATCTCTGTATTTAACCATAAGAGGTAGTTATAATTATTACAGCAACGTCTATACCTAAATCCCTAAACCACAATGTACCTACTTAGATACGACAGAATGTCTTTCGCTGATCCCGAAAGTCGATACGTCTAGCTTGAATATCAACCAACTAAAAATACACGGGTTTTCTTTGGTTTTATTACGCTTTTGATCCGCTACCTTACTATTCATGTCACTTTCAATCTCCGAGATGGGGCTCATTTCCACTAGAGTACCAATATCTCCTTCCTTTAGTCTCGTTATTAATAGGTCCTTTGACCTTTGAATAGGTCAGGACCTTTGAAAAGTTGGTACCTAGGTAGCCTTCTAGAACCGGCGCGTTTCACATCAGTTTTCACAGCGAAAATCTCCGTATTATGAAAAGTAAAAACTCTTTGACAGATTTCGAGTTTTAAATGTAACAAAAAAACCGCCTAAGAATCTTTTTGGGGACTTTTGGCTTGGCGGCATGGGCTTGTACTGAAACTTAGAATGCATCGTGATAAATTCTGTCGGTTTTAGGATATTCACATACCCTGTTCGCTTGTGATACTCAAACATTTTCTCTTTGCCATTGGTCCATTTTCTAGTGGGCTCGAGGACTACATTAATAATCATCTCATGTTTTTTTTTGCCACACATTCCTTGGTGCTTGTTTTACAGACATATTCCCATACTGTTTGTACGTCCTACACAAGTCTGTACTCAGAACATTAGTTCTTTCTCAACTCAAGGGCTGACGCTTATTCGGTTTAGGACATGGGGGTGAATGTGGTTCATATTGAGTCGCGGCCTTCCGAATCCAAGAAATCAGAGTATGAAATCCTCGTGGAAGTTGAATGCGACAACAAGAAGATGGAACAGGTGGTGACACTACTGCGGAGGGAAGTTGCAGCCATCAACCTCGCCCAGTACGAAGATGGGGATCTGCCGCCATTCACTCCACTTTCAGCTACGGCAAGTTTCGGTAAATTGGAAAATATGGTTACGACCTTTTGCGATTTGCAATCTCAAGTCGTACTGAAATTTTTAAATACACTAACGTACATACGGTTAGTAAAAATCACTTAGTGCACAAGGTCCATGGATTTGTGTATCCCACTTCTGATAATAGAAATTTTATTTAAACTGACCCCCAGCGGTAAGACCATCAGTAAACTGATGTTGAGTATCTACACTACATGCAGATACATCGGTACATGGATATGTCTTCTTTTTCCCCATGCAAAAAATGTCCATTGTAATACCCAAAATGACCAAATTGACGAAATTACCGCGGTGATAAAAGCGTTGGCAATGTACTTGTTTTAGCAGCAGTTATTATGATCAGATGTTTGGCGAAGAGTTATCCAATTTTTTCCAACAGAAATCCATGATCTACTGTTTATACCTATTTATATCTTGGGTTGAACCTCAATGAATTTTAAATAAATTAATATATAACTATTGTAAAGCTTTGGTTCTGGGGTTTTCACTAATTCCCTACTAGAAGGATGTCTACCCCAGTCCCGAGATGTAAGATCTACCCTAGGCTGTCCCGCTTACCCTTTGGCAGGAAGATCTTACTGTCTAGAAATTACTTCCTTTGAGAATCAAGGAGTAACCCCGCCTGATACACACCTGGAATCCGAGGGTTGTAAATAAAGCTGAACTTGATTAGTAATTTGAATTCTTCTGAAACAGACGCGCTGTTTAATGAAGAGATATGAATACTTGAATGAAATATGAAATATATACATAATATGTGTAATCGAATGCAAGTCCTACCTAAGCCCTCGGAATTGAGAATGTTTCGAACGCACTCCGCAATAAGTTTGCGGCTTTCGCGAATCTCACGCGGGAGCGAACGGATAACAATAGCCAAATGACTCTGACCTGTTTGGTGGTATCAGTATTCGGTGATTGCCTGATGGCTGGTTCTGCAGCTAGGATGGAGGGAATCTGTCAGGTTTCCTCCAAACGATCAGTCCAAAGAGTGAGAAGGTTGGGCACGACTAAAGCCTATTGACTTGTTGCTTCTACGACGTCTAAGGAGAGATAGTATTAATTCCGTGTTTCCGATCAGTTGCCAGTTCGGGTCGGAGGCCTGATAGGGCGTTCTGTTTTGGAAGCCCAATCGAAATTTTGGATTAAGAAGGAGAGGGATGTTCATTTCGGCTCATTGGGTGTGCCGTGACGACAGCATCCTGTACCAATTTTGGTACATGCGGGAAGGGGTACGGTTCCGCCTACCGCTATACGTCACGATTGCAACGGCCAAAGCACGGCCGTTGACTGTGGCCGCGAGGTCTTGGGAAATCGGTCGTCCTCCTGAATTAACACTTTTGGTTTGGCGGTAGGTACATCCTGTGGAAACGTCCGATTGTTCATTTTCTCACAGGTGTACCATTCAAAAACCATGGCAGCTTCAACGGACATTTGGTTGATGCCGATGATCTGACCACTACAAGATAAATACTAGACAAATCAAGAGCTTTCCAGCGAATGGAGAACGATTTTCGTGCCTATTTTTAAAAAAACAGTAGTGGAACGGAGGCTGTATCATCACAGAAGATCATAGATCACACCATCATCTGTGATCATCTGGGATGACTGACAGTAACGCTGAGCTTCGAGGACTAACTAGACCCCAAACGGGACCTACACACCAAATTAATTCTTGTTCATGGTAACTAAGAAAAGTGCGACGTACGGCGGACAGACAGCATTTTTTATTGCATTTTGGGTTTCTACATACCTTGAAACGGAAACCATCAAATTTTGAGGGGGGGGGGGTAAAATTGTCATGCTCGATTCCAAAGGTTCATTATTGAAAAATTCAAAAATTCATGTTCTGAGAATTTTGGACCGATTGCTATTGCAATTTTACTTGAAAATTCGCTAAAAACAATAGATTGAAAGATAGTGGATTCTGAGTCGAATCAGCTTACTTTCATTCGGATATCGCAACCTCCTTCAAAAGTGATACTCTGAACCAGTCCCAAGTATAAGTAGATAGATACCATACTCATCATTAGGTCACATTATTACAATAAATATTTGTCATCATGCTTCTTTGGTCCTAATTAAGATTTCGAGGAGATACCGTGGTTCCCAAAAAGGATACAAGATTTGGACAAAGCACAAAATGTGCTCATGTACGGCACCGAGCTCGATGCCGATCACCCGGTAAGCAATTGTGTTTTCTCTAGAACCACAATCCAACATTCTTAATCAATAATATGAATCTGCATTATTCAGTTTGGTTTTTTTCTAAAAACTATAGTTTCCAGTTAACCATTTTAATGGTTATAAATATGTGCTTGCAGGGCTTCAAAGATCCTGTTTACCGTCGGAGACGAGAAACTTTCTCCAACATCGCTAACTCCTATAAATAGTAAGTTCATCAAACCGCACAATTCGTTATTCCCTCCCTTTAGAGTGGAATGAACAAATTAGTGTCAACTCTATTCACACGTCACTATCGCGAGATGTTGATCGATTTTCTTTTTACATGGTTGTTTTCTCATCATAAGGGTTAGGGCTTGAAACGAAGTTTTTACCATTCTCAAGCCCCTACACTATTTCAGCGGACAACCTATTCCTCGAGTGCAGTACACGCCCGAAGAAATCAAAACTTGGTGAGTGCTATCATTATTTTGTCTATTATAGTGTCATTGATATAATACACACATGGCTCGAAAACAGACAATATTTTAGCGACAATCTTAGCTATTTGGCTCGTTCCAAATTTTCAGAGATGCCCCCTTGAACAGGAAACCACTCCAACATCCTTTTCATGCACTGGAAATCTAAATTGTAGATTTCCACTTTTCGTATATATATATATATATATATATATATATATATATATATATATATATATTGAGGTCCTGGGGTTCGGGGTCTGATATCTCCCCTTCTTCATAATCAGATGCCATGGGGAGACACAAGCAAAACACTCGCGATCTGATTAAAACTAGTTTATTTTGATTAGGACGGTTAACTTGAAAAAGTCGAACTTTAAATTAGGAACTCGATAGCACACTCCCCCTCAAAGGTACTCACAGTGGTACTTGTAAACTGATCGTAATAATTTGCTGTTATAAAAATGCGATAGAGCAACGACTCACAACAGACTGCGGAGTGGGGCCTCAGGGTGAGAGGAGACGTTCGGGATCACGTGTGAGCACTCCCGTTTTCCACCCGCACTCCAGTTTGTTAATCATTCATAGCGTTGTTTACACTGAAAAGTTTTTTGGAAGGTAGGCGAAATATAGTTTTTACAATATTTTCGAGTCAAATACCAATACTGGATTTATGTGTCAATATTGTTATTGTGATAGTTTATCTTTCAAAACATCGATTCTATTTTGAATTTATTTTGTATATTATAATATAGTGAGTTTTCCTCTAACTGTTGCATTGTTTCTCAAGACTGGAACTGATAATTTTGTTAGTTTCCTCGCATTTGGCTTAATTTGGCAAAAGGATTCATTTGCTTTGGAAAACGATTAATTTGATTTGGAAAAGGGTTCATGCAAGATCTGTAGAGCATGAGTTAGATTTGAGAAGGATTTTTTTTGTAAATTACCGCGATATTTGAAGGGAGCTTAAAAAAACGAGATGTATCAGAAGAACTAGTCTTTATTTCCACGAGAATTACTTACACTTGTAGACCGGTTTCGGATGTTAAACAATACAATCAATACAACATACTGACACAGAATGATGTATGTTGTATTGATAATGGTTTAACATCCGAAACCGGTCTACAAGTGTAAGTAATTCTCGTGGAAATAAAGACTATTTCTTCTGATACATGTCGTTTTTGAAGATGGATTTCCACTAACTCACCGCATCTACCCTTCGTTATGAGCTTAAAAAATGTTCAAATCTTCAGGATCTTCAAATCATCGCGAGTCTAATTTTCGACACGCACCCTTAGATCGGACTATAATTGTTGGCAGTGAACTAAGAGACAATAGGTAGATAGCTTTGTTGGGAAGGGGCGAAAAGTTGAAGTGCGGCGGTAAAAGATGAGGGGTGTGGGCAAGCAAAAAGCGGAGTTGGCTGTGAACTGGTATGCCTAGATGGTGGGTATTGGAGAAGGAAAACGCTGCAAAGTCCTTGTCACATGGGTTTATTATTCTATTGGAGTTCTAGAGATTTTTGTTGGATGTTAAATGTATTGTTTCTTTCATGTGGAATGATTGAAATAGCTATTTCTGATGATTTCCACCAATTTTGGCCCCCAAAACATGAAATAGGTACCTACGCTTTTTTTTTTTTTTTAAAGATCATCTTTGATCATTGGTAGTGGCATTTAATGGTCTTGATTCACCTGTTTACACTTTTTCCAATGTTATTGTACACATTGATGGTGATTTCAGACAGTTTTCCAGGTTTTTGACTCATAAAAAACCAATTTTGGGAGCTGAACCTTTGGTAAAACCTCAATTTCCGCGTCTTTGGTCAAAATCGACTTCATATTCGGTCTTCTCGTCCTCAAAAACATGGAAAAAGATACCTCAAAAGCTCATGTTTCTAACATGTTGTTAAAGCGCAAAAAGTACCTATTTTTATACACATTTTCACTCATAACACCCCTGGGTATATTCCGATCGGGCTGAAAAGTTTCGGGACACAACTAGGGCCCAAATGGAGCATGTGTGCGAAAGAACGACTTTTTTAGACCGAAAATGAAGCCTGTCTGGCATTTTTGGAATCTACGCACCTTGAAACGGAAAAGAAAAAATTTTGAGGTGGTGTTATAAAAATTTTTTGCTGAGCGAATACATAGGTGTATTATTCACAGAATAATAAACCAAAACGGGAGTGCTCACACGTGATCCCGAACGTCTCGTTCAGGGTGAGCGCTCCCCTCCAGTTTTCAGTAGTTTGTTAAAGTACCTCGAGGGGATTTACGAGCGGCTAGTGGCGACACAATTGGTGTTTTCGAGTACTACGTTTCAGAAGCGTTTCAGGAGGCAGGCTCATTTCTTTCGAGTACTACGTTTCGTAAGCTCAGACAGTAGGCAGGCTCATTTCTCCATCACATATATATATACCTATTCTGCTCACATAGCTCGAATAGAGCTGAACCAGCACAAAAAACCTTATAAATACAGCCCTCCCGCTCAGCCGCGCTTCAGTTCGCTGTTAGCCTTCGTAAATATAAAATGTATGTTCTGGCGCAGGGGCCACACTGCAAGATATTGATACCAAACCCGCAATACAAATAACATTTTGTTGTGTTGTTGTTTTTTCCGAAAGATTTACATAATTTTAGAAAATGTACAAAATTTTCTAAAATTTCGTTAGGTGTTAAATTTGAAGTAATTTCAAAACAATTTTTTGTAAATTTACGAAATTTATGTAACCTTTTCGTAAAAATTTCGTAATTTTCGGAAATATTTCCTAATTTTCGAAAATTTTGTAAACTTTCGAAACATTTTTTGAAAGTTTCTGAAATTATGTAAATTTATTATATGTAAATTCTTCGTGAAAAAAACGCTGCAAAGTCCTTGTCACATGGGTTTATTATTCTACTGGACATAGGTACAGAAATGTTGGCTGTTCATTTATTCATGTGCAATTATTGAAATGGCTATTTTTGATGGTTTCCACCAGTTTTTGCCCCCAAAAACACGAATTAGGCTCGGCTTTTTCTTTCAACAGATTATTTTTGATCATTGCTAGTACCATTTATTTGCCTTGGATCACCTGTTGATACTAGTTCTAGTGTTCTTATACAAATTGATGGTGATTTCAGACAATTTCCTATGTTTTTGACTCATAAAAAATGAATTTCGGGAGCCTAACCTTCGTTACAACCTCAATTCTTCACTCTTCGGTCATAATCAACCAAATATCTTCTCGCCCTAAAAAATATGGAAAACGATGTATCACAAGCTCATGTTCACTAAAACCCCAAAAAGTCCTCGAAACCCCCTATTTTTACACTCGTTTTCTCCCACATCACCCCTGGGTGTATGCCGATCGGGCTGCTGTGCTTCGGAGCACAACTAGGACCCAGATTTGCTCCCAAATGGGGACCCAAACTGTGTGCGGAAAAACGACGATTTTAGATCAAAATTTAACGTAAATTTAAGGCTGAAACTTCCTTAGAACCTCGATTTTCCACTCTTTGGTCACAATCAACTTCATATTCGGTCTTCTCGTCCCAAAAACATGGACACCGATACCTCAGAAGCTCATGTTACTAACATGTTACTAAAACACAAAAACGCTGCAAAGTCCTTGTCACATGGGGTTTATTATTCTACAGAAATGTTGGCTGTACATTTATTGTTTGTTTCATGTGAAATAATTGAAATAGCTATTTCTGATGGTTTCCACCAATTTTGGCCCCCAAAACACAAATTAGGTAGGTACGATCTTTTTTTTTTTTTCAAATTAACTTTGATCATTGGTAGTGCCATTTAATCGTTCTAGTGTTATTCTACAAACTGATGGTGATTTCAGACGATTTCGCAGGTTTTTGACTCATACAAAATCAATTTTGGGAGCTGAACATCTGGTACAACCTCAATTTTCCACTCCTTGGCCAAAATCGACCTCATATATTCGATCTTCTCGTCCCCAAAAACATGGAAAACGATACGTCAAAAGCTCATGTTACCAACATGTTGCTAAAACGCAAAAAGTACCTATTTTTGGACCTATTTATTGGAGCATGTGTGCGAAAGGACGACTTTTTTAGACCGAAAATGAAGCCTGTACACGTGATACGGCGGACGGCGTACGGCGTACGGCGTACGGCGGACGGCGGAGGACATTGCATTTTTTGAATCTACGCACCTTGAAACGGAAAAGAAAAAAGTTTGAGGGGGGGTTATAAAAATTTTTTGCTGAGCGATTACATGGGTGTATTATTCAGAGAATAATAAACCAAAAGTACCTATTTTTATACACATTTTCACTCATAACACCCGTGGGTATAATCCGATCCGGCTGCAAAGTTTCGGGACACAACTAGGGCCCAAGTGGAGCATGTGTGCGAAAGAACGAATTTTTTAGACCGAAAATGAAGCCGGTATGAGTAGGTATACGTGATACGGAGGAGGGCGGACAGACATTGCATTTTTGGAATCTACGCACGTAAAAGAAAAATTTTTGAGGGGGTGTTATAAAATATTTTGCTGAGCGATTACATAGGTGTATTATTCGCAGTATAATTAACATGATGTGTGTTGCGGATTTAGTATCACATGTCTTGCAGAGTGGCCCTTGCGCCAGAACGTATATTTTATATCTACTGACGCCGTTACCTCGAAATTGTTTACGGTTTTAAATAGTTCTTGAATATTTCTTTTTTGAGACCACCCGGAGCACCGGGACCGTTCGTTCACAGTAAGGCCCCGAAATTTGCACCGACAGGCTTCATCAACAGGAGGGTGAATCAGATCGTATACATTCAGCCCAGATATCATTGCTAGAGAGCACCTGGTTATAATAATGGATTGCTGCATGAAGTCGAGTTGGCTGTTCCGTAATATTATTCAATTTGAAAAATGATGGATCTTTTGGATTTTGTTGATAGGTACTTTTGCAACTTGAGCAAACGTTGAAGTATTATTAGGTAGATTATTACACAACGGGAAAATATTACATAACGGGAAAATTATTACACAACGATTTATTACACTATCTACGCAGAAGGAGGAGCTATACAGGTAAATTATTTCACAACGATTTATTATTTGTCTTATGCTTCATGAATAACTAGGTACAAAAAAAATTAATGATTTAATTACTGAATCCCACGCGTTTGTATGAAACGTTAATTCCCGGGCCGGCTCCAGTACTCCATTCAGGGCTTTTACTGGAGGGAGCTCAAGGGTACTGACCACAGAAAACAGTGATCTACGCAGAAGGGGCATCTAAACAGGTAAATAATAAACCGTTGTGTAATAATTTGTAGAATTTTTCAATTTATCACAAATACTGTATTTCCTCACGAAGTCAGTAATATCTTTTGTCACGTTTGGCCAAAAGACACGTTCCCGGCACTTGTAGCGACGCTTGAATCACACGACGTCGCAGGTGTATGTGTTAAGTATTACCGGGCGGAGCGGTACAGCAGCGTACAGTCGAATGCCTTTGAATACTGGATCCGGAAAAATCCTGAAAATTACTTATATTATAGTCAAAACCTGGGAAATAAACCTTCAGAATTTGAAGCCATCAACAGGCTGTGTAAGACATCGAAATGAGAAACAGAAACCCACTTTTGGTTTATTATTCTGTGAATAATACACCTATGTATTCGCTCAGCAAAAAATTTTTATAACACCCCCTCAAACTTTTTTCTTTTACGTTTCAAGGTGCACAGATTCCAAAAATGCAATGTCCGTCCGCCGTACGCCGTCCGCCGTACGCCGTCCGCCGTCCGCCGTATCACGTGTACAGGCTTCATTTTCGGTCTAAAATAATCGTTCTTTCGCACACATGCTCCATTTGGGCCCTAGTTGTGTCCCGAAACTTTTCGGCCCGATCGGAATATACCCAGGGGTGTTATGAGTGAAAATGTGTGTAAAAATAGGTACTTTTTACGTTTTAGCAACATATTGGTAACATGAGCTTCTGAGATATCGTTTTCTATGTTTTTGGGGACGAGAGGACCGAATATGAAGTCGATTTTGACCAAAGAGTGGAAAATTGAGTTCTACCAAGTGTTCAGCTCCCAGAATTGATTTTTTATGAGTGAAAAACGCTGCAAAGTCCTTGTCACATGGGTTTATTATTCTATTGGAGTTCTAGAGATTTTTGTTGGCTGTTAAATGTATTGTTTCTTTCATGTGGAATGATTGAAATAGCTATTTCTGATGATTTCCACCAATTTTGGCCCCCAAAACATGAAATAGGTATGCTTTTTTTTTTTTAAGATCATCTTTGATCATTGGTAGTGGCATTTAATGGTCTTGACCTGTTTACACTTTTTCCAATGTTATTGTACACATTGATGGTGATTTCAGACAGTTTTCCAGGTTTTTGACTCTAAAAAACCAATTTTGGGAGCTGAACCTTTGGTAAAACCTCAATTTCCGCGTCTTTGGTCAAAATCGACTTCATATTCGGTCTTCTCGTCCTCAAAAACATGGAAAAAGATACCTCAAAAGCTCATGTTACTAACATGTTGTTAAAACGCAAAAAGTACCTATTTTTATACACATTTTCACTCATAACACCCCTGGGTATATTCCGATCGGGCTGAAAAGTTTCGGGACACAACTAGGGCCCAAATGGAGCATGTGTGCGAAAGAACGACTTTTTTAGACCGAAAATGAAGCCTGTACACGTGATACGGCGTACGGCGGACGGACATTGCATTTTTGGAATCTACGCACCTTGAAACGGAAAAGAAAAAATTTTGAGGGGGTGTTATAAAAATTTTTTGCTGAGCGAATACATAGGTGTATTATTCACAGAATAATAAACCAAAACCTGGGAAATCGTCTGAAATCACCATCAGTTTGTATAATAACACTGGAAAAAGTGTCAAGACGTGGTTCAGGACGATTAAATGGCACTACCAATGATCAAAGATAGTTAAAACAAAAAGAAAAAAAAAGAGCGTACCTAATTTGTGTTTTGGGGGCCAAAATTAATGGAAACCATCAGAAGTAGCTATTTCGATTATTACGCATGAAAGAAACTCAGCGTTTTTATGAAACATTTCCCCGGGCCGGCTCCAGTACTCGATTTAGGGCTTTCCTGGGGGTGGTCTACGCAAAAACGGGCATCTATACAGGTAAATAATAAACCGTTGTGTAATAATTTGCAACGTTTAATAATGCTGTCGGGAAAGTGGGGTTTCAAGTATCAAAATGGGTAAAAATCACCAAAATTGCAAAATCTGACCCAAAACCTGTAATTGTGTAGTGACTGGTGATATAAATGTAATATTTTTGGTTTATTATTCTGTGAATAATACACCTACATATGTAATCGCTCAGCAAAAAATTTTTATAACACCCCCTCAAAATTTTTACTTTTCCGTTTCAAGGTACGCAGATTCCAAAAATGCAATGTCCGTCCGCCGTCCGCCGTATCACGTGTACAGGCTTCATTTTCGGTCTAAAAAAATCGTTCTTTCGCACACATGCTCCATTTGAGCCCTAGTTGTGTCCCGAAACTTTTCAGCCCGATCGGAATATACCCAGGGGTGTTATGAGTGAAAATGTGTATAAAAATAGGTACTTTTCGCGTTTTAGCAACATGTTGGTAACATGAGCTTTTAAGGTACCGTTTTTCATGTTTTTGGGGACGAGAAGACCGAATATGAAGTCGATTTTGACCAGAGAATAGAAAATTGAGGTTCTACCAGATATTCAGCTCCCGAAATTGATTTTTTATAAGTCAAAAACCTGGAAAATCGTCTGAAATCACCATCAATTTGTATAATAACACTGGAAAAAGTGTCAACAGGTGGATCAAGACGATTAAATGGTACTATCAATGATCAGAGATAATTTATTTAAAAAAAAGGAGCGTACTTTATTCGAGTTTTGGGGGCCAAAATTGGTGGAAACCACCAGAGCTATTTCAATTATTTTATATGAAAGAAACAATAAATAAACAGCCAACATCTCTTTAGGTAGGTATGTCCAATGGAATAATAAACCCATGTGACAAGGACTTTGCAGCGTTTTTTATTGGAAGATGATGTGTAGTCACATGGTAGAGGTCGGCAAGGCTTGTTCCAGACTCAGTGGCGGGGGTTGGGGGGGAGGGTCCCCCCCCCCCCCACCAATTGGCTCGAAAACTTTATCACAAATTAAAATTAAATCTTCTAGAATGATATCAATCACAACAGTAACAAACATCAAACACAGCATTAACAGATTAAACGGTAAATCAAACATGAATAAACAGTTTATTAATATTACTTTTATTTGATTACAAACGAGCAATGTGAATATTTCTGAAGCATATGAATGCGTACCTATGATTGTGAAAAATATTTCTATCATAAAAATAGTCCCTCTTTCTGTCGTGAATCACCTTCCCGCATAGGTCAGGTGAATTAATACCTTTATAATTTTAGCCCTTAATACCAATTTTTGACCGCCCTCCACCTAAATCCAAATTTGACACCTATTCTGTATGAAAAACAACGAAATGAAATAGTATTTTTCTGTCTTTACTCATCCTTCCATTTCAACTTGAGTTATTTTATATAAGAATTTTAGCCGTTTTTACCAATTTTTTTACCATAAAAATAACTGGACCCCCTTAGAATTTTTGAAAATAACTCATATTCGAACTCATCATTTTGTTTGACAATAAGAGCATTTTGCGAAATTTGGAATTTTTATCGCGTACCCAAGGTCAGATATCGTCTGGAGTTACACATAAATAAATATATATAAATATCCGTATAAACTGTGTTAAAATCAAGGGATGAACTCAAGATGCTCTGGTACGGATTTGCCTATAAAATAATTTCAAAAACGCTGCAAATCCCTGCACAACGGTTTATTATTTTGTATAGAATACCCTTCCGTTACAGATCACAGCTCTATGTATAGATAACCCGTCTATATAATTTGTGATAATATGTACTATTCTATACATATAATGTAGATCGCAGACCCTCCGTAGGTTAGTACCTAACCCCGTACACGTTACTAGGTACCTACCTAAATCACGAGTTAAATGTTGCTAAAATAATTCTGCCGATGACAAACAGTACCTAACAAAAAGAAACACACATAATGAAGTTCTGGAAAGAAATTGTTGATGAGGAGTGAAAAAAGTTGCGAAAGTACCTACCAACAAACTCCAGCCCCTTCTACGTAGATGGTATAATGAACCGTTGTGTAATAATTTACCGTAGTAATAATTTACCCATCAATAATACTTCAACGTTTGTTCAAGTTTCACTACCTACCAACAAACTCCAAAAGAGCCATCATTTTTCAAATGAAATAATATCACAGAACAACCAACTCGACTTCATACTCCGCCAATATAATCAGGTGATCCCTAGCAATGATTTCATCTCCACCAAATTTCCTATTGTGGGCGGCGCCCCACTGGGCGCGTCTCTGGTTACGAGATTTGGTTTGAATTGTATAGGTATACAATTAGAGAGTTCCTAAAGACTAAAGTCGGGAAGATGTGTTCGGATTTATCTCAACTGCGCATGCGCGTCGCCCAAGTTCAAACTTATTTCCTTAAGTTCGTCTTATTCGGCCTTATACATAAGGCGCGTTATCTCCCAGGGCACAAACTTTAGGAATCGTCTTTAACCTTACTCAGGGGTAACAGTGCACAGCTTTTTGCCGCGTTTTGTCGTTTTTTTTAACGCGTCATGTGTTTTCGGTCCTCGCCATCGCCAGCGTTTTTCAAAGTTACTCCAAGCGTCTTTCAAAGAATTTGCTAGATTGTTGCGATATCAACTAAGGATAAAAAACGCTGCAAATCCCTGCACAACGGTTTATTATTTTGTATAGAATACCCTTCTGTTACAGATCACAGCTCTATGTATAGATAACCCGTCTATATAATATGATATGTACTATTCTATACATATTATGTAGATCGCAGACCCTCCGTAGGTTAGTACCTAACCCCGTACTCGTTACTAGGTACCTACCTAAATCACGAGTTAAATGTTGCTAAAATAATTCTGCCGATGACAAACAGTAGGTACCTAACAAAAAGAAACACACATAATGAAGTTCTGAAAAGAAATTGTTGATGAGGAGTGAAAAAAGTTGCAAAAGTACCTACCAACAAACTCCAGCCCCTTCTACGTAGATGGTATAATGAACCGTTGTGTAATAATTTACCGTTGAGTAATGATTTACCGTAGTAATAATTTACCCATCAATAATACTTCAACGTTTGTTCAAGTTTCACTACCTACCAACAAACTCCAAAAGAGCCATCATTTTTCAAATTAAATAATATCACAGAACAACCAACTCGACTTCATACTCCGCCAATATAATCAGGTGATCCCTACCAATGATTGGCCGTATTCACAAATTCCTATTGTGGGCGCGTCTCTGGTTACGAGATTTGGTTTGAATTGTATACAATTTCATTCACACTGGAGTCGAAAATGCCTGTCGGTGCAAACTTCGGGGCCTTACTGTGAACGAACGGCTGGACGTACGACGCTCCGGATGGTCTTAAAAAACTCGCAAGTTCAAGAACTACCTATTTAAAACCGTAAAAATATTCACGTAAAAAAATGGTATAAGTAGGCGGTTTGAAAATTTCAACCCCTATTTTGAACCCCTTACACTCACAGTAACGTCGAGCTTCGAGGACCAACTAGACCCCGAACGGAACCTATAACCCGAATTTCATCAATTTTCTTTCATGGTAACTAAGAAAAGTGGCCCGTACGGCGTACGGCGTACGGCGTACGGCGGACAGACAGAAATATTTTTATTGCAGTTTTGGATTCTACATACCTTGAAACGTAAACCATCAAATTTTGAGGGGGGGTAAGAATTTTTTTTTCATGCTCGATTCCAATGGTTCATTATTGAAAATAATAAACCAAAATTTATATTCTGAAAATGTTGGAACGATTGCCCACATTGTTGCCAAATAAATATGTTTTATTTTACAGTTCTTACCTACCGTTACCTGTAACATTAAGTGCTTTATTAAATTTACAATCAGCTTTGTTTTTAAAGCCAAACCTTATAAGCGAATGTTCAAAGAAAATGAAGCTATTGCAATGGGTCCAACATTTTCAGAACATGAATTTTTGAAACTTTTTCATAGGCGAATCCGTTTCAGATCATCCTCAATTCACCCGTAGATGGTAACAAAAATGTATATGTAAGAAATGGTTCGGAGATCGATGATCGACTTTTTTTTTTACACTTTATTTTACTTTACACACTTTATAACACTTGGAAATATAATGGGAGAGAAGGTAACCTTTGCTACGAAGTCTTAAAACGAAATGCAGCGAGTCCAGGGGGAGCTCGGCGGAAACGGAGCTTCTGTTGGGGGAGAAAAAGCAATTTAGCATTTTGGTTTATTATTCAGTGATTCAGTGTATTCGCTCAGCAAAAAATTTTTATAACACCCCCTCAAAATTTTTTCTATCCGTTTCAAGGTGCGTGGATTCCAAAAATGCAATGTCCGTCCGCCGTACGCCGTCCGCCGTACGCCGTCCGCCGTCCGCCGTATCACGTGTACAGGCTTCATTTTCGGTCTAAAAAAAGTCGTTCTTTCGCACACATGCTCCATTTGGGCCCTAGTTGTGTCCCGAAACTTTTCAGCCCTTTCGGAATATACCCAGGGATGTTATGAGTGAAAATGTGTGTAAAAATAGGTACCTACTTTTGCGTTTTAGTAACATGTTGGTAACATGAGCTTGTAAGGTATCGTTTTTCATGTTTTTGGGGACGAGAAGACCGAATATGAAGTCGATTTTGACCAAAGAGTAGAAAATTGAGGTTCTACCAGATGTTCAGCTCCCGAAATTGATTTTTTATGAGTCAAAAACCTGGGAAATCGTCTGAAATCACCATCAATTTGTAGAATAACACTAGAAAAAGTGTCAACAGATGGATCAAGACGATTAAATGGCACTACGAATGATCAGAGATTATTTATTTTAAAAAAACGCTGCAAAGTCCTTGTCACATGGGTTTATTATTCCATTGGACATACCTACCTACAGAGATGTTGGCTGTTTATTTATTGTTTCTTTCATATAAAATAATTAAAATAGCTATCTCTGGTGGTTTCCACCAATTTTGACCACCAAAACTCGAATAAAGTACGCTCCTTTTTTGAAATAAATTATCTCTGATCATTGATAGTACCATTTAATCGTCTTGATCCACCTGTTGACACTTTTTCCAGTGTTATTATACAAATTGATGGTGATTTCAAACGATTTCCCAGGTTTTTGACTCATAAAAAATCAATTTCGGGAGCTGAACATCTGGTAGAACCTCAATTTTCTATTCTTTGGTCAAAATTGACTTCATATTCGGTCTTCTCGTCCCCAAAAACATGAAAAACGATACCTTAAAAGCTCATGTTACCAACATGTTGCTAAAACGCAAAAAGTACCTATTTTTATACACATTTTCACTCATAACACCCCTGGGTATATTCCGATCGGGCTGAAAAGTTTCGGGACAAAACTAAGGCCCAAATGGAGCATGTGTGCGAAAGAACGATTTTTTTAGACCGAAAATGAAGCCTGTACACGTGATACGGCGGACGGCGGACGGCGTACGGCGGACGGACATTGCATTTTTGGAATCTACGCACCTTGAAACGGAAAAGAAAAAATTTTGAGGGGGTGTTATAAAATTTTTTTGCTGAGCGAATACATAGGTGTATTATTCACAGAATAATAAACCAAAAGGAGCGTACCTTATTCGTGTTTTGGGGGCCGAAATTGGTGGAAACCACAATAAATAGCTATTTCAATTATTTTATATGAAAGAAACAATAAATAAACAGCCAACATCTCTGTAGGTATGTCTAATAGAATAATAAACCCATGTGACAAGGACTTTGCAGTGTTTTGGTTTATTATTCTGTGAATAATACACCTATGTATTCGCTCAGCAAACAATTTTTATAACACCACCTCAAAATTTTTTCTTTTCCGTTTCAAGGTGCGTAGATTCCAAAAATGCAATGTCCGTCCGCCGTACGCCGTCCGCCGTCCGCCGTATCACGTGTACAGGCTTCATTTTCGGTCTGAAAAAATCGTTCTTTCGCACACATGCTCCATTTGGGCCTTAGTTGTGTCCCGAAACTTTTCAGCCCGATCGGAATATATCCAGGGGAGTTATGAGTGAAAATGTGTGTAGAAATAGGTACTTTTTGCGTTTTAGCAACATGTTGGTAACATGAGCTTTTAAGGTATCGTTTTTCATGTTTTTGGGGACGAGAAGACCGAATATGAAGTCGGTTTTGACTAGAGTAGAAAATTGAGGTTCTACCAGATGTTCAGCTCCCGAAATTGAATTTTTATGAGTCAAAAACCTGCGAAATCGTTTGAAATCACCATCAATTTGTAGAATAACACTGGAAAAAGTGTCAACAGGTGGATCAAGACGATTAAATGGTAGGTACTATCAATGATCAGAGATAATTTATTTTTAAAAAAACCACAGTCATGCAGCATGGCTATAAGAGCGAATTTTCGAAGTTTTCGGCATCTTCCTCCTCCGCCTAAAATTTTCTGAAAATTAATTTTCGGCCAATGTTTTCCCAACTTGATACCATAAAAAATTAAAACAGGAGTAGTTTTTCGCAAAGTAAAATTTGGGGTGGAAGGATGGGGAGGGGGAAATCAAAAATGTTTTGAATACCAGAAGAGTAGGTATTGGGTACATACGTAACAAATTTTTAGTTCCATTTTTTGCCGAGTAACACCTCGGTTTGTAGATTTTCCAACGCTGAACACGATGGTGAAGTCAGAATTGCGATATCCCATTCCGTTATCAGATTAGAGCAGACGAACCAGGAAGAACATCTCAAGAAATAACCACGTTCCTTCATCTTCAAAGTGCTCCAGTTTGAGAATGGAATGAGATATCTCAATTCTGATTTCACCATCGTGTTCAGCGTACAAAAACCTTTAAAATGAGGTGTCACTTGTCAGACTTTTTCATTTTGGGAATTTATGAGTAATTTTCCCCCCCTAAAACTCCCCAAAACTCCCCCTTAGGGTGACCCGATTCTGCTCATCTTCGAACTTAGCCTGTCGATTGCCAAGACAGATTTTTCGTGCAAATTTGAACTTTTTATCTCAATTCTTTCGAGAGTTATCGTCTGGAATGACACATACATATATAAATATATAAATATATATATAAATATATAAATATATAAATATATAAATATATAAATATATATATATATATATACATATAATTTTTGGTGTCTTTCGGCAGGGAATTCAGGATGGTCTGAAACGGATTTTGGTATAAAAATCTTTCGGAAATTCGAGTTTTAAAAATTTTGGACCGAGAACAATAGCTTCCTTTTCTTCGAAAATTCGCTAAAAGAAGGAACGTACCTTATTCGTGTTTTGGGGGCCAAAATTGGTAGAAACCACCATAAATAGCTATTTCAATTATTTTATATGAAAGAAACAATAAATAAACAGCCAACATCTCTGTAGGTATGTCCAATAGAATAATAAACCCATGTGACAAGGACTTTGCAGCGTTTTGGTTTATTATTCCGTGAATAATACACCTATGTATTCGCTCAGCAAAAAATTTTTATAACTCCCCCTCAAAATTTTTTCTTTTCCGTTTCAACGTGCGTAGATTCCAAAAATGCCATGTCCGTCCGCCGTACGCCGTATCACGTGTACTGGCTTCATTTTCGGTCTAAAAAAGTCGTTCTTTCGCACACATGCTCCATTTGGGCCCTAGTTGTGTCCCGAAACTTTTCAGCCCGATCGGAATACACTCAGGGGTGTTATGAGTGAAAATGTGTGTAAAAAGTTAGCGCGAATACTATACGGTCTACGGCTGATGAAACCTGTTCTGCCTCCAGACGCTCTGCAAACGGTTTACCAAAGCACATTTCTGGCAACTCTACGATATGGAATCATCCACTACGGGGGTACGTTTCCGTCATTCGTGAGGATCCTGGATGGTTTCCTGAATTATGCCAAGAAATTGGTATATACACAGAGATCATCTCTTCAGGAATTTGATAAGGTCTACCGGGCGGAGTGTTTTTCATGGGTCCTCAAGAATAAAGCACGGTATGAGATCGAGAAACCGCAAAAAACCACCAGACGAGGCAAAATCCCCAGACTACGATTGCCCAGCATTCGACATGATCACGGTAGAGTTCAGGGTTTCTATAAAGTTGTAGAAAGCTTCAACCAAATGATCCCCCTCGTCCTCCGTGATGAAGAAAAAATTGGTACCACATCGGACAATACCCTGAAAAAAAGAGTGAAGGAATACCTACAATAGCCACCGGAATACCTGGGGAAAAAATCGCATGTACATAATACATTGGTTATAATTATTAATATTATATGTCTGTGATGCTAAACTACTTATTATTACAAATTATCTAATAAATAAACTGAAATGTATCAAACACTATGTAGAAAGAATATGGAAGAAACTATGATTGTTGTGATATTGTTATGAACTAACTATGAATATTCTTATTCACTTACCACTATTAATTACCTATTGTCGATACAAAAGTTTATTATAATCCACTTAAGGATTTAGATTATTTATTGTATGGAGCTCTCAAAATGATGACATGAGCCCACGAGATGTATATTACAATAATGAAGCACAAATGTATTTACCGCACACCACCCCGCGCGACTCATGAGTCATGGGGTTGAAATTGTTATCTATGTAAAATCATGTTGGTTCTTAATAAACATATATCGTATCGTATCGTATCGTGTGTGTGTCATTCCAGACGATAACACTCGAAAGAATTGAGATAAAAAGTTCAAATTTGCACGAAAAATCTGTCTTGGCAATCGACAGGCTAAGTTCGTAGATGGGCTGAATCGGGTCACTCTAAGGGGGAGTTTTGGGGAGTCTTAGGGGGGGAAATTACCCATAAATTCCCAAAATGAAACAGTCTGACACGTGACACCTCATTTTAAAGGTTTTTGTACGCTGAACACGATGGTGAAATCAGAATTGCGATATCTCATTCCGTTCTCAAACTGGAGCACTTTGAAGATGAAGGAACGTGGTTATTTCTTGAGATGTTCTTCCTGGTTCGTCTGCTCTAATCTGATAACGGAATGGGATATCGCAATTCTGACTTCACCATCGTGTTCAGCGTTGGTAAATCTACAAACCGAGGTGTTACTCGGCAAAAAATGGAACAAAAAATTTGTTACGTATGCCCATATTTGATGCATACCGAATTAACCGAATAGCGTCATACTTGAATACCTATAATAATTACCCAATAAGTTTAGGATTGCCCATATTTGAATGGGATATCCCAAACATCACATTTTACATAAAATCAGTTATTTGTTCGAAAATTCGCTCTTATAGCCATGCTGCATGACTGTGGTTTTTTTTTGTTTCAACCACGGCCGGCTTCAGAGAAGCTCTGAACACATAATTAGCTGATGGGGCTACGGAGTAGTCACCATTGTGGAGTGTAGGAATAGGCTGTAAGAGGAAGATATGATATTCACTCGAATAAATTATTGGAACATCAAGAAAATAAATTATTTCCTCAGTAGAAAATGTAACACTTAACTTTAATGTGGGTTTCGATTTCCCATAGGTTTTCCCCTCTAATGTCTAATAACTTGCCACTGTAATACTTGGATAATTCCATTAATATTCTTAATACAAAATACTTGGCTTAATAATACTTGGGTGTAACTTACCTGATCTACAGAAAGTAATAGAGTTTTCTATGTCCTGCACAACGTCTAACAATAACTGCTGTAATAAAATTTGGTGGTGCGCGAGGATTGTTTCTTCTCTGATATGCGTTTCCGAGGAGCTGATCGCTCAGTCAGAAGGTTTCATTTTCGACCAGAATTCTATATTTTCCAGAGTTTTATTAATGTTTTCCTGTAAGTAAGTGTGCTTAACTGGTGCTTAACTGGTTCTTCAAGTTCATTTTGACTATTTTGAAGGTATCGAATGATTTCATCATATTTTTTGCCGTCTGCTGCGTCTAGATTGCCCGTTATATATTTTATGATAGATCCTAATTCATAAATTAGAGCTCTTTTAGTTCTACGGTATAAGAGTAGGTATCACTAATTTTTGTATGAATCATCTCGATAGTGTTATTTACTAGCTGGGATCTTATATGATAAATATCTTTTAACAGTTTCTGGGTCGGATTTTATGATTTCCCAAAAATGGTCTTTAACTATTGCAGTTTGCTGCATTATGCCTCTTGGGTCGTAATACTGAGTGATGGTGTGGTAAAACTGAATGGTTCGAGCTGTTCCTAGTTGAACCGGAAGGAGTCCTAGATTTGAGCTAATATCTCTGATCTCAGCTGACAATGCTAAAGTTGACCCGAGGTACCTGCAACATTTGTGGTTTTCTAGGCCGTTTTATGTTGGAAAGGAGAATCTTGGTTTTCGTATTGTGGTGCCTAGGTTCAATATGTGCTACTTTTAGGGTTTTATCTATTGTTTGGATTTTTTCCTTGTTATATTTCTTTTTGGTTTTGCTCTGTTTCTGAACTGTTTTCACAAACATTTCCTCGGGGATCGGGGAGATCTTCACGGTTTTCGTTTTTCTTGTCTATAGTTGTCTCTTTATATTGTGTTAACCTCTTCCTGATTGTTTCATAGAGAATGTTCGTTTTTTCTTTATGTTTTTCTAAATAATTGTTGGCCATTGTTCTATTTATGTCAGCGTCTCGTAGGGTGTCTGAGTTTATGTGTCCGAATAAGAGTTCAAAAGGGGTCAATTTGGAAACGGAGTGAATAGAGTTATTGTATGCTCGTAATGCATAGTTCACCTCTGGTCTGATTGTATCTTCTTTAAACTCTTCTCGACTGTTTAATAAGCGTATATGCTCAATTAGTGTGGAATGGAACCTTTCAATAATAACATTTGAGTCTGGGTGTTGCGATGATATAAAATGTTTTTTTATTTTGTATAGTGATAGTAGTTCTTGTACTAACAGCGTCCTGGATATTTCAACCCCTATTTTTCCCCCTTAGGGATGACTGACATTAACGCTGAGCTTCGAGGACCAACTAGACCCCAAATGGGACCTATAAACCGAATTTCGTCAATTTTGGTTCAAGTTAACTAAGAAAAGTGCGAAGTACGGCGTACGGCGTACGGTGGACGGACAGACATTTTTTTATTGCATTGTCGGATTCTACATACCTTGAAACGGAAACCATAAAATTTTGAGGGGGGGTTAAAAATTTGTTTTTCATGCTCGATTCCGTGGGCTCATTATTGAAAATAATAAACCAAAATAATTAATGACTGAATTATTGAATCCCGCGCATTTGAAGGAAACTTCAATTCCGGGGCCGGCTCCAGTGCTTTATTTAGTGCTTTCCTGGGGGGAGCTCGAGAGTATTGATCTACGCAGAAGGGGCATCTATACAGGTAAATAATAAACGTTTGTGTAATAATTTGCAGCGTTTTTCAAATGAAATAATGTCACAGAACAACCAACTCGACTTCATACAGCCAACCGTGATTATAATCAGGTGCTCCCTCGCAATGAAAGCTGGGCCGGATTTATACCGTTTGAATCACGATAATGTTGACGAAGCTTTTCGTTGCAAACGAACGGCTGATCGTACAATGCTCCGGATGGTCTCAAAGAATTATTTAGTTCAAGCTCAACTTAAAAACGTAAGAAAACCCATAACTTGTATTGAAAGTTTTCGAGCTATGGCTTTCTGAAAATGTCAACCCCGTTTTCACCCCTTAGAGATGACTGATAGTAACGCCGAGCTTCGAGGACCAACTAGACCCCAAACGGGACCTACTAACCAAATTTCATTTAAAAATATTTTCCAAAAAATCTCATTTTCACGAAAAATTTCATTTTGGTTCACGGTAAATTCGAAAAGTGGTAAGCACGGCGCACGGCGGACAGACAACAATTCTTTTAGTGCATTTTTGGATTCTACGTACCTTGAAACGTAAACCGTCAAATTTTGATGGGGGGAGGGTTAAACTTTTTTTTTTTTTTTCATGCTCGATTCCAAAGGTTCATTATTGAAAATAATATACCAAAATTTGTTTCAGCACCAAACCGGGGACACATCATGACCTGAAATAAGACCAACTAGGATACCCTGTAGGTTGAGAAAAAAAAATTAACAAAGGAGAACATGATGAGAGGCCTGGTGGTGTGTTTATTATAAAAGGTTGCAGAGACTTATGATGTTTCAGACCGCACTGCCACCTTAAAAATTATTGTATCTGTGGAGGCAGTTCTACTTGCTGCGGAGACTGACGCCTGCCTTGTAGGATGGGGTCTGATGTATTGGTCGTTCGAAGGCAGGGGTTCGCTAATTCAACATGATCCTCGATGAGTTACACAGAGGAGAAGCCACTGAGAGAATATAAAGTGGGATATAAGACAAGATAGGGTGTAAGGTGCAGTTGCCTCGAGATGGATGGAGTCGAAAATGTTCACCTCCAAATCCATGAGTAATTAAATATCATAATGATCAATAACTGAACTAAGTCCACTTAATGGAGGGCGCCCTGTGGCTAGAAGGGGTAGAGTTAGTAACTTACGAGACTGTTTAGGCAAATACTACATTTAATTTTCGAATAACTCCAAAACCAAACTTGGGGACCCAAGTAAGTCCCAGGAGGACGTAAATTGGAGATTTCCCTCAATAATCTCACTACGATAGGATCAAACCCCTCGATGAACTGAGTTTCGCACCAATGCGCCATTTCTGCTCTGGCCCTGTTTGCCTATGGTGTCACCCATAATTCTGTCCATACTGGGCCCGTAGGTGAGTATCGTTCCAAAAAGGGTCTTACCCCCCGAACGTAGGCATTATCCGTAGACATAGAATCATTGTTAAAAGAGAATTCACATTATCCTTGTAGCTCACAATATCCTCATAGATCATAATGTACCTTACCTTGCGATCGTACTGCGACCATAGAGATGGATAATATACGGCTATTTACATAAGGTGTTACATCGATAGGCGATTTTCTCCCTTCCAAAATTACCTGCTCTACGCGCAGAAAAGAGCTGCTGCCAGTTATTAACAAATCTCTACCTACCGAAATAAATCAAAGTTGTGATTACGAGTGTACCTATTCGTAATCACATTTCCACCGCCTGTGATCTTACCTATATGTAATCATGATTACGATTAAGCCCAACACAAAGCTCAGTTTCTGGTGTAGATGCAATGCTGCAGAAGTGCAGGCACCTAAAAGTCTGGTGGTCCCAGAAAGGCACCAAAATTGAGACCTGACAGCGGATTCTGTGACTGGTGGGTTCTAATTAAATAATAGGTAAATGATTTACCACTTGTACTTGAGTTGATAGTAGTAACTGAATTTTCATTGTTCATAGAAAGAAAAATTATGTACCTAATGGGAAACCAACGTATCCCTCTCCCGACTATAATATTATCGTCCTTTATATCGACCTCCTGAGACGGTAACGAAGCTCCCTCCGATCACCCCAACTCCCTGTGAATCAGTGTCTTTTCTCCAGCAATTGTGTTCGTTTGGCCTCTGACACGTTGGGCTGAGAATTGCGAAAGAAAAAGTCATCAGAAACCAAAGCACTCAATCGAATACATTTCTATAGATTTTAGCTCCAGAATTTCCTGCGAAGACGAAACTGGCGAATCTAAAAATAATACGTTATCTAACAATACTGATTCCATTATACTTGGTACCCTTTATTTCCTTACACTTATATACATTACGATTTTTATTCAATTAATATTTATCTTCGCAGAATTCCAAAAACATCAACAAGTACCCAGTAGTAAGTAACTAGTGAGTTGACCCAGTTTAACTGTAGGTACCTACCTAGTAGGTATTTGACTGGGACCTACCTACCTGAGTACCTATACTATAATAAGAATACGCGCAATCATTTCCATTGAGGACGAACGATTTTTAATGGTCTTAAAATTATACAAATTCGCGTCGTGCTGCGGATAAAAACTGGCCCTTTTTCATCTCCTCACTTCTTATCATAGGCAGTACCTATCCATCGCCTGTTGAAATGTCGAAACAGCACCGGACTGTGCACGAAAGCGTGACGCCACTCTTAGGAGAACCAGAACTTCCAAGAGGCACAATATTTTTCTACCCATTTTTACAGACTTGAAATGTTGTGACGAATGTGTAACTTCTTACTGGTACCCATCAACCACTTTCACCATATGTACATACAGTCAAGTAGGTACCTACCTAAATAACAAATTGGTTCTAGAAAAATGAATCCCTCAACAATAACTCGAAGTATGGTGATGCAAAGCACATGAATAGCTTGACATCTGTATCGTGTGCCGGACCAGTTTGCGTGGAGCACAATAACGAACAGCCGAATAAGGTCCCCCTTCACAATCATGTTAGGCGAGGATTCAGCAAGGGTGGCAATACGCTTACCCGAGTGTAATCGAGTTCAATTTGACAGCTATGTGAGACAATGACTCAATTAGAGAGCCGCTCTCTGAGACTTGTCAGAAAGGGTTGCCTGCGAATAGTAAACTCATAGATCTCAAGTTGGAGAGCATCGATCGTGTGTAACGGAATGATCTCGATCAGAGGAACAGATAGATGCCCATTCATTCTTTATAACACTCCCAATACCTAACAACTAAGTTACCCTGAAATTACATAACTCTGAGGGTATCATGGCTCATTACGAGTAGAATAAGATCAAGTTGTTGAAACATCTAAACATACCAATAACTTCAAATTCGGTCTCACAAGTACCTATCTTGTGAGTTCCGGTGAGAAGATTGCCACGTAATACTTCCATGTTCTTCATAATAGTGTGGATTCAAGTTCATTGCGGCAGTGGGGCATCAACCATTGCGGCCCGACTGGCTGCTCATGCTGGCCTGACAGGCCGATCATGAGAATCCCTACCTACTATATTATAAAAACGGATCTCTGTGAGTGAGTGAGTCTGTGTGTCTTTCTATGCACGGCCAAACGGCTCGACGGATATCGACCAAATTTGGCAAGAATATCCGGTAGGCTCCCAAGTTGTGCAACGTCGCATTTTTAATTCCCTCACCATAGCGGAACTATGGTCGACCATGGTCAACTTCGTTAATTGAAATGGTAACCCCTATTTTTTATCGCGTATTCGTAAACTACGTGAAATTCTATCTACGATCGACCCTTCGGACTACCCCCGCGGTCGACCATAGCGCATCCATGGGCCCCTCCATGGTCGAATCCCGAATTGCTCAACGGATATCGACCAAATTTGGCACGAATATCCAGTAGGCTCCCAAGTTGTGCAACGTCGCATTTTTAATTCCCTGACCATAGCGGAACTATGGTCGACCATGGTCAACTCCTGAATGGCTTGACGGATATCGACCAAATTTGGCACGAATATCCAGTAGGCTCCCAAGTTGTGCAACGTCGCATTTTTAATTCCCTGACCATAGCGGAACTATGGTCGACCATGGTCAACTCCTGAATGGCTTGACGGATATCGACCAAATTTGGCACGAATATCCAGTAGGCTCCCAAGTTGTGCAACGTCGCATTTTTAATTCCCTGACCATAGCGGAACTAGGACCTATGGTCGACCATGGTCAACTTCGTTAATTGAAATGGTAACCCCTATTTTTTATCGCGTATTCGTAATCTACGTGAAATTCTATCTACGATCGACCCTTCGGACTACCCCCGCGGTCGACCATAGCGCATCCATGGGCCCCTCCATGGTCGAATCCCGAATTGCTCAACGGATATCGACCAAATTTGGCACGAATATCCAGTAGGCTCCCAAGTTGTGCAACGTCGCATTTTTAATTCCCTGACCATAGCGGAACTATGGTCGACCATGGTCAACTTCGTTAATTGAAATGGTAACCCCTATTTTTTATCGCGTATTCGTAATCTACGTGAAATTCTATCTACGATCGACCCTTCGGACTACCCCCGCGGTCGACCATAGCGCATCCATGGGCCACTCCATGGTCGAATCCCGAATTGCTCAACGGATATCGACCAAATTTGGCACGAATATCCAGTAGGCTCCCAAGTTGTGCAACGTCGCATTTTTAATTCCCTGACCATAGCGGAACTATGGTCGACCATGGTCAACTCCTGAATGGCTTGACGGATATCGACCAAATTTGGCACGAATATCCAGTAGGCTCCCAAGTTGTGCAACGTCGCATTTTTAATTCCCTGACCATAGCGGAACTATGGTCGACCATGGTCAACTCCTGAATGGCTTGACGGATATCGACCAAATTTGGCACGAATATCCAGTAGGCTCCCAAGTTGTGCAACGTCGCATTTTTAATTCCCTGACCATAGCGGAACTAGGACCTATGGTCGACCATGGTCAACTTCGTTAATTGAAATGGTAACCCCTATTTTTTATCGCGTATTCGTAATCTACGTGAAATTCTATCTACGATCGACCCTTCGGACTACCCCCGCGGTCGACCATAGCGCATCCATGGGCCCCTCCATGGTCGAATCCCGAATCGCTCAACGGATATCGACCAAATTTGGCACCAATATCCGGTAGCCTCCCAAGTTGAACGTAGGCGCATTTTTAATTCCCTGACCATAGCGGAAATATGGTCGACCATGGTCAACTCCTGAATGGCTTGACGGATTTTGATACAATTGGGCACAAATACCCGGTAGGCTATGGGATTTTTCCGTCATTTGTTGGTTCCACGATACTGCGTACAGCGAATCTCGGATAGCGAGCGAAGCGAGCGGTCAGGCTAGTATACTATACTGACCATGGAAATATACTTAGTTACTTACATAGAAACCGCAATTTCAACCCCTTTCTGACACCACCGAGTCGTTCTTTGTCCACTATAATAATTGTCCACTTTAGCCCCTGCGCAGCACTCCATTTAGCCGAAATCCAAAATGACTGGAATAAAAACTGATGTACCGTTAGGTGCCTGAAACCCTCTAGTTTGCGGTTCGGAATTGTGCTGCGAGTTTTTCATTTCTCGAATTTGTACGGAATGTTATAATATTAGCAAATTATGTTCGACAACACACGAATGTCACCAAAATTCAAAAAATCATCAATCCTGTCGCATACTTTAACACTATGAGTAGTTTTTCGTCACACAATTGTGACTATCAAGTTTCCACAGAACGTTAACGGTATCAGGCCACTTTCATCTCACAAACGTTACCATTATTTATACTCTATATTAGACACCAAGTCACTCTTACCCCACCAGCTTTTATTGGTAAGATTGTGCTCTCTTTATATGAGCTTATTCCAAATATGCCGTCAGAAAAATATTTTCCCAAAACTGAAACACCATAAGGCAGTAACATTCTCTTTGATTATGTCACTAATTAGGTAGCCTCGATTAACAGAAAAAATAGCTATAGTCCGTGCCTATAACAAAAATGAGGAAACATTGGATTCAAATAGAAAACAATGACTGATCGTTGAAGAAAAAAAACGCTGCAAATATTACAAAATGGTTTATAATTTACTTGTATAGATCCCTTTTTTTGACTTCCCTTGATATTTAAATTTAATTAAGATTGTATTAAGGGGAACTGGTCTATAAAAGACAAGCAAGATACGAAGTTGAATAATAATTTAATTTCTGAAGTCACGCTATAACCCGGTGGCTCTTGCCGTAACGCTAGCACGTCTCATCGTATGACGTCATCTCAAACAATTCCTTTTTTTCAAGTACCTATACAAATTGAGAATACAGATTTATGTAGATTTACCAAAATCACAACACCTTTTATTTATTCCTTTTTGAGCTTCTATCACTTGCACTGTCATCACTATCAAATGCAAATTTACTTGCTGGTTTATACTTTCTACCAAACCGTGAAGCTAAAGTCTCTTTATCTTTTCCTGCAGTGGAAGTGCCTGGCGTGGCTTTCGATGGATTTTCTTCCTTGTGGGATTTTCGTGGCTTGCCTTTTGGAGAACTGAGGTTTTTCGACTGTATTGATTTCGGAGACGGAATTTTGATCGGGGACGTTCCGATTGAATTTGTTGTCGGTTGCTGTCGGGTACTCGGTTGTATAGGGGAACCTGGGATGATGACTGACTTTCTTGGTTGAGCTGTCTCTGGCATTCGATTGGGGCGTAGCCATGTGCGATCACGACGGTAAATTCGACCATCATCAGTGCTGACGTCATACGAAGTCCCATGACTCTTCTCAACAATGCTCTTGTACCATGTCTTTCCCGTTTGTGGTTTCACAAAAACTTCCTGTCCAACAAGAAGATCAGGTAGAACTTTCGCTGATTTATCGTGGTGAAATATGGCGATTTTCCTCGTCTCGAACATTCATGTCTCGAACTTCTTGAACAACTTCCGGGATTAGGAGCCTGTTTGATGAAGGCATCAGGGTTCTCGTCCTTCTAGACATTAATCTCTGAACCGGACTAGAATCCATTCCAACTGTCGGCGTATTTCTCCATTCCAACAAGGCGGCATGAAAATCTGCTCCATCACAAGAACATTTCCGTAGCATGTTTTTGGCGATTTTTACAATGGCTTCGGCTTTTCCATTCCCGCGGCTGTGTAGTGGCGCTGATGTTGAATGTAGAAACTCCCATTCTTTGGCAAATCTTCTGAATTCGTCCCAGTTAACTGTGGCGCGTTATCAGTGACAAGAACTTGTGGAATTCCATGTCTGGCAAAATTCAATAATCGTTGAACTTTTGATGTCGGGAACTTGGTCGACTTCGAAAAAATCCGAGTAGGAATCCACCATTAGGATGTAGTGGCATTTTCTGAATTCAAAAGCATCTAAAGATACTTGTTCCCAAGGTAGTGATGGAATGCTGTGTGTCTGCATAGGCATTTTTGATTGATTCGGAGCCAGTTCTTTGCAAGTTTCACAGTTCTTGAGGGTGTCCTTGATTTGAGAACTCATATATAGGGCCACAATAAAGTGTCTCTCGCACGTCAAAGTTACGCGTTTAGTCCTAGGTGACAAAGATGAATTTTGCGAATGAATTCTGATCGCAGAGCCTGAGGGACGACTATCTGGTCTCCTTTGTCGGAAATCCCAGTAAACTTGTAAACATGAAGGCAAACGCTCCTTGTGAGGCCAACCATCTTTGATAACGGACAAGTAAGGGCAAAACATCGTCTTTCGCAGTTTCTGTCTTCACCTTTCCTAAGCATTCTTGAAGGATGTTGATGTTTTCAGATGTCTTGATCCATTCCAATTCTTCGTAAATTGGGTCCATGTGGTAAACTTCTTCTAACTGAGGATCTTCTGTAGTCTTCAGTTGTAGATGTGGGAGTGCGTCAGCTATGTACATTCCCGAACCATTGAGAGATTGAACATCAAAATTAAAGCGCTGGAGGCGTAGCATCATTCTCTGTAGCCTGATTGGTGCTTCGATAAGAGGTTTCTGCAAAATATTCACCAGTGGGCGATGATCGGTTTGCGTACGGCGGACAGACAGAAATATTTTTATTGCAGTTTTGGATTCTACATACCTTGAAACGTAACCATAAAATTTTGAGGGGGGGTAAGAATTTTTTTTTTTTTTCTTGCTCATTCCAATGGTTCATTATTGAAAATACTAAACCAAAAATCCAAAATATGAAACTGAGTCACAATTCCATTTTGTTGAGGCCATTATGACTTCAGAACGGAGTTAAATGGGACAATTTATTTCTCTTATCATCCTAAGTTGTGTATAAATATGTATACAAAACCCACATTATTCCTTATTTACTTTAGTACTACATCGATTATATTTGCATTATTGCGGGGACTGGGAGAATTCCAAGGTTGCAGGTGTGTGGAGTCCTTCAGAACATCGGGAAATATCCCCAAACCGGGAAATTAGTAGTACTCAGGGTTTGGAAAAAATTCATATAATAACCCCCACTTTCTCAAAACCCCACCAGTAACTCAATTAAATTATGAAAAATTAAATCCGCGCGATATTTACACAGTAATACTTTATTTCCCCAATTTCACACAGTTACCATAAGATTATTCATATACTTACGCCCACTCAGACAAGGAAAATTTGAAACCCTCGTGATTTTTACACAACAATACCTATTTTCCCCGATTTTCTACTGTTACAAGTACCTAATTCGTATAATTACCCCCACTCTGGTCCTTTTTTTCCCCGTCCTCCGTTTAAACCTCTCCCACATTCATATATGTACTATCTTCCCAGTAATAAACAAGTACACGAAGTGTACGGAGAATTGGGGAACAGTTTCTTGAGGTATAGCGATATATGCAAAAGGTACACCTTAAAATAGCGGATAGGGAATGATTACAGTTAGACTTGCAGACTTGCACATACCTACCTAACTTAGATACAGTTGCGTAATTGTACGATCGAACTAGGTACATCATAATTCATTTTCCGCAATATGCACGGTATTATTTCAAATTTGGAACACACACAAAAAATACAGTAATGAATGGAGTTATCTCTCGGGTGATGGAAGGAAACGGATGTACCTACGTTTTTTCCTGTCACCTTTTTCAGGCAAAATATTAATGAACATTTAAAAACATAATTTGTAATAAACAACTACGTACATACCGTAGTTACCTACTCATTTTAAGGGAGAACAAAGAGAATACTGTTACCTACTTATCGTAGGTACATCTTTCACCCTAGCGACGCCAGTGGTACCGCCATATGAACTTGACACACGTATCTGATACATCAAATTCGTTGAAAGAAAAGAATTCAGCACACCCATCCTCACTATAGTTACATGATAGGTAGTATCTCTTCGTTGTACCTACAGCCACCATTGCGGACAGTCGTGACGCCATACATTGGCACCTGTAAGGAGGTAGGTACATTTTTCCAAAATTACACTGAATCACAGATATCATAGGATGACAAAAGATGAGAAGGAGTCCCAATTTCCTTTTTGATGGCCACTTTCACGTCACATCGAAATTGGAAGTAACAATTTTGTTATCCTCCACCTAGCCGTATAGTAAAATTTTATTCCACATTATTAGTGATTAAGTATTTGGGTAGTAGGGGTTACTAGAAAGTATAGGTATTGTTTCAGCGACAAGGGCCCGTTCATGTCGAGCACCCCTAGCAAAGAGAGGAATTCCGTAACACGATCAAAATATGAAACTGAGTCACAATTACATTTCGTTGAGGCCATTATGTCTTCATATCACAATTACATGGGACAACTTATTTTTATCATCCACCTAGGTGTATAAATATGTATAGAAAACCCGCATTATTCCTTATTACATTAGTACTACAGCGATTGGAGTAGCATTATTTCGGGGTCTGGGGAGAATTCCCGAGGATGAGGAAGGTGTGTGGAGTCCTTCACGACATCGGGAAATATCTAAAAACCGGGAAATTAGTAGTACTACCCAAGGGTTAAGGAAAACTCATAAATTACCCCCACCTTGTCAACACACCACCAGTAACGCAATTAAACTGTGAAAAAAGAAATCCTCGTGATTTTTAAACAACGGTAGGTACCATTATCCCCGATTTTATACTGTTACAACTAACGAATTCGTATAAGTACCCCCACTCCGGTCCTACCATCATCAGACCAAAAAAATTGAAATCCTCGTGATTTTTACACAAAGATCTTTTTCCCTCCGATTTTCTAATGTTACAACTACCGAATTCGTATAATTACCCCCACCCCGGTCTTACCATCATCACACCAAGAAAATAGGCATCCTCGTGATTTTTACACAAAGATACCTTTTTTAGCCGATTTTCTACTGTTACAACTACCGAATTCGTATAATTACCCCCACTCCGGTCCTACCTTCATCAGACCAAAAAAATTGAAATCCTCGTGATTTTTACAAAAAGATACTTTTTTTCCACGATTTTCTACAGTTACAACTACCGAATTCGTATAATTACCCCCACTCCTACCCCAGTCCAACCATCATCAGACCAAAAAAATTGAAATCCGAAGTTTCCTACGTGCCCAGGTTGGTAGAATGGAGGAGGGTAGTTGGGGACTAGCCCAGGGTTGGTAGAGTGGCTAGAAAAATAGTTAAATCCTCCATAAATTGTGATGAGGTGGTGGGAGGGTGATATGGGAAGTTTCCTACATGCCCAGGTGTGGTAGGTAGTATAGAGGAGGGTAGTTGGGGTCTAGCCCAGGGTTGGTAGAGTGGTTTGCAAAATATTTAAATCCACCATAAATTGTGATGAGGTGGTGGGAGGGTGATATGGGAAGTATCCTACATGCCCAGGTGTGGTAGGTAGTATGGAGGAGGGTAGTTGGGGTCTAGCCCAGGGTTGGTAGAGTGGTTTGCAAAATATTTAAATCCACCATAAATTGCGATGAGGTGGTGGGAGGGTGATATGGGAAGTTTCCTACATGCCCAGGTGTGGTAGGTAGTATGGAGGAGGGTAGTTGGGGTCTAGCCCAGGGTTGGTAGAGTGGTTTGCAAAATATTTAAATCCACCATAAATTGTGATGAGGTGGTGGGAGGGTGATATGGGAAGTTTCCTACATGCCCAGGTGTGGTAGATAGTATGGAGGAGGGTAGTTGGGGTCTAGGCCAGGGTTGGTAGAGTGGTTTGCAAAATATTTAAATCCACCATAAATTGTGATGAGGTGGTGGGAGGGTGATATGGGAAGTTTGCTGCATGCCCAGGTGTGGTAGGTAGTATGGAGGAGGGTAGTTGGGGTCTAGCCCAGGGTTGGTAGAGAGGTTTGCAAAATATTTAAATCCACCATAAATTGTGATGAGGTGGTGGGAGGGTGATATGGGAAGTTTCCTACATGCCCAGGTGTGGTAGGTAGTATGGAGGAGTGTAGTTGGGGTCTAGCCCAGGGTTGGTAGAGTGGTTTCTAGAGTGGTTTGCAAAATATTTAAATCCACCATAAATTGCGAGGAGGTGGTGGGAGGGTGATACGGGAAGTTTCCTACATGCCCAGGTGTGGTAGGTAGTATGGAGGAGGGTAGTTGGGGACTAGCCCGGGGTTGGTAGAGTGTTTTGGAAAAATGCTAAATCCACCATAAATTGCGATGAGGTGGAGGGAGGGTGATATGGGAAGTTTGCTGCATGCCCAGGTGTGGAAGGTAGTATTGAGGAGGGTAGTTGGGGACTAGCCCAGGGTTGGTAGTGGTTTGGAAAATTGCTAAATCCACCATAAATTGCGATGAGGTGGAGGGAGGATGATATGGTAAGTTTCCTACATGCCCAGGTGTGGTAGGTAGTATAGAGGAGGGTAGTTGGGGACTAGCCCAGGGTTGGTAGTGTTTTGGAAAATTGCTAAATCCACCATAAATTATGATGAGGTGGAGGGAGGGTGATATGGGAAGTTTCCTACATGCCCAGGTGTGGTAGGTAGTATAGAGGAGGGTAGTTGGGGACTAGCCCAGGGTTGGTAGTGTTTTGGAAAATTGCTAAATCCACCATAAATTGCGATGAGGTGGAGGGAGGGTGATATGGGAAGTTTCCTACATGCCCAGGTGTGGAAGGTAGTATAGAGGAGGGTAGTTGGGGTCTTGCCCAGGGTTGGTAGTGTGGGTGGAAGTGGGTCGGGGTGGAGGGATCAGATGTGGTACTGTGGTGGTAGCGGTTTTGGGTGGTGGGACGGTGGTGGGTGGAGGTACCACAGAAGGTACCTGAAGTGAAGCTGTTGTGGGTGGTGGGGTACCAATAGTGGTACTTTGGTGATTCTGGTGGAAGGGGTGTTTCAGGGTGTGGAAGGTTCTGGCAGTTGTGGAGGAGGTGTGACCCCCTATTTTTTTTTTTTTTTCTGGTGATTCTTATTCTACTTGGAATTTTAACAGAAAGGTTGTTGAAGATTTGGTATTAGCATGGGTGCAGTAGTGTCAGTAAAGCGTATGGGTGCCGTGAGGTCAGCGATTCGTACCCATATACTATGGGTGCAATGAGTTTAGTGATTCGAACAGTATATCATGGGTGCCACATTGTAGGGAAAACTGCATTTTCAGAGAGGGTGCCACAATGATAGCATTGTGGATTTCCCTGAAGAACTATTCAAAACGTATGATAAAGTGTGGATAAATGTTTCCAGGAGTCTCCTAGAGCAATATACACGGTAAAATACATATATACTCCCTTATATAATGGGGGTGCCGTAAAGCTTGAATATTGTATGGGTGCCGTAATGTAGCAATGATATATTTATATATATATATATATATATATATATATATGTCATTCCAGGCTATATCTATCCTTGGGCACATGATAAAAACTCCAGATTTCGCGAACACTTTCGTATTGTCAAACAAAAGGATGGGCAATTTTCAAAAACGCTGCAAATTATTACCGACCGTTTATTATTTACCTGTATAGATGCCCCTTCGACTAGATCGCTGTTTTCTTAAAGCACCAATCCTTGAGCTTCCTCCAGGGAACAAACCGCGGTATAATAATTTACCAGTATAGATTCCCCTTCTGCGTAGACAGTATAATAACCCGTTGTATAATAATTTACCGTTGTGTAATGATTTACCGTTTTGTAATAATTTACCGTTGTGTAATAATTTACTGTTGTGCAGTAATTTACACAATAATAAACCGTTGTGTAATAATTTACAAACATAATCGTTGTGTAATAACTTATCCGTATAGATGCCCTAAATCGAGTATTGAGCCAGCTCGGAAATTACATTTCATGATTGTTGTTATTCATGAAACATAACGGTTTGTCGAGTTCCAAATGTAGGTAGGTACCTATCAACAAGATCCAAAAGAGCCATCATTTTTCAAATGAAATAATATCACAGAACAACCAACTCGACTTCATAAAGCCATCCGTGATTATAATCAGGTGCTCCCTAGCGATGATATCTGGGCTGAATGTATACAATTTCATTCACCCTGCAGTTGACGAATCCTGTCGGTGCAAACTTCTGGGCCTTGCTGTGAACGAACGGTTGAACGTACAATGCTCCGGGTCCAAGTTCGAGAACTATTTAAAAACGTAAAAAATCGAGATAACGGTGTCCTGGAAATGTCTACCCCTATTTTTCACCCCTTAGGAATGACTGAAATTAGCGCCAAGCTTCGAGGACCAACTAGACCCCAAATGGGATCTATAAACCGAATTTCGTCAATTTTGGTTCATGGTAACTAGGAAAAGTGCGAAGTACGGCGGACGGACAGAAATGTTGGCTTATTATTTTCAATAATGGTTTATATTTTTCAATAAAGAGTTTATTATTTTCAATATTTGGTTTATTATTTTCAATAATGAGCAGGGAAAAAAAGTTTAAGCCCCATCAAAGTTTCATGGTTTCCGTTTCAAGGTATGGTAGAATCCGAAAATGCAATGAAAAAAATGGTTGTCCGTACGCCATACTTCGAACTTTCCTTAGTTGCCATGAACCAAAATTGATGAAATTTGGTTTGTAGGTCCCATTTGGGTTCTAGTTGGTCCGCGAAGCTCGGCTTTAATATCAGTCATCTCTAAGGGGTGAAAAATGGGAGTTTAAATCTCCAGGACGCCGTTACTTCGAATTTTTTAACCGTTTTAAATAGTTCTTGAACATGGGAATTTTTTTAGCCCGCCCGGAGCACTTTACGTCCAGCCGTTCGCACCGACAGGCTTCTTCAACAGGAGGGTGAATGAAACTGTACCTATACATTCAGCCCAGATATTTGGAATTGGCCCGAGATAATCATTGCTAGGGAGCACCTGATTATAATTACGGATGGCTGTATGAAGTCGACTTGGTTGTTCTGTTCTGTGATATTATTCAGTTTGAAAAATGATGGCTGTTTTGGATTTTGTTGATAGGTACTTTTGCAACTTGAACGCCGAAATATTATTTGGGGAATTATTACACAACGGTAAATTATTACACAACAGTTTGCTATACTACCTACGCATAATTACAAATAATTAATGATTTAATTATTCAATCCCGCGCGTTTGTATGAAACTTTAATTCCCGGGCTGACTCCATAACTCCATTTAGGGCTTTCCTGGAGGGAGCTCGAGGGTACTGACCACAGAAAACAGTTCTCTACGCAGAAGGGGCATCTACACAGGTAAACAATAAACCGTTGTGTAATCATTTGCAGCGTTTTATCGTATTTTCGGATTCTAAATAACTTGAAACGTTAACCATCAAGTTTGGGTGGGGGGGGGGGGGGTTACAATTTTGTTTCATGCTCGATTCCAAAGGTTCATTATTGAAAATAATAAACCAAAAATTTCTGCTCGTCCGCCGTACGCCGTACTTCGCACTTTTCTTAGTTACCGTGAACCAAAATCAATGAAATTCGGTTTATAGGTCCCGTTTGGGGTCTAGTTGGTCCGCTAATTTCGGCGTTACTGTCAGTCATCGCTAAGGGGTGAAAAATAGGGATTGCAATTTTCAAACGCCGTAGCCCGAAAACTTACGATAGAAGGGTATGGTTTTTTTTACTTTTTTAAATTGATCTCGAACTAAAGAATTGTTTGAGACCATCCGGAGCATTGTGCGACCAGCTGTTCGTTTGCACCGAAAATTCGTCTGCATGATCGCGAATGAAACGGTATATAAATCCGGCCCAGATAATATCATTGCTAGGGAACACCTGATTATAATCATGGATATCTGGTTTTTTGAACTCCCCCTCAAAAATAAAAAAGATAAAGGGTGCGTAGATTACAACAATGCAATGGCCGTCAGCTGTACGCCGTAGCACCCGTATCTGCCTTTGTTCTTGCGCACACAGGCTCCATTTGAGCCCTAGTTATGTCCCGAAACTTTGCAGCCCGATTTGAATATACCCAGGGGTGTTGGGTGTAAAAATAGGGTTTTTGGTGTTTTAGTAACACGAGCTTGTGAGGTATCATTTTCCAGGTTTTTCAGAGCGAGAAGACCGAATATGAAGTCGATTTTGACCAACGAGCGAAGAATTGAAGTTCTGACAATGTTTCTGACTTGAAATTGCAATGTAATTTGGGTCCAAAGCTCGGCAGCCCGATCGTAATACACCCAGGGGTGAAAAATGGGAGTAAAAATAGTTTCTTTAAAGGGGCCCATAGACGAACAACTTGGTTGTCAACTTTGTCGCAAACTTCTCGGTGGGGGTTTGACCACAGACGGTCAACCCGGTTGCCAACCTCATCGTCATATCGACACCAACCGCAGTTGCCGATCGGTTTGGATGGGAATTTTCCGCGTACCTACCTTGCTATATTTTTGCTATTTTGCCTATCGGTTTCACCAAAAATGAGTTGATTATAATTCATTTTTATTTATAATACTGAACGAGTTGTGTGACCATGAAGAAAGTGAAGTGGGTCTTCCAGAAAGAAAGAAGAGAAAAGTATGGACAAAGGACTGGTACCTGCAACGTCCTGAGGGATCTCATTCAAATTTATTAAGTGAACTTCGTGTCTCCGCACCTGATGATTTTAAAAATTTTTTACGAATGGATAGCAAAACCTATGATGCATTGCTGGATAAAGTGCGACCGCTAATTGTTCGCGAGTCTTTTTTTTAAGTGTCAACGTTTGCGTCTGCTTCAATTTGTTGATAACATTCCAACAATTTTTGCAAAGCAAGACTCTTTTTATTCCGGTCTTTGAACTTGTCCGATTTCACCTTCCACAGCTCAGGAAGTTCTCTGAGGTGTGCAAAAAAATCACTCCACATCGGCGTATTCGGTATCGACATGTTGTGACTATTAAAAGTTTTCACAAAAGTAAGTTCAAAAGGAAGTTCGCTGAAAGCTCCAAAAAAAATTGACTGGGGGTGGACACTCCGTCTCATCATTCACAACTGAGGTTGTCAACCGTGTTGTCAACTTCTCCACAGACGCTACAACAGGTCTGCCAACAATAGGCTCCGCCTACCAAAAATCAAAACGATTTGAAAACACCAACCTGTTGGACCAACCGTCACCGACAACCGCCAACCTGCCCACAGACGTGCAACATCTCCTCCAACATGGCGAGTTGGCACCGAAGTTGACAACCAAGTTGTTCGTCTATGGGCCCCTTTAAGGTTTTAGTGAACATGAACTTGTGAGGTGTCGTTTTCCATGTTTTATGAAACTGTGATTCCCGTGCCGGCTCCAGAGGATTTAGTTTTTTCCTGGTGAGGGGGGGGGGGGGCACGAGGGCAGGTACTGACCACAGAAAACAGTGATCTACGCAGAAGGTGCACCTATAGAGGTAAATAACGAACCGTTGTGTAATAATCTGCAGCATTTTTCTTTTTGTTTCGTTGTTTTCCTCGAACAACCTCATGATAACAGCTGGTAAGTTGTTACGCGGCGTCCGACACGAACGGAATCTCCGTCTCCAGCACGCAGGTTCCAGACACTCCTCGGCATAACCCCCTCATTTCTCAACCCAGAAACCTCAAATTGAAGAGTTCATTGAGCCGAATAAATACAAAGAAGGAAATCTGTTAATGGCCGTATTTTGAGGAAGTTATGACCATTTTAAGTTCCAACATATCTACGTGCATAAGTACGGAGCCACATCAAGCGGACACCGTCTAGAAACTCGTTTTGTGCATCCTGCTTCCATGGTTTTCTCGAACACTCATTTTTGAGGGTATCACTTCCGGGGAGAAGTTCTTTGGTGTACCTAACAGGTTTATGCGACTTCAGCCTGTCGAGCTTCTCGACTGGAATATTGATGAAATGCCCAAAAATGATGACAGGGGTTTCTAAGATTGATTAGGTACGCAGATCATAATAGAGTTGAAAACACCCATAAAACTGCTATAGATGGTAAAAATTCAATGGAATTTTGCAAATGATTTATCTATTGATGAAACAGGGGAACGGTGTTCAGGGAACTTCACAAACTATACGTGAAACACGCGTGTAAAGAGTACCTTCAAAACTGGCCCGAACTTGTGACGTACTGTGGATACCGCGAGGACAACATTCCACAGCTTCAAGATCTCAACACGTACCTCAAACGTGAGTCCCTAGTACCTAAACATTCAATTCAATAAATTTTTATTTTTTTAAACATTATTTTTCCGCATTTTTCATGATTTACAAGTAAAATAAGTCCAAATATAAAAAGTCCACCAGCAGAAAATGCATCTAATGGTGGTTTGAAAATTGAACAAAACAACAACCGAAAGTATATTCTACAAAGGAACATTCTATTAGGTTTTCTCATTTATTTTCTTTACTGAAGTGTGTATCCAGGTACTAGGGATGAGCACCAATAGTCAGTGGTCTGATACTATCCATGGTTTGCCATCTATACTCGATGTTTTACTATCTATTCATGGTTTCAAGCTGATGGTATCAAACTTTTTTTTTGTGATTCCTTGTTCAGAAAGTTTTTGTAGCTGTTCAGTTTAGGCATTCCTAAACCCGTTTGGGATAGGATGGATGCATAGGTAATTTTGTACCATGCGTAGAAAGGGTAAAACCCTTTCCCCTTTCTACCTCCATGCGTCGGAGCCACCTTGGCATTTGAATCACTGAAGCAGACGTCAGACTTCAACCTTGACTGTTTACTTTGTTTATTAAGCATCATTCATTTATTCATTCATGTACAGGCTGATACAATGTTAGAGGATTATTTAAATGAAGGACCGGGATTTAGTTTTGTTTTATATTATAACTTTGAAAGGAAGAACGAGAGCACATTTTACATTGGAGAAAATTTTTTCAAATGATGTTAGATACCTTCATCTCCTTTAACTTTCTACGCCAATAAAACAGGTTACACGAAGGATCAGCGACATCAAACGTTCTATATCCTACAAAATCCCCCTTGATCCGGGGCTACGAAATGGTGTAGGTGCACAGCAACCATAACCTATCTAGGTGACCAACGTTTATCAACTGCTGCCAACTAAACAACATCTATCACTATTATGACAACTAAATTCGAATTGATAACGGAGAGGGAGAGCATCACTTTTAGATTCTAGTATCACAGTTTTATCACATCTCACATCGGGGTCAACAAACAAATAAATAAGTTGACCCAGAAAATAAACTTTTAGAACTGTACATATTTCGAAAAGGTAACTTGATAAATAAACTTATTCCTTGGTGCTTAGGTACGCTGAGCTTCATCTCATTCCGAAACCATTCTTGCAGGCTACTATAGGTTGTGCAGGAGAATATTGCCCTCCGACCCTGCACTCTATAGGAGGATGGGAGAAGCTGAGGGCTCGGCAGCCTGAGTGGGATGCAATGTTGGGACTTTTACTCTGTTATGTTGGCAGCCATTCCAAGCCAGCTCATTCCGTTCCCGTGTCGTGTTTTCCTCGTTTGCATCTTGCTTTTCGTTTCACCATCCTACCTATATCGTCGTATTAACCCTTCTTATTTTAACTGTGAGTATCATCACAATCCCCGTCATCCTATTTTTGAACTGAGTATCATCACAATCCCCCGTACCCGTCAGTTTCCGTGTGTCGCCTACACAAATCTCGCGATGGAAGATCAACCTTCATCGTCAGCAAGAAACCGGAAACCTGCTATCGCAAGAGACAGGGCTCTAAGGAGTCAGGCACGAGAAATTGAGTAGGTACAATGTGTGCCAGTATTTTACGAGGAAGAAGAAAGAGGATGACGCGAAATACAAAGTTCGCGATGTGACTAGTGCAGCGATGGGCGTCTCGGCGAGAACAGTCGGCAACATTATGAAGGAAGCTGGAAACCAAACAACATCAGATAGGGCGAGACCTTTGTTTGTTACGCCAACCAAGTCCACACCGCACAAGAAGGTCATTCATTGATGCTGATGAATTCACCGATGCTGCTACACGAAACAAGATACGTGAATTCTACATTGTTTGGAAAGAGTGCCTTTGTGCGGAATTGGCGAGTGACGGAGTTCTCGAGTATGGTAGCGGTTTCAGGTGGAAGTGAGAAAATAAATCGTTACATACCTGTACTTCTCCTTGTCTTCGATAGAAGATAAGGAATTGAAAGAAACGTCTTGACAAACGTAATGAACGTCTTATTTATAATTAAGTATAGGTAGTACTCAATAAACGAAATATAAAAGCAATAAGCAAGAAAATCCACTTCGTGTAGAAACTCGTAGCTCGAAGAGTATATGTAATCCAACTCCCAAGCAGCTCCAGCCTTATGTTCATGGCTCAGTAGCGCTGTGTAGCGGTGTCTCGACGAAGCTCGAGCCCGCCGCTTTTCACTCCCTCCCGATACTGAACATGACAGCATAACAGAGGTTGTTACTGACGCTGCTGCAGAGCTTTCTTCATAAACACGTCTTACACGTCTTTACACGTTTTTCCCAGTAGACCTGGGTCATTCCCAATGAACGTTTTCAATATAGGGATATTCACGTCTTGGCATTATATGAGTCTGTCTGAAAATATTAATATTAGGTATATACGTTATCCTAATCAGACTCTAATGATTAGAATCCACTCCTACAAGCTCATTTCGGAAAAACGAGAATTTACTACCATTAAGTGGTTTAGTGAATATGTCCGCAATCTGACAATCAGTGCTAATCCAGTTCAGATTAATGTTGTTATTTTTAAGGTCTTCCCGAACATAATGGAATGATAATTTAGTCAAGTGTTTGAAGGTAGTGGAATCCTCGGTCTCTGCAATTTTGATTGAGGTTCGATTATCTTCAAAAACGTCAGGAATGATTTAAATGTTGAGAAGATGTTTTGTCATAGCACGAAGATTTCATTTTTCTTTGATTTACTATTGGTAGCAAGAAGAATATCATCAACATAAATTAGAAGCAAAGCAACTTCACTTTTATCATACCAAACAAAGAGGCAATTTTGGAATTAATACGTTTTAAATTTTAATTTGGTCATTGTTGCTAAAAACCTGATATACCATCTTTTAGGAGAAACTTTTAAGCCATAGAGGGCCCGTTTCAGTCTACACACATAATTTTTCTTTAAATTTTCATCTTCACCCAAGTAATCAGTTAAGCCATTGGGGATGGCCATGTACACCGTTTTTTCTAGTTCACCATTTAAAAAAGCAGTTTTAACGTCATATTGGAACAATAGGAGATTGAATTTATTAGCTGCAATTAGTATGAAGCGCACATCTGCTAATCTTGCTACTGGGGCATACGTTTCAGAAAGATTGTACACATTTTTATCAGCAAACCCCTTAGAAACTAGTCTACTCCGGTATCGAAGGTTTCCGTTGGCTTCATATTTAATTTTGTGTACCCATCTAGATTTTATTGGTTTGATATGTTTAGGTAATTTTGATTTGTGCACAATGTCCCACGTATTGCATCTAGTTAATGCATCAAATTCAGTATTAATTGCATCTAACCAATGTTCCGCATCTTTGCTATATAAATAGCTTCCCAATATGTTTCAGGTACTGAATCATTTTCAGAAAAGTCAGGACCTAACAAGAGTGCTTCCTCTGAATCACTATCTGTTACGTTTTGATAAAAATCAAATTGGTCTGTCTGACCTATCAATTTTTCGGTGGTTTTACCAAGGGGAGGAGGCACAGACCTAACAGGGTTCAGGGTAGAATTTTCACTTCTACTGGAGGTAGATGGTACTGGGTCTGCAGTAAGCATGTCATTATCACTTACAGACGATAATGGTAAAGGGTCTGAAGTAAACATGTCATTACTACTTTTAGAGGTAGATGGAACAGGCTCAAAAAGGTCTAGGTACACGTCATTACCCATGTTAACCTTGGTTGAGCCAGCGCTCGCACATACCTCCGACGAAAAGGTGTTTGAAGCACCACTTTCAAATATTTCTGGAAATGACGTACCTTTTCCCAACCTATCACCATAAACACTGGATTCAATAAAATCCACATGCTTGGAGCGGACCAATGTCTTCTTTTGAAAATCCAACAAGACATAGCCTGTTTCTGAGCATTGTAGCAGATGAGCCATATTGGCTCTTGGGCTAAATTTAGGTTTTGATTTCACGTGCAGATCCAAAACATAGGCCTCACAACCAAAACGCCGAAGGTACTTTAGGTCAGGAGGTTTTCCGTACAATCGTTCGTAAGGTGACATGAAGTTATTGGATGCATTGGGTGTTCGATTATGCACATGAATGGAATGTCTCGGCATGCCCCCAGAAATGGGCAGGCATTCCAGCTGAAATAAGATTTGCCCTAATTGCTGAAGCTAAAAAATTGAAGTTTTCAGCACACCCATTGTGCTGTGGTGTGGCTGGCTCACACGCTGTAAGGGAGATGTTTTCTTTGGCAAGCAAATCTTTCATTTCTCTAGTCTTGTATTCCGTGCCTCCATCAGTGAGTATGTGGCCTAATTTAGCGTCTGGACCTTTAATTTTCCGAATCTCCTCCAAGCAGGATGAAGCGCCTGATGGACCTGTGTTTTGTCAGTTATCTCGTATGCCATTGCATACCTAGTGGCATCATCTACAAAAGAAACAATATATTTTGTGCCAGACTTTAGAGAATTTGGCTTCAACGGTCCCATCAAGTCGCTCCATACCCTATGAAATGCTATGTCTGATCTGCGTCTCTTATCAGTACATGACTTTCTCTTAGCCTTAGCCATTTTACAAGTTTGACAATCAAGTATATCAGAACCAAACTTGATGTTTTTCAAAGTTGGAATTGTTTTAGTAGCTATCTCTAAATATTTTTTTGATGCGTGATTGAGGCGGTAATGCCACAATAGGCCGAGATTGTCACGCAAATTATAGTTCAAATTTTTAGTTTTACAAGAATCTACATTGATAGCCTGACTGGATTCAGTATTATCCTCAGTGGTTTCTAACAAATTTGAAATCCCTTCCTCTGAACAGATCAGCCCTTTTGCTGACTTGAACTTCTTTGAGAGCGGAGCTTTAATGCTCCTGACGGAAGTATTCCTAATATTACGCTTCAGAGGCGCTTGGGGTGCATTTACTGTTGAACTTCTCCCTCCTAAATTCACATCCAAGTGAGTCTGGATAGAGGAGCAACTCCCTCCCAAAGGTGCAAGGGAACGGGAGACATGCCCACCCAAGACCAACGAACGATCACTATAAAAGTGATATACAGATTGCAAGATTTTATCACACTCAGAAGGAGAAGCTGATGGCAAGGGAAGATGGAAAGTGAGCCACCAAAACTTTCCCTGAAATCTACCAGTTTTCACTAGCTGTCCAGTACCAGGATCACGGAGTTCAATAGTTTGGGGATTTAGAGTAACCGTCAAACCGTTTTGCACTTGCTTCCTGAGGGAGAAAAGATTCTCAGTCAATTGAGGAGCATAAAGGACATTCTGCAAACTCCCATACATGTCTGTTTCCTGATTATAGAATACAACGTCCCCAGACTCATTGATCTGCAAATCAGCATCGAAACTGCTGTTTGCACACCCAATCATTTTTGTTTTAGACAATTTACGTAATTCTACAAAGCAACTTGGATCGTTAACAATGTGCTCCGTGCTGCCACTATCAGCAACAAAGCGTATGGTGGGGTAGTTTGATAACTTACTGTCTGCTTGATAAGCCACGTCTTTTTATGATTCCACCTCTGCTTCAGTCTCAGAGTCAGAGTTACAATCACGTCTTGCAGCGTAAAACACACCGTCGGATGTGTCTGTAGGAGCATCCTCGTCGTCAGTTTCCATGATCATAGCAAGTTTTGCTTGCCCAGATTTGGCTTTTCGTTTCGAAATTTTTAGAGCATCCCTGAGGGGCACACGTCTACCCCTAGATGCAATTGCCGTACTTTTAACAGCACATTGTTTTTGCTCTGAAGTTGGTTTTGACAAGCGACTGCGTTTGGTGAAGGACGTCTCCTCCTTTGGGCAATCTCGGGAGATATGACCATCATATGAACCGCAATTGAAGCATTTACGCTTCTTTCTGTTGCACATATCTGCCGAGTGTCCCCAGTTGCCACACGTCTTGCATTGCACCTTGCCATATTCTTTGTGTCTGTTACTCTGAGGATCATGACGCTGCCTGCTAAAAAGGTGATTCCGATTTTGACCATTCTTATTCTTGAGATACATTGCTTTGTCAGGATCTATACCACGGGTCCGTCAGTTGATTTCTGCAAGACGTTGCTCTTCGTCAAGCAGCAAGTCTTTCAACTGTTGCACTGCTAATCCTGGAGATGGGGTCGACAGCTCAAGGTTTTTGATTGTGGGACAAGATTCTGAAATGGCCACAATCAAATTGTATTTTATCTGGCCCTCACTAAGTCCTGCATTTGGACACTTCTGTATCTTTTCAACGAGATTGTCAAACTCTGTAAGAAAGGTGAGAACTGTCTGTCTGCTCGGGTCGAACCTCAGGTTATTAAATTTTTCACGATAGTGGTGTTCCGAATAGTTACTGACAGGCTCACACAATTTGTCCAGGCAACTCATCATTGCTTCTGGTGTTTTTGCATTCCTCACGTGACGTTGATGTCTTTCCTCAGGGTTCGACAACAAGTATGAAGTAACGGCACTTGTCATAATTTTACGCTCACTTTCAACATATTCCTCAATTGATTCCACTGATTTATCAATGATGAAAAAACAGTCCCATGCCTGTAGTTCGTGTCTTATTCGATCCCTCCAAAGAGAATACTCATTATCATTGGTCAATTTGTTATCACCTTTTTGGAATCGTGGTCGAATTGGTGGTCTTCTGGATGCTGTTTGAATTTGTGATGCAGGCTGGAACACCCTTTCATTCATCCAAGAGCGTCGTACGTCTGACACGTCTTTCATATTAGGCGGAACATTCTCTTGTCCTTTGCCATTTGCGGTATCCATCAATCCAGCATTCTCAGTACAGCCCGTGGGAGCGTCGTCCCTACTACCATCATTTTGATGAGTCACGTCTTCAGGCAGAGAATGTTCTGGAAGAGGAAACGCACTTATCTGGTTCTGAATCAGGTCCTGCACGTCTTGTACCTGATCCAAGCTTGCATCGGAAATAACACCATCCATAACTTCAAGAAATCTATTTACACGACTCTCATATTTATCTTTCACGTCTTGTAATTTTGCCTCCATTTCGACCCTATATTTCTGCAAAGTCGCATCAAGTTCCTCTTTGTAAACACGTATATTGTTGTGGAGGACCCCCATCAATTCTCTGCGCATTATGCGCTCACGTCTTTGAAATCCCATGCCCACTTGGTACAGAGTCTGTCTACACGTTTTGATCAGTACTCATAGGGTGACACGTCTTGACCACCTGACTGGAAGTAAAAAAAAATGTCATCACACATAATATAACACTTCATTTTGAATATTAGGCCACGCCTTGGTAAAAGTAGATCACGTCTTAATCACGTCTCAATCACGTCTTAGTAAAATTCCTTGATAATTCATTTCATTAATTAGGTATTGTTTGTATAATATTATCTTAATTTCACGAGAGTATGAACGTGAGGCGACCCTAGTCATAAAGCATATAGCTAGGTGGGGAAAAGCAGCAACTATCACACAGTAGCCACTTTCAAGCTGGCGCCAGTTGGTGAAAAGTGCTAGACCTGGCCAACTGTGACATCACGGGGAGTTGTAACGAACGCCACACACACACACACACACACCTTCTTTTATTATTATTATCAATATAAGAATTATTTTATTATTATTATTATTAATATATTAAGAAGGCGGTAATAAAAGAACACGTCCTTATTATAGCCACAAATTTTAGTGTCTTGAGTGCTGAAATTATTATCGTCTCACGTCAATACTGTGTCCGTCTCAAGGACATGGTGGTATACTGGAGGGCTCGCAAGCACATAATTTTCGTTTTAGGTAAAAAAAAGTACACATCAATTAATTAACCAATTTTAGTGGATACTCTGTAATTCCCACAAGAGTACGTGGAAATCAAGTATTGTTGCAGTCAATCACGTATGGAAATTGTCGTGGATGCATCACGTAAACCTGTCCATGAGGGTCAATGCATATGTATAACCCCTGGAAGGGGGAAGTGGTCCAACTAGGTCTAAGTGCAAAACAGTCAGATGGAGGTGTGAACTCACCCATAGGGCCATGAGTATGCCAGTGAACCTTGCCTTTCTGACAGGGTATGCAACTTTTGACCCATTCGGCACTATCTTTAGCCATGGCGGGCCAGACGAAACGTTGCTTCAAGGATCTGAGAGTAGCACCTTCCCTGGATGAGCCAAGTTGTGGATGCTGTCAGATGCTGTGCGTCCGAACTGGAGAGGCACAAAAGGGCAGATAAAACCTGTTGAAACGTCACAATACACAGGCAATGCTACTTCCGGCATGTTGACTTGTTTCCACAAAATAGCCTTCAATGGTTGGAGGTAACTCAGCACCTTGCTGCGCCTCTACAAGCTTATTGTAGTCGAGGACTTCAATTTCTTCCAAGCGGGAAAGATAATCAGCAACAACGTTATCCTTACCAGAAATATGCTGAATGTTGTTCATGAATTGGCCAATGTAGTCCAATTTTCGGGCTTGGCATGGAGCTGCTTTGTCCAACTTCTGATCAAACGCGCCAGTCAAAGGTTTGTGGTCGGTGAACAAAATGAAAATGCGACCTTCGAGGAGATGCCGAAAATACTTGATCGTTGCAAAGGCCACAAGAAGTTCACGGTCGTAAGTGCTGCACTCTTTCTCAGCTGGGCTGAGGTTGCTAGAGAAGAAAGCTAAGGGGTGCCAGCTGTTGTTAACCAGTTGTTGCATGCTGCCCCCAATGGCTGTGTCAGAAGCGTCAACCATGACGGACCATTGTGCGTCAGACCGTGGATACGCTAACAAGATACAGTTCCTGAGGGGCCTTTGAAGAGCTTAGTGAGGGGAGAAGTTATGGATGCGGCTCTATGTACAAACAGCGATAAAAATAGAAGAGTCCTAGAAATTGGCGTAACCCCATAACAGTTTTGGATGGTTCAATTTTGTAAAGTTGTTCAAACTTTGAGGCCAGAGGCTCTACTCCCTTTGGTGAAACACTGCGCCCAAGGAACTCAATTTGTGTCTTACCAAATTCACACTTTGCTGGGTTGACGACTACACCGAAATCTTGGCACCTTTGGAAAAATGGTTCGAGGTCTTTCAAATGTTCCTCTTCAGAAGAGCTAGCAACAAGGCAATCGTCTATGTAGGCTGGGACGTTATCGAGGCCCCGGATCATCTCATTGACAAAACGCTGAAATTTCTGACCAGCATTCATCAGCCCGAAGGTCATTTGGGGGAACTCAAAAAGGCCGAAAGGTGTGATGATAGCAGTTTTCTCTATGTCCTCAGGGGCCATAGGACTTTTGGTGGTACGCTTTGTGGTCTATTTTTGAAAAAATGGTTTTCCCTTGTAGGTTTTGCACTAGATCCTGGATATTCGGCAAAGGATACTTGTCCGGGACTGTCACCTTGTTTAGGACCCTATAGTCGCCACACGGGCGCCAGTCACCTGTCTTCTTGGAGACCACGTGCAGGGGGCTCGCCCAGGGACTTTTAGATGACCTACAAATCCCTTGTTCCACCATGTTTTTGTTTTTTTGTTTTTTTTAGCGGTTGCGTACTTTATGGGATCTAGCCTACGAAACCTAGCTGTAATTGGTGGGCCAGTTGTCAGGATGTGCTGGACAACTTTGTGCTTATGAAACAAGGCCTGGTGATATCCTTGAATTTTGAAAGAAGATCATGGTATGGGGATGAGGCGCCAATAGTGGTCACCGATGGTCTATCAGTTTCCTTGGCCTTGCAAATGGTTTTCAATGAGGTGAGCGGGTCTTGCTTCACCTCATAGGTCGACAGTCAAGCCGTAATGTGTGATAAAATCAGCACCTATGATTGGGTTACGGACAGCTGCAACCATGAATGGCCATTTGAAGGCTCGGAGGAGGCCTAAGTCCACAGCTGTAAGCCTGATACCATGGGTGGAGATAGGGGAGCCATTGGCTGCAAACAGCTGGTAAGGTGATCTGACTTTGCAATCAGAAGCATTAGCAACAGGGATGACCGAAATGTCAGCTCCTGTATCAATAAGAAAATTTAATTATGACGTCTTATCTACAATGAATAAGCGGCTAGACTTTGGGCCACTGTCGCTCGCCGCCAGGGATCAGCCAGTCAGTTTTCCAGTTGTCTAGCGTTACAGCTAGGGTGTTTGCACGGGGGTTTGCACAGTCTGGCTTCGTCCCCGAATTTTAAATGATAGCAACATAATATGCCTAGGGTATTTTCAGACTCTGTTCCCAAAAAACTACAGAATAAAAATAGAATAGTCTATTTCCACGTAAACTAACAAACTGTAGACCGGTTTCAGTTGTTAAACCATCATCAGTACACAATAGAATTCTATGTATTTGTTAGTTTACGTGGAAATAGACTAGGTATTCAATTTTTATCCTGTAGTTTTGGTTTATTATTTTCAATAATGAACCATTGGAATCGAGCATGGAAAAAAAAATCAACCCCCCCCCCCCCCCCCTCAAAATTTGATGATTTACGTTTCAAGGTATGTAGAATCCGAAAATGCAATAAAAAAAATTCTGTCTGTCCACCGTACGCCATACTGGCCACTTTTTTTTCTATGGATTTCCACTACTCCGCTGCAAGTGATTTATGTTATATCCCTGTTCCCGTCCCGTGATTGTGACCTTTCTTGTGTGTGAAACTGGGGGCGGGAGCGATAATTATAGGAGTTTCTCTGCTCACCCCTACTGCTACGAGCCATTGCTCCTACTTGCGTAGCTCACACTTCGATCTTTTGCAGTAACTCATCGTACTTAGATTCACTAGGGTCAATTACTTGGTTGCTTTTTGTATGTCGTACCTCGGAAAATGCGCTAAGAGAATTTTCGACAGGGGAAATCACGATGATTTTATCGGCTAAAGCAGATAGACCCTTTAGGGTTTGATCACCGCTCGCTGCAAGTATGGAGTCCATGTGTGTCGTCATTTGCAGGATCCTGAGGGATTTAACAGGTCTTCACTTACTTTGTCCTCGCCTGTCAAGTCTCTCATCTCTCTTAGTACGTGTGACGGTTTTTCATCACCCAGAGTTGTCTTTATCAGCAAACGTTGTAGCTGCTTCTTCTGCGATCTTTCAGAGCTATGTATTTTCCTGTGTCGGGAGGACTGGCGAGCAGATCACGCGCGCGTACCAAGACGCTGTTATCCAGAGCATCCACGACAACATCGTACTGGTCTTGGTTGTTGATGATCCCTCTGACGCGGAGTCCTGATTCGACCCTGTGGAACTAGAGGAGCGCACTCGTTTTCCAAAAAACTGCGAGGGGGGGGGGGGGGGGTATGTGACCTTGCCCATGTCCAGGTTTTGGCTGCGGGAGCTGGGGCATCTACCTTTCCAGGGTCTCCTCCGTCCATCTCCAAGAAGGTGATAATAATCAGAAGGTTGCGTGTTCAGATCACGTCCAGGTCACCACTTTGTTGATGACTCGATAAACTAATTAAATCGATGTATACAACAACCGTTCTGAATTAATAAGACTGAACTGGTTTATTCACACATGCCATTCGATGGAAATAACTCAACGTTAGCAACGAGCAACAATTAATTAGAGTGGGGCCACATTGGTTTTATCCTTTGAAAATGGCTTCCGCGATTGCTTCTGTCTGACACAGGATTCACAAGGTTTCCATTCTGCAGCTGCACGGTAGTGGATACCTAAGCAAACTCATACTATGATGGTTCGAGTGTGCAAGTCTCCAATGCCACATATTCACAGATAGACTGGAATGGGCTACATTCGCCTTCTCAGTGCAAACCTGAAACTTTTATATTCCGTCCTGACTGGTGCCCATCCTCCTGGTGGAGGTCCATCCCCATTTACTGGAATGTCTTGTCTTCAGTAAACTCTGCAACCACATGAGTCGAAAACGACAGAAAACCCTTTTCTGATCAAAACATCCACTGAAAGAAGGTCTGTTTTCAGTCCTGAAACATACAAAACGTCTGATATGGATCGATGTTTTCCTGAAGTGAAGATAACATCCCCATTTCCAGATCCTTGGCTTGACAGTTTTGTTGTTACCAAGGGTGACTGTCTGCTCGACTGTTTCTTGCTTGAAATCATACAACCAGTCTCGACGTCCTGTCATGTGAATGCTGAAACATTGGTGGAGAACACCATAACAAAGGACTTCCTGTTGTTCCCCAAGGACTGCTACGTCTGCTTTTGACTGCCTTTACATTTTTTTTCTTGGGACAGTTACTGGAATAATGGCCTCTTCATTAAAAGAATAACAAGGAACAGGCCCCTGTTTCCAGCTGTGGCCATTTCGGTTGCCACATGCCAAGGGTGTCTCACTTGAAGTACCATTCGTTTTATTCCACTTCACATCCTGAAGCAGTCTGGTGAGGAAAAATTCCCTTGTGATCGTTTTCCCTGTGCCGTCTATTGCCGTCACCAGGGGGTCATACTCAGGGGTCAGTCAGTGCAGCATGATCACAGCGAGAAACTTGTCATCTACAGGCTTCCCAATGGATCGCAGGACTTCATTAACTGACAGTGATCTGTTGACGTACTCCTCCATGCTGTTGAAATCTTCAATCGTAGGGAATACAGCTCCCTAAGTAGAGTAAGCCGGTGGCTCAACCTATCATCTTGGTAGGCATTATGGAGTGTGCCCCATGCTTCCTTAGGTGAAGTAGCTGTTAGGACTTAAGGACAGGCAGATTTCTCGAGTGTGAGATTTTTCTTGATTAAAGACTTCTTGTCCTTACGTACCTTCACTTCTGCTGGAGTTCTGTCTTCTGCCAGGTAGCCCACGATGGTCTGCCACAATCCATCGTGTTTCAGGAGGTTCATAATTTCGAATTTCCACATTGTGAAATTCTCCCTACCTTTCAGCTATTCAACGCCGGTGACACTAGACTGACTTCACCATTCTCACTCGTTTTTAAAAGTGAACAGAGGGATTTGAGGTGGACCACGTGCTCGAACACGAACTCAAAACGTAAGTCACAGAACGCCAAAGCAAACTAAAACTGAAAACAAACTATCCTGGGTGAATCTTGTGCCCATAACCAGTGTTAGAGAACTATTTAAATGAAGCACCTTGGATTTAGTTTTGTTTTATACAGCATGTTACATTGGAGAACATTTTTTCAAGTGAGGTTCAGATACCTTCATCTCCATCAACTTTTTAAACCAATCAAACAGGTGGTTACACGAAGGATCAGCGACATCAAACAGTCTATATCCTACTTACAATTTCAGCACTGATAAATCATAAACTCATAAATTCTTATTACCTACCCATGGGCCTCAGGTCCTCGACCCATCCAGGCTGTTATTCTATGAAGCACGCTTAGCCTTTTACCTTTCTGTTTTGATTTGTTTCATTCTGTCCCTACACTCTGTGGTTTACAAATGTCTCATTCGACTGTCCATTAGGAATAAATTAATAAACTAAAAACAGCAGCAGCAAGTAAAAGAGATCTGACATGAAATTAAACCTCAACTGAATACAGATGATATAGACACGTAATTTTTATAGAACAATCTATCAATGGTTTATTATCTCCCAATGTTTTTTGGCAAATGATGGTTTGTGTCGGCTATTGGTGGTTTGTTTCTATATACTAATTGATAGTGACTATCGATGGTTTCTAAATTATGCTCGAATCCCTACCAGGTACTCTCAGCCTAACAACATTTAAAATGGTGATTCCTTTTTCGTGTAAGTGAAGTAGGTAACTATAATAGAAAGAAATTATAAGTAGTTAACAAAGAACAGAAAGAAAAAGAACGTAAATCAACGTAATCAACTCAAGTGGGGGTCGCTAGCGCTGTGCAACATTTTTGCCGGGTAACTAAGTATAGCATCCATATTTCCCATACATCAGTGAAGTGCTTCTAGCCTACAATCACTGTGAAATCAGCATTATGTAGATTTCCCCTACCTAGTCCTAGATTAATATTATTGATTTACAATGTTTCTGTTGGGGACGTGTCAAGTGAATTAAACCAGAACTGATACGAACTAAAACACTCGACCACAACATACTGTTCTAAATTCTTACGATTTGGTTAGCAAAATTAAGGATATTCAAGTGCCTCCAAATGCTAAACTTGCTTCTTTTGACGTAGTCAGCCTCTTTACCAACATTAATATTGATAGATGTAAAGATGTTGTTAATGGGTTGATTCACGATTCTAATTTAAATTTGTTTGAAAAAGATGAATTGTGTACTTTAATGTCTGTCTGTATGGATCAGAATTATTTTTTGTTCGATGGGAAATACTATACTCAACCAGGGGTTGCAATGGGATCTCCATTGTCTCCATTGCTTGCAGATATTTACATGGATTTTCTTGAAAAACAAATTTACCGAAAATGTAAATCAGATAGCCTCCTTTATTGGTATAGATATGTAGACGATATCATCATTCTTTGGAAAGGGACTGAAAGACAACTTGGTTCATATCATACACAAATTAATAACGTAGATCCATTCATTAACTTTACCTTAGAATTCGGATCTAATCACCTAAATTTTCTTGATCTTTCCATTTCGTTGAATAATGGAAAACATGAGTTTTCCATATATAGGAAAGATACTTACAGCGATATTACCATTCATAGTAATTCAAATCATCCAGTAGTCCACAAACATGCTGCTTTCCATAGTATGATTAACAGAGCTGTATCTATACCAGTGAGTGTACAGAATTTAGCTAAAGAAAAGTTAACTATTAAAAGTATAGCGGCGAGTAATGGCTATGGGGGGAGATCTCATTGATACAATATGGAATAGGGTTCTTAGAAAAAAGAGTAGGGAAGGAGTTTCAAACCTAGTTAGGGAAGCTACGACTGAGGAAAAAATTTTGATCAGTATACCGTACTACAGAAAAATTTCGGATAAAATTGGTAAAATATTAACCTCTAAAGGGTTCAAAGTAGGATACAAAACTAAACATAGGTAATCTCAAATCTTCATAAGTTCAGTTAAAGATAAAATTAATGTTCAAGATAAAAGTGGTGTTTATAAATTAAAGTGTTCTTGTGGACTTGACTATTGTGGTCAAACTGGTAGGAAGTTTAGAGAAAGAATAAAGGAACATGAAAAAGATTTCAGGGATAATAAGGGTGATTCGGCCTTTGCACGTCACTCAGGCGCGGATCCAAGGGGGGGGGGGGGGGTCACAGGGGTCATTACCCCCAGAATCATCCTACATTTCAAAAAGCAGAGGTGAACGAATTGTTCACAAACCCGAAAACAAAAAAAAACCAAACGAAAACGAACCCAGTTTTTGTGAAATCAAAAACCAGAAACAAACCAAACGACCAAAGTCAACTTACCATATTGTTAACTTAAAACATTGGAAACAAAATATAACAATAATTACGATTAAACTTTTTATAGAATACTGAATACTTGTTTATTTCTTCTTATTTATGTTAATTATTATCTTGTTTTTGTGTCGTTCTCGTTTTCTTTCCTGCCAAATTCAGTAAAAACGATACTGAATTCACTGAGATCAACAATAGATTGTTGTGGTTTCAATGTTTTGATTTGCAAACTCTGAAGTTAGCTACGCTGCCATAAAATGCGCCAATTTGTTTGAAAACACAGGACACTTTTTTAGAAGAAATATTGAAAATAAATACATTTATCAGTTAAATAATTAATAGATAGGTATTGAAAAATATTTTTTACATAAACAATGAATTTTATAAATAAATACAATTAATTTTGTAAGTAGACAAATTGGACGAGTTTAGGCATAAGGTTGAAAATTCGGTTTGTATTGTTCGTTTGGTTATTTTCTTATTTTTTATATTGTTCTACCCTGTGACCCCCTCCGGAAAAAATGCTGGATCCGCCTCTGACGTCACTTGAATGAATCCGGTCATAGCTTCAATTTTGATCTTGCAGACAGACAGTTCATTGAATATCTTCATTTTTGCCCAAAAGGGAGCATGTTGGATGTAGGTACTTGAAAAATTCGAAATTATTAAGAGTGATAGGTTGGGTAAATCTTTGAATGATGTAGTTCCTTTGAGTTTTTCTCCATTATTGCATTCATTTCTGTAACAGCTTGGTTCCACCCCTCTTCCCCCCCACTCATCTTCCCCCCCACTCATCACCCCCCCCCCGATCACCTCATGTTCCTTTCACTTTTTGGCATTCTCTTCCTGGGCCAATCAGAATCGACCACCTTCCTTTGTTCCCTTCACCATTCTTCTTCACAACCAATCAGATTCGACCACCCTCCCTTTGTTCCCTTCACCATTCTTTTTCACAACCAATCCCAATCGACCACATTTCAGTTTGTGACTATATAATAAGGTCTCCTTTCCAATATGCCTTCAGTTATTGTGTGTTACTGACGATGGTTTGATCACCGAAACCGGTAAGTATAACAGTGTTTTTTGCGTTTTTTGTGTATTAGTGGAAATAGACTATTTTTCAATAACTCCGTTTTTCTTTTTAAACCAGAACTAGTAACTTTGTTTGGCTTATGATCCGGGCAGTATTGATAACTGTTGCGTGTGTTCAAACGGCTGTGATTCCTTCTGTTGGATGGACAAGAACTTATATCTTTCCATTACAACGTTCGTGCATGGTGCACAATGACTGTCAAATTGAGAAATAACGTTATCAAGCGATTCCTCATCCTCATTAATACCAGAAGAGTTGAATAAACGTCTGCCTTCCTTCCCAATCACATTTAGAAACATTGATACTTTGTATTGTTCTTTCCTGTCAGCAAGGCCACTCGCCCTTATGAACAGTTTAAACTCTTGCTTCCACGCTTGCCACAAAGCAGTCGCATTCTCGTCGAAAACAAAAGGGTCAGGCTTAACGGCGTCAAAGCAAGCTGCTGCCATTATAATTATCCGATTGATGAGGTCAAAAAGAAGTCAAAATAGGTTTGCCGAGCACGCCCAATTTACAACCGGAACGAGCTTCACGCTGACATCATGTAACACAGGTAGGTATAATTGACATTTTATGTCTTTACTTTGGCACATGGACCCAAAAAGCGTTATACGAAACCGTTAAGGCGCCCACACACTGTCCAACCGTCGGGCCCAACAAGGGGTGGGGAGAGGCGAAAACGCGCCCCCCTGCCAACCAGACGGCGCTTCACACACGATCCAACCAAACAAGCACCCAATCCGACCAAGTTTCCCGCGTTTTTTTATTTTTCCCGAACGTGAATCCTATAGTTTTCCAATAATTCCGTTGTTGCATCAACTTCGGTACAATTCATTTTCATTGTTTCACCTCTCATGATAATAACAAAACAGTAACAGTAAACACCAATTATCCAAACTCCAATATCTTGAGGTACTGGCACAACTGATATCAGGAGAAACTGATAAAAATTACGTAAAACAACGTGTGTCTGCTTCAGACGAACAAAAAATTACAGGAGAAGAAGAAGAAGTTGGTCCGACAGCGCCACACACGGTACAACTTGGTCGGGAGTAATGGAGGGGGAAGGGCACAACCATGTTTGTTGGGCGGTTTTGCCATCCGACCACACCCAACCAGGTTGGTCGGATCCAACGGTTGGACGTCCTCCCACACACGATCCAACAGTAGGGAATGGGAGGCGTTTTCATCTCTCCCCACCCCTTGTTGTGTCCGACGGTTGGACAGTGTATGGGCGCCTTTATACGATACCGGTAAACAAAAGCGTTACAGTTGATATTCTGATGATTTTCGCTTACAACCGATTCGTTTCTACGGAACTTCATAATTTTCCATTTTTCATCGTACAAAAATTGTTCACCACTCGTTGGAATCGTGTGATTTTATTGAACATTTTCTTGTTAACCGTACCCCCGTACCTGGCGCGGTAGCTGAGCTGAGCATGATGAAAAAAAGGCTGGTAAACAAGGTAGTCAGCAACAGACTAGTGAAGAACTTACTAGAATCGAATGTGGTAACCTTGCACCACCATGTAACCGGATCGTGGTAATCTTGCAACCCGTAAATGATACCGTCAATTATCCCTAAATTCCCATTGGGACATAGGTAAAATGTCCCAATGTATTGCAGACTCGTATGCAAGCGTTTTAATAATTCAGTTGGAAAATTTAGACAGAGCCATTGTGGGAGTGATTTACAGTAGTTATTATAGAAGAATTGGTCTTCACTGGTATTAGTTATGAGATGCGAACATTATCTATAGGTACATAAATAATAAAACAGTGTCTGTTTGTTTGTTTGTTTGGCTCGGCATCAATTGAGAACGGCTGAACGTAGAAAGTTGCGGCTGGTACCATTTGACGCAGAATTTATCTGGGAAGGTTTATGAAAAATCCGCATTTGAATCTGTCCATCCGTTGAAACGCTATGAATGAAATACTACTAAAAAACGTGTTATAATCACTTCTATGAGGACGTTTATGCTTATAATAACTTTGAACGGTTGGACGTAAATCCGATTGTAATTAGATTCTGGATTCAGCTCGACGAGTACATTCAAGTGGTACTTCAATCAGGATGTTAGTGGGAGGGGGGTACAGGTTATGAGAGGGGGGGGGGGGGGTCTACAGAAATTTCAAAACTACCTACTTGACCAATTGGAGTGCAACTTTGGGAATTTGTTGTGTGAACATTGAGGAATGTTTCTAACCAGGTAGGGAGGGTTCATAGGATACGGGGGGGGGGGGGGGGGGTTAAAGGCAGATAGGGTTGGCATTGGGGAAGGTTTCTGATCAGTTGAGGAGGGGGGGATACAGGCATATTAAAATATATGACCGTTGGCTCCATTTATTTAAATCGCAGCAACACGCGTCGGTTCAAATAGTATAATATATCATAAAACTGTTATGAGTGGGGCCTGTCCTAAAGGGGGTGTCTGTTCTACCGTTGCGAAGCGCGGGTACACAGCTAGTCACATATATATGGTCAAAACAATTATGACTGACTCATGTAACCTGGCGCAGTGAACTTCCCTCTAGCGCCTTAAGCTAGGTTCACATGAGACGCGATTCCGGACGGTAGCCCGGCACGGCTATGCGTTCTGCAATGCTATTGGCCAACGCAAAATGGATTATTTCAACGCAGTGCCTTGGATACTATATCAAAATCTCCAGATATTTTCCGCTGTCGGATGCGTTGCCGGATCTGCGCGGAGGTTACTGCGCACACCTCTCTTGTTTGGTTGTTCAGCCATATTGAAATTCGACATTTATGTGGTTGATATTGCGGTTTCGAGTTCGAGCAATTGTTTGTTTTTTGCGATTGCATTTTGTTATGACTCCGCTGCCATGTGAACGCCTCTGCGGCAAAAATTCCGGCAAATGCGTTGCCGTGCCGGATTGCCGTCCGGAATTGCGTCTCCATGTGAACCTAGCTTAATTCTGCTTCAACTTTTACACACCAGGGCCTAATTTTACTTGTCCGATTGTGCACTCGTGTTTATGGGAGCTGTACAATGGTTTCGTTCTTTTCTTTGTATTAGAATTATATTGCAGTCCTAGTTGCTTTATTTAACACACCATAAAACAGTTTCCTAAATATATTGAAATGTTATCAGATTCCGGCCTGCTGTGCTATGAAGCAAAAATTCGTATTTGTGAAGGGGTCGACCCTTAAGACTTTCCGCACGGGAGCCAAAATCGCCAATCACCCTCGGTGGCAGAAATTTTTTTTTAATAGGTTTTTCGTTTTTTGCTTCGTTTTAGGTTCTCAAGATCATTTATGATGATCATCCATCGTAGTGATATGTATTTCATCCGTTTATGTACACCTACTCTGATGAGTGGTTCCGCGTGGACCATTCCGGAAGGGGTCGGCAGAGTTTAACAAAATCTAGGCTATCATTCGAGAGTCCCGAGTTTGAAATTCGGGCTGGATTAAATGATTTTAGCATGGAACATGCTTTAGCCTTGGACTAACTAGCCGAAAAACGTTACACGGGATGGGTGACGCGGAAGTGGAACGAAATTTTAACAATGATTTTCACTTACAACCGAGTAGTTGCTAGGGAAATGAAACTTCTTTCATTTTCATCGGACAAAAATCGTTTTCCATTCGTTGGAAAGCTCTTGATTTATCACGAATGTATTTCGTATTTGTTCTTGGTATTTATATCCTGGTTTCATAATATAACTATATAAATGAATGTTGTAAATGGATAGTAAACAATGACGCTTGTTTGGTTGTCACTTGGTTGTAGTAAACTACGCGGCTAAAGCATGTTCCATGTTTCTTGAATTTTAGCCGTAGGCTCTAAGCAGTAAGCAACCGGGGGTCCAGGGGGCTTGCCCCCTGGCAAGGCGCGGAGCGCCGAGTTTTCTTAAAAAATTATAAAAGTTCCTTTTCAAGGTAAAAAGTGATGTAAGACATAAAATGCCTTTCATACCTGTCAATAGGTACATAAAAAATAAGGATTTTGCATTCGGTTTCGAATTTTCACTTGCTGCAGGGTATGTGAGTTTACATTTAGAGGGCATCGTTGTCAAGGAAGGCCTGCATTCGGAACCCGGGCCTTCGGAAATGAAAGGTGAAAGTGGGAAGCGCCTCCGCTCTGTTTACTCTGGGCACCCGGCAGAGATGAAAACTGTAATGAGTCGGCGAATGGACCGTTACCTTCGGCACCCGGGAATCATGAAAACGTAAACAGCCGTTCTTATCAATATGATTCGATGAGTTCGGCAGTTTTGCTCCAGTGATTTTTGTGATCCAGCGAACCCTGGATTTTAACATTTTTTTATATAATTATGTATATATAGAAAATTCCAAATTTCGCCAAAAAATCAATGACCCAAAAGTAGGAATCAAGTTCGAAGATGAGCAATTTTGGCGCGCAAAAAGTTGCTCAAATTTGAGTTTATCTGCCAAACTCAGGCCCCATTTTGAAGACCCTGCAAGTTGAGCTTCCAGTTACATGTTTATTTTTTTTGGTTTTTGTTGTTTTATTGTTTGTGTTGCTATTTTATTAATTTCTTACTTTTTATCATTATCATTTGACGACTTCCTCTTGAAAGGACACAAAACACCAAATTTTTGTTTGTGTTGCTAGTTTTTTAATTTCTTACTTTTTAGTATTATCATTTGACGACTTCCTCTTGGAAGGACACAAAACACCAAATTTTTAACCATTCCTCCACAGACAGTGGAGACAGTCCTAAGTCTGTAAAAGTGGGAAGGCAAATTAAGGTGTTCAACGCGACGCAGGTGCCCGACGTAACGGGGTGCCGAAAGTAACAGTCCATTTCTATTTCAGCTGGGTGCCCACCGTAACTTGGGTGCCGAAAGTAAAACTCGATTTTGAACGAGCCGGGTGCCGAGAGTAGGACGCTTTTTAGGGCCCGGGTGCCGAACGTAGGGCTCCGGTTGTCAAAGAAGAAAAACTGGAAATAGGTTAACACCATGAGAAAAAACATAACCAGATGGAAAATACGAAAACGGAAGTAAATAGAAAACCCCCCATTATGACAATATTTATCTAAAATGGTCAACCACTGTGGTGGTCTACCATTGTGTAGTTTCCTTTTGGTTTACGAAAACGTCACAAAGCACAATATTTATCATACCAACTGATTATAGAAACGTCCTCAATACTGGAATAATAAAAATAATAATGGAATAATGAAAAGTATAAACACTTACCACCAATAACAAATCCGTCCAAACTGGAAGATTCCCCAAAAAAAACAAGTTTTCAACGGGGAGCAGCAAAAACACAAGGTGGAATCACTAATGGTGTGCATTCTACTATCGGCTGAGTCGATTATGTAGAGTAAAAAATCACCACAATGCGTCGTTATTGTCGATAATGAAGTTATATCACTTTCCGATAGATTGTGTAGTAAAGCTCGTCAGCACTCCTCAGATGAGTAGCTCCATCACAGGGGCTGGTCGCAGAACGCCTCTGTATTAGAAAGAGTCTTGCACAGAAAAGAGACTTTTTGCAGCACCGAATCGGGTGACGATTGGGAAACCGTTCGGTACGAAAGGGTTAGTGCGCATGCTCAACGATCCGATCGGCAGGCGAACCGTCATGAGTTGAAACCGTCATCCGTTGAAAACCGGGATTGAACGGTCCGTCTTGACGGCGATTTGATGACGGGAGCTGATGCTCCCCTCAAACGTGACCCTAACAGCCGGTTTCCTCTTATCAGACCGTTTTGGAAGTGGAGGAAGACGATGGCAATGTTAGCATCTGAATTTGCTCGCCCTATCTTGCCGGCCACGGTTTCCCAATCGTCACCCGATTCGGTGCTGCAAAAAGTCTCTAAAGTGTTAAGGGCTGGTTGTGGCTGGTTTCTCTAATACTTCCTAACCATGGTTAGAATAGTTCATCGTTTTATGGAATCGAAATGCCCTAATCAAACCCCTACTCATTTTTGTGGATGTAGAAGAATAATGATAGCTATAGAAGAATGGTTCGCATGAAACTGTGAACTGGCAAAGTGGTAAATCGTTGATTTAGGGCACTGGCCACCCAAAATCGGATGGTTAGTTTTGATTGTCCGTCTCTTTTGATCACTGAATTATCTTAGACGAGGTAGGTGAAACCCGTGGTAGAATAATTATACTAACAGGTAGGCCTCCACGCAGGTGACCTTGAGAAAGATAGCAGTGGTCGACAATAAGCTGATGTGATGACGTCAGCCTCGACGCATCCAATACAGAATCCTTAAGCTGGCCATTCACTATCGCTCCAAATGGCATGGTGCGTCGTTCGTCGGGCCGAATGGCGCGGGGCGAAAACGTCGGAAATTTACTGAGCCATTCACCATCACGCCACGCCATCGTTCCAGTGCTGATCTGACCTCCGAAGTGAAAGTGTTGTTCCGCGTTTGTACGATCTGTTGTCATGGACGAAGATTCCCTTCTATACTACGCCTCTGCATCAAGAAGAAAAAACCGAAACGTAAATGGGTGAAACAATGGCTGCTCAAGAGAGACCAGTTCACTCATTTGAACTTATTGAACGAACTGGTACTTGAACCTGCTGATTGGAGGAATTATTTGAGGATGGATGAGGATTCGTACCTCCTCCTACTTCGTTCAGTATCTCCCCTGATTGAAAAAAAAGATACTCGGCATGAGGAAATGCATCAGCCCTCATGAAAGGCTCGTGGCTACCCTGAGATTTCTAGCCACGGGGATGAACTACGAAGAGCTAAAGTTCGTCACTGCTATATCACCACAACGGTTGGGCGTCATTGTTCCTGAAACCTGTCTTGCTATCCTGAAGACTTTGAGGAGCTACATAAAGGTGAGCAGTTCAGTATTACTAATTTTTCTTCCAGACTTGAAGTCAAGTTTTTAATTTAAAAAAGCAAACTCAGTTTTTGGCCATCCCCCCCCCCCCCCCCCCGGTAAAAGCCCCCCAAATGTAGTTCCACCACTGATGTGTTTCTAAGTATTTGTAAAGCAAGTAAAGGAGAGATGCGAATGAAACATACCTACTTTAAAATGTAGGTATCCGTTTTATTAATAGTCGCAAAAGAAGTAAAAAAGAAAAAGATTGCTCGAACAAAAAACCAGATGCCACCACCACCAGATCAAAATACGATATTTGCTTTTACAAATCACTTTGATCGATAGAACTCATTGCGTTGGCGAGTGCTGCAGTGATTAGGTTGTTTGTGTTGGCCTCGTTAGTAATGACTCGTGAAGTCGAGTTGAGATTACTCATATTAGCGAAGAAAAGCACGTCGCTGATCAGTTTGAGACTGATGGGTACCATTTGTGGTGGCATGGATCTCAATTGCTCAGCCACATAACTCCCAAAAGAATCGTGTTGTTGTTGGGGCTTGATGGGCTCTTTTGGCTGGTCAATGCGTTTCGATATTTTTTCCAGAAGTTGGTCAGCTTTGGAGACGGGTTTCTTGAATGTTTGCGGGGTACGGCTGCTTGTTGAGGCACATGATGACTGGGACTGGCTGTCCAATACGTCGCCATTTTCTTCCTGAAATTGAAAGAATGCAGTTTTGTGATTTCAACATACATGTTTTGTTTCAGATGCCAGAGACCCCAGAAGACTGGATGGCCATAGCAGACAATTTTGAGAGCAAATGGAATTTTCCCAACTGTCTTGGTGCAGTGGACGGGAAACATATCAGAATCACTCCACCTCCAGGGAGTGGTTCATATTTCTGGAATTACAAGCATTTTAACAGTCTCGTCTTGATGGCTGCTGCAAATGCCAATTACGAGTTCATTTGGTGTGAAATTGGAACTAACTGTAGAATATCAGGTGGTGGGGCTATCAAAAACACGACATTTTACAGAGATCTGATCTCTGGCAACCATAATTTTCCCCCTCCTCGTTCTGTCAACGGTACCATCCACGAGCTCCCATACGTTCTGGTAGGAGATGAAGCCTTCAGCCTCCGTCCTGATTTCATGAAGCCATTCAGTGTGAATAGCCTGAATGAGGAAAGGCGTATTTACAACTATAGATTATCTAGAGCTAGAAGGGTAATTGAAAATGTATTCGGCATCCTTGCAAACAGGTTCCGTATTTTGCACACCAGCATCCATTTGGATTTATCAAAGATTGAAATCATTGTGCTCACCTGTTGTGTACTACATAATTTCCTTCGTAGAAATAGCACTAATTACGTAACACTGGAAGAAGTACAAGAAGACTCAACATTTGACGCCGCATTGACTACATCGGCAAATAATACTAGTAGTGGCAATGCAAGTAACCGAGCCAAGTATGTGCGAGAACTGTTCGTAGATTACTTTAATGGTGAGGGTGCAGTTGATTGGCAGAACGAAAGGGTGATGTTGTAATCGAGATGAACAATGTACCTATATATAGGTATATTATATTATAATATACGACTTGACTTATTTCAAAACAACGCGCTGACCTTTCTCAATACTATGTCATCATTATAACCAGTGTCAACCTCACGTTATGTACTTATTTACAAAGAAATAAAATAAAATCAAGACAAATTTATACATTTTTTGTTACCTCATTTTCTCCGAAAGGCATGTCATCAAGAAGTGACCTCATAGTTTTAGACGCCCTGGGAACATCTTGTTCTTCTAGGAAGAGCATCTTATCGAAGAACCACAGTATAGGCACGTGCACTTCATCTGTCCCAGCTCCTGATTTCTAGAAGCTCGAACCTTAAAAAATAATGAAGAATAGAAAACAAATGAGACGACCTGTACTACAGATAGTATCCTGGCTGAGTAGACCATTGGCACATCAATTTTAGTTGTACAATGTAATGCGTTATGAGTAGGTACAAGAATAAAAAATTCATTTATGTGAAACTAACTTACCTTATTAATTTCTTTCTTGAACGAGCTCCTCATGGAGGCAATTTTTTTCGTCACAGTGTCTTTTGTAGCATCCAGATCTACCGTTTTAAAAAGTTCCAGAATCTTTTCGAGAGCCATGTTTCGTTTATTTCTGTCGTGGTAATCTTTATCTGTAGTTTGCCAAAGGCATGGTAATCCCCGATATAGTTCAATGACTGACAGTATAAAATCTCGACCGGTACTCATGATAATCGAAAAAATATATAACAAAAACTCGAGAACGGACAAAGGAGCGCAGTAGTTAGTAACTACCAACTGTCGGAAAGAGATACTGTGGTTCACACTTTAGCGCTGTGGTTCACACTTTTGTTCGGCGTTCCACAGTTTGGAGCGTTGGCGGGGTCGTGAATGGTGAATCCCTTCTGGCGTGGGGGCAAGGATTTCCCATTCACATGAGTATGGCGGGCCCGCCAAACGGCGCGGCGCGGTGGATTTTGGACGGTTTGGATATCCAACCCAGCCGACCGCTCCATCGAAATCGCGGTGGGATTTCCCATTCACACAACTACTTTGGTTTTACCACGCCATTCGGCTGTTTGGAGCGATAGTGAATGGCCAGCATACAAACCTAGTGTACGGCCTAATTTTTCCGACGTTTTTAGCTAATATAAACATGTTATAGCATCCAACCTTTATTTATTTGCCGAAGATATTATTTCATACAATTTACTTTTTAATTAAATACCCAGTGAACCAAGGGATATTCCATAAAACAATCAACTTGAAGGTATTCCTGCTTGATGGAAGAACAACCTAGCGTCCAGGCTAATTTTTCCGATGTTTTACGGCAATGCTATTACTTCATAATAAGCAGTATATTATGTTTAAACCATTTAGATTTGTTAATATATGAGTATAACAACAAATTAATATACAGTTTTGTTTCATAAGTGGGTATTAAATGAGGTAGGTAAGTACTCACCAAATAACTTTCAAGCTTAATTTGACATTTTACTGTTTTACTAGTAGGTATAAAGTTTAAATTCCAAATATAGCTGTAGGGATGTAGTAATGAGTACCTACATTCATTGTAAAGAATAGGCATTTTTGACTGTAAAAATATTACTCCCAAGAGTAGTTTTCAGGCTGGTATTATACGTCTTATCCCAAGTACGTAATTTGAAAAGGCAAGTAAAATAGTTTATGGATAAGAAATAATAGGAATAAATCAACTTATATATATATAGCTATCTTGAAATGAACAGTCTATATTTACTTTACCATGGAGCCAAACTCTAAGTGACAGGAGCTTTGTCCAATAAATTGAAGTTCAACTGTATAGGTACTTAGGAAATTGGTATTCAAAGAGGAAACAGAACAACGAAATGCAGAATTAAAAATTGTTTTTATTAACCCAAACCAAACTACCTACTGTTTTGTGTAATCTTTTGGGCATACCTATTTTTCAGATTATCACGCCGATCCTCCCGACTAAAATGTAAATTGCAGATCGTAGCACATTTAACATCAACAGGATCTTCATCTTTCTTCCGACAGAAATTTACCCGTTTGCTACGGAAAGGTTCGGCTGCCGGAAATGTTTAAAATGATACCCGTTTCGACAGTGAAAACTCTGCTTTTTTCTTGTTGTGGTTAGAGCACCCGAAAACTGCATAAAACGTCATTTTTTCACTCTGCAACACAACAATACACTAAGCAAACTGTTCAAGAATTTAAAATGAAAGTTTAAAAAACAGAAAAGAGTAAAATAATAAGGTGTGGAAAAAGAAAAACAACAAAATTAATCGGTAAGTTCTTCGGCTGAAGGCCGTTTTACGGGTATGAAGGGGATCCAGCGTCCAGGCTAACGTTACGGCTACCCCCACTCCCACCTGCGCAGAAGGGTCGCATTTTCGTCTTTGAATCCCCCTTCCCCCCCACGGGCAGAATCCGACATTGATGTTTAGCACCTGAGATATTCACATCCCAAATGTGACAAAAGACAACACAGACGCCATGCTGAAAATGTGGCAATGTCTCAAACTTCTATTATTTTTCACTTTTTAAATATCCAAAAAATGTTCTCAAATTAATGTGAGAAGTTCACTCCACGGACACCATGTTGAAAAAAATATATATAATTATGTCATTCCACACAATAAGTCCCTTAATTTTCAAGGTAAAAAGTTCGTTCTTGTGCAGAAAAATCCGTCTCCCCTAGAGTAATGATGAGTTCGTTACCCGGCCCGACCCCACAATATACAGTGGTCCAAATTCAGAAATTTTGGGTCCAAAAAATCAAAACAAAGGGTTTCAACAACATAGGCATGTGGGGAGTTGTCAATCATGTTTTGTGGGTCGCTGAATCGATTGCAACTAGTCCCAGTACGATTAGACGCACCCAGCATACTGAATTTATAATATTGTAGTCCGAAATCCAACAAAAATTCATATTTTTATGTACCTAGGCATTTGAGGTGTCGTTTACCATGTTTTTTGTTTTGTTTGTTTTTGTCACTGATTCGATTGCGAATAGTTTCAACACGTTCAGGCTGCATAGAGTGAACAAAATCACAATTTTTTTTTTTAAAGTCAAAACACCCAAGAATGTTTGACATAATTTTTCTGCACGATGTGCCACTCTGGTCTCAATAAGTGCCCAGTCAGGCCATAATGGGCAGATGAACATTAATTTAAATTCTCAATTTCCCAACATTTTCTCTGAAAATTCGTTCCTTAAGTGTGAATGCATCACCTAAAGTACGTGTTGGCGTGAGGGAACTACCAGCTAAAATAAACACACAGTTCCTGGGACTTTTAACTTATAATATATGACAAAACTGATTGAACAAATAAAACTCTAACTCTATGCAAACTGACAAAAGAACTCAAAATTTTCGGACTCCCATTTTTCTTCTAAAAGTCTTAATACAAAAAAACCGCCTCGAAGGTTAGGCAACCACATGGGGGCAACAAAACAAATGTTAAAAACACGAAAGTCATTTCACGCCAAGACAAACACCATGGATACTCCATAAACGTCTCCATGCCACACACTGCAAACAATCCGCCAGTTGCGCTGGCTGCGCATAGCCAATCCACCACATCCTCCCACCTTATGTTCAATGGAACTTGAACATTACCAGGTTACAGATCCAGGCGCTCAGGAGCCCTGACCGCACGACCAACCCGACTCACTTGGAGCTTGGTCTGAGCAGCAGCCCCTGCAGCAGGATCGGGCAGCACTTCTCCCAAGTCCTCCAAACTATCCAGGACTTCCAAATCCTCGTCTTCTGTATCATCCAGAGAACCATTGCCATTTCAACTTCCAGTGGGAACACCCTCTGCAATGGGCGGGTCAACATTCCCTTGGCAGTCTTCAAATGTAGAACCCTAACATGACCATCGCGTCCACGAACAATCTCCTGAATGCGGCCAATGGGCCACTCCAATCTCTTCAATTCATCAGAACCAATGAGCACGACTTCTCCAATTCTTGGTTCTCGAGTCCCTCTTCGATGTGTCCACTTTAGGCTCCCCAAATACTCCGTACGAAATCTTTCTCTTAGTTGTTGACGTAATTCCATTCTATAACGCAAACGATGACCCAGACTGTTACCCTCGACAGCATCGCAATCAGGAGTTTCAGAACACTTAATGTCTTGCAAAAAGGCAGCCGGTGTGAGTGCAAGAGGATCCACATTATTCTCCGATGAAGGAGTAATAGGTCTTGAATTTACCAAACTCTCACATTCACAAAGAGTGGTGTACAACTCATCAAGATCTAGCCTTGCTGTGCCCAAAGTACGTCGCAAACGACACATTTCTTGATAATGTTCCGGGTCAGTTGTCGGCCCCTCAAAATCCAAAACCGCTCCCGCATCAAACTCCATAAAGTCGCAGCACCTACATGATTGTTTCTGCAGTGGAAATCGTAAACCAAATGCTGTACAACCGGGTGATCCCTTGGTAACAGGATAGGCGTGGTGAACCCTTCAAGATCATCACGTTCAGAGATCATTGTCTTCAACCTAATTACACCAAACTCATCCTTAAATGGCCGAAGTTCTCTAATATTTTATCCGTAAGGGTTGGAAAAACCTCCTCCTGAACAAGACGGCAAACCATATTTTCTGCAACCTTCAACTCCTCCACTGAGAGCACTCCGTCCCTACGCACATGACGATTTCTACAATTGAAGGTAAAACAATTTATCCAACCTACCATTCTCACAATCCTCTCATATTTTGAGAAGAACTGGTACATCCAGCGGTGAGTTATAGTTGCAGAAACAAGTACAGATGACCTTTTCAGTTTTTCACTGGATACAGATTCCTCTTCAAAGATGCATGCCGACAATGGCCATCCATTTTCCTGAGCCCTCGACCAAGAAGGGCCTTCCCACCAACGTGACTTGACCAGCTGCTCAATGTTACATCCTCGTGAAGGCAAATCAGCAGGATTGAAGTGTCCAGTTATGTGTCTCCAAGTAACATGAGATGTCAATTCCCTCACCTCCCTCACACGGTTGCGAACAAAAACAGACCATTCCTCTTTACGCTGTATCCAGGCAAGAACTGTGCTGGAATCACACCACGCATATTATGTTGGGACATGGGTCCAACCAAGAGCATCCTGAACGGACTTCAATAATCTGGCTCCAATAACAACTCCCATCAACTCCAATCTAGGCATGGCCAAACCCTTCAACGGTGCCACTCGGGATTTAGCCTGGACTAGGGATACAATGACTTGCCCATCTTCCGTTTCACTACGGAGAAAGATACAGGCTGCGTAGGCTTTACCACTTGCATCACAGAACAGGTGCAAAGAACGATTTTTACAAGTCCCCATGTTCCTTCTCACAGCAATGGTTTTCAACAATTTCATTTGCTTCCGCCATGTATCAAAGGTTCTGCTGTCTTCTTCTCTCAATGCGTCATCCCGTCCAAGCTTCTTCTCCCAAAGAGTCTGTAACATCAGTTTCAACTTCACAGTTGCCGGAACACAAAAACCAATAGGATCAAAAATCCTCTGTGTCATGGACAAAACACTCCTTTTTGTTAGGGGGTCCGACTGTGAGGCTGAGCTGGGGGTCCACCAATCCAAGTTGAGGCTGAGCGAGTCAGCTTCCCGGTCCCACTTCAACCCAAGGAGAGGTGATGGCGCACTTGGATGGTCATCATATGAAAACTCCCACCCTCTCAAGTTGAAACCCCCCTGAGCCAAGGAATCAGTAGCCAGAGTCCTCAATCTCTCAGCCTCAGCAACACTGCAGACACTCATGGCAAGGTTGTCCACATAAAATCCCCTCTTCAACTGGCTCAGCATCTCACTATTCGCAGAAAATCCATTTGCAATGCAGTAACTCAGGTGATGTTCAAGGACAGCTGCCAACAAAAATGGACTGCAGGTGACACCAAAAACAACACGAGTGTGTCTCAAAGTATCTTGCTCCCGATCATCATTCTTCCACAGAAACTTCAAATATTGACGATCTTCAGTCAAAGGTTCAATTTTCAAATGCCTAAGCTCCTTGGCAATTCGGTCACTTGGCTTAGCCATGAATGAAGCAATAGTGTTCTGATTCAATGCAGTAAAGTTGCACTGATAACCATTTCGATCACTTCGCAACCGAGCCTTGACACATTTATGCTTTGTTGCGCCTGTACTGCCACCTCCAAAGAGTGAATGAATCAGAATCTCCTCATCGATAACATCATATTATTTCATCTCATCAATCAGATGACTAGCGATATAGGATCGTTGGGAGCCACTGTCAACAAGTACTCGAACGAGACGTTGAGCATGACTGCTGAAAAGAGTCACAACAAATGTTTGCAAATACACTTCGTTCGATGATCCCACAGTCACGCTGTGGTTCACTGCTAGCAGACCACTTTCAGTCTTGAAAATATCTGACTTCGGGCCACCACCAGAACCCATTCCATTGGCCTTATAACACAAAAGCTGGTGATGATGCCCACTACAGAACCCACATTTCTTATTGCAGTTACGAGAAATTTGACTCTTCACCAAACACGCAAAACAGCAACGAGCCTGTGCTATTGACTGCCGCCTTTCTTGAATGGCCATCGACTGTACCTTGGAACAAGCCCCAGCGTCATGCCCTTCACCACAAAACAAACACTTATTCACCCAAGGTCAAATTTGCTAAACCAGCAGCTGTGGGTGAATGCCAGGTGCAGGAGTGGGTGCAGCCCAAAGCTCATGATTCCTGACCTTATCCCTATGTGACTGAGAACAAGCCATTGCCACTCACTCTTCAGCTTCACTTCAGATTTCACGAATTTCAATAGACTGTCCATGCGGCACTTTTGAGAGGTAGCACTGGTGTTAGTTCGCTGCCACACCTTCAATGTTTCAGTAGGCAAACACGATTCAACAAGTGGGAAAAGGATGGATGCATAAGTATCAGACATGATACCTAGAATCTCAAGAGCTCGTAGTTGTGCCTCCAGACGGTCATACAAGATAGGCAACGTCATATCTCCATGGGAAGTAACCAACTTCAACAGTTCTCTTATAATAATACTCTACAAGTAGATCCTCCCTTCCACACCTCTCCTTCAAAGCAGCAATAGCTTTACCATAAGTTTCACCAGAAGGTGTAAAACTTTACTTGAAAACTGTGCCCAAAACCCAGTCCACTAGTAGGGTGAAATGACCAGACCAGTCGTTGTTGGAGCCTTCTCTATTTTGTCATACACGACGTTTCGGCGCCATGATGGCCGCCCTTATCAAGTGCCTGAGTATAAAGAAGATATGGCTGGTAAAAATTGTCCATGTATACATGGTTTAAAACATTTCTTAGCAATCTAGTTTTAAATTCATTTGAATATGTGCTTAATGGTAAATCTTAAGTTATTTACATATGTACATGTTCTTTGGAAATATACATTAATTACACAAAACACATTGGTTTAGAATAATATCTTACCTATCTATGAAGATGACTTAGTATGGGGTTTATCACCATAGCCAGCAAGGTAGGGTGGTGGTGGTGGATGAATATTTGGAGAGACCTGTAGTAATGTTTGAAAAAATAAGTACTAAGTTGGGTGGAATATTTAGGTAGGTACCCAAGTCTTGGTGAAATGAATTATGATTTGTGGTTTATTGTAAAGGATTTAAAATGCAAGAGAGAAAGTAAGACAAGAATGGTAGTACTTATAAGTTATGAGTATTGAGTGCTAAAGGAATAGTTTACTTACATCTGGTCGATTTTTATGGTGAATATGTCATGGAGCATATGGGCTGGTTGATTTGGTTTCTTTAAAAACTGATCAATTGGTTCAATACTTATGAATATTTCGTGAGAAACTGGTTGAAAGTCGCTATGAAACCACGTTTTTCTGTTATTGTGGGAGGTTCTGACGTTATCATAACCTGACTGGTGTGGTGGTTGTTTTTCTTGGGCTATGATGATAACCTTACATGGTGGTGGTAGGTGGGTGGGTAGGAGCTATTAGTTTTTGGTTTAAACAATCACAAAACGAAAAATATGTACAAGAATGTGCAAAACAATAATTATGAACCAGTGTGAAAAAAATATGAAACTTAGCAATGTTTGTTTACATGATCACAGATAAGAGATGGTTGCAAAATGTGGTTGCAAAACTAAAAGATAAAATTAAACAAGATGACAATAGCCATTTAATCTACAAAATTCCGTGCGAAGACCCTTGTGGACTTGCTTACTATGGTCAAACCATCCAGTTAGGCTCTAACAGGATATCAGGCCACAGGAATGACATAAACAAAGCCTTGAGAGACCCTCAAGGCGTCCTGCAGTCCACTGAACCGAAAACAGCCGTTAAAAAACATGTAGCCGAAACACAACACAATCCACAGATAAATAAATGGGAAGTTTGCACCCTAGAAGCTCATTATCAAAAAAGAAACATTAAAGAAATGGCTTTCATAGTTAAAAACAGGGAGTCTGCAATGAATTACCGTGCAGACGTAAACAAGCTAGCTAGAGTCTACCATGGACTTATCTCTAATAGTAACTAACAGGCTCCCATAAATAAATGAATCTGACATAAGTTAATTTCACTCCCCCTCATACCTCCAATGTTCGTTCACCTAGCCTGAAAATGAAACTTCAAACCAGTAGGTACCATTGTTGTGAATCAAAACACTCACAATTTACATTAACTACCATATATAATGTGCTGTTTCCTCTGTGCAATAGTTGTAAAATCACCTATCTCTCATCGGTGAGCATGTAAACATACATTGCTAAATTTTATTTTGTACATTCCTCTTACCACATTTTGCAACCATCTCTTATCTGTGATCATGTAAACAAACATTGCTAAGTTTCATATTTTTTTCACACTGGTTCATAATTATTGTTTTGCACATTCTTGTACATATTTTTCGTTTTGTGATTGTTTAACCTTCCGTCGGGCGCGCGCCCGCATTTTGTGCGGGCACGTTAGTGTTTTCAAAACGCCGGCTGTATGCTTGAAGGGAGAAGGATGTAAGCTGGTCTAATTTAAGGTTACTAGTTTTGACGCAAGACGTTGCCACCGGGAACACGATTCGCATTGTATTCAGTCGTATACAAGTACGTAAACGTAAATGTTCGCTCGCCGCCGCACAGAGTGAAGCACGCGCCCGGTCATGTCCCGATCTCACCAGCACTCAGTGCGGCATGCGCCCGCTGACGAGTCTCTAATAATATTTGTTCTTGTAACTTTTCCTGGTATTTTTTGACTTGTTTGCGATTTTAATGTGTTCTTTATCGACATATTCCCCATTTTTCTTGTCATTAACCCCAGCTGAGTGATTTACTAGTTCATTTATTGTTTCTTTCATGCGTAATAATCGAAATAGCTATTTCTAATGGTTTCCATTAATTTTGGCCCCTAAAACACAAATTAGGTACGCTACTTTTTTTTTCAACTATCTTTGATCATTGGTAGTGTCATTTAATCGTCTTGATCCACGTGTTGACACTTTTTCCAGTGTTACCTATTATACAAACTGATGTTGATTTCTCCCGATTTCCAGCGTTTTTCACTCATAAAAAATCATTTTTGGGAGCTAAACATTTGGTAGAACTCAATTGTCCACTCTTTGGTCAAAATCGACTTCATATTCGGTCTTCCCGTCCCCAAAAACATGGAAAACGATATCTCAGAAGCTCATGTTACCAACATGTTGCTAAAACGCAAAAAGCACCTATTTTTACACACATTTTCGCTCATGACACCCCTGGGTATATTCCGATCGGGCTGAAAAGTTTCGCGACACAACTAGGGCCCAAATGGAGCATGTGTGCGAAAGAACGAATTTTTTAGACCGAAAATGAAGCCTGTACAGGTGATACGGCGTACGGACATTGCATTTCTGGAATCTACGCACCTTGAAACGGAAAAGAAAAAACATGGAAAATGATATCTCAGAAGCTCATGTTACTAACATGTTGCTAAAACGCAAAAAGTACCTATTTTTACACACATTTTCACTCATAACACCCTGGGTATATTTCGATCGGGCTGAAAAGTTTCGGGGCACAACTAGGGCCCAAATGGAGCATGTGTGCGAAAGAACGAATTTTTTAGACCGAAAATGAAGCCTGTACACGTGATACGGCGTACGGCGGACGGACATTGCATTTTTGGAATCTACGCAACTTGAAACGGAAAATAAAAAAGTTTGAGGGGGTGTTATAAAAATTTTTTGCTGAGCGAATACATAGGTGTATTATTCACAGAATAATAAACCAAAACGTCTAATTTACTTGGATCAAGTACCAAAAATCGTTAAGGTAGGTGCTCAGTAAAATACTGAAGTCAATTATTTCTACTATTGTTCTCGAGATTATTCAAGTTACCAGCAAAAAAAAAAATCCTTTTGAATGACTGATTTTGGAGTTGGGTGCTTGGGGTGTTATGTATTAAAGTTTTTATTCGAAGAAAATAAATTTGTTGCAAAGCAAAAACATAAATTTACTGTTTCACACCTTTTCCTACATTTAAAAAGAAGATTTAATTTTAAAAAAGAGCAAACATAGATTGCCTCACACAGCGCGGCACGCGCCCGGTGGTGTGATTGGCCAAGGCGCGCCCGACGGAAGGTTAAACCAAAAACTAATAGCTCCTACCCACCCACCTACCACCACCATGTAAGGTTATCATCATAGCCCAAGAAAAACAACCACCACACCAGTCAGGTTATGATAACGTCAGAACCTCCCACAATAACAGAAAAACGTGGTTTCATAGCGACTTTCAACCAGTTTCTCACGAAATATTCATAAGTATTGAACCAATTGATCAGTTTTTAAAGAAACCAAATCAACCAGCCCATATGCTCCATGACATATTCACCATAAAAATCGACCAGATGTAAGTAAACTATTCCTTTAGCACTCAATACTCATAACTTATAAGTACTACCATTCTTGTCTTACTTTCTCTCTTGCATTTTAAATCCTTTACAATAAACCACAAATCATAATTCATTTCACCAAGACTTGGGTACCTACCTAAATATTCCACCCAACTTAGTACTTATTTTTTCAAACATTACTACAGGTCTCTCCAAATATTCATCCACCACCACCACCCTACCTTGCTGGCTATGGTGATAAACCCCATACTAAGTCATCTTCATAGATAGGTAAGATATTATTCTAAACCAATGTGTTTTGTGTAATTAATGTATATTTCCAAAGAACATGTACATATGTAAATAACTTAAGATTTACCATTAAGCACATATTCAAATGAATTTAAAACTAGATTGCTAAGAAATGTTTTAAACCATGTATACATGGACAATTTTTACCAGCCATATCTTCTTTATACTCAGGCACTTGATAAGGGCGGCCATCATGGCGCCGAAACGTCGTGTATGACAAAATAGAGAAGGCTCCAACAACGACTGGTCTGGTCATTTCACCCTACTAGATACACAACGACCGAGTCACCTAAAAAACAACCCAGTCCACTGTGACACCTCACCATTATACTTCACCAACTCTAACTTAGGAAGGCGAAATCTATGATTTCTCTCAGTCACCCTCAGACACTACAGAACCCATGGTAACACGCTGATTAAGATTTTCAATCATGCCCTTCAGTGTGTAGAATTGAACATGATATATGTCTGATTCGTCCAGTTCTCCCAGTAACTCTTCATCTTTCTCCTCACTCCCATGCATTAAAGAGAGAATGTCCCGATCCAAAGCTGTAATCTCATAGTAGCGAATTTCAGTTACGGTAAACTTAGCATTCATTTCCGTCAAACCGAACTTTTTAGTCATAAGCTCATGCAGCAAGGCAGCCTGCTTCTCAAACGACAATCGTAGAATGCCCCTTTTCTTCACCAACAATGACAAGTTATCTGTTTCGTTGCCCATTTTAACTTATACAGCATTCTAATACAAAGCTGAATTTCCATCCACAGACAAACGAATCTTCCACTCACTGCCAACGTCCTGTCACGGTCGCCAAAAATGTGAATGTATCACCTACGTGTTGGCGTGAGGGAACTACCAGCTAAAATAAACACACAGTTCCTGGGACTTTTAACTTATAATATATGACAAAACTGATTGAACAAATAATACTCTAACTCAGTGGTTCTCAACGGGGGCAATAACGCCCCCGTGGGGGCGCTAGAGGGGTACTGAGGGGCGGCGAACTTGTTTTGGGCAGTAGGGGGGTGGTGAGCGCCTACCTGAACACTTCAACAGGTTCAGGAATCTCTTCGATTCTGTGCTTGAGGTGTATTTAGGTTACATCAGAGAGGCCGATAGCTACCATTTATAATCGATGTTGCTTACTTGACCGATAAATTCGCCGAATTCAATGGAATCAATTCGCGAACTCAAGGTGATGAACTCAATTTAATAAAAACGAAATCTGTTATTTCTGCCTTCCAAAATAATCTCACTTTGTGCAAGCTGAATTTGGCCGCAACGAAGTTATGATTTGCCAGTTTTCAATCCTATCGCATAAGCATAGTGAATAGTATGCTGCATAAGAATATTGAAATCCCTTTGATGAAACAGTTTACTGTGAACACTGGAGTCTTTGTATAGGACCTTTACCGAACATTTTGAGGATATTTTGTCCTCAATGGGTCATGAATCCTCTGTGCACATTGGGAAAACAGAGGTTGAGATTCAGGAAATATTTATTGAACTTTCGACTAGTGAGATGTAGAAAGCCAGTTTCCAGGATGATGGTAGTCTCAAGGAATTTTGGCTTCAAGCTAATATCAGTTAACTCTATGCTGGAGTGCGGACTGTCGTCAAAAAAACTGTCAATTGCCTCCCTCTTCTACCTCGTTTGATCGAGGGTTCATTACTGTGACTGATTTACTTAATATTACAACAACAACAAAAAATCCATCCCTTGACCCCGGATGATGCCTCTTTACTTACTTCGAATGAAAAAGAATAAAAACGGAGTTATTGAGAGGTTGTCTATTTCCACTGATACACGAAAAATTCACTGTTATACCATCGTTAGTAACAACGTCAAACCACCGCCAGTAACAATCAATAACTTCAATAACGTTTTTTGGGTCGCTTTTTCATGCCGTGACGTTTTTCGGCTTCCTTTCACAACCCATTTTTATACCTCTTCGAAATGTCCACGGAATGTCTGCAGTCTGCTACCAACGGAGCAAGAACGGTGAAAAGGAAGAACGTCGCGAGAGAAATTTGAAACATTGATGAGTTACTTCAGTAACGTTTTTTGGGTCGCTTTTTCGTGTCGTGACGTTTTTCGGCCGGTAGGTCATTGCCAGAAGAAATCGACTCGACTTCTAGTAAGTGAGACTTGCACCTTCATCTCACTAACACTGAACCTCATTCTGAGAAATGGGCTTTGAACCACTACAATCCCAATCACAGCTGTGTGTATGTGTATTACATTCATAACAAATACGCAAACTCAAGTATTTCCACGTTAGGTGGCCGTTGACAAATATTCAACTCCTAAAGGGGGCGGCAGGTTTAAAAAGGTTGAGAACCACTGCAGTAACTCTATACAAACTGACAAAAGAACTCAAAATTTTCGGACTCGCATTTTTCTTCTAAAAGTCTTAATACAAAAAAAACGCCTCGAAGGTTAGGCAACCACATGGGGGCAACAAAACAAATGTTAAAAACACGAAAGTCATTTCACGCCGAGACAAACACCATATACTCCATAAACGTCTCCATGCCACACACTGCAAACAATCCGCCAGTTGCGCTGGCTGCGCATAGCCAATCCACCACATTAGCGTGACTGGAATTTTTCTTAACGTTTTCGTTTGATCACTAAAAAGATTTACGATCGACAGCTAGCCAAACAGTCTCACACTTCCTTCCTATTGACATTTGCTCAAACAGTTATGCGTTGAACATACGGGTATCGTGTCTGCTCTTCATAAAACAAAGATTTGAGCGAAATTCGTTTGTTTCCCAGTAGAAACTCGTTCAACAAAGCTGACCTTAAACATAATTACTCAACGTCAGTTTTTCTTTGTTAAATAAAATTTTGTTTATGAGTATGTAGTATAATATTAGTATACCACATACCTATTTTGTACACCATGAGGGGACAAAAGCACATGAGAAATAAATAAATAGATAATGGCTGATGTCGCAGTTTCAGCTGTTACCTACCTCTTGCTGACTAGTCATGACATCACGTCGATACCACCTATATCAGGTACCTAAGTATTAGGTACCTACCTAGATACTTCGAGAACCATCTTTGGTCGCTATTCATTAACCGTTCGACATCAGGTATCTCCCCTATTCATGAAATAATGTCATCCTAGTTCTCACCAACTTCCATAAATCATTAATGAATCAACACTAGTGACGTTCCGATACTCCTTTCGATCCGATATTTGGTATCAAATCAATATCGAAAGTACGTTATCGATACTCCGATATTATCGAAAGGAAATATCGATATTGAAATTATCATATGATATCGATAATTCTTACATTTTTTTTCTTATATTGTCCTCAAATTCTGTAACTCCATTCAAAAAATAAATCGTGTTTAGGTTACTTACACGAGGAAGGTTTTTTATGTTTTGTTATAGGTAGCGATGGCATCAAACTTTCCTGTTTCCTCTCGTACAAAACGCCTTGTAACTCTCGCACTGACGAAGAACCCTCTCTAGGAAGACTGATTCAGAATTCAAACATGAGAATAGTATTTTTCTACCATTTGATATTATTTTAATTTTGTACTCTTTACCTAGTCCAACAGGCTTTTTTTTGTTATCAGAATAAGACTGACAACGAAACATTATGACTGAGTATAGGTAGGTACGTAGGAAGTGTGTGTCATTTTTATTAGGTACCTACTTTTGATCTCATTGAGTCCTTCCTATAAGTATGGTTACCAATGTACACGAATTATTGTACATACGAGTAAATATAAGTACCTACTTATCTGAATAAACGTTTATTGCATTGAATAACGTTCCTGAATAATCCCTATACGTTCGCGAATCCTAAATAAAATGTTAGAGTTGTTAAAAGTTGCAAATATTTATGAAAAATACAGACTTTCTGAAATAGCGGTATCACATACCGACGTTCCCACTAACCGTCAAAAGAAAGATGTTCCTTCCGAAGGGTTAAACATAATTACTCAACGTCAGGTTTTCTTTGTTAAATAAAATTTTGTTTATGAGTGTGTAGTATAATATTAGTATACCACATACCTATTTTGTACACCATGAGGGGACAAAAGCACATGAGAAATAAATAAATAGATAATGGCTGATGTCGCAGTTTCAGCTGTTACCTACCTCTTGCTGACTAGTCATGACATCACGTCGATACCACCTATATCAGGTACCTACCTAAGTATTAGGTACCTACCTAGATACTTCGAGAACCATCTTTGGTCGCTATTCATTAACCGTTCGACATCAGGTATCTCCCCTATTCATGAAATAATGTCATCCTAGTTCTCACCAACTTCCATAAATCATTATAATGAATCAACACTAGTGACGTTCCGATACTCCTTTCGATCCGATATTTGGTATCAAATCAATATCGAAAGTACGTTATCGATACTCCGATATTATCGAAAGGAAATATCGATATTGAAATTATCATATGATATCGATAATTCTTACATTTTTTTGCTTATATTGTCCTCAAATTCTGTAACTCCATTCAAAAAATAAATCGTGTTCAGGCCTACAATGATCCACCTATCTCAGCATTATGATCAGTTTTGGTACATAAGACTATAGGAGTGGAAATAATAAACCCTTGGGCAGATTTTGAAGTTTTTACTGTTATCTATATCAAAAAGTACAAAGAGTGGAAAACATATATTGTGGTGAATGTTTAAAAAAAAATATTGTAAGCCCCAATCTTCGGAAGTAAACCAACGGCTGATGCTATGTTGGAACGGCTGTTGCTAAGTAACCTCCTTCCGATGTGTTCTGGATTCGATATTTTGATTCGATACTGTAAAGCTTCAATTCGATATCATTCGATATCCCGATATTATCGAATTCTTGATATCGATACAAATATCGGAAATATCGAAACAAATGTATCGATATTACTAATATCGGTAATATCGGAACGTCACTAATCAACACCGACCAGCCTGGTCAGAATCACTGCATTTTTGTCTTCGAGAATTATTACAAGTGAGCCGTTATTGCCTAGACACGTCAGATCATTTTTTCCATCCTCAGTAAGTTGGCTTACTTTTGAACATGTTCATGAAATTTGGGAAGTCCCCAACTAGAACTAAGATACTTCCACTTGAAACCAGTTTTTAATCCACATTTGACTGGTAGTGCCTATGTTACGTTCTATGTGCCTTCACACTGAAAGTTTATCGACTAGTTGCATTCCCCTTTCTTTTTTTTGCTGGGTCAATTTCGGACCTAGTTATAGCCAAGTTATTTCCGAATACCTACTTAACTCCAAGATATTTCGGTACAGAGTAGGGTGATGTGCCCAATGCGGTACACCTACGTCACTCGTTAATGGATAGGTACAAGCAGTGATAATGAATGGTGGACATATCTTCTATTTATAAGGCTTAATCGTGACTATGAATTGTTAGGGAAGACAGGTTTCCAGCTACGTCCGGTATCAGGTTACTTGAGCCCCCGGGACTTCCTGTCAGGGCTGGCTTTCAGGGTCTTCCATTGCACTCAGTACATCAGACACGCTTCTGATCCTTACTACACACCTGAACCGTAAGCATACTCTAGAAAATTGAAATATCCCATAACTCCAACTGAAGTGTGTAAACTATAGAATTGGTTTATAAATTGTTGTACAGAATAATTTGGAGATTACCGTGGGTTATGATTGTGTCGCAGTATTGTTTTCATGAATCTATTATTGGATATTAACTTATTACTGCAGTATAGGAATATCGTTACAGATTTTTGTTTTTCAATTTTCCCAATTAGTGACTGCTGCCATGAGTTGTTGGGTCACATGCCGCTCCTCGCAAACCCAAGTTTCGCCCAATTTTCACAGGAACTTGGTCTGACGTCTCTCGGAGCATCTGACAATGATGTGAACAAGTTGGCTACGGTATGAAATTATTCTGAACGAGAGTTGATATAAGTCAATTATAGTCGTTCATGGGCTCTGAACGAAATTTATCAACCGTTGCGAGCTAATAGGTTTAATTATGATTTCATAAAACTGTATGCACCAACCTACACTGCTAGCAGAAATTAACAGGACCCACAATTTATTACTCCCTGATATTGTCAGAGATCTGTCATACTTGGTTGCAGCTCTATTTCTTCACTGTGGAATTTGGTCTATGCAAGCAGGAAGGGGAGATGAGAGTGTATGGTGCGGGGCTATTGAGTTCCATAGCCGAGCTCCAGCACGCCATCTCGGCCACGGAAAAGGTGATAATGATCTAAGTTTTTATTATGCATAGACGTACACTTAACCTATGCGTCCAACTAAGGCCTATAAAATTGTTCAAAGATACGGAAATTCGACCCGGAACTCACTTGTTACGAGGAGTGTATCATCACTGCCTTCCAGAACGTCTACTTCTATACGGACTCTTTTGAGGAAGCCAAGGAAATGATGAGGTGGGCAGGTGCTTAGATATACAAAAATCCGTTAATCTATTATTATTCTAAGTGTTAGGCCCTATTTTAATTTTAATCTTCATTTCTGTCAGTACTAGGAGCAGAGTCACAAAATTGTTACTTATTCTTCTGGTGGGAGATTCGAATTTTTTTCTTATTCGAATTTCTCTAAAAATAGACTGTTTGTCAAAGGGTAGTCCAGGGAACTACTAAATGTATAAACGTTCTCAAATGTCCCACGTGATAATATATATGCGTGATAATTATGCAAAAAGTTGTAGTAGGTCCTACCTATTTGAGCTACCTTACACGGACTGATCACTTCTGAATCTATCCAAATAGGTTCGTCTTGAATCGCTTTCTTTGGTAGAGCCTACCTCTCGAACTGAAATTCGTCAAGGCTGTCTTTATCAATGGAATTCTGTTCCTCACATTACTAGGTATAGATAGATTTTGTACTGTCCACACAACACTGAAGTTTGTAGACCTTCCCCTAAGGTTTTCTTCTGTAGGTTCTTGGTGAATCAATAGTGTTTTATGTCAGTGACTGTGGTCCTTGCTTCTCAGGGCATATGCCAAGAACATCCAGCGGCCGTTTGGCGTGAGGTACAATCCGTACACACTGAGCGTCGAAGTCCTTAGCAACGCCCAGAAGATTGCCGCCCTGGCGTCCGAGTTGAGAGGAGACCTCTGCATCGTGAGTAACGCCCTCCGACAGATTGACGCCCGAGAGGACACCGTCGAAAACATTGCTCACATGCTCCAGGACGGACTCGACCTTGGCAGTGAGAAACGACACGAGCACAACAGCGAGGACTGAACTGGCACAGGCACTGTATATTGAGTGTTCACAGCACGTAGGTAGCTTATAGCTTTTCCATGTAGAATCTGACGCTTCTCGTTACGGACTGTATGCCCATTGGTGATCTCATCAACCTTAAAAACCTCTGCAGTTGCAGATTTCGATAGAATATCCATCAAGACCGTTCTACAGCTATCAAGATGGCTCATGCTTAGACTTGGATGAAACCAAACCAACCAGTAACGATCTTGTTAATTAAGTAACCATTAATTAATGCTACCAACTACCTGCTCGGTTACCTTCTACAACAACTCCCTGCCTATCGTGCAGGTGATTTTAGGAGAAAGAGATGAAGGATGTAATTCACAACCATTGGTTCCTGTCCTTAGCTAAATAGTAAATAAGTAGGTAATCCAGTTTGAAGAGTCTCACTATTCCTAACAAAAATTTTAACCCATTTTGATTCATTTGAACAATAATATAATGCTGATTATTTGTTAACCTACTTATATGGAAAATAACTAATAAAATTTATTGTGTTACTTAAGAAGAGTTGGCTACTGCATGAATAACTAGACTGCAGTTTTATAACAGAGAAATCAACTGCATTTATCCAATATTTTAAGGTAGTTAGTTACCCATTCAAGATTAACAGGAACAAAGTTCAAGGAATGCTGATTAATGCTTTTTTCATCTGTCGAAGGTAGCTGTACTCTTCAGTCATATCTGCGTACCTAGGTAGTACCTAAATAAATTAAAATTATTCAAACCACTACCTACCTACTACAAAATGTATAAATAAACGTATCTTCATGTTGCAAGTGTTTTGCTTTCTTACTACATTAGTTGAAACCAATGTCGTCCATTGTACCCACCTAGCACTCCTGGTAAAATAGGTATGTATTGTAGCTTATTGAAAACAATAATCATTCTACAATAGATACTATAGCATACAATATTCATCAACAAGCCTTGACAAATCAATGCAGTAGCACAAAACGAACAGTTTTTTACGTTTTCAAGTACCACCTAGTTCTCAAATAATTTATTAAATAGTTGGGAAGATGAGAGAGACACAAGACTCACTTGACGAACTGAGTTAATCACATGTATGAGACTGGTACACAGTGGGGCTCCTACCGCCCAACCCCAACCTCGCTAGTAGGTCCACCGTCCGCCAATTTCAGACTAGCAATAGCATTCATTATCATGTATAGTAAGAAAATTTGCAAAAATATTCAATAATCACAAAACATCATAATAGATAATTAGAGTTTCAATGAATAATAATATCAAGGAGTTGTACTCTGAACTTAACAAATTTGTCTGGACATAAAGATTTGGTCAATATATCAGCGATATTTTTATCTGATGGTACATAAACAGTTGAAATTATATCGTTACACACAATATCTCGAATGAAATGAAGTTTGATATCAATATGCTTAGCTCGCCAAGAATTCTCGTAGTTATTTATCATCAGCAAAGCACTTTGTCTGTAAACAGTTGCGCACAGGAAGGTTTTCCATTGAAATATTCTGTCAAGCTCTTCATACGTATTAGCTCAGAAGCACAAGTTGCAGTAGCATGATACTCACTTTCATTAGTGGACACGGCGACATGCTGCTTTTTAGATGACCATCATATCAGATTTAAAGCATAAAACATGGCATGTCCACTCACGCTCTTGTGATCCAGCTTGTCTGATCCCCAATCAGTCTGCATATGTAGCCAAGGTATTTTCCCCTGTATCTTGGTTTATTATTTTCAATAATGGAGCTTTGGAATCAAGCATTTAAAAAAAATTTAATCCCCCCCCCCCCCCTTAAATTTGATTGTTTACGTTTCAAGGTACCTATGTAGAATCCGAAAATGCAATAAAAAAAATTTCTGTCTGTCCGCCGTACGCAGCACTTCTCTTAGTTGCCATGAACAAAATTGACGAAATTTGGTTTATAGGTCCCGTTAGCGGCCTAGTTGGTCCTCGAAGCTTGGCGTTACTGTAGTCATCTCTTAGGGGTTGAAATTTTCAGAACACCGTAGCTCGAAAACTTTCAATAGAATTCTTGAATTCTCCCCCGAGACCCCGAGCATTATAGAACAGCCGTTTGTTTGCACCGAAAAGCTTCGTCAACATGATCGTGAATCAAACGGTATAAATCCGGCCTAGATAAATATCATTGCTATAGAGCACCTGATTATAATCACGATGTTGCGTTTCTTGGTAGAATAATAAGAATGCAACACGTAGAATGGAATGGTTGTAATTAATATAAACTCGGGAAGAATACAGCGCACATTTCACACTCGTAGTTTTGTTGATATCTAAGTAGTGACTGACTCCAGAAGATGCCTTAGAATCGATTGGTTGGTCTCGATATCAGGTTGTGAAACATAACACTCTCCTCCTCCTAATTTGAATGGACAAGTAGTGAAAAATATTGAATAAAATAGCTGAATTTGACTTAGATTGACATGGAACCGAAATTAACAAAATATGTTTGACTTGAATTAATAAAAATGTAGATAGGAGATATAACATGAGATTGAAAATGAACAGTACATAGATAAATTAATGTTAGGTTACATAGTCTAAGTTTCATGTGGGGTTGGTCGTCTGAGTTTCAGTCTATGTGGTCTCTTGATGATCAGTTTGATCATCAAGGTCTATGGTTCATAGGCAGGTAGCTCAATATTATTTCCTGGTTGGCTACGTGCAGGTAATATGGTCAAGTCGAAGTCAGGAAGGTACAAATTTGGTCCATTGGAGTTTCCTGGGCAGCACTGTTCCTCTGATTGACATTCAGGAGAACGTGCAGGTTGTTGAATTTCGACTTGCGTGTGGTGCAGTTGACTCGCATGTCGTTTTATGCGATACCCTGTCCCCAACTGGACTTCATAGTGAAGATTACCGAATTTCTTGATTATTTTGCTGAATTTCCAGATATTTTTGTTGTTGGAGTACCATCTTGCTTGGATGGAGTCGCCAACTTGGAACGTTCTTGATTCGGGGAGGTTGAATGAGACACGCTTCTTTGCTGGAGTAGGTTTGAACGCATCCAATTGATATCTTATGTTGCGATTCAGGTAGAGTTCTGCCAGAGTTTCCCTGAGGATAAGGGAGTACATCGATACCGGAATAAAATCTCCCTTACTTTCTCCTGGATCGACCCTGCTGAATCCTGCAACATTTTCAATTTTGATTTTAGTGTTTGGATGTAACGTTCTGCGAGGCCGTTCGTCGCTGGATGGCCCGGTGCAATAAATTTCTGTAAAATTCCTTTTTTTTCACAGGACTCCAAATTTTCGCTCTGGAAGATGGTTGCATTGTCGGATACCATTATTTCTGGGAAACCGGAGCTTGAGATCATGTCAAGAAGTTGATCAATTGTAGAATCTGTACGAGGCGCTTCTTTTAATATTCGGATGTCAGCCCATTTTGAACGAGCATCCACCAGGACAGGAAAATAGTGGTTTAGAAAAGACCCAGCATAGTCGATATGTACTCGCTCAAAGTTTGTGGAAGGTTGGTCCCATTGGTGGAGAACTTCGGCAGGGCTTTTCTGGGCGAGAGCGCACTCTCTACAACTTTCGACCATTCGTTCGATGTCTTTGTCGATGGCATTGTCGACGGGCTAGCTGTTTCATTTTTACGATGCCAACATGAGTCCGGTGAAGCTCTTGTAGAACTTTATCTTGAAGGCTAGCAGGGATTACCTACTACCCTGTCATTTTTGAAAATAATTCCTTTTGATGTTGTGTATTCAGGGTCGTTGAGCATCCCGGACGTCAGATCTGATCCTTAGCAGTTTCAGCTGAGATGATTCCGCATTTGTCGAAATTTGATTGATCAGTTCTTCATGGAGGATTCGACTTCAACACTTAAAATTTGATCAGTAGATGGACCAGTGTCTTGAAGGGGCGCACGAGAAAGACAGTAACATGAAGATGATCTTCAGCTTTCTTGTGTACAATTTTAAAATCAAATTCTTGAAGGAAGGTTGCATACCTAAGTAGTCTTGAAGAGGTATGTGATGGAAGCTTTGCATCTGGACTGAATATATCCTCGTGAGAGGTTGATTGTCAGTAATTAGAGTGAATTTTCGAGCACACAAATACATATAGAATTTTGAAACGGAAAAGATTATGGCTAAAGCTTCACGGTCCAGTTGTAGCGATCTTGAAATAAATGCAATGGGTCTGTCGTCTCCGTTGATTAAGTGAGGCAAAACACCAGCAATTCCCGTAGTACACACATCACAGTAGTACATCACAAGCTAATGTGACAGGTAGCGATGGATCGTATGGAGTTAACACACTCTATCACTCAGAATTTCCTGCTTCAGTTTTAGAAAAGCGGATTCACATTGTCTTGACCACGCCCATTTTCGATCTTTTTGAAGTAAGAGTCGAAGTGGGTACCTACATAGGTTATGGTTGATGCATCTGGAATAAAACGGAAGTAGTACGTAACCATACCCAAGAATCTACGAAGTTCGTCAGGATTAGTCGGTTGTGGCATTTTGGTAATTGCTTCAACTTTTTGAGGGCATTTTGATATTTTGTTGTGCTTAACTACATAGCCTAGGTAACGAACTTCTGTTATGAAAAATGAGCACTTGGATCGAATTACATGTGACTCGTATTTTTGAGGACGTTCCAGACATGTAACGGAATTCGCTGGGAGCCGTTTTGATTCCAAAGGAAAGTCGATTCATGAGGTAAGTTCCCCGATGGGTAGATATTGTTTAATGGCTTTGCTATCATCATCAACTTTGATGATATGCTTTGAATAAATCCAAATGGCAAACGAATTTCGAATGTCGTAAATTATTTAGAATATGTATCATCGATTTTTCAAATAGGATAATGGGCAAATTTAAGTTGATTGTTTATACCACAATCTTGTAATCGACAATCAGACGTAGACTGGAGTTGGGTTTTGGAATGATGACAAGTGGAGATCCCCAATCACTTGTTTCGATTTTGGTGATGATTCCAGGTTGTCGGGTTACTCATTGACTTTATCCAACAAGGCGTATGGAACATTGCGTTCCTTGATGAATACTGATTTTGCATTTTCTCGAAGAGGGAACATGAGAATCCTGGAACACATCCAACTCGAGGTTCAAAAATATCTTTGAATTGTTCGATAATATTGGGGACTGCATCGATATTGTTAACGATAGCCACAGATTGAATGGAATTTCTATGGTCTAGGTCTTCCAAACTGATATTTAGGTAAGTAGATGTCGAATCCAAACTCTACCTAGAAGTGGTGAGTATCCAGCAGGTACTACAAAAATTAATTCAGAAGATTTGTGGTTTTGATATTCCACGTTAACTTCAGCAACGCCGATAGGTTTGAAAGTACCAGACGTGCACGATCGAAACTGGATGTCGGTAGGTTGTAGCAGTTTTGATGCATAGCATTCTGTAATCAGGTTCTGGAAGGAGAGTTAAGCCCACTTCCAAATCAACTTCGAAGGTTTGAAGTTAACCTTCTACTATGTGTAATGAAGAAAGCCGTAGAATTATAGGCTTTATTCCACTTAAAATCCTACGTATAAATGATATGAGTAAATTTGGAAAATAAGTTTACAAGCTCATAACTAGGAAACAGAAACATGTATCATAACATTTTCCCCCTCTCTAGTTGAGAACATAGTCCTCCAAGTGCCTCAGGGGTTGTCTCTTCCTTTCTGAACGCTTCAGGGCTGGATTCGGTGTGGAAGGGCCAACCGGGCCAGGAGAACTAGGTGCTGAAGGAGATGGCTCGGGATATTCGTCTGGGGTTTGGTTTTGAGCGCTGGTATTCCCCTCCTTGGAATCGTCCTCGTTGGAATCCTCAGAGGTTTCACCCATAGGGGCCAAACGGCGATTTGAGACTGTTGTCTCTCGTCCATCCGGTAGCCGCACGTGAGAATAATCTGGGTTCGCCTACAGGAGCTCTACTTGCACAATGGCTGGTTCGTACTTGCTTCCAGAAGGTGGTAGGCGTTTCATCAGGACTTGTCCAGGTGTCAATAGCCAGGCTGGGAGTGACTGACCGTTTGCCGATCGACGCGGATGCGAAAACATCCTCTCATGGGGAGTTGCGTTCGTGGCTGTACACAGAAGGGATCTTATAGAGTGTAAAGCTTGAGGTAGTGCCTGCTCCCACTGCCGTGTATCCAATCCTGCAGAACGGAGAGCCATCTGTGTGGTTCTCCAGATTATGGCGTTATACCTTTCAATCTGGCCATTACCCCTAGGATTATAAGCAGTCGTTTGACTCGTAGCGATTTAAGAAAGGTTTTGAGCTCGGATGACATGAAAGCTGATCCGCAATCTGAATGTATGTATTGTACGCTGGTAAGCCGAATGTAGAGAATATGTCACTCAGATGATGGATTACGGTAGATGCGGACAGGTTTGAGCATGGGAAGGCGAATGGGAATCCGGAATATTCATCTACAATTGTGAGAAGATACTTATTTTTCGTTTCTGAAGGAAGAGGGCCTTTGAAGTCCAGGTTCAGCCTCTCAAAAGGTATCGTGGACTTGACGAGGGCTCCTTCATTTTTTAAAAACTTGGGTTTTAGTTCGGCACAATCTTGACAACGAGATGTCATCCGCTTCACATCTTCAATAGAGTAAGGAAAATTTTTGCAACGTATGAAATGGGCCATTCTAGTTACACCCGGATGACACATTGTTTTGTGTAATTCCATCAGATCCAAAGTTAATGTTGAAGCGCAGACCCTTGACAGTGTATCGGCAACTATATATTGCTTTCCTGAACGATAGAGGATTTCATATTTAAAACAAGATAAATCGAGACGCCTGTTAAGCAGGCGCGTAGCGTCAGGGGTACCGGGGTACCGGCACTACCCTACACGAAAAATTAAAAAAATTACATTCCGTAGGTAGGTAGCTATTTGAAATGTCCACTCATAACTCCATCCTCCATGACTCTCCCTCCATGAACTATCCTCCAACCTCCATGTCTGCCAGTCATGGACGAAAAACAGCCAAGTATCGATTAGTCGATTAGAATCATATGGTTTTCGGCAGGTTTCGATTTCGAATATTTGAAATCTCAAGGTCGCTGGGGTACCGCTACCAGTCGTGCGGAGGCCCAGAATCCGATGTGTGTGTGTCTCTACATCGTCTGTGTGAGTGTGTTTGCGTGTGTGAGTGAGTGTCTTACACATCTTCAGGAGACTGTGTTAGTAAGTTGGGCTAGCGCAAATATCCAGCGTATCCAATCTTGGTGAGGAGGGATACTGGCGTATGGATCGATTGTAGCTATCAATTAAAAACTCGAGAAAAAAACTTTGACAACTTCTAGTGTTACTGTCATCCATTTTGCTTTTCGGAAGCTATTCTTACGACGGCCTGTTTTCTCATAATTTTATTACTTGTAGTTTTCACAATAATTGTTCCTAATTTCAGGTTTAGTTGTTTGAATTCGAATCTTTCCTAGTGTCCTAGTCTCCTCCTAAAATGGATAGTTATTGCGTTAATTGTTCCGTGGTTCGGCGTTCGTTTAGTTCTCGTAGTTTTAGCGAAAAGAACGACATCATCAGAGCCGTTCAACCTCAGCGTTGCCTGATTTCAAGAGAGTTGTGAAGGAACGTAACCGTGAGTACACTCGGCATTTCACTGTTGAAACATACAATAGGTACCAATGGTTATCAGGCTGTAGTTCGAAAAACCTTTTATTTGTTTTGCAAGGGAATGTTATGAATTATTTCTAATGAATTTGGAAGATCAATAATATCATAAAATTCCTTTGACAAACAGCTTGCTAAGAACTGCTTCACATTTACATTTTTAGAGTGTGTGAGGAAGTGTGAATGTTGGAGGGGGGGGGGGGATTCATTGTGGTACCCCCGTCACCAGAGGCACGCTACGCTCCTGCTGTTAAGGTTTTTTAGTTAGTGAAAGAGAAAAAATGGTTTTAATGCAGTTTTATTTTATGATTTTAACAGAGCAGCATGGAATATCAAAAAGGAGAATGGTCTACTACAATCTGATAGCGGATAAAAAAAAGAGTTCTGATTGGCCGAGAGACAAAATGGCTGACCAATAGCATTTCTCTTACTGTTAAAATTCGTATCCCGCCTATATTCAATTCAAATTTACTTCTTAACATTCCCCCTTAAATTTGAATCAGTATTAACCTTGTTACAATATTTTAAATCTTGGAGTCAATCAATCTTAAAAATCTAACATACCTACATCTGTCATATTAAGTTTTAAAAACATTCTTTAAAAATTCACAAGAAAACATACAAATAAATTTCAAATTCAAAATGTAATGTCATTGTTTCATAGTTTTACATATTAGAATGCAAATATCTATTTCTCAATCTTTCAAAATCAATGGGAGTCAACGACTTAGTAAAAGCATCTGCTAACTGATCCTCTGATGGACAGTAAGTATTTAACAACAAAACTGTTTTGTTTAATTTTTTCAATAGTAAATTTATATTTAATATCAATGTGTTTTGATCTTTTCCCACTACAACCGTTTTCAATCATCTTAATTGTGCTTTGATTGTCAATATGCAAATTTACATTCAAATTTTCATTTGTAAGCTCTTGGAAAAACTGCTTTAGAAAAAATGCTTCTTTTACGCATTCACTTGCACTTATCAGTTCAGCTTCTGCGGTATTTGTTGCAATATTCGTCTGACGTTTAGTTGACCAGGAGATGGCACCACCGCAATAAAGTATGATGTAACCTCCGGTGCTTCGTCGAGTTTTCTCATCATTGGCAAAGTCGGAATCGCAATATGCATCAATTTGTGTGAAGTCTTTGTCTTTTGAATATTTGATGACAACATCTTTTGTACCTTGTAGATATCTAAATATGCGTTTTACTCTTAAAACGTCTCCTTCAGTAGGGCTTTCAACGCTCCTAGAAACCTGATTGACAGAGAAGGCAACGTCTGGTCTGGTACGGCTGGATAGCCTACAATAAACTTCCAACAGCTTCACGATATGGATACCTACTTTCTGTCGGGTGTCGGGCTAGCAATCAATCCTGGAGTTGAAGGAGTTCTGACGCTTTTAGCAGTTTCCATATTAAATTCTTTGAGTATTTTGCCAATGTATTTAGGTTGATGAAGAATTAGGTTCACTTTTGGTTTATTATTTTCAATAATGAACCATTGGAATCGAGCATGAAAAAAACAATTCTTACCCCCCTCAAAATTTGATGGTTTACGTTTCAAGGTATGTAGAATCCAAAACTGCAATAAAACCTTGAAACGTAAACCATCAAATTTTGAGGGGGGGTAAGAATTTTTTTTTTCATGCTCGATTCCAATGGTTCATTATTGAAAATAATAAACCAAAATATTTCTGTCTGTCCGCCGTACGCCGTACGGGCCACTTTTCTTAGTTACCATGAAAAAAAATTGATGAAATTCGGGTTATAGGTTCCGTTCGGGGTCTAGTTGGTCCTCGAAGCTCGACATTACTGTGAGTCATCTCTAAGGGGTTCAAAATAGGGGTTGAAATTTTCAAAACGCCTATACCATTTTTTTACGTAAATATTTTTACGGTTTTAAATAGTTCTTGAACTTGCGAGTTTTTTAAGACCATCCGGAGCATCATACGTCCAGCCGTTCGTTCACAGTAAGGCCCCGAAGTTTGCACCGACAGGCATTTTCGACTCCAGTGTGAATGAAATTATTGTATACAATTCAAACCAAATCTCGTAACCAGAGACGCGCCCACAATAGGAATTTGTGAATACGGCCAATCATTGGTAGGGATCACCTGATTATATTGGCGGAGTATGAAGTCGAGTTGGTTGTTCTGTGATATTATTTAATTTGAAAAATGATGGCTCTTTTGGAGTTTGTTGGTAGGTAGTGAAACTTGAACAAACGTTGAAGTATTATTGATGGGTAAATTATTACTACGGTAAATCATTACTCAACGGTAAATTATTACACAACGGTTCATTATACCATCTGCGTAGAAGGGGCTGGAGTTTGTTGGTAGGTACTTTTGCAACTTTTTTCACTCCTCATCAACAATTTCTTTTCAGAACTTCATTATGTGTGTTTCTTTTTGTTAGGTACCTACTGTTTGTCATCGGCAGAATTATTTTAGCAACATTAAACTCGTGATTTAGGTAGGTACCTAGTAATGAGTACGGGGTTAGGTACTAACCTACGGAGGGTCTGCGATCTACATAATATGTATATAATAGAATAGTACGTATCATATTATAAAGAAGGGTTATCTATACATAGAGCTGTGATCTGTAACAGGACGGTATTCTATACAAAATAATAAACCGTTGTGCAGGGATTTGCAGCGTTTTTCATTTTAAAGTTCCATTCCGAGGTAAACTTTAGGCTTTTCTTCGAAAGTGATGTCGAATTTTGATTTTAGTTCTGTTAAAAACTTCATGATAATATCAGGGTTGTTTCCAATAACTAGTCCATCATCTACATGTATGGCCAAGATAAGAGAGTTGTCCTTGTTTTTGAAAACAGATCTGTCTGAGATAAGCTGATTTAACCCTTTCTTTTTCAAAAAATCAACTAACGTTCTGTTCCAGGTAATCGGAGCTTGTTTTAGGCCATATAACGATTTTTGTAGAAGGCAGATCTTCCCTTGCTCTTCCTCAAATACTTCTGGAAGTTTCATATATACAGTTCTTCAGATAAATTTCCGTACAAAAAAGCGCTGGAAACATCAAAAGTCATAATGGTTTTATCAGTAGCTTTTGCATAAGCAAGCAAGAAACGAAGTATGCTGGTGTTTACAACAGAACTGTAGGTTTCGTAATAATCCCCTTCGCGTTGTTCGCATCCTCTTGCAACTAGCCTTGCTTTGAAATTACCATTTTCCTTCTGTCGAAATACCCATCTGCTACTTAGAAGTTTCTTATCTTTAATGTCTTTGGCAGGTATGAATTTAAAAACATCATTTTTTTGGAGTGAGGATTTTTCACTGTTGATATCCTTTTTCCATTCGGTTGAATCTGGACCGTCCACAGCTTCCTGGTATGTAAGCAGAACATAATCTTGGAGATAATTAGGGGGTCGTCTGATACGTTGTCCTCTACGAAGAAATTCTTCTTCCTCCTCTTCTTCTGCAGATTCGGCATTTTCATGGTTGGTCTCATTCAGGTAATTTCCAGTTATTAAAGATTCGGTTTCTGTTTCGTCTTCTGTATTATTATTTAGGTTACCCGATTCTTCTGTGTTGTCCTGAGTAGATGATTCTGTGTTTTCTTCTCTGGATACTTCAGGCGTCTCTTCTATCTGCAGTGCAATGGTGACGTTCTCATAGTCGTTTTCATTATCTGTGGTCTCAGTAATCTGCTCATCAAAAATTACATCTCGAGAATAAAAATAATCTTTCGAATATTTGTATCCCATAAGCGATATCCATTTGGCGAATAACCAACATGACGATACTTTTTACTTCGACTGTCTAGTTTCTGGAGTCTTGTGAGATTTTTAGCATAAGCTGCGCATCCGAAAAGGTGCATTTTATTGTAGTCAGGTTTCTTCCCAAACCACATCTCATATGGGGTTTTTGAATCTGGAAGGCTTTGTGTTACACATCTATTTAATATGTAGCAAGCAACTCTAGAGCATTCTCCCCACATGTCAGCAGGCAAATGTGAGTCAAAGAGAAGTGCTCTTGTTTTATCCAATAAAGAACGGTTGAGTCGTTCGGCTTTGGCATTCAATTGAGGCGTATGTGGTATTGTGAAGTCAAATATGGTACCTCTGAATTTTGCCCAATTTGACAAATTTTCATTGGAAAATTCGCCCCCATTATCAGCACGAATTTTATATACAGGCAAAGTCCATTTCGACTCCACTTCTGCTACATATTGTTTTAAAGTTCCAGTAGTATCGGACTTTCTTTTCAACAAATAGATTTGTTTGAAACATGTAAAGTCATCTTGGAACGTTAAAATGTAAGTATAACCATCCCATGTAGGTTTCTCAATTTGGCATATGTCTGTGTGGATAATTGTTGCTTAGCCCAACGTATGTGTTAGGCCAAGCGAAATTATAGTAGGGACGCTTCAGGAGGTGTCACACTTTGTGCAGTGTGTCCTCGCACGCACTGCCATCTGCTGATTTAAAGAGAAGAAGAAGAAGCATTCACCTATAGCTCCCGGTTGCTCTCCCTAGGGTGCCGAACCCGTCTGGCTGAATATTTCATCATTATTTTAAAGAGCATCACAAAATAGAAGGGTCGTGAACCGATAGATCCAGTAAGAACTGGGTGGGAAGCAGGAAAACCAGGTAACCATTCTCCTGCTAAGGGTGGGAGTGTGACACCTCCTTCCGCGTCCCTACTATAATTTCGCTTGGCCTAACACATACGTTGGGCTAAGCGACAATTATACCACGGGACGCTTCAGGAGGTGTCACACATTGTGCAGCTGTTTAAAGACTGAGACCTCTCAGGAAGCGACCCGGGTAAAAATGACAGACAAAAATGGAAAAGGAGTGGACGACTTACTGGGTGACCTTGTCACCCAAATCGGAGGCGTCACCCCCCCCCCCCCCCCCATCTGAAACCCAGGAGCACAAGGGAGAGCAACCAAACTGCAAGAGAAAGGTAGATAATACAACACTCCACACAAAAAATAGTGTCATTTTCTCCAAAAATTCACCAACAAGTGAGGAATATAAGTAGAGGGTAGGAAGGATAACATAACTAAAAAAGGACACCAGTATAAGCACAGAAGTAAGAAAGGGTATAATAAGAAAAACAAAAAGAATATCCTTATTCAAGCCTTAAACAGCATTGTTAATAAAACACGAATATGTTAAATGGTTTCAAATAAGTATTTTAAAGTATTGCAAAAGTATAGAACATGAAGTTATTTCAAAATAGTTCAAGCATAGAACATGAGAAAAAATCACTGTAAAGATAAACCCTTATAAGGTAGGTGTCGCGGAGGATTCCAGCACTAATTTCGAATAAGAATAAGGGTCCTGCAGTGGCCGATTGTAAACACGGGCAAAAATGCCAGAGGAAGGAGACCATCCTGCTGCGTTGAAGATGGCATCCACTGGGAGTCCCAGACGTGCCGCAGAACTCACCGAGGAATGGCGAGTGGAATGGGCCGAAAATTTGGAGACGTCTATACCAGCGTCTTGTAAAGTAAGTTTTGTCCATCTTGCTAGGGTCGGAACAGATGCGGGTGTGTGTGGAGGAACTGACGTAATGAAAAGAAAGTCAACAATTGTCCAGCGAAAACTGTTGGTAAAAATCAGAAACTCCTTAAGCAGGGTCGGAATACAGAGTGCAGGGTTAGATGGCAAATACGCAAAATGGAGTGATAGAACCTTGGTTCCAGGGCGAGAGGTTTTTAGTAAGGCATCTATCCATATTGAGACCCCTTGGGCAGTGAAGCGAATGTTAGAAAGCTTAATGGCAGCCATGGTCTGTAGGCGTTGGGCAGATGCAAGTAACATTAGAGTCAGCAGTTTCTTAGAATATGCCACGAGCGAACTAGGAGAGAGGCTCCCCAAATAATCCAATACAAGCTTTGGATCCCATGAAAAAGTATGTTTTGGAACCGGTGGTCGGCGTCGATAAAGGCCCTTCATGTACCGGGATATTAAGGGATCTTCAGTCAGATCATGAGCCGATACCAATGACAGAGCTGCCCGATGAGTAACAAATGAGTTGTAAGTAATCGGTTTTGTCTCCAAAATATGCTGAAAAAATGCTATTACCTGAGTTGGTGAAATATCATAGGGGTCCAAACCAGATAGAGTGCAAAATGAAGACCACTGAGTAAAGGATGAGCGATACTGACGTTGCGATGATGCACTCAAAGAACAAGAGATGGTTTCAATAGCTGCTGGTGAAAGTCCCTGGTTCAAAAATTTTCTCCAGATAAAATCGCAGCCATTAGGCATAGGTGTTTGGACATCGGATGAGACTGATTGTGAGAGCTGGAAAAAAGTAAATCATGAGATAGATAGACCCAGGCGGATAACTTCCGATACAGCTAGAGCATTGAATAGAGAAAACCAGGGTTGTGTAGGCCACTCCGGAATTAAAACGATTCCTCTGGCGCCATCTGCAATTATTTTTTGCAAAACTCTAGATATCAAAGAGAATGGCGGGAATGCATAAAAAAAGTTGTCATCCCAGGGAATGGTAAATGCATCAATTTGTAAGGCGTTAGGGTCAGGTTTCCAGGAACAATAGATCGGTAAATGGTGAAGTGCTGAGGAAGCAAAAAGGTCAATTGTTGGGGTTCCGAATACAGCTGTTAGCTGATTAAAGAATCTATTTGAGAGACCCCATTCATAATCATCAAAAACTCTACGTGATTCAGTATCTGCTTCAACGTTATCCTCAGATTTTATATAAGAAGCTGAAAAAATAAGACAGCGTTCCTCACAGAATTTAGAAATTTCTAGTGCAACATTGTGTAGGTGGGGAAACCTTACACTCCCACCCCTGTTTATGCAAGAAATGGCTGTGACGTTGTCTACACGCAAAAGAATTGTTTTAGCAAACCACTCAGAAGCAAAATGGCGTAACGTTTCGCGGACAGCAATGAGCTCTTTCTCATTAATATGCAGGGGAAGTTGGTCCTCTGACCACCAGCCACACGCAGAATGAGGGAAAAAATGTCCGCCCCAGCCAGTGGACTAAGCATCAGAAAACAGCTCATAGTCATACGAATCTGATGGAAAGTTATTAGTGGGGCTATTTATTGCTTGTAACCACCAAGCAAGATCATCCGCAGTTGCAGCTGATAAGGTGAAAGGCCCAGAATAATTGTCATTAGCTTGAAGAAGAGCTGAATAACGATCATGCTCGAAATGACGGCAGTAAATCAATGAATATGGTATAGCAGGCACAGCAGATATAAGAAGACCTATCACCTTTGCAGCTTGTCGTATTGTTGGGGACCGCATACCCAACAGCTTGTTGATTGCCAATCTGAGCTTTCCTACTTTGTCCATAGGTAGAGAGGTACGGTTGTTTGAATCAAAGATAAAACCTAAGAACCTAAGTACTTGAGAAGGCTGGAGAACAGATTTTTCAAAATTGATGTTAAAACCCAGGGATTGTAACAGAGTGATGGCTTGGGCAGCACTCGCTGAACATTCCACAGGAGTTTTGGCAAAAAAACAAAACGCTGCAAATCCCTGCACAACGGTTTATTATTTTGTATAGAATACCCTTGTGTTACAGATCACAGCTCTATGTATAGATAACCCGTCTATATAATATGATATGTACTATTCTATACATATTATGTAGATCGCAGACCCTCCGTAGGTTAGTACCTAACCCCGTACTCGTTACTAGGTACCTACCTAAATCACGAGTTAAATGTTGCTAAAATAGTTCTGCCGATGACAAACAGTACCTAACAAAAAGAAACACACATAATGAAGTTCTGAAAAGAAATTGTTGATGAGGAGTGAAAAAAGTTGCAAAAGTACCTACCAACAAACTCCAGCCCCTTCTACGTAGATGGTATAATGAACTGTTGTGTAATAATTTACCGTTGAGTAATGATTTACCGTAGTAATAATTTACCCATCAATAATACTTCAACGTTTGTTCAAGTTTCACTACCTACCAACAAACTCCAAAAGAGCCATCATTTTTCAAATTAAATAATATCACAGAACAACCAACTCGACTTCATACTCCGCCAATATAATCAGGTGATCCCTACCAATGATTTTATCTCCGCCAAATTTCCTATTGTGGGCGCGTCTCTGGTTACGAGATTTGGTTTGAATTGTATACAATTTCATTCACACTGGAGTCGAAAATGCCTGTCGGTGCAAACTTCGGGGCCTTACTGTGAACGAATGGCTGGACGTACGATGCTCCGGATGGTCTTAAAAAACTCGCAAGTTCAAGAACTATTTAAAACCGTAAAAATATTTACGTAAAAAAATTGTATAGGCGTTTTGAAAATTTCAACCCCTATTTTGAACCCCTTTGAGATGACTCACAGTAACGTCGAGCTTCGAGGACCAACTAGACGCCGAACGGAACCTATAACCCGAATTTCATCAATTTTTTTTCATGGTAACTAAGAAAAGTGGCCCGTACGGCGTACGGCGGACAGACAGAAATATTTTTATTGCAGTTTTGGATTCTACATACCTTGAAACGTAAACCATCAAATTTTGAGGGGGGGTAAGAATTTTTTTTTTCATGCTCGATTCCAATGGTTCATTATTGAAAATAATAAACCAAAATCATCTACATAATTTACACACATGACGTTTTTCTTCCGAAGAGCCGCTACGGCTGGGCGGATTAATTTAGTGAAAGCCCAGGGAGCGCAAGCCAAGCCAAAACATAGACAATTAAACTGATAACAAGAATTGCTGCATAAAAATTTGTGGGTAACAAACGCATCAAAGACCTATGATCATTTAGTTTGAAATGAGGGGCCGAGACCGAAAGATTCAATGATCTCAGGTTGAGAATAAATCTTGATTTTCCTCCCGGTTTGGGGACCAAAAACGTGGGAGACACAAATTGGTTATTCAAAAAATGCACCTGCGAAACAGCACCTATGGACAAGAGCTCTTGAATATGGGCAGCAAGCCCGTGCGATCGTTTGGACTGACTGCCAGTGGTATAAGGTACATGAGGCCTGTTGATAAAAGGGATTGAAAACCCTTGAACCCAACTCAATATTGTGGGGTTTGAAGTAATGGAGGACCAAGCATCAACACAAAACCGGATATAACCGACATGACTTACCTCAGGAGGTGTGGAAAGATAACTTGTATCTTTATTAGAACCGACCAGTTCCGTCACACCATGTGACGCGGCAGCTGTGAACAGGTGACAAGCACCTACAGCGTGGTTCTCCTCCTGATGTCCTCTGTCTACTGCTGTGACTGACGATACACCTACGACGTGGTCCTCTTTCTGGTGTCCTCCTTTGGCTGCTGTTGTAGGTGAGACTTCGGGGGGGCCTTTGACCTCTGATTGTGATTGTACTGTTGAGGTCGGTTGGGATGATTCGAGTACCGGCGGTTGTCTGCACGAGGCTGATTTGTCTGGCGAGCATTTCTCCAGCCCTGTGTCTGAGCTCTGAAATGTGTTTTGTTCTTTTGCGCAGGGCGGTTGGCGTTTCCCTGTACCGAGGAACGTCGGACAACTATATCAGCTACAGAAATTGGAGCACCATCAATTGACTTCTGAGCCTTAATCCAATCTAAGATTTGACCACCAAACAGCCGATCATTTAATGGAGCTTGCTTAGCACGCAGTCTAAACGGTGTTTTAAAAGAATATGCCAATAAATTTTTACGGATCTTGGAAGTCTTATAAAAACCAGATGCCAAAAGAGCAGCAGAGTCCCATAAAAAACCATATAAATCCGACATTAATCCAGAAGACATGGGAATGGGTTTACCAGAATCCTCCTCGAGTTTCATATGACGCTGCAGCATAGTAAGTGCCGCCCCCGAAGCCATTAAAGCCCTTGCTACATTCTGCTGAGTAGCTTCCAGAGATTCATCACGACGTAAGGTAACCTTGGATAAATGTGGAGCTAAAACTTCATCAAGATTAGGAGGGATGAGAGGTGGCATATGGACTGCTGGATCATAGTCAGCGTAGAGTTGCTGGTACACTTCTTTTTTCTCAATACCCTTGGTAGCTAACTGCAGCCATTCTTCCGACAACCCCTCATCAATATCAAGAATCTTTTTGGTAGAACGCGCCGTACGCACGATCGCTTTTCTCGCCCTTCTAGGTAGATGTTTAATATGTTTATTTGAAACATGTTTAGGAGAACGCTTGTTAACAGCCTTAGATTTCCTCTTGGGGCGCTGATGGTGGTGAGATGCAGAACTAGAACTTGATTTAGAAGTGGAAGAATCAGAAAAGTCTTCCGAAGCATGGAGAGATATTTTCTCCTCATCAGAATCAACTGACGATCCAGAACTATTGTTTTTAAAAACATACCTAGATGGTATACGTGGAGACCGGGACCTCGAACGGTAGCGAGGCCGAGAATCCGATGTATCAGTAGAGGTGGATGGAGATCGAAAATTTTTGCGGCGGGGACCATGTTTTATCGTCGAGCGGTAGCGCGATCATTCCCTTGCGCCTGAACCACGGCCGCGATCTCTAACCTTGACGACCCGACAATCACCAACACACTTATAACACTTTTCAGGTAGCGAATTACTCTTCTCGTGAGAAGAATGAATGGAGTGTTTACGTCTTGGAGACCGGCTGTACCGAGGAAAAGGGCCGTCAGAACTAGTCTGACATGAATGGGAATAATGAGCCGAAGCCTTTCTCCCCTGCTTCCCTTCCCGTCGTCGAATCAACTCAAGTTGAGACATCGAGGAAAACAAAAATAAATCACGGATCGCGACGAAAATATAACTAAAACGGACGTAAAGAACTAGTAAAACGAATAAAATGAAAGAATAATGAAAAAAAAGGAACTAAAATAGGGAAAATCCTCCCAACTCAAAAAAGCAGAGGCAAGTACGATGCTAAGACAGACAATGATGAAATATTCAGCCAGACGGGTTCGGCACCCTAGGGAGAGCAACCGGGAGCTATAGGTGAATGCTTCTTCTTCTTCTCTTTAAATCAGCAGATGGCAGTGCGTGAGGGGACACACTGCACAAAGTGTGACACCTCCTGAAGCGTCCCGTGGTATAATTTCTAGCGGTCGTGTAGCTCTGGTGCGCTCCGTAGAAAATGGAAAACGAGTCTGTTTTGCCTTCAGACAGATTTCACAAGTGTTTTCTGCGATTTTGAAGTTATTCTCCATTATTTCTAAATTATTTTCTTTATTAAGTTGTTTTAAATTCTTATAGCTGAGGTGTCCCAGAGTTCTATGCCAATACACAGCATCTTTCTTTCTTGAATTTTGTACTTGGAAACATGTCAGTTGTTCAGGAGCATCTGGAGTGAGTTTTAAAAAATACAAACTGTTAGATTGTTTTTCCCCTTGTAAAACATGATCGTTTTTAGAGATCACAACTTTTTCTTTGGTAAAAAGTACTTGACCACCGTTTTCAGTCATGGCTCCAACTGATATGAGGTTGCTGTCAAGACATGGAGCAAGTATGACATTCTTCAGTGTTTATCCCGTGGGATGAACGGTGAAATAAACGTTGAAACGGTATAATTTAACGGTTATTTAATATACTAATTACTCGGATGAACAATTATATAAAAGGGTTCACAACTTCAGGCTTTTACAGCAACAGCACCTTAATCACAATGAATAACTCAGCACATAATGGCCGCCTTGGGCTAATAACAGAGAGAGGGGAGCGATCGATAATGGGAAGCAAAATCGATCGCCGGCCCGCCAACAGAACAACCGGATCCACCCGGTCACACCGGGAGCACTCCAGTGGGGGAATTTCGAACTGCTACCTTCAGTTCCAGATACCCACTACCTACCAGGCCAAACATCCTCCCCCCACGAATGAGGGACTCATTCTAACAGGTCCCCCCCTAAAGAGCACTAGCAGGTATTAACAGTCCTTAGGTAACGGGCAGAGTTTAACTAACGGGCGGAGTTTTTCCCCATTACCGGAACGGACCTTGGCAACGCGAGTTACTCCATCCTTACCGGGAATCAAGTCCACGATCACACCCATGGGCCAGGACAGCGGGGGAATGTCATCTTCCTTAATCAACACCACATCACCAATTACAGCAGGACGATCAGGGGTATTCCACTTAGATCGGGTCTGGAGCTCCAACAGGTATTCGGAGTGCCATTTCTTCCAAAACTGGCCAACCAGATTGGAGACGAACTTCCACCTGGGTGCCAAACGGGAACTGAACTCAAAAACGTTGCTCTCAGGCAGCCCGGTAAGAGGGCGTTGAACGAGGAAGTGAGTGGGGGTGAGCACCAGTATGTCATCAGGGGAGGAGGACTGATGAACGAGTGGGTGACTGTTAAGGATGGCCTCAATTCTAACGGCAACAGTACTGAACGTTTGAAGCGTGGTGGTTTGGTCCCTTAATTCACCTTCAACAGTCGTTTAGCGGATTTCACAGCGGCCTCCCACAACCCGCCGAAGTGGGGTGCCCGAGGCGGAATGAACTTCCATTCGACTCCTCTATTGGCAAGTCGCTCAGCGATTTCAGAATCAGGGTCAGCGGGATTGGTGGAACGGATTCTATTGAAAAGGTTGGAGGTGCCAAGAAATTACGACCGTTGTCGCTCCAGATGGCGGACGGAACTCCCCGACGACCCATGAAACGCTTCAAACATTGGAGAAACCCATCAGTACTTAGATCCATGACCACTTCCAAGTGAAGCACACAAAAACGGATAAGTATACTTCAACAGCGCGAGCACCGCGCAACCCAGCGACCGAAACGGTGAAAGGACCGCAAAAGTCAACCCCGACCTGCTCGAAGGCAAAGGCACGGGTAACCCGGGCTTCAGGGAGCTGGCCCATCGTGGGTTGAAACGGTTTGGGTTTAATTGAAAAACAACGGGTGCAGCCGGATAAAACTCGATTAACAGCATTTCTTCCATCCATGATCCAGTATCGGGTACACAGGTGGGCCAAGGTGGCCCGCGGTCCCACGTGCATGCAAGCAGCATGAGCGTAACGAATAAGAAGCGGTACCAAAAAATCGGAGGGTTTGAGCAGAGCTGGGTGCTGGGTTTCAAAAGAGCCAGACATATTGGACAAACGCCCCCCTACGCGAAGTATACCATCGGGATCGGAGAAAATCGCTAGCTGTTTCATTAGTTTGGTGGGCTTGGCTCCTTTAGCGGTTGCCTCCAGAATTTCTGGCAGGCCACGGACTTGAGAACGGTGAACAAGCACCGAATCAGCCCTCCTGAGCTCAGCAGTGCTCAACGACAATCTGGCCTGGGGCACCGAGTGAGAACGTCGGATTTTACAATGATTAATAAAACGGAGCATCCAGGCCGTCACTCGGCGTAAGACGGTGTAGGAGCCGAACCGGGCTTCCCAAGGCGTCTCAGCGGAGCCAACGGCTACAATTTTGGATGATGCACGGATCTCAACGGAAACAGAGTCCGGCTTCAGGTCAGGGCGAATCCTCCTAATCGGCCACAAGGAACGATCGGAAGCCAACCAGGGAGGACCAGTCCACCACAGCGGGCACTCAACCAACTGATCAGGTCTGGCCCCACGAGAAGCAATATCGGCCGGGTTATCGGGGGAGCGAACATGGAACCAGCGTTCCTTGGGTAGATGGAAGAGAGTCTTAGACACTCTATTGCCTACAAATACCTTCCACACCGGAGCGGGGTCAGCAGTGAGCCAAGATAGGACAACAGTACTATCCGAACAGGCAATTATTGCTGAATCAGGAATGGATGGATACTCCGAACGGACGCGAGTCATGGTTTTTCCCAGCAGTTCAGCAGCTAGCAGTTCCAAGCGGGGAATTGACTGGACTTCATCGGGGCAATTTTGGCTCGAGCTAAAATTAAGCGGGTAATTAATTTCGGACGCGTCAGCAAAACCCACCAACCATTGAACCGGGGCATCCACACGGATATGACGAGGGATGACAACAGATTGAATTGAGTCAAGGGTGTTAGCGAGAGCCGTCCACTCGCGAACAATTGAACTCGGTAGTGGGTCATCCCACTTGTACTTGGAACGGCAAATTTCTCGTTGAATGAAACGGGCTTGGACAAAAACAGGCATGACCCACCCAGCGGGGTCATAGATGCGTCCAACCTGAATCGCTAACTCCCTTTTAGTATGAACGGTGGGGGAAACTGGAACCTTAAAGAAGAATGAATCAGATGCAGGGTTCCAGGAAATTCCTAACATTTTTAACGGTTTCTCGTCATCAGGGTTCAAACATACAGCGACAGAGGGGGCTAACCGGTGCTCATCGGGAATACCGTAGAGCAACTGATCGGAATTCGAAGCCCATTTACGAAGCTCTAGCCCAGCGGTAGCCAACAGCGATAGCAGTTCGTTCCTAGCCTGTAACGCTGAGCTCAAAGAGCTCCCCCCACCATGCACGTCATCAATGTACGTGTTTTCCTTCAACAATTTGGAGGCAACTGGGTAGCTTTGTTCGTTTTCGTCCGCCAAGTGGCGAATAACTCGCTTTGCTAGGAACGGTGCGGAAGCTGTTCCATACGTAACGGTTGTAAGCACGAAGTCCTTAACAGGCTGATCGGGAGAGTCTCGCCAAACGATTCGTAACAGGTCTTGATCCTCAATCGGGTGCCGAATTTGTCGGAACATTTGCCTTATATCGGAGATGAAAACATAACGGAAGGCTCTAAACCTGGTGAGCATGATAGATATATCGGGCTGCATTTTGGGACCAACTAACAGAATTTCATTCAGAGACCTACCATTAGCGGTGCGCTGAGATGCATTAAAAACGACACGGATTTTTTCGGGTGGATCACCTTCACGGTGGACAGGGTGGTGAGGAATATAATAATTGGGACAACGGGAAATATCACTAGCCTTCAACGGTCTCATGTGGCCCAACTTGGTATATTCACTCATAAACAATCGGTAAGCAGCAGCCAGTACAGGGTTGCGTTTTAGACGGGCCTCCATGCGGTACAACTGTCTGAGGGCGATGTGTCTGGATTCACCCAAAGCGGTAGGCACCTCTGACAACGGGAGAGCAACGGTGTAACGACCAGTGTCATCTCTACTAACCGATTCCAAAAAAAGCCTCTCAGCTAGGTGATCCTCAGGTGACCAGGGAGCAACGGGCTCAACGGACTCAATCTCAAACATCTGACGCAACAGATCATCCGTTGAAACCGCGGCAGTCACGGCCTTGACCAAACTGTCATCATCGGAAACGGGACTAGTGATAGACGGGAAACTAAATACGCTGGGGGCTACCGGTTGGAAATCGGAAGTGCAGACTCTGGCCACTAACTGAAATAAACCAATCGGTTCTTGAGCGGGTTCAACAGGAGGGACTATTGAAAACAGATTTCTAACGGGAGTCAAACGAATGGGCTCATTTCGATCGGTGTTTTCAACATTTTGATTACGAAACGGGAAACGAAGGAACGGCTTCCGTTGAGGTTTAGGGTTAGCTGCTACCAATTTAAAAACAGGAGCGAGTTCCCTGAGCACTTGAGAGTGATAACCCGTAGGTAGGAATTTTGGAACAGTGAAAACGTGAGGATCCAACAAGCAAGGGTAAGCAGCTTGTCGTCTAGCGTTGACAAGGAACAGGTGTGGTTCTATTTTGTTAACAGAATCACTACTGGAATAGTTGGTCACATGATCGTAGCGGCCAAATCTAACAGACCTTTTGCGAACGGGAGGGACAGGTCCAAGGACCAGAGTGCCCAAATCAGTCTCACAAAATCTAGCCTCAGTGGAACGGGGGAGCAGGCGAGAAAAAACGTCGGCCCCCAGGATAGCCTGAACATGGTGGACGGTGTGAAACTGTGGATCGGCTAACAGGGGTCCCATGGGTGCGGTCCTTGGCCATAAAGCAGGGTCCCAACATTGACTAGGCAACGGTGACAAGGGGCGATCCATAACAAATGCTTCAAGCGGGATTATTCTATCGGAACGAGTGTGAAGCTGAATTATCACGCGGTTGTGAATTGGATTGGAACTCCCCCCTATTCCTCCCACAATACCCTTCATGGGGATCAATCTCAAGCCCAACCGGTGAACGACTATCGGTGAAACGATATTGAATTCGCTTCCAGAATCAATTAGTACCCTAAAATTTATTGGTACACCCTTACAGGAGGAAAGCGGGACAACGGCTGTGGGAAGGAGCCCAGACCGAGATAACTTCAAACAGGACTTCTTGGTGACGTCAACCTTGCTAGCGGTTTGGGAAGAGCCTGCTACACCTAAGTTGGAAGGCTCAATCCCAGGAAACGGGCCCCTGAAAAGACTACGACTAACCGAACTGGCAGTGCAATGAGGTTTCCCCAACCTGGTTATATCACCGTTAGGTTTCAGCGGTTGGTTACTTCCCCGAAGCCAGTCGGTCCTAGGGACGATGATGCACCTAGTTCTACCTAAAGGTTGACGTCGAACGGTAGGAAACTTAACGGTAGTACTCCCTAGTGATAACTCGGAAGAAACGGGATGAACGTTGGCATACCTTCATAACAGGGGGAAATTGTGCGGCGGAATCGACGAGTGGCCGGAGCGATGACCCCTTCTCCGGAGTTGGGCCACGGTAGCGGGTTGCCGAACGACGGGTCCAGTGGGCGGCTGGCTCCTCTGGATAGCTCCTTCTTCCGGGACGGCAGTCGGGGATGACGGTGAAGAATGATGCGAGGGAACAAAGTAACTCTGTTTCGAGCCGGACGCAACGGGGGAACTGGGAGCGGAGGGCATGTGGAGCAGGGTATGATGTGGCTGACCACAATGACATCTTCTCTCCGACCGGTATGCTTCCACCGGGTGGAGCGTTGAAAAACAGTTCCGACACGCTCGGAGCTCCTGAATGGTGCGGGCGCGATCGGGCACACTCAGTTCCTTAAAGTCGGGGCAGCGATACAGGAAGTGGTCCTGATGGCAGAAGTGACATCTCGCTTGCCGAGCGGGGACTGGATGAGTAGCGCTGAGAACGGGTGCCGAGGGCTGAGCGGAACGAACGGGTGTAATGGCTGCGGCTCGGAGCGGAGACGGCTGCCTACCCGAACCGGAGGGTAAAACGGTAGTTGATCGGAACGGTGACGGCGAACGGGTTCTCGCAGCCGAAGCATAACCCCCTTTCTTCGGTGGCTCCTCGGGGACGAGTCGAGCTATTCGAAGTTCCTTTTCAACAAATGCCATCAAATCGGTGTGAGATGGGATCTCATCCTTTTCCTCCATGACTTCCCTGTTGAACTTCTCCTTAAGTTCGGCCGACAAACGGAGAAAGACAGCCTCAAACAGGAGGTAGTCTTGTAGAGAACGAGTGGGGAGATCTATCATCGCTCCTACCCAAGAACGGGCTTCGTTGACAAATCGGTCCATGTCGGCAACGGTGGGCGAGACCAATCGGGGTATGGTGCTTCGCTGCGCGAACACCGAGCGGGCTAACCGGTACTTGGAAGTATTTTCAGCTACCAAAGAGTCATATGCGTGCTGATAGCTGCTGCCCTCGAATGCGGAACGGAGTTCGGGAGAAAGTTTGGTGAGCAACTTCTCAAACTTAATCTCCACCGGGACGTGCGGCATGTCGTGTACCGCACGGTCAAACAGTTTCCTGAACTCCGCAAAGCGGGCCATCTGACTGCCGAAAACGGGAATAGTTGACAACAGCTCGTTCATCATCCTTATTTCCGTATAACATTGATCGTGCGTCATACCTTGCTTATCAACAATTTCCGTTTGCTGACTCGGTATTCGCTCGGCTACACGACTGATATTGGTGGCAATTTGCCGGATTAGCGACTCCTCCGTGAGTCGGTCAAATCGAGCGCCTTCTACGTCGTCCAAGAAGGCCTCTCCCTTCCGCAAGTTAGCCCTCAGGCTATCTGACAGGACACTTACCGGTTGCTGGTCGAGGAATGCGATCGCTCTGACCGACCAGCGACGTAATTCCTTAAAAAGGTCCCGCTGTGTGTCAGTCAAATTATCGACCACCGCGGGGTCGAGGTGAATCGGGGCAAGAGGTGCCGAGGCGATATCTTCACTCGGAAACGGTGGGTCCGGTTGCCGCGATTTCCTTTTGCCTTTAAGCGGCATGACGGCGATCGGAGAACGACAAACAAAACGGAGCAAACGGTACAAACGGTGCGAACGGTGAAAATTTGACACGAGGTCACGAGGTTAACGGGGCTGATCTCGGACGCGCTCGAGATTTCACCAAACTCCCGGGTTTCGGCACCAAATGTTTATCCCGCGGGATGAACGGTGAAATAAACGTTGAAACGGTATAATTTAACGGTTATTTAATATACTAATTACTCGGATGAACAATTATATAAAAGGGTTCACAACTTCAGGCTTTTACAGCAACAGCACCTTAATCACAATGAATAACTCAGCGCATAATGGCCGCCTTGGGCTAATAACGGAGAGAGGGGAGCGATCGATAATGGGAAGCAAAATCGATCGCCGGCCCGCCAACAGAACAAACGGATCCACCCGGTCACACCGGGAGCACTCTAGTGGGGGAATTTCGAACTGCTACCTTCAGTTCCAGATACCCACTACCTACCAGGCCAAACATTCAGAATACATTCTTTGGCATCCAAAGTTCCAACACCAGTAGTAGGTAGAGACTGATTCTTCTTAGCAACCTTTACCTCATCACGTTCAATTTTAAAGTTTGACAAAATAGAGGATTGATTTGTCATGTGAGAAGATGACCCACTGTCTACATAAAATTTCAGCTCAATGGTATTGCAATTTTCTGATTTTGGTGTAAAGTATGCAACTTTGTCTTTATTTTTTTCTCGTTTCTCATGTTCAGCACGAAAAAAACATTTTTCCCACTTGTGATTTGTCTTCTTGCAGTACCTGCATTTTTCTATAGCATCATTAGTATCATTTATTGATTTCTGCATCGGACATGAATTTTTGAAATGACCAGGCTGTTTACATTTAAAACAGGTAGGGGGGGTTTCGTTTTTCTTCGTGTAGGTCTTTTTCTCCTTGGATGTTTGAAAGGCTACATTTTCACTGGTTTTAGGTTTTCCGATATTATTTTCTTCAGCAAAGAGACGTGCTACAAGATTGTCCACTGTGCGATCATCCTTAGCTACTGAACCCCAAGCAGTACGAAAAATTGCATATTCAGGAGGTAAAACGGCAAGAATTTTGGAGATAATCATCTCATCTGTTATATTCTGTTTAAGAGCAGTCAGACGAAAAGCTACGTTTTGTATAGTGCTGATATTGTGAGCCATATCACGCGATTTGTCGAAGTTATGCGCATAAAACTTTTGTAAAAGTTCATTCACTTGGTCTTCATTTTGGCGATCATAAACCTTGATTATTTTGTCCATCATTTCCTTGGACGTTTTGCAGTGTAGTATGTGACACAATACAGTCTTACTAACCGAGGCTATTATCACTTTTTTAGCACGAGCATCCTTTTGGATACTCTTTTTTATCCTTTTCAGCGGTCAATGTCTCCTGTTTTTTCGTTCCCGAGGCAAACTCATCGAGACCGGCGGATTGAAAAATGATATCAATTTGTAATTTCCAAACATGGAAATTATCGACACCGCTCAATTTGTCAATATGGGAGACATCATCGGCCTGATTTGAAGACAGGTTGTAGAAAAAGATGTTTACTTACAATCTGTGTGGCGAAAGTCGGTCTGGTCTTCACTTTTTCACTTACAGTCACTGTTTTTAGGGTTTTTAGGTTTTACTCACTTCTCACTTAAGAATAAACGTATCTGGGCGTCATAACCTGTTAAGGTTTTTTAGTTAGTGAAAGAGAAAAAAATGGTTTTAATGCAGTTTTATTTTATAATTTTAACAGAGCAGCATGGAATATCAAAAAGGAGAACGGTCTACTACCATCTGATAGCGGATAAAAAAAGAGTTCTGATTGGCCGAGAGACAAAATGGCTGACCAATAGCATTTCTCTTATTGTTAAAATTCGTATCCCGCCTATATTCAATTCAAATTTACTTCTTAACAACGCCAACGCATAATTTTGTCGTTTTTAATTTTGCAGTGCTTGGTGTTGTCAAACATGAAAGAAACTGATCTTTGATCTGTGATGATCTGAAAAGGCCGGCCTATCAAATAATGACGCCACTTACGAAGGGATTCCACTATTGCTGCTGCCTCCTTTTCTACTGACGGCTGTCGCTGCTCAGATTCCGAATGTTCTTGAGAAAAATGCGACGGGTCGACCGTCTTGTGACATCTGTTTCGACTATGAAGGGTAGTTTGTCATCTACCACTGTCAATACTGCTTTTGAAATGTCGGATTTTGATGTTGCTAAGATGTGTTGTAAGGGTTCTGATAACGCAAACGATCTGGCTAATACGAGTGGGCGAATCTTCTCTGAAAACCTTGGGATCCATTTTGAAAAATGAGCAAACATACCCATGACTCTTCGTAGTTGCTTCATATCACTAGGGGTTGGCATCTCACGAAGTTATCGTAAGCCATCCTCATCTTGTTTTACTGTGTTATTCACTAAGTTGTAACCGAGTAAATTAATGTTTGTTTGCAAAAATTTGGATTTCTTCTCATTCAGAGTTAAATTATACTTTTTGGCGGCTGCAAGGAAAGCTTTAAGGTTCGCATCATGATCCTCCTTCGTTTTACCACAGACTGTGACGTCGTCAAGGTACGCATAGGTTTCTTTCAATTTCTCTTTCCTGATGATCTTGTGAATGAATTCTTGAAAGGCAGGCACACCGTTGATTACGCCGAATGGGATTCTTTTGAATTGATAGAGAACACCATCGGCCTCGAACGCTGTAAATAATCTCTCACTTTCCAAAATAGGTACTTGATGGTATGCTGATTTTAAGTCAATAGTGCTGAAGTAGTTATTTTTTGCGACTTTTTCAATAATCGTCTCAATTTTCGGAATAGGGTAAGCGTGCAACTGAGTGTACCTATTGATGGTTTGGGAGTAGTCGATACACATCCTCTTCTTCCTAACTTCACTCTTAACAACTAGGACCTGGGCTCTCCATGGAGAGGTACTCTCTTCGATTACGTCTTCGTTGATAAGTTTCTGGACTTCCGATCTAATGAATTCCGCATCTTTGTTGGAATAATGTCGGGATTTGATGGCAATCGGCCGGCAATCAGGCAATAAATGAGTGAAGAGTGACACAGGTGGTACAGCAGCAGCGGCTATATTGCAAATAAGAATAATAATAAGAAGGGGCGTTCGGACCTCCTAATGTCATGTCAAGTGTGGTCGAAAGTAAATCGTGGCCTATTATGACATCTGTGCAAAGGTTCTTCATGATCAAGAGCTGTGCTTTCTCATATGTGTGACCTTGAAGTTCCACCCTTACTTCACAATATCCTTCTACTTTGGAAGAGAGAGTAGAGCTAGCCATGGTTATCCTTTCATTTGAGGGTTTGGATAGGGCACCACACTTGTTCAGTAAGGATTCCTCTATGAAGCTAGACGTGCTTCCTGTGTCAACTAACGCTGAACAGCGGAAATTATTGATCCTGACAGGAACTGTTGCCTTACTTAGGGACATGGATGAGGAAGCAGCTGATGTGGCTCCAATAGTTTTATTTGTCCCTGACCTTTTGGGACCAACTCTAGTCTTGCAAACGGACGAATAATGACCCAGTTTGTGGCATTTTTCGCAAGTCTCCCCGTTGGCTGGACATTTGTTTCTTGGATGTCGCTTACCTCCACAAAAGTAACGTGAGGACTTGTAGAGAGCAGCAACAGTTGTATTCAGTTCCTCGGTTGAACCATTTTCTGAGCCTCTAGCTGCTGCGGAAAAGCTACCACTGGGTTGAGAGTAATTAAGAGAATTAAGTTGGGCTCTCTCTAGAGCTCTAGCTTGGTCGGTTGCCTGAGTGAGCGTGAACGTCAAATTCTCAAGAAGGCGTTGTCGGATCATACAAGAGGATAGTCCTGCTATGAATGCATCACGGATATACTCATTCCTATATTGCTCAGCTGTAAAATCTTGGAACGAGCATTCTTGTCCAACGACGTGTAAGGCCTGCAAATACTGATCTACAGACTCATCAGGGTTTTGCCTCCGAGTACACAATGTCGGGCATAAATCTCGTTTTTGGGCTTAATATAAATCTCGTCAAGTGCTGTGAGAGTCGTCTGAAAATCAGGCTTGTCCTTGACTAATTTATAAATGGAAGAACTCAGAAAGTTAATAAGCACTTTTAACTTTACCTTTTCTTGTACTGGATTCTCTGGAGTGTTCATTCCATCCTGGAAGTTTACGAATGTTTGCTTCCAATGCATGTATAATCTTCTTGAGCACAACTTGAGGATGGGTCGGTTGAGAGCCGCTCGGGACGAAGATATTTGTCCATTGTAGTTTTTATTAAGTGGAATAAATTGTTATGAAGAAAGCCGTAGAATTATTATAGGTAGGCTTTATTCCACTTAAAATCCTACGTATAAATGATAGAGAGTTCCTAAAGACTAAAGTCGGGAAGATGTGTTCGGATTTATCTCAACTGCGCATGCGCGTCGCCCAAGTTCAAACTTATTTCCTCAAGTTCGACTTATTCGGCCTTATACATAAGGCGCGTTATCTCCCAGAGCACAAACTTTAGGAATCGTCTTTAACCTTACTCAGGGGTAACAGTGCACAGCTTTTTGCTGCGTTTTGTCGTTTTTTTTAACGCGTCATGTGTCGTCGGTCCTCGCCATCGCCAGCGTCTTTCAAAGTTACTCCAAGCGTCTTTCAAAGAATTTGCTAGATTGTTGCGATATCAACTTAGGATAAAAAAGTGAGTATACCTACGGATACTAGTATACCTACTGAAGCTGAATGGATTTCGCGTTGTGCTAAGTTAAGTGACGTTACTTTTAATTCACTCCTACCCCCACCACCTTCTGTCAAACCGGACTTATTGGTTAGCATCCAAAGGCTGCTCGCCTTAGATGTGGCCAAAAGATATGGCCGTTCCCTAATGAACTTATCTCTTAGGAACTCTCTGATATGAGTAAATTTGGAAAATAAGTTTACAAGCTCATAACTAGGAAACAGAAACATGTGATCATAATACTATGACCAGGCGCGTAGCGTCAGGGGTACCGGCGCTACCCTACAAGAAAAATGAAAAAAATTACATTCCGTAGGTAGGTAGCAATTTGAATTGTCCACTCATAACTCCATCCTCCATGACTCTCCCTCCATGAACTATCCTCCAACCTCCATGTCTGCCAGTCATGGACGAAAAACAGCCAAGTATCGATTAGTCGATTAGAATCATTATGGTTTTCGGCAGGTTTCGAATATTTGAAATCTCAAGGTCGCTGGGGTACCGCTACCAGTCCTGTGGAGGCCCAGAATCCGATGTGTGTGTGTCTCTACATCGTCTGTGTGAGTGTCTTACACATCTTCAGGAGACTGTGTTAGTAAGTTGGGCTAGCGCAAATATCCAGCGTATCCAATCTTGGTGAGGAGGGATACTGGCGTATGGATCGATTGTAGCTATCAATTAAAAACTCGAGAAAAAAACTTTGACAACTTCTAGTGTCACTCTCATCCATTTTGCTTTTCGGAAGCTATTCTTACGACGGCCTGTTTTCTCATAATTTTATTACTTGTAGTTTTCACAATAATTGTTCCTAATTTCAGGTTTAGTTGTTTGAATTCGAATCTTTCCTAGTGTCCTAGTCTCCTCCTAAAATGGATAGTTATTGCGTTAATTGTTCCGTGGTTCGGCGTTCGTTTAGTTCTCGTAGTTTTAGCGAAAAGAACGACATCATCAGAGCCGTTCAACCTCAGCGTTGCCTGATTTCAAGAGAGTTGTGAAGGAACGTAACCATGAGTACACTCGGCATTTCACTGTTGAAACATACAATAGGTACCAATGGTTATCAGGCTGTAGTTCGAAAAACCTTTTATTTTGTTTGCAAGGGAATGTTATGAATTATTTCTAATGAATTTGGAAGATCAATAATATCATAAAATTCCTTTGACAAACAGCTTGCTAAGAACTGCTTCACATTTACATTTTTAGAGTGTGTGAGGAAGTGTGAATGTTGGTGGGGGGGGGGGGGGGGGGGAATTCATTGCGGTACCCCCGTCACCAGAGGCACGCTACGCTCCTGACTATGACATCGACAAAATAGCATCATTTGTGACACTCGATTTATTGAAAACGTCAACAATATCGTTAACATTGGCTAACTCTTCTAGTGTGGAAATATCGATGAAATTACTGGATTCAGAGTTTTGCCGTTTTTGACATGGATATGTCTTTTGGCTGGGGGTCAAGGAATTTTTAAACGACATATTTTTCGCGACACGAAATTCCGCGACATGGTAGGAGCACTTTAGATTATTATTAACTTGAAAAGTGAAGGCTAGGTAGATCCACCCTATTAACCGTAATGCACAGGGTCCAGATCAGCTGAGTGGCTCCCAGATCTAATTTCCACCGTATTAACCGTAAGAAGGTGAAATTCGGCATGTAGCCTCCTTAGGACGTCATCCTGACGATGCACAGGGTCCAGATCAGCTGAGTGGCTCCCACATCTAATTTCCGACCTATTAACCGTAAGAAGTGGAAATTCGGCATGTAGCCTCCTTAGGACGTCATCTTGACGATGCACAGGGTCCAGATCAGCTGAGTGGCTCCCAGATCTAATTTCCGCCCTATTAACCGTAAGAAGTTGAAATTCGGCATGTAGCCTCCTTAGGACGTCATCCTGACGATGCACAGGGTCCAGATCAGCTGAGTGGCTCCCACATCTAATTTCCGCCCTATTAACCGTAGGAAGTTGAAATTCGGCATGTAGCCTCCTTAGGACGTCATCCTGACGATGCACAGGGTCCAGATCAGCTGAGTGGCTCCCACATCTAATTTCCGACCTATTAACCGTAAGAAGTGGAAATTCGGCATGTAGCCTCCTTAGGACGTCATCTTGACGATGCACAGGGTCCAGATCAGCTGAGTGGCTCCCAGATCTAATTTCCGCCCTATTAACCGTAAGAAGTTGAAATTCGGCATGTAGCCTCCTTAGGACGTCATCCTGACGATGCACAGGGTCCAGATCAGCTGAGTGGCTCCCACATCTAATTTCCGCCCTATTAACCGTAGGAAGTTGAAATTCGGCATGTAGCCTCCTTAGGACGTCATCCTGACGATGCACAGAGTCCAGATCAGCTGAGTGGCTCCCACATCTAATTTCCGCCCTATTAACCGTAAGAAGTGGAAATTCGGCATGTAGCCTCCTTAGGACGTCATCTTGACGATGCACAGGGTCCAGATCAGCTGAGTGGCTCCCAGATCTAATTTCCGCCCTATTAACCGTAAGAAGTTGAAATTCGGCATGTAGCCTCCTTAGGACGTCATCCTGACGATGCACAGGGTCCAGATCAGCTGAGTGGCTCCCACATCTAATTTCCGCCCTATTAACCGTAAGAAGATGTTACATGAATGTATTTAATAAACCTATAGATTGTCACGTACAACCATTGCGTTACTAGGCAAGTGTACCTACCTTAGTTTTCATAGCCTTTACCTACCTTAGAAATTAGCCTAAGTGTACCAACCTTGGAAATTAGTTTTAGGAGCCACTCACCTGATCTGTACCCCACGTATTGTGAAGAAGAGGTCGTAAAGAGTATTCAAATAGTTGAATGCAACCCGAAAACTGAAGGCGATTAAATTACTTGGGTATTTCCACCATATTAACGATGTTTTTAAAAGTGATCATGACATTATGTGAGGGAGAGACATATCCATGATCCTTTCTTTTTCCCCAAAGGGAGAAAGTTTGCTCAAGGTGACGGGACCTTGATAAACTGAGGTGAATACTGGTTTTAAAACTTCTTTCCAACGTTTCTAGAGTTTGGAAAATCAGAATGGAAGGGATTCTTTCTAGAATGGTGAAAGATTCGGTTCACGAGTCGTTTCTACCATTGCCTCGTTCGGCTCAAGTAGGTATTTACATTGATAGGGCATTGTTAACCCCAATAGATCACTAGTAAAGGTCAGTATTTTCACATGACCCCCGGCGTTAAAATTGCATAGCAATTAATATACATATCATTTTTGGTGTCTTTCGGCAGGGAATTCAGGATGGTCTGAAACGGATTTTGGTATAAAAATCTTTCGGAAATTCGAGTTTTAAAAATTTTGGACCGAGAACAATAGCTTCCTTTTCTTCGAAAATTCGCTAAAAAGATGACAATCTTTATTCTCAATATCGAGACTTCATGAATGATTATATTTTTACACATGAGTGTACTAATGTAAACTTTTTTGACGTGTCCCGATTTATTACAAGCATCACAATGGAGCTTATTCTGGTTAGTTCGACAATCATTACATAAGTGGTTATTTTTCCCACATCGTAGGCAATGATTTTCGATGCCTAATTGTTTATAGTTAAGCCTCGACCTTGAACGTCCGCGACCGTGTCGAGTTTTTGAATGTTGTGACGAATCGCGCTTTGATGTTGATTTATTTGAATTACGGGATCGCGAATTCTTCGAGTTGATTTGGTTGACGTCGTGTCCGGAAAGCGATGAATTTGATATGGTAGATGTTAGGTGTTTTGATAGCTCATTGCTGTCAACATATTTCTAAAGCTTCCCACGCTATTGCAGTTCTCAAAATTTCGTCAAACGTCAATTTTTCGGATTGTAAAAGTTTTTCACGTATTAAATTGTCCTTTAAACCACGAATGAATTGTGCACGCAAAAATATATCTGCTATTGAAATTTTGCAATCACAGGGCGAAATGAATTCGCAGTCAATGAGGTCCTTTCGCAAACAGGCAACGTAATCCGTGATTGACTGACCTGCTGATTGATATGTTGAAAGAAATTTGTGTTGTGCTACTATGACGTTTTGTTAGGACACAAACAGTTTTTAAGCATATCCATTAGTACGTCGTAAGTTAATTCCGATGGCGTTTTAGGAGCAACAAGTGCAGCTAACGTATTGAAATAAGTTGATCCTATTGAATTCAATAGCATCTGCGCACTGAGTGTTTTATTAGCGAGCACATTCTTCATTTTTAGATAATTTTTGGAACGTTGTTTGTAACTGCGGGAGTTTTCCTTTGTTGAATCAACATTTTCGAAAGGAGGAAGTAATGCGGCAGTTGGGGCAACACCCTTGCCATTTATTATGCTGGCGGTCCATGGATGTTTCCAGAAGGATTTTTAATTGTTCAGTATTCATGTTGATGGTTTGACTGAGGAGTTGATAGACTGATAAAACGTAACTTACGGAAAGGATGCGGCCGGAAGGATAACCTCAAGCCTGCGCAGTGTGATCATCAGTATGATTGTAGTGAAGAAAATTTGGAGAATCAAAAATTCTTTCACCTCGTCGCCAATCTGTTGTGTTTCTTGGTAGAATAATAAGAATGCAACACGTTGAATGGAATGGTTGTAATAATTACTATAAACTCGGGAAGAATACAGCGCACATTTCACAATCCTAGTTTTGTTGATATCAAAGTAGTGACCGACTCAAGACGATGCCTCAGAATCGATTGGTTGGTCTCGATATCAGGTTGTGAAACATAACCAGGATGAGTATGAAGTCGAGTTGGTTGTTCTGTGATAGCTATTCATTTGAAAATGATGGATCTGTTGGATTTTGTTAGTAGGTAGTTTTGAAACTTGAACAAACGCTGAAGTATTATTGATGGGTAAATTATTACACAATGGTTCATTATTTGCCTTATGCTTCATGAATAACTACAAATAATTAATGATCGAATTATTGAATCCTGCACATTTTTATGAAACTTCAATTCCGGAGTCTGCTCCAGTACTCGATTTAGGGCTCTCCTGAGGGGACATCGAGGGTATTGAACACAGAAAAGTGACCTACGCAGAAGGGGTGTGCATCTATGCAGGTAAATGATAAACCTTTGTGTAATAATTATAATGATAATAATATAATAATAAAACGGCTTCATTTGAGTTGGAGGCCACGAGGGCCCATGGTACACAGCAAATGACATAAATTAAAAGTTACACAATAATGCAAAATGAAGAGAAGTTAAAATAATGGAAATTATAGTTATATTACAGGTAGGATGAAAGAAATGAAGGGGAAAAAAAGAAGAATAAGAGGAAGGAGAAAAAAAGAAGAAGGAAGCGCTACTCTGCTGATTTGTACAAGATAGATGAAAGGGATTTGAACCGTCCAAGGGTGGGGGCCGACCGAATGCGGAGAGGGAGGGAATTCCACAGCCGTGCACCTGCAATTTGGAAGGATTTACCAAAAAGTGAGGAGCGATGTCTCATGATCATGATGGCCCGGGAGTGGTTGGAGAAGGGGAGATGAATTAATGACGAAAGATAAGGGGGTGCTAGGCCATGGACAATTTTAAATATTTGGATAAGGATGCGCAAATTTAAATAGGTAATTTTGAAGATTAATGCCAAAAAAATTGAAATTACCGACGGGATGGCGCGTCTTAATATTATAAATATACCTTACACAGGAATTATTTGCTACCACCAACTTTTTCAAATTAAAAGCTTCAAGTGAGGAGGAAAAAATTGTGGAACAGTAAAGGAAGTGTGGGAAAACAAGGGAGTTTACCAATTTCCATTTCAGCGTTTACCAATTTCCATTTTCCATTTTAATTTGCAGAGTTTTTCTTGAAAGTGGGCGAAAGAAGGTACGTGTGTTTTGTGGTATTGAAAAATAATAGGACTTTCATTAGTAAAAGTAATTAACACAGTTTATTAGACTATATTTGTTCTTCCCGTTCTTCTTTCACGTCAATGTGTAGAAACCCGTCTAGAGCGAGCGAACGCGGATGCTAACCTCTCCCCGTAGTTTTTGGCGTGAACGCGAAAAGCAAATGGGAGGAGTGAACTCCTGTAGTGAGGCTAACGTGAACGGTTTTTTGTAAACGTCTAAACGACTTATATTTGGTTTTGCGCGTTCTATTTTCCACTGACGACTTATACGTTTCTGAGGTACATTTAATATTTAAATTCGCTCCAAGAAAGAAGAGTTCCTCGTTTTAGGAGTGCTGCTTATGGCAGATTCAATTTAGGGACCTTGGCAGATGATAAAGTTCTGCTCAACTTCCGTTTTCACCGTGAAGACCTCCCAAAGCTCATGAGGGGATCCAGCCTACGCCACAACGGATATCCGGATTTCCTTCAACATCAACCGAAAGGAATGCAGCGGAAGCATGTCTTCTGTTAGACAAGCTGTAGTGGGATTTCGGGAATTCGCTTACCTTGACTTCTCCAAAAACTGGAAGTTACCAACTATGTTCAAGGCTGGTACCATGAAATGAAAAGGCTGAAACTACGAATTATTGCCATACGTGCCTTTAAGGAGGCCAAATCCCTGAGTTTTTTTTTTTGGCTTCAATCCTACTACTTTAGAGGAGTATTTGTTGTAGTGTTCAGCTACGTATTTACCTATTATTATTATTATTATTATTTTTTTAAATACATATATATATCTTACAATCTGTATTTCTGAAAGGACATTGTACATGTATGTTACAATGTCCTTTCATTTCTTTGAAATTACAAAAAGGCACATAATATATCTTACAATCTGTAGTTCTGAAAGGACATTGTACATATATGTTACAATGTCCTTTCATTTCTCTGAAATTACAAAAAGGCACTTAGTACCTACTTTTCTGTCACGTTGTACACCAGTGTTCATCAATCAAGAAGGCTTTTCTCATTGAAAACAACGAATTCAATGTCTTATATTACATCCTTCCTCTCCTTACCTCGAAATGGAGAAAACGTACCTCTGTTATTTTTCTGCCAGTATGAGGTAGAATGTTTTGTTTAGTGATGTTCAAAATGAGGGGAGTAAAAGGAAATTTAATTAACTAGGTACCAGTTCAAAAATGAATGCGTTTCCGTTAGTGACTCAGATAAAAGTAACGAGTTCGCCAAAATAACAGTATCATAACTGCCAGTTACCAGTTTACAATAACATACAATCTGACCAAATAAAAATTACAACAAGAATGAAGTTGTGATGAAGTTAACACAACTGAGTGTAGGCCTACCATTTTACTGAACTAACGCGGTCAGATAAAATTAAGTGAAAAATAAAGGAAGAAAATTATGCAACATAGGTACGTATTTTTTGTTCATAATTTATAACCAGAATATACTATTATACAACAATACCCAGGTACTAGTTTACAATAACAATTACATTCTAATCGAATACTATTCATGAATAATGTGACAAATATTCAAAATAATTGTGTACTGAATACTATTTTACAACCATATTACAGCTGCCACGTAGTAATTATATTAAAATAATATAGGTATATCTTGATAGAATACTATTGATAAATAAGGTGGAAGTTATTTAACGTAATGTTGTAGGTAATTATAATTTATAGGAAGAATAACAATAGAGAGTTTTTCCTTACTACGGTGTCGGGACACCGTGGTAAGGAATCTAAGGGAACGCATCATGGATGCTAACTTTTTCAGGATGTCACGTGGTCTTAGTACGGTGTCCGCCGATAAAACGCACGGTGTCTTATCATAACCTGACGCCCAATTGTTTTGAAGCATGATGGCGGATTCTACTCCAGTGTTCCGTTGTGTTGAGTGATCATCCGTACCTAGTGATCTTTTTAAGGATTCAAAAGATTTGTAGGTAAGTAAAATTCACTCATGTGTTTTGATTAGTTGGAAATCGTGAAAGAGTGAGTTGTGAATTAAAATTTGCTTTCGTATCTTGTTGTTTTGATAGTTTCAACTGACGTCTTGCTGCTTCAATTAGAAACGTAGCTTAAGTTTCGAGAGGAAAACAATTCGCAATTTTTGTGTAAACAAAAAATTAAAAAAAATGACCAAAAATTAACCAATCACCAAAAATTACGAAAAAATTGTTATAAAATGGCGAGGACAAAAATGTACCCTCCTCCCCTCTGCCGAAAAAATGCAAAAATTACATACAAATACCAAAAAAATAGTCCAAAAATTATGAGAAATTACAAAAAATGTCAATAATCACAAACAATTTCAAAAAAATTATAAAAAATTGACAAGTTATAAAAAAATTACGAAAATTAATTAAAAATTACCGAAAATGTACAAAAAAACGCGAGTTGTTTCCCCCTTGTTAAATATGTAGAAAAAAAAAAGTCTTGACAATTGAAAGGTTCAGTTCGTGGAGGGAAAAACGGAGAAACGCGTTTTATATTTATTTTCCCTTGATTACCCATATTTGAACACGCCTAAAAATACGATTTTTTCACGCAAAATAACGTCGTCGCCGTCAATCAAATTGTTGGAATACAGATCGATAAAACCGTTCAGTTCGTCTTCCATAGTAAAGCAATAAATAAATAATAATAAATAATAAATTAAGTAATAAGTAATAAATAATAAACAAATAAAAACTACTGCTAAAAAGCTAGGTCGATTGATATGTTGTCTTGATGAAGAAAAAATAGGATTGAGTCAGCTTTAACCAGCTGTTATCAGTGAAACTTCCAGGGATTACACGGAGAAAAGTTGTTCGTACGGCCGTACGAGAAGGGGTTCGTACGGCCCGGGTGAAGCTCTGCTGCCACGGTGAAGCAGAGCTTCGTACGTCCCGTGTTAGCTAGTTCATGCGTTCTCCGCCTGGTTCGCGGCAATCGCACGGTGTTAGGACACCGTGCTAAGGCCGACCGTGGTAAGGAAAAACTCTCTATTATCTCGTAACAATATCACAACTGTCGGGTACCATTTTAGTAAAATAACACATTCTGATAATTGTCAAATTAACCATAATAGATTATTAAAAATGTTGCATAATAGAAAATTATGCAACATATTATTGGAAACAATCATTATTGGACAGTGTGTGGTTAGCTGTGATTGCTATCCTTAGTTCATCGTCATGTTACTACTACCCCCACTGCCCTCCTGTCTGGCAGTTCCCTGTTCATTATTCATCTGTAAACCGTGTCCCCGTGCATCCTGCTCTATTAAAACCATCGTTATATTCTCAACACTTCACGCCTTTTCTTTCCTTTCCCTGCCATTAGGTTATGGGCCCAGGTAGTTGTTAGTTGTTGAGTAAAGTGTCAGTGCGTCAAGTTTTGAAGTTCGTGAGTTGCGTAAAGTCGGTCGTTGTGTCGTTGGTCTGTTCGTGCAGGTGAAGCGTTTCGGTTTGTCCGTTGTTCCGTTTCATACTGGGAAATTCGAAGATGGCATTATTTACGACATCGCAGCCGGTCAACATCAAACCGTTTGACGGAACAGGTAGGAAATTGGATTTTCCGGGTGGAGAGACTCTTGGAAAGGAACAATTGTCTTGATGTGATCTCCACACCCAAGCCCGACACTGGTCTTGAGGAATGGAGCACACGTGATGTTAGAGCGCGGGATTTGATCATCCAATGCATGTCTGACTCTGTTCTGGATTTGATCAAGGAAAAATGTACGGCAAGAGAAATGGTAGATTCTCTGAAGTTGACGTTTTTTCAGAGAGGTATGCAAACCAGAGTTCAGTTGCAGAAGCAGTTGCGGAACATGGTATACTCCCGCCAAGCAAGCATGAAGGACTTTCTCGTCGAATTCGATAGAATTGTGCTTGGAATTAAAGAATCGGGCGGTACAATGAGTGACGGTGAATACATCTCTCAGCTCCTAAGTTCGATGCCGAGTGAGTTCGATCTGATTGTTACCTCGATAGATGTTTTGTTCTCGGCAAATTCCGAACATGTCACGAAGGACTTCGTCAGAAACAAGCTATTGACGGAGAGCGAACGTCTCGATCAGAGAAAACCGGAGAATTCGGATTCGCTTGTGCAAGAAAACGCCTTTGTTGGTCGAGGGAACGGTTTTCGAGGTTCGTATCAGGGCAGAAATGGCAAAAATAATTTTCGTGGTGGCCATTTTGGAGGAGCAGGAAGAGGAAGCGGACGGGACGGTCAAAATCACGGAAGAAGGGATAATGCGGGTACTTCTCCGCGGAACAATTCGGGTGCTAACTTTACCGGCAAGTGTTATCGGTGTCGTGGAAGGGGTCATAAAAGATCAGAGTGTCCAACCAACAGATCTGCGAATGTCACATTGGACAAGACGAGCGATGATGAAATAGCCTTCCTCACGACTGGCATGGATACTAAATCTGATAACGATTGTAAGCAACCTGATAAGGACTTGTGTTGCGTTACGCAGTCGGGAGGTGATATTCAGTTCGTAATAGACAGTGGTGCTACTCATCATCCAATTAAGTCTGAGCTCGGACAGTTTTTGATTGATTCGTGTGAAACGAGTTTGCGAATTGGAGTTGCGAAGCTTGGAGAGTGCATCATTGGTGGAACTGTCGGTGTTATTCCTGTTGCGACGAATGATGGTACCCCGATTTCTCTTAAGAATGTCTACGCCTGCAAGAACCTTTTGTTTAATCTATTATCAGTAAAGAAGATTGTTGAAAATGGGATGAAGGTAGTTTTCAATGATGATCATGTGAACATTGTAAAAGACAATCGTACTGTGTTAGTAGGTATAAAATGCGGAAACCTTTACTACATAACTCTGAAGTTGAGATCCACGGCTGTGGCAAATACTACTTCTAGTGATTCTGTTTTGAAACATAGGCGAATGGGACATTCTAGTAGGTACCCGATCGATGGTGTTTGTGATGTGTGTATGAGAGGTAAACAAACAAGATCAACGTTTCAAAAGGAGCGAAAAGCCACAGGTGTTTTGGAAGTGGTTTCATCCGATGTCTGTGGCAGACTCATGCCTCCCACACACGACGGAAAAAACTACTATGTGTCGCTTTGGATCACTACACGAATTTCGGGATGTGTTCCTCATGAAGAACAAATGTGAGGTGGAGACCTATCTCCGTAAGCATGTTTTGTTAGTTGAGAATAAATTCGGTAGGTGTGTTCGTAATCTCAGGTGTGATAACGGGGGTGAGTACACGTCCAGAACCTTTCGCGAGTTTTGAGTGGATAAGGGTATAAACATTATGTACGGTATACCGCGTAACCCTGAGAACAATGGGAAAGCAGAACGTTATAATAGGACTGTGATGGAGATGGCCAGGTGTTTGATAATTGATTCTGGATTTTCTCGTGAAATGTGGGGTGAAGCTGTCCTGACTTCTGTCTATTTGTTGAATCGTGTAGCGACGCGTGCTCTTGCACAGCCTAATACAACTCCGGCTGAGTTGTGGTGTGGCTTCAAACCCGACTTGAACAAGATTCGCGTTTTCGGATGCGACGCCTACGCTCATATTCCGGCTGAGGACAGGAACGGCAAATTGGCGGAACGTTCTATGCGCCTGCAGCTCATTGGTAACTGCGACAATGGGTATAGGTTGTGGGACTCAAATCGTCGTAAGGTGGTGACCTCGAGGTCGGTTGTTTTTGATGAAAGGGTTCGCCTGCCCGTAGTTGACGTTGGTGGTGATGAAATCGGTCCAGTTGAGGAGCCTCTCATGGAAGCAGTAGATCGAGAAGATGGGGTTCTTGATACATCTCCGGTTTCTACGACTCCTGGCAGTGGTCGGAGACAGATTAGTCCCGTCCCTGTGCATAGACGAGGAGAACGAGAGAGGAGATTACCAATCCACTTGCGGGATTATGTAACGTCAATGGCATTGTGTCTCCTTATGGAGGATGGATCTTCTGTACCGCTTCCTAGGTCGTATGATGAAGCTGTACATCAGAATGAGGGCTGGAGAAGTGCAGTGAAGGTGGAACTGGAATCTCACAAGAGCAATTCAACGTGGGAATTGGTTCCCGAACCTTCTGGTGTGCCAATAATTGATTCCCGATGGGTGTTTACAAGAAAGAAAGTCGATGGCTGCAACGTACTGAAGGCTAGGTTGGTTGCCAGGGGCTATCAGCTGCCAGTTGGGGACGAAGAAGTTGTGTTTAGTCCGGTGGCTAGGATGGTGACGTTACGTGTTCTGTTAGCATTGGCGGTTGAGGATGATAATGTGATCGCCCAGGTTGATGTGAAGTCTGCATTTTTGAGCAGCGAGCTCTGTGGTGAACCTGTGTTCATGCAACCACCTGATGGTTTAGATTTTAGATAATGTTCCAAGTGGGTACGTCTGTAAGCTAAAAAAGGCTCTGTATGGTTTAAGACAATCTCCTAAATCTTTTAATTTGTATGTTAACGAAAAATTGGAGCGTCTGAAGTTTAGAAGGTCGGAGATAGATCCTTGTTTATATTTTAATGGCAGCGTTTATATACTGATTTGGGTGGACAATTTTTTGTTATTTTCAAAGGATTCTGCAAAATAGATAATGTGAAGCAGCACTTAAGGAAGTTGTTTGATATCAAGGACTTAGGGTCACGAAATAAAATAATATTTTTAGGTTTAGAAATTGAGCGTTTAAACAATGAACTTAGAATAAGTCAGCAAATGTTAATTGAAAAGATTTTGAACTACTTTGGGATGTCTGACTGCGATGTGCAGACTGTACCCGTTCAGCCAGGTTTGGTGTTACCAAAAGTTGATTCCTGTAATACGAAATTCCCTTATAGGGAGCTTGTGGGAAGCATAATGTATGTGATGCTAGGGAGTAGGCCAGATTTGTGCTACGCGATCTCATTCTTTGGAAGATACCAGAGTGGTTGGAATGAGACGCATTGGAATCACTTGAAAAATGTTTTAAGATACCTGAATGGGACGAAGAGTTTAGGCCTTGTTTATAGGAAGTCACCTTCTGAAAATGTTCAGGTAGTATCCTATGTTGATTCTGATTTTGGATCAGATCCGACGGATAGGAAAAGTGTTTCTGGGTATATGATTAAGCTGAACGATAATGTAGTATGTTGGAGTTCCAAGAAACAGAGCGTTGTAGCACTTTCATCTAGCGAGGCTGAGTATGTTGCGTTGGCAAGTTGTTTAACCGAATGCTTGTTTCTGGGTCAATTATTAAAGGAAATAATATCTTCCAATTTCGTCTATCCTATGTTAGTTCATGAGGATAATCAGTCATGCATTAAAATGGCCCAAACGTGGGAGACTAAGCGTAGTAAACATATAGACGTAAAATACCATTTTATTAGGCAGTTGGTGGCTGATGAACCTTTCAAGCTTATATACGTTTCCTGAGATAAGCAGTTGGCTGATGTTTTTACCAAGGCTCTGGCTAATGTGAAGTTCAAGAGATTTCGTGATTCCTTGAGTATTTGTGATGGTCCTCATAGTCTGTGATAACTGTTGTCTGTTTCTAAATTGTTATTGTTATGCTTTCAACATTTTTCTATCGTTATTGTCTTTTTGGAGTTTATTAGAGGATAAGATTACATATTGAGTTTCCATCTGTTATGATGGTGATTGCTAAATTTTATAAAGTGTTGTCCTTATGTGATATTAGCTGTATTTTGTATGATTGAGGGGGAGTATTGGAAACAATCATTATTGGACAGTGTGTGGTTAGCTGTGATTGCTATCCTTAGTTCATCGTCATGTTACTACTACCCCCACTGCCCTCCTGTCTGGCAGTTCCCTGTTCATTATTCATCTATAAACCGTGTCCCCGTGCATCCCGCTCTATTAAAACCATCGTTATATTCTCAACACTTCACGCCTTTTCTTTCCTTTCCCTGCCTTTACATATCTCTCTGTTTGTAAGTTCTAGCCAGAATAATACTATTTTATAACAATATCACAACTATCAGGTACTGTTTGCGAAAATATCACATTCATATTTAATCTCACGTTCCCCTTTCACGAAAAGTTTGACAATGTGATACACCCTATCTTTCACATTCCTGGCCATGAACAGTTTGGGCACAAGCTTTTGTTCGCATACGGTCACCAAAGCTGTTCCATCGAGGCGACATTGCAATGGGATTTTCTGCTAGGACGGTCCTCTTCTCTTTGGCGTCCATTCTGGTCGAATATGTAACCTGGGGAAAAGGAAAATCAATGTAAAATGTGTACATAAGAACCTTGCGACCTATAGTAGGTACCTACCTAATAAAAAAGTAATTGTCTTAACAACTAACAGAATCATGAAATTTCGCGTTTCGGTTTATCATTCTGTGAATAACACGCCTTTACATTCGCTGAGCTTTTGACTGTGATGTTATAATGACCCATTTTATTCTTCTTAAACTGTTTATATTACCTTTTGCTGTTTATATGTAATGTTTATATTTCATTTTTCTGTCTTTTTGCGTACTGTAGTGATGATAATATATGAATATAATTTTATCACTTCATCTTGCTGTACTACCTGTATACAATTAGTTACATTGTTTTGAGACTTCCGGCACTCTTATAAAAATTGTACTGAAAAAAAAAAAAAAAGATAGCCCACACAGGCTTTGCCTTCGTGGGATTTCAAACCACTACTATTTTATTATTATTTTATTGGATTTTATATTATTGGATTTTTATACTTACTTATTTTTACTTGTTACTCATTTAAAAAAGGTGTGTTTGAAAAATAAAAATTTATTGAATTGAATCGAAATGAAATTATTGAGCAAAACTTTTTGCGAACATCCCCCCACAATTTTTTCTTTTATGTTTCAAAGCGCGCAGATTCCAAAATACGATGTCCGTCCGCTGTGTGAGCTCATACCACGGCACGATGGAACTTCGTATCCGATGATTGTTGGGAACAAAAGGCCTCGATTCCGATCCTTCAATCGTTTTTATCACCTCTGTTGGTGGTAGGGATAGTTTAGGTGAAGTTGGGCTCAGGCGCGTGGCAAGCTCCGTCAGCGGGAAATGTTGTTTGTGAAATTTCTCACGCTGGGCTCGTTCGATATTGCTGAAATGTGGGAATGGGCCATTTCCATTCTCACATGTCCCCCTTGTTGGAAAGGAATTTTGCCAAAATTTCGAGACAGGTACGCGGTACGCGGCTCACGGTTACGCACGGCACTCGCGTATGGAGAGACTGTACGCACTGTACTTTTGCTATTGATATTGTTCACTGGAGAGCTATTTCACTGTCTTATACCTAAATGCCTTCTATAAACCATATATATTTAGGGTTACATAATTTTTAATTTAATAACTAATTTGTTTTTAACACACAACCTCTGAGAAAAATGTCACAATGTGGACATATCAGTCCATGTTTATCCACATAAGCTTATCTGCTGATATATAACAGCTTCTATCAACAAATGATGAAATCATTGCATGAGTCAATTCACAGTACATAATTTTTTGTAAACACTAATAATAGTTACAGGAGGTAAAGCACATTAGTGTATGTAACCTATTGATAGACAGACAACCCTATGAGTTTGTGGTGGGAAATTACTTCGGAGTCAGTTTCTGAATTAAATCTACTATTTACGATAGTGCAAAAATCATCAGTAGTATATATTATCATCGGTACCTACTCCACATTTCGAAGTATGACGTGTTTGATCTTATTTATTCATCATTTTATTTATTCATTGCTTTATCTTACACCTTTGTCTTACATTACATTATCTTCATCTTATTAATTCATCATTTTATTGTATTTATTCATTGCTTTATCGTACACTTCTATCTTACATTACTTTATCTTCACCTTATTTATTCATCATTTAATTGTATTTATTCATTGCTTTATCGTAGTACACCTTTATCTTACATTACTTTATCTGCATCTTATTTATTCATCGTGTTATTGTATTTGTTCATCGATTTATCTTAGTTTATCTTATACATTTACCTTACGTTACTTTATCGTTATCTTATTTATCCATCATTTTATTTTATTTATTTGTTACTTTATTTTTTTTCTTATTCTTGAGTCCTAGCCTTAACGTTAATTAACCTTTCCTACGTCTATCCATAACCTATTGATGGTAATGTAATTGAGTGAATAACATAGATAACTTTAGATACAATAGATTACTTTTATTACATTTTACAGTTTGCTGTGTTTATCTCCATTGCTATGCTTGGAGTACAATTGCATTGCCTGCTCACTGTATTATTTTTGTCTTCATACATAATTACCCACTTTTCCTTCTCCACTCATGCTACTGGCGACTGCTTACATTTTTCATTTTGCCTAGTATTTCATGGAGGGTTTTCTTGTATTTTATTTGATACCTCCTTCGTTTCTACTGCTAAGTATTATGTTCGATTCCACTATTTTTATTCAGTGTTCTTATTCTTAATTTCTATTCGTATTCAATATTTATTCTTACCTCAATTTTTATTCTATTTTCTTATTTGTATCGAAGTCTCTTATTTTTGTATTTAATTCCCTTAGTTAATGTCTCGAATCTTTCTATATTCTCCTTTCCATATTTATTGGTGCTCATTTATTTATTTATACAGTTAGATGAATCTTTATTGGTTTCATTTCCATTTTCCACATCGTACTTTCCTTTTGCTAGTTTTGCAGGACATTGCATTATGTTCAATCTCGATTTCAGTCATTTCGATTATCATTATTTCTTCAATTATTCCATCCTTTTTTTTTATACTTTCTTCGATTACATAATTTGTTAGATGTACCCTCAAATATTATTTATTTTCAATTTTCCTCAAGCTATTTATTCTCATTACATACCTAAGGTATCTATTTATCTTCTTTTGTTACACATTTTCTATTTATTTCTTCTACTTTCTTTATTAACCTTATCATTCTACATGTTATCTTCGTTATATGATTCTATTAAATTTATGTCTCTCTGTTCAACAAACCTTGTCTGTTGTTCTAATATTAATATGATCTTTATTCTCTCCTTTTGGCTTATATACATTTGCTTAGATTCGTTCTCTGAATTGGTAATCTTTTCTTGTCCCCATTTCTGTTTCTGTTCTCTAAATTTTGAGGTTTTGTTTTGATGAACTTCCTTAATGTTATTTATTATCTAGCATTTCATGTATTTTTATTTTTTTTCGTGCCTATATTGTTGTTTTTGTTTTCTGTGGGTTACCATGTTGAGTGTTGTTTGTGCTGAGTGCTGTATATTTGCAGTCGTCTTGCTTAGTTTTGTGCATATGTATCATATCACTCATCATTATCATGTTATCCCATTCGTACTTTTGCTTCACATTACTTCATTTATTTGTTTATTAGTCATGTACACGTTCACGTTTATCACCAGCCATGTTTTTTCACTCATGCATTTATTCATTAACCATTCATCTGATCATCATCTATTCAGTTATCGTCATGTGTTCATGTATACGTCATTCATCAAAACGATCACTCATATGTCCAGCTCCCAGGCGCCTTGGGGTCTCATTGACATTACACATTCATACTTATATTAGACACACTTACACTAAATTCCATTTATACTACCTTATAATACCACAAGTATCACACTCTAATTTCAACGCTCATATTTCTCATCCATCCCACGTTCAGATTTCTTTCACCGATTCCACGCATTATCCTTACATTTATACTATGTTATTCTGCTAATTTCATTCACGCCTGTATACCAACTTTACTCATATGTTAAAAAAAATGTATTCATACGCCATCATTCCTGCGACAGCTGCATTCATTCTGTCATTGATTGATTCATTCTACCTTTCATGTTGTTGTTGTGTTGATTTGTTGCTCGTTGTATCGGTACCTACATTGTCTGGTGGCATTAATTTGCTGTCTGGCATAGAATATTCGAAACTGTGATAAATGAAAATTTCCATCTTTTACTCCATTTCTGGATGGTATTTTGACTAAGAAAAATTATAACTTACATTCTGTTTGGTTTTTTTTTCATGAATAATTTGTAACTGTTTTCAAAATTTCATCCTCGCGATAGATTCGTCTGAATAGTTGGAAATGTCTTAATAACTACTGAAATATAGTCGTTGAGTAGGGGGTATGACTGTCTTCCTACCTACTGGTAAGCTATACTTGCTTGGGCAAGCAGTCATGGGTTTTTTTTTGTTTTTTTTTTAAATCTTCATCATAGCAGTTACGCGGTTTTCACTCGAGTTGAAAATGGGTAATGCTGAAATGGTTGAGGTGTTGGTTAAGGTAAGGGATTATGGGAAAAGTTTATCAAAATTATTTGTTTATAAAAATTGTAGGCTAGGTTTTTTTCTTCTTGTTTTTCTAATGAGGCTTGATGTGGTTTTTGTTTAATTTGATTTTTGATTTTACTTTGGGCAGATATATTTAGATTTGAGTCGAATTTATTGCAGTATTTCTTTTTTTTTCAACTTTCTTGCTGTGTTGCAATAGGACTTCTGTGTAAGACGTAACTTCTCTCTCAGTACCTTGTAAGACCTTCATGTGGTTGTGTTGCTCGCTCCTTATGTAATGATCGAGCCCATTCTTTGAGAATTTCCGTATCGATTTGTACGATTTTTTCCGTTCGGTACCTATGTCCGCAGTTGTTCACAAATTTTTTCCAATTCAAACAGGAGTTCAGCTGCTTTCTGCTCAACAGTGTCGCTCAAGTCGTGACCTGATATACCTACTCTTCTTTTTTTTTTTTTTGAAAACTTGAAAATTCGATTTATTCATTTTATTATTTATATTATTAGTATTATTACTATTGGTACTATTATTTGTTAATTCAATTATTTAATTTTTATTTTATTCATCTTTGTTAATTTTCATACTGGAAGTTGGTGTTCTGCTTAATTTGGTTAAAATTGTGAATCTATATTAGGTAGTTTTTGCCTTTTCCTGTTACCTGTCTCGTCAAAGGTTTGTTGAAAGCTTTTTTTTTTTTTTTTAAATCTATTTAGTTTACCAGTGTGATCGTGAGATATGACCTGTCTAGGAAGTATATACTTATTCAGAGCATAATTATGTATCGTCACATTTATGTATAGTTACTCAAGGCAAATTTATATATTCGTATGTTCATGCACCCAATAGAAATTTCCTAGTGTTAATAACACATTTAGGGGAATAATGCTCACTCTTGCTCTCAATCGCGCTATAGGACGAAATATTTTTTCTGAAATGCTTTATCATTTGTGCTGTATTGTTCCTAGTGTACCTATATCGATAGTTACTAACTTAAGCTCCAACAATTAATTAGTCAATATTCAATCGCTACTCAATACCTAGTGTGCTCTTATGATAACAAAGGTTTGATTCCGGGAGACACTGAGAAAATAATAAAAGAGAAATAATTTATCCGTGTACATTTTCAAAAAATAAATTTACTAACTTAGTGGAAATCATGTAAAAATGTTCAGTCATACCTTATTGGTTTATTATTTTCAATAATGAACCATTGGAATCGAGCATGAAAAAAAAAATTCTTACCCCCCTCAAAATTTGATGGTTTACGTTTCAAGGTATGTAGAATCCAAAACTGCAATAAAAATATTTCTGTCTGTCCGCCGTACGCCGTACACCGTACGCCGTACGCCGTACGGGCCACTTTTCTTAGTTACCATGAAAAAAAATTGATGAAATTCGGGTTATAGGTTCCGTTCGGCGTCTAGTTGGTCCTCGAAGCTCGACGTTACTGTGAGTCATCTCTAAGGGGTTCAAAATAGGGGTTGAAATTTTCAAAACGCCTATACCATTTTTTTACGTAAATATTTTTACGGTTTTAAATAGTTCTTGAACTTGCGAGTTTTTTAAGACCATCCGGAGCATCGTACGTCCAGCCGTTCGTTCACAGTAAGGCCCCGAAGTTTGCACCGACAGGCATTTTCGACTCCAGTGTGAATGAAATGTATACAATTCAAACCAAATCTCGTAACCAGAGACGCGCCCACAATAGGAATTTTGTGAATACGGCCAATCATTGGTAGGGATCACCTGATTATATTGGCGGAGTATGAAGTGGAGTTGGTTGTTCTGTGATATTATTTAATTTGAAAAATGATGGCTCTTTTGGAGTTTGTTGGTAGGTAGTGAAACTTGAACAAACGTTGAAGTATTATTGATGGGTAAATTATTACTACGGTAAATCATTACTCAACGGTAAATTATTACACAACGGTTCATTATACCATCTACGTAGAAGGGGCTGGAGTTTGTTGGTAGGTACTTTTGCAACTTTTTTCACTCCTCATCAACAATTTCTTTTCAGAACTTCATTATGTGTGTTTCTTTTTGTTAGTTACTGTTTGTCATCGGCAGAATTATTTTAGCAACATTTAACTCGTGATTTAGGTAGGTACCTAGTAACGAGTACGGGGTTAGGTACTAACCTACGGAGGGTCTGCGATCTACATAATTATGCATAGAATAGTACATATTATATTATATAGACGGGTTATCTATACATAGAGCTGTGATCTGTAACAGAAGGGTATTCTATACAAAATAATAAACCGTTGTGCAGGGATTTGCAGCGTTTTTTACGTGCATTCATGCGTTAAATATTAGTTTCCCTACGATTTTTGTAGGTGTTAGTAGTCGTATATTCAATGGTATTTTACGAACCTAATTCAACTCCTCAGATTCCAAGAACAAAAAATTTTACTGGATCTTATTAATATTAACTTGTTATTATGAACCAACTTATTATTATGAACACATGAAGTCAATGGAAACGATGGGAAATCACATGGAATCAAATGGTTGACGTATTCCTTATTAAAATTGTGCCTTTTGTTTTCCTCGTCTGTCCGATGTTACGGGAGACAGCGGTGGCTCATGTTCAAGGGCACTGAGAATTCCACTGAGACGGCAAAGGTTTTGATTACGACTCTGCGATATCCCATTGTTTTCCGAGTGTGAAAGCATTTCCCGAATTCCACAAATATGTTATTTAATTATCTTCTTAGTTCTATTTTTTATAGTTATTCCATGATACAATGATGTAGGCCATGATATAATTACGCCTTTTGGGTGATATTTGGCTATTTGAGAGAAGTTACGTCTTACACAGAAGTCCTATTGCAACACAGCAAGAAAGTTGAAAAAAAGAAATACTGCAATAAATTCGACTCAAATCTAAATAGATCTCTGCCCAAAGTAAAATCAAAAATCAAATTAAACAAAAACCACATCAAGCCTCATTAGAAAAACAAGAAGAAAAAACCTACCCTACAATTTTTATAAACAAATAATTTTGATAAACTTTTCCCATAATCCCTTACCTTAACCAACACCTCAACCATTTCAGCATTACCCATTTTCAACTCGAGTGAAAACCGCGTAACTGCTATGATGAAGATTTAAAAAAAAAACAAAAAAAAACCCATGACTGCTTGCCCAAGCAAGTATAGCTTACCAGTAGGTAGGAAGACAGTCATACCCCCTACTCAACGACTATATTTCAGTAGTTATTAAGACATTTCCAACTATTCAGACGATTCTATCGCGAGGATGAAATTTTGAAAACAGTTACAAATTATTCATGAAAAAAAAACCAAACAGAATGTAAGTTATAATTTTTCTTAGTCAAAATACCATCCAGAAATGGAGTAAAAGATGGAAATTTTCATTTATCACAGTTTCGAATATTCTATGCCAGACAGCAAATTAATGCCACCAGACAATGTAGGTACCGATACAACGAGCAACAAATCAACACAACAACAACATGAAAGGTAGAATGAATCAATCAATGACAGAATGAATGCAGCTGTCGCAGGAATGATGGCGTATGAATACATTTTTTTTAACATATGAGTAAAGTTGGTATACAGGCGTGAATGAAATTAGCAGAATAACATAGTATAAATGTAAGGATAATGCGTGGAATCGGTGAAAGAAATCTGAACGTGGGATGGATGAGAAATATGAGCGTTGAAATTAGAGTGTGATACTTGTGGTATTATAAGGTAGTATAAATGGAATTTAGTGTAAGTGTGTCTAATATAAGTATGAATGTGTAATGTCAATGAGACCCCAAGGCGCCTGGGAGCTGGACATATGAGTGATCGTTTTGATGAATGACGTATACATGAACACATGACGATAACTGAATAGATGATGATCAGATAAATGGTTAATGAATAAATGCATGAGTGAAAAAACATGGCTGGTGATAAACGTGAACGTGTACATGACTAATAAACAAATAAATGAAGTAATGTGAAGCAAAAGTACGAATGGGATAACATGATAATGATGAGTGATATGATACATATGCACAAAACTAAGCGAGACAACTGCAAATATACAGCACTCAGCACAAACAACACTCAACATGGTAACCCACAGAAAACAAAAACAACAATATAGGCACGAAAAAAATACATGAAATGCTAGATAATAAATAACATTAAGGAAGTTCATCAAAACAAAACCTCAAAATTCAGAGAACAGAAACAGAAATGGGGACAAGAAAAGATTACCAATTCAGAGAACGAATCTAAGCAAATGTATATAAGCCAAAAGGAGAGAATAAAGATGATATTAATATTAGAACAACAGACAAGGTTTGTTGAATAGAGAGACATAAATTTAATAGAATCATATAACGAAGATAACATGTAGAATGATAAGGTTAATAAAGAAAGTAGAAGAAATAAATAGAAAATGTGTAACAAAAGAAGATAAATAGATACCTTAGGTATGTAATGAGAATAAATAGCTTGAGGAAAAATGAAAATAAATAATATTTGAAGGTACATCTAACAAATTATGTAATCGAAGAAAGTATAAATTGCTCAGGTAGACAAAGACCGATGGATTGATCTCAGTTTAAATTTCTCCCTTGAGAGGGAAAAACATTAAATCATGTTTAATGTTTTTCCCTCGCAAGGGAGAAATTAGACATAGTTTTTTAATGTCAAGAAAAAATGAAAGCCACAATTTCACTGAACTCTACAAGTATAATGTTGCATTTACTGTACTTATTATAGAACTCGCCATCAACATATGGTTGCTACAACAGAAGGTAGTAACTGTGTAGTAACCAATGAAAAACGTAGCTATTGACTCTTGTTTCTTTCGAGTGCGATATTCTTTATGGTTGCTACAACAGAAGGTAGTAACTGTGTAGTAACCAATGAAAAACGTTGCATATTTGCGTGTCGGAATTCACAGAATGACCCCCAGTCCTAAAACATTAAACATGTTAAAAAAAGGATGGAATATTTGAAGAAATAATGATAATCGAAATGACTGAAATCGAGATTGAACATAATGCAATGTCCTGCAAAACTAGCAAAAGGAAAGTACGACGTGGAAAATTGAAATGAAACCAATAAAGATTCATCTAACTGTATAAATAAATAAATGAGCACCAATAAATATGGAAAGGAGAATATAGAAAGATTCGAGACATTAACTAAGGGAATTAAATAAAAAAATAAGAGACTTCGATACAAATAAGAAAATGGAATAAAAATTGAGGTAAGAATAAATATTGAATACGAATAGAAATTAAGAATAAGAACACTGAATAAAAATAGTGGAATCGAACATAATACTTAGCAGTAGAAACGAAGGAGGTATCAAATAAAATACAAGAAAACCCTCCATGAAATACTAGGCAAAATGAAAAATGTAAGCAGTCGCCAGTAGCATGAGTGGACAAGGAAAAGTGGGTAATTATGTATGAAGACAAAAATAATACAGTGAGCAGGCAATGCAATTGTACTCCAAGCATAGCAATGGAGATAAACACAGCAAACTGTAAAATGTAATAAAAGTAATCTATTTATGTTATTCACTCAATTACATTACCATCAATAGGTTATGGATAGACGTAGGAAAGGTTAATTAACGTTAAGGCTAGGACTCAAGAATAAGAAAAAAAATAAAGTAACAAATAAATAAAATAAAATGATGGATAAATAAGATAACGATAAAGTAACGTAAGGTAAATGTATAAGATAAACTAAGATAAATCGATGAACAAATACAATAACACGATGAATAAATAAGATGCAGATAAAGTAATGTAAGATAAAGGTGTACTACGATAAAGCAATGAATAAATACAATTAAATGATGAATAAATAAGGTGAAGATAAAGTAATGTAAGATAGAAGTGTACGATAAAGCAATGAATAAATACAATAAAATGATGAATTAATAAGATGAAGATAATGTAATGTAAGACAAAGGTGTAAGATAAAGCAATGAATAAATAAAATGATGAATAAATAAGATCAAACACGTCATACTTCGAAATGTGGAGTAGGTACCGATGATAATATATACTACTGATGATTTTTGCACTATCGTAAATAGTAGATTTAATTCAGAAACTGACTCCGAAGTAATTTCCCTCCACAAACTCATAGGGTTGTCTGTCTATCAATAGGTTACATACACTAATGTGCTTTACCTCCTGTAACTATTATTAGTGTTTACAAAAAATTATGTACTGTGAATTGACTCATGCAATGATTTCATCATTTGTTGATAGAAGCTGTTATATATTTGATGTATGTGTATTGATATGATCCTGTGTATATCAGCAGATAAGCTTATGTGGATAAACATGGACTGATATGACCACATTGTGACATTTTTCTCAGAGGTTGTGTGTTAAAAACAAATTAGTTATTAAATTAAAAATTATGTAACCCTAAATATATATGGTTTATAGAAGGCATTTAGGTATAAGACAGTGAAATAGCTCTCCAGTGAACACTATCAATAGCAAAAGTACAGTGCGTACAGTCTCTCCATACGCGAGTGCCGTGCGTAACCGTGAGCCGCGTACCGCGTACCTGTCTCGAATTTTTGGCAAAATTCCTTTCCAACAAGGGGGACATGTGAAAATGGAAATGGCCCATTCCCACATTTCAGCAATATCGAACGAGCCCAGCGTGAGAAATTTCACAAACAACATTTCCCGCTGACAGAGCTTGCCACGCGCCTGAGCCCAACTTCACCTAAACTATTCCTACCACCAACAGAGGTGATAAAAACGATTGAAGGATCGGAATCGAGGCCTTTTGTTCCCAACAATCATCGGATACGAAGTTCCATCGCGCCGTGGTATGAGCTCACACAGTACCAAGTGCCATACCAGGACGATCTTTGCCGAGGGCCGCCTGAGGAACGTGACGACCCCTCACTCTACATACGTCACCCGGAGGAACTAGCCAGCCTCTCGGGATATCTGCCGCCTCCACGCCACCGACTCGCCACACTAAGGTAAAGCGAACTTTTCCTACCGTTGCGCCTCTTACCGAGTACGACTCGCGTCGCGTGTGGGATAACTGTGCACTGGAGAGCTTAGGGACCCTTAAAGACAAATTAAGTATAACATAAGTAATAGTAATGTCAAAAACATAGTAATAATAATAATAATAATAATAATATACGATGATTTGAGTAACCCTAAGTAATAATAAACCTAAGTAATTTACAATTTCGAAGAGCCCTTTCTCTCTCCTAGCAACATATCCAAGGCGGCATACCTTCTAGTAACGGCTCGAACTCTCCTGAAGCCATCAGCTTCCAGGAAGACCGACTAGTTAGCAAGACTAGAACAAATCGAGCTCCTTACAGTAACCTGTATTATCCTAGTTTTTGTAAATCTTGTGACTTCTACCTTATGGCCATCAACCAAATCCATAAAAAAATAAAGAAAGGAAGTGGCTTAGAAAAGCGGGACCCTCAAACCAAGCGCCCCCGTAATCCCAACATGCCAGAGAACATGACATTCCTAACTTATACCTATCTATAAAGAGTAGTACCTAAAAATCTCATTACAGTAGATATTTCCGAACAAATGGGTTTTCATTCACACCATAACAGCGATCTATCCACTGAAGTTTATCCATTCTTCCATGAATATAACGTAAAATGTAGGTATAAATGCCTACGTTGGAGTCAAGAAGCTTGACAAGGAACCTTTTACCTTCCAGCGACTCTCTGTTGTCTTCAAAAGAAAGTTGATTGTTCACAAGAACAACAACATTAATTACATTAATTTATACAAACTTACCTTAGCAGTGCAGTTGTAGGTGTTCCAAGATGTGGAATACAATTAGGCATCTCTCGGATCTCTGCACTCTGAGGTTATCCTCGTGGAAGGTTAAGGCGCCCATACACTGTCCAACCGTCGGACCCAACAAGGGGTGGGGAGAGATGAAAACGCCTCCCATTCCCTACTAGAAGTGTCTGGAACCCGCGTCCTGGGGACGGAGACTAGCGCGATCTACATGTCACTGAGGGAGTCAGAACCGCCGTCAGTTTTGCCAATCTCACTGTTTTTCCGGATTCTGGTAGATCTACCGAGTTTTTCACCCATACAATTCTACATACCTAACTGTTTTCTACATTTTGGTTTATTATTCTGTGAATAATACACCTATGTAATCGCTCAGCAAAAAATTTTTATAACACCCCCTCAAAATTTTTTCTTTTACGTTTCAGGTGCATAGATTCCAAAAATGTACCGTGTACCGGCTTCATTTTTGGTCTAAAAAAGCCGTTCTTTCGCACACATGCTCCATTTGGGCTTTGGGCCCTAGTTGTGTCCCGAAACTTTTCAGCCCGATCTGAATATTCCGTCCCATCCTATCTGCACAATATTATTTCAAAATCATCATCCTCCCGCTCTAATGCCCTCCTGATAGTTCGCCACACCACAAAAATCTTCGCCCACTCGTTTGGTGTTGTAGGGGCTAGGCTGTGGAACGCTCTTCCTCTGCGCCTCAGGTCTCTACCTAAGGTCGGTCGGTTCAGGACAGTCGTTACTGAATTGTTTGCCAATAGTGAATAGTGTCCCCCCCCCCCTTTCTTCATTATTTTTTTTCTTAAATTCGTCAAGTGTGATCTTGTTCTTAGTTTTTAATTCTTTACTTTTCTTCGCAAAGCGGCCTCTAGTTATGTAACTTTCTCCTGCGCTGTATATTAGCTTTTCTACTTAATTTTAGGTAATTCACTATTCTGTGTAATTCTTGTGTACCTAATGGGCCATTCGGCCTTTGTACAATAAATGGTTTATTATTATTATTATTATATACCCAGGGGTGTTATCAATGAAAATGTGCACAAAAATAGGTACTTTTTGTGTTTTAGTAACATTTTAGTAACATGGGCTTTTGAGGTATGGTTTTCCATGTTTTTGGGGACGAGAAGACCGAATATGAAGTCCATTTTGACCAAAGAGTGGAAAATCGAGGTTCTACCAAATGTTCAGCTCCCAAAATTGATTTTTTATGAGTCAAAAACCTGGGAAATCGTCTGAAATCACCATCAATTTGTATAATAACACTGGAAGTAGTATCAACACGTGAATCAAGACGATTAAATGGCACTACCAATGATCAAAGATAATAAGGAGAAAAGAAAGAAAAAAAGAAAAAGAAAAAAAGAGCGTACCAATTCGTGTTTTAGGGGCCAAAAATTGTGGAAACCATCAGAAATAGCTATTCCAATCATTTCACATGAAATAAACAGCCAACATTTCTGCAGGTAGGTATGTCCAGTAGAATAATAAACCCATGTGACAAGGACTTTGCAGCGTTTTAATAGAACGGTATAGTTTTTTTTAATCGTTTTGAAATTTATCTCAAACTAAAAATTTTTTTGAGGCTAGCCGGAACATTGTACGACCAGCCGTACAATGCACCGAAAAGCTTCGTCAACATGATCGTGAATGAAAGGGTATAAATCCGGCCCAGATATCATTGCTAGGGAGTACCTGATTATAATCACAGATGGCTGTATGAAGTGGAGTTGGTTGTTCAGTGATATTATTTCATTCATTTGCTGTTCTGGATTTTGTTAGTAGGTACTTTTGCAACTTGAACAAACGTTATGCTTCATGAATAACAAAAAATAAGTATTGATGATTGAATTATTGAATCCCGCGCATTTTTATGTAATTCCCGGGCTGGCTCCAGTACTCGATTTAGGGCTTTCACGATGGTAGATATTGACCACAGAAAACAGTGATCTACGCAGAAGGGGCATCTATACCGGTAAATAATAAACCGTTGTGTAATAATTTGCAGCGTTTTTTAATTTTCCTTCAGATTTCTTCTGTGTTGTACATTACACATTAGTACCTGTCTTTTTAGGACATACTGCCTTAGTAAGAGACCCAACCCCATCAAACCTATGGGTAACTACATACTTTTTTTTTTTTTTTTTTTTTTTTTTAAATATTGATTGGCTTTGCAATGCATACAGCCGTTACATGTGGTAGTAATAAAAGAATACATAAATCGTCACTCCATATAAATTATAAAGAAACTTGAACTATTTAACCTTAACTATTTTTCACTATTTCACAATCTTCACTATATTTAGTTTTGTAAATCACATGGTTTGTTTAAATGTTAATGCTTGATTCTGTCAGAAATTCATGCACACTGTTGTACACTGCCATATGTCCACTTCCTATTATGGTATCCAGATTCACCGGGTGTGTGACCTTGTCACTGATCTTGGTCATCAGACGGTCCCGAGGGCCATCGAATTCAGGACAATTCAGGATTAAGTGTTCTGCAGTCTCCACCGAGTGCCCGCATGATCTGCACTGGGGAGTGTCTGACTTGTTGATTTTGTGCAAGTACTCGTTTGTGCAGCATACACCACTTCGAAGTCGCGATATGTTTTTATAGAAACTTTTGGGTTTGGGGCCCGTCACATTTTGGAACCACGGTCTCCAGTCAGTCGGAGGGAACAAGTTTTTGTAGCGTATCCCTGTGGTAGTTTCATAGGCGTAAAATTCTTTGTTCCACCCCATACGCATCCGGTCTTTTATGAGTCTTTTGAGGTCTGATGGTGGGAAAGAGTGTGCTGGGGTTGGTAGCGGGAGCGTAGTCGATCTTCTGGCTTCAGTGTCTGCTGCCTCATTTCCCACGATTCCGGAATGCCCTCGGGTCCAACAAAAGACTATCCGGGTACCTCCTTCCGTCAGAGTGGTGTAGGTTCGGAGAATAGACGCTTCCGTGGATGTTAGACGGGATCCTATGCGTAAGTTGTGGAGCATCGATATAGCGCTTTGGCAATCCGTTACAATGACCGCATGTGGGATCGCCGGGTATTCGTTATGTATCCATGAGAGCGCCTTTAGAATTGCGTAGGTCTCCGTGGTATATACTGAAGATCTGTTCCATAAACGGAACCCGCGAGCAGATTTGCGAGCAGAATCGTAAAAGGCGCATCCTGCTTTGTTTGCTTGTACAGAGCCATCCGTGTAAATTACCACACTATTCGGCCATCTGGTTTCAATATAGTCTCGCAGATGAGTGTTGGAGTGTTGGGGAAGCACGGGGGTGGACTCTGGCAGTTTTGCGACTGGTAACGGCGTCCTGAATACACTGTATGGGACCAAGAAACAGTTTGGTTTAGGTGCAAGGGATATCCATTGAAGTTCCTCACTGAGGTCGGTAAAGCTTTCGCAGAGAAGTGGTGATGGTTTTTTGGCCCAATAACGTGATGTCAAATTACTGACTGCAAGAGACCGAAGATCCGAGGTGCTTTCGCCATTTTTATGGAAGAGCTGTGTGACGTAGCGGTCAGACAGTAATCTTCTGCGGAGGCTGAGGGGTGGCTCCCCCGCCTCCATGAGGAGAATGTTGATTGGTGTTGACCGTAATAGGCCCATTATTATTCGGAGTGCACCGTATTGAGCCCTGTCCAACTTTGCGAGTGTTGATTGAGCGGCTGATCCATAGAAGAAACAGCCATAATCCAGGATACTTCTGATTGTAGATCTGTAGAATAGAAGACCTGTTTGCGGATCGGCTCCCCACTGGGTGTTGGCGAAGGTTTTTAGAAGATTCAGGTATGGTTGGATTTTACGTTCGATCTGTGTGATGTGAAAGGTCCAGTTGAGCTTAGTTGTGAGCGTAACTCCAAGAAAAGTGACCTTCCTAGCACATGGGAAGGTTGCTCCCCCCAAACGTACTTCTCGATCGAAAGGGAGTTGGCGTCTTCGCGAAAAGGGGCATACTAGGGACTTGTTAGGGGCGATCGAGAGTCCCAGATTTCCAAGATAGTTTGTGATTGCAGTCACAGCAGTTGTGGAAGCAGTCCTGAGGGTTTTCCATGGTACAATATAAGCAAATGTCATCCGCGTATTGGATTATGCGAACATGTGCTGGGAGTATGTTCTCTATGTCTGCTACATAAATGGAGTACAGTGTTGTCGAAAGAATTGCTCCTTGAGGAAGGCCTTTCCACGTCTTGCGGGGGCCGAGGAGAACCCTGGAACTCCATACGTAAGTGTTTCGCTCTTCTATGAGGTGTATTAAGTTCCGAACGACTTGGTTAGTTAATCCCTTTCTTACAAGGAGAGAGCATAGGAGTGGGATCTGCACATTGTCATAAGCTGAGGAGATGTCCAGGAATAGTGCCAGAGTGGTCTGATTCTCCGTTAGGCCGATGTTTACATCCGTGAGGAGGGTATTAAGGGCGTCCATTGTGGACCGAGAGGAGCGGAAACCAAATTGGCTAGCGGGTAGGAGATTCTCGTTCTCGAGCCACCAGATCAGCCTTGATTTAATCATTCTTTCGAATGTCTTGAGCAAACATGAAGCTAAGGCGATTGGTCGATAAGATGTTGCTTCGTTCGGGGGCTTACCTCTCTTATGGATAGGAAGTATTATGAAGTCTTTCCACGGGTCTGGGAAATCTCCACTTTGCCAGAAGTTGTTATAGAAATCCAACAGTTTTGTAAGGTAGGCTTGTGGCAGTCGAGTAATTACGTCATAGGTAATACCGTCTAAACCCGGGCTGGTGTTTGAGCGTCCTCTAAGTGCATTCATGAGCTCCTTCATTGTAAAGCTGGACATGAAATGCTGATAATGCGGTGAATTGGCAGAGTCGGAGCCTTCTGGAGGAGCTGGGAGGTTCGGCTGGGCTGGGACCCAAGCTGGTGCTAAGAGGTGGCAGAACTGAGTAACCCAGTCACCCATCTGAGTACTGTTTCTTGGGGAGAGGCCATGTTTAATTCGTCTTATTTGATCCCATATTTGCTTAATTGGCGTTTGTTTATTTAGGTACCCACAGAACAGTTTGAAAGACTCTCTCTTAGCTTTGGTTACTACCTCTTTAACTGTTTCTTCACATCTTACCATTTGCTCATAGTTTTGCAGATTGGAGATATTTTTGAAGGCACGACATGCTCTTTTCCTTTCCTCAACAGCTTGGGAACATTCGTCGTTCCACCAGTGGTTTCTTGGTCTTTTAAAGTGGACATTCATGCGCGGTATGGACTCTTGACACGCCTGGGAGATGAGTTTGATAAATCCATTGTAGGACATATCGGACTGGTGTATCCGTTCCATGTGGCTCGTCAAAAAACTTTGGAATTTTTCCCAGTCTGCTTTGCGGAAGTTCCATTTCTTGTAGGGGGGTACAGCAAATGACTCTTCAGTGACGTCAGATGAAATCAGTGTGGGCCAGTGGTTTGATCCTAACGTATCGTCTAGTATCTCCCAGTGGAATCTCATTGCTAGGCTTGCACTTGTGAAGGTAATGTCGAGTGCTGATTGAATTGTTTGAGTTGAAGATGGGACGAGTGTAGGGGATCCATCGTTTAGGAAAACTAAGTCAGAGTCAGAAGCCGCTTCGAGGAGAGATGTCCCTTGGCGGTCTGTATACGAAGAACCTACTGAGGTGTGATGGCAGTTGAAATCGCCAGTAATTATGAATGGCTGTGGAATGCTAAGGAATAAGGTCTCCCACTGAGTTTTGGTTATGCGGTTGTCTGGTACATTATATATCGACACAATGGTAACTTTCAAGTTGTCTGATAAACGTAAGGATGCTGCGGTTAGGAACATTCCATTCCAACAAGTGTGGAGGGGGACATGTTCGTACGGAATCCCATGGCGTATAAGGAGAGCAGCTCCTGCTCTTCCGTCATCTCTATCGTGACGTAGAATGTCATAGCCTTGGAAAGAGTAATGTCTATTTGGGTGAAACCATGTTTCAGATATAGCGATGGCTGTGACGGGGTTATTACTGATATAATGTTCTAGACTACCTTTATTCTTCACTAATGAATGGGCGTTCCATTGGAGTAGTTGAAAATTATTGTTTCCTGCGTTTGTCGTTGTGTTCATGTGTTAATCGATTGAGTTACGCTTGTCAAATAGGTCGGAGAGAATATATGAGAGATTTTGTTGAAACTCTTGTGGATTGGTTATTTGGGGGTTGTTTTCCATTACCAGCTCATATATGGATTTTACAGTGTGTTGGATTGTTGAATTTTCTTCTACTTCCATGTTGTCATCATTTGTTACTGCTCGGGGTTGTGCTCTTTGGGTTCTGAGGGGTGATGTGCGTTGGGAAGCGATTCCCGAGTTTCGGAGGTTCGTATTATATTCTTGGCTTTCTTGATACCAGTCGTCGCTATCGTCCGGTGCCCCTTTGTTAGATTTGGTTTGTTTGCCCGGTCGACTGTATGGAAGGGCACGAGTGCGGCGGTTTTGTTTCTTTTGCGGTAGTTGAGACGCTGCGGACGGCTCAGGGAACTCAACTTGGTAGGACTCCTCTTGACGTGATATGAGTGGCCTATACCTATTTTGTGTAATTATAGCGTACGGCTCTCTGACCAATCGATCTTTGGTTTGTTGTTGTCGTCGTAAATATACTGGGCAGTTTTTGCTACTAGCTTTATGCTCGTCAGATTTGCAATTTACACAGAATGTCTTATTTCGGTCCGGAGAATTACAGGAATCACTGTCGTGTTTTTCACCACAATGTAGGCAGCGTACCCCATCTCTACATTGGAACTTTATGTGTCCTACTCTATGGCAAGTTGAGCAAATACGAGTTGGTGGGATGTATGTATCTATTTTACAGCGGGCCCCGTAAATCGAAATGTAATCGGGTAAGCGTTGTCCATCAAATACTATGAAACATGTTGACAATATTGTTCTAGAATTAGAACCCTCAGAATTAATGGTGTTCCGGGATAGCCGTTTGATTCGATGGACTGGAATGGGTGAGACTATTTCGCTCAGGATTTCTTTGTCCGAGAGGGATGGGTCGATATTCCTTGCGACACCGGTTCTGTGGATAAGTGAGTCGGGAATGTATGCAATCAAACTCCTGTCTTTGAAACCTTGGAATCCGAGGAGTTGATTTGCCGCATCAGGAGAATCGAGCTCTACTTTTATTCGATTTCCGCCTATCGAAGTGATATTGGATATTGATCGTTTGTTCACCCCAGAGCTAGTAAATAACCAGCGGCCAAAAACCATCGGATGAGTTTTTCCTATCTGGCCTGTGGTGGATTCCACGAAAATGAAATATGGGCCATGGTCATCTGGTTTGAAACGGTTTTTCGAAATTCTTGATTGGAATTCCTTATAACTATCGTCCATATTCACGTTCTTAGTAGGATCTATTTTTTTTGAGTGAGGATCATTATCAGAATTTTTCGAGGTAAGGGGGGGAAGGTTTCCCCCTCCCCCACCCGGAACACTCATGGTACTTATTCAATAAGTAGTGTATTTGCCGAGCTTGGGTGTAATCGGTGAAATGGTATCACTGGATGTGGCAGGCTAACTATAGACGTAGTGATAAAGAGGATCGAGCTTATCTGTTTTATCTGATGTCGGGCGAGGCGGTGAGAGCGAGCTAGGACACGTCTTCTCTCGACGAATGCGCGACACAAACAATACAAATTATTACACAATGGTTTATTATTTACCGGTATAGACGCCCTTCTGAGTAGACCACTGTTTTCTCTGGGTCCACCGTACCGCGTACAGACCGAAATGATTTTTATTGCATTTTCGGATTCTACGTACCTTGAAATGTAAAAACCACAAAATTTTGAGGGGCAAAATTTTTGATTATCAACAATGAAGAAGTTCCCTAAACCGGATCGCCTTGATGTGGACCCATGGGATCCCCAACTGGAAGCATAGGTACTTACTTTTCAAAATTGTCTGGGTTCCTCGGTAGAAGTCCTTGAACTGGGAAGAGCACTACTAAAAAGACATTTGCACTGGCGAATGGAAAACTTGACCTCAAAGGGCTGACGTTTTGATGCGCTTTAGAATTTGTTTCATACAATCACGCTGTATGACGGATTTTTTACCCCTATGGATAGTTTTAGGTACCTACATTATAAGTTTGTTTAATTTTGGTTATCATTATTGAAATTATTTCTGTTCTATTTTCATTAGTAAGCAGGAATAATGTTTAATTTTTTTTTTCAAACGATAGATTTTTGTACTTGTTGTTATAAAAAAACTAATATTTCTGTTGTGAATCTACATAATAATTTATTGTTAACATACACATAGAACTAGATTCCCTTCTTAACACTGCATAAAATGGAAAACACCATAAATTAAATACCATCAATAAAAAAATATGACTGATGTGTCCAGGCTTATCATTAAGAGAAAGGCGCAACTGATAAGTAGCAGGTGCCTATTAAAAAAATACACAAGTAATAGTTCTTGGTCATTTTTAATGCACATTTTGTAAAACAGGAAATTTAATAGTGGTAGTGGTGAAAATTACCTTGGTAATATGTTTTATAACATCGTTTCAAAATAATAAGTAACCTACCACTTGAGTATGTGGGTGTACTATTTATCAACTCTGACAAAAATACAAAAATGACACCACAAGTCTAAAAAAATAACTACCGAATCCAAAAATCAGAGTCAAAAGCAGCAAGGGTTGGAACCAAAATGACAGACTAAAAAAACTAAACGTGACTAGAGAGAAAGCCGTGAACTGTCCGTGTCTAAAAATCGAAAACGAACGCGAATTAAATCTAGATAAAATAATAAAAGAAGGCAAAACTAAGACAAAACTATGACCGGGTAGGTGTGATTGATTGTGGTTGGCGGGTTTATTTGTGATAACTGATAACGAAACGAGGTCCTGACTCCCTCAGTGACATGTAGATCGCGCTAGTCTCCGTCCCCAGGACGCGGGTTCCAGACACTTCTGTCGCAACCAGCAGGACAACGCCCTACAATCCCCAAGGAAACGGCCAGGTGGAACGTTACAACGGCATCATTTGGAAAGCAATACAGTTGGTATTAAGAACATACAACATGCGCACAGATCAATGGGAAGAAGTCCTTCAGCAGGCCCTCCATTCCGTTCGCTCCCTGCTTTGCACGGCAACCAATCAAACGCCTCACGAAAGAATGTTTATCCATCAAAGAAAATCATCGAATGGGGAGGCATTGCCCATATGGCTAGTAGAACCTGGCAAAGTTTTATTGAAACGTCATGTTCGGCAATCCAAATACGACCCTCTAGTTGATGAGGTGGACCTGATTGAGGCAAATCCTCACTATGCCCAAATTCGTCTCAAGGATGGCAGAGAAACAACAGTGTCCACGCGCCACTTGGCGCCAGTTTCCGAGCCTTCGAATCACGATGACCAAATTGATTGCAATCCATCGACGACCAGCTCAAATCCACCACCCGACTTTGACAAAAATGATCTAGAGGGACTGACAGAACCAATCGGGGATGATCTAATATCCAACCCACCAAGGAGGAGCGGAAGAGAAAGGAAGCCACCTGCATACTTGGCTGACTACGTTCCCAAATGAAGAGGGGGAAAATGACATATTATTATTACCCTCCTGTGATGAATTTAAAATTGGTTCATCACGGTGGCGTGAGGAAATGCGCAGGCGGTTATCACCGACATCTACGATCTTTTGGGAGAGTGAAAAGGTGGAGGTGAGTGGTAGAATTTGCCCAGGCGGCGGATATCCACCGACATCTAGGATCTTTTGGAGAAGGAGGTTTTGTCTAGGCGGCGGATATCCACCGACATCTAGAATCTTTTGAAGGAGAGGAGGTTTTGCCTAGGCGCCGCGATTTTTTAACCGCGATTAAATCGCGCGGCTGAAAATCGCAAGTGCGTAGGCGCCCTATGTGTAGTTCTTCGCGTTCACGCGGAAACTGGCGCATGCGCAGTTCGCATTTCTACTCTGTTCCTGTACACGCGAAGAGAAGTACGGGAAGAACAAAAATAGTCTAAATAGGTACGTAGGAACAACCACCTGGAAGAAGAAGAAGCGAAAGGCAACCTTATCAGATAAGCTGTCTATAAAAATTCGTTGAAGTATATTATAATGTTGTCTGTTGGTGTAACTTTTCGTTTCGCCTCTATTGTAGATCGTCTGCTGAGGTAAGTTTGACAGTTTTTTTTCGGGAATGGAGCATGCAATAATACTCTTAACGGATACTGGAACATGATCTAATTGTTAGTTTTATCAAAGTTTGCAATTAAGTAAAGAAAAATCTTTATTTTTTGGCCTAAATAAATGGAAAAAACTGAGGTACGTCGAAAGGTAGCTTAAGCCTTTCCTTATTAATCGTTTGCACTGTTCTCTTTTCATTTCCGTCATCTTTTCAGTGTCATCGTTCTCGGCATTCTTGTTTCTTTTCCCAAGTATTCGGGGGTTTTTTTTTGTTGATACGATGGATTACGAAATTTTGTTTGGCTTACGATGAGTGGGATGACGAGTTCGATGTGACGGAGAGCATGCGGGTGATGCATACCGGCTTCATTTTCGTTCTAAAGCTGGGTTCACATGGTCGCGTAAACGCTCAAAAGCGTAAGGCGTAAAGCCTCCTGATTGGCTACCGCCTAGTTGATGGGGGGGGGGGGGGGGGGGAAGCGTCAACGCCGAGTTCACTTTTGGAGGTGACTGTAGCGTATTGGAATTTTAGATATTTTGAGTGTTTACACACCGTAAAGCGTGCGCAGTAGACCCCCCGCGCAGGGCCCCATCCAAAATGGCAGATCCGTCACAGCTGATCTCCAACATCTCCGGTGACTGTTTTTCGCGCCTTGGGCGCAAAAGATTTTTCGTTTATCTTGTTCGCCAAGTGTTCGCCATCATTCATCTTTTTTTTTTTTTTTTTTCGTGGATGGTTTCGAGATGGATAACTTTAACGAATCAGTCCTTTATGCACCTTGCAGGTTTCCCTCAGGATGTCGCCTACTTCAATTTTAGAAAAGTAGGTATCACTCACTTTCATCATCTGCCATTCCTGCGAGGTCCAACAGGGTGGTTGAGTCGTGGAAGTTGGACACAGTTCTGCAAATAATAAATCAATTCAGTAAGATCACTCAGCCACAATGGGAGATGCTTGAAGTTAGGACCAAAGCACACGATATTTACACAAAAGCATACGATATTGTTGGGGTACTCACCGTCTTGGGGCTACGGTTGGCCGCAAGAATGACAAAAGTGCCATCAAATGCCACTTTTTTACGTCCTCGCCTGAGGCCCCAGTTGGCTTTTTGAGGCCCTTCTCCTCCCTGGTGAAGCGGTCACGCAACGTCTTCCAACGTTTCCTACATATTTCCGCTGGAAAATTAAAAAGATTTATTTATGTCGAGCTAGTAAGGTCAATCCATCAATAACTAGTGTATTTGTTTTCAACAAACAAAATATTTGAAACATACGTGCTGCAGTAACTGCATACCCATTTCAAACTATTAGCAAGGGCAGAACTGACGGCGATTTTATCAATGACCACTTTGTGCACTACATCACTACTAGTGAGTACATCATGTGAGTAAATAACTCACATGTTGACTTTTTGGTTCGCTTGCTCTTTCCTCTACATCATTGAAGTGAAATAGGAATGCACCTAGTTGCGGCCAATTCAATTAGGTTCGATCGTGTTCCACCCCGCTAAATGTTGAAGGTTGTTGTGAAAAAATTGAAGCAGTAGAGTAGGTATTCATGTAGAGGAACCTAGAGAATATTTTCGAATTGCAATATACATAAAGGGAACTTACCATCGGAACATAGCTCATGAGCAATCTCCTCCCACTTCAATTTTCGGGCCTCCAGATTCCGATGATTCTTGTCCGCGGTGTCCCACAGTACGGGAGCCTCGCGGACAAGATCAATTAATGATTCGTTAAAGTTATCCATCTCGAAACCATCCACAAAAAAAAAAAAAAAAAAAAAGATGAATGATGGCGAACACTTGGCGAACAAGATAAACGAAAAAACTTTTGCGCCCAAGGCGCGAAAAACAGTCACCGGAGATGTTGGAGATCAGCTGTGACGGATCTGCCATTTTGGATGGGGCCCTGCGCGGGGGGTCTACTGCGCACAAACACTCAAAGTGCGCAAAGCGTGCGCAGTAGACCCCCGCGCAGGGCCCCATCCAAAATGGCAGATCCGTCACAGCTGATCAAGGTGCATAAAGGACGGACGGGTTGTAAACAAAATTCATAAAATCATTAATTTCCATTTGAAAACAAACGATGACTATTAAACCTTTGTGTTTGTTTAGGTATGATTAAAATACACAGAATCCAATCAACTCTCTTCCCAAATCTACATTGTACCTACATAATTTATAGCAATACGTAGGTATGTATTGAAAAACCAAAACAAAACCAAACATACGCGAAAACAAAGGAAAACTCAGTTACTATATACCTACTGTATATGAAAATACCGTTTTGTGCAGTTTTCGGGTGCTCTAACCACAACAAGAAACTTCAACGTTTGTTCAAGTTTCACAAGTACCTACCAACAAAATCCGATAGTCCATCACTTATCAAATGAAAATCACAGAAACAGCAAAAACGCTTGCATACGAGTCTGCAACGCATTGGGACATTTTCATGTCTTTACCTATTTCTTTTGACATTATTAATATTAAGAGGTAGGTACCTAATTTCAATAAAATAGACAATAGAGAGTTCCTAAAGACTAAAGTCGGGAAGATATGTTCGGATTTATCTCAACTGCGCATGCGCGTCGCCCAAGTTCAAACTTATTTCCTTAAGTTCGACTTATTCGGCCTTATACATAAGGCGCGTTATCTCCCAGAGCACAAACTTGAGGAATCGTCTTTAACCTTACTCAGGGGTAACAGTGCACAGGTTTTTGCCGCGTTTTGTCGTTTTTTTTAACGCGTCATGTGTCGTCGGTCCTCGCCATCGCCAGCGTCTTTCAAAGTTACTCCAAGCGTCTTTCAAAGAATTTGCTAGATTGTTGCGATATCAACTTAGGATAAAAAAGTGAGTATACCTACGGATACTAGTATACCTACTGAAGCTGAATGGATTTCGCGTTGTGCTAAGTTAAGTGACGTTACTTTTTAATTCACTCCTACCCCCACCACCTTCTGTCAAACCGGACTTATTGGTTAGCATCCAAAGGCTGCTCGCCTTAGATGTGGCCAAAAGATATGGCCGTTCCCTAATGAACTTATCTCTTAGGAACTCTCTGATTCCGGATTAATTATCTTCTACACTCACGATCATTAGTTTGTAAACAAAATATGAGAACAGTTATGCCCATAGCTCCGCTATTCGTATAGTCAATATGTTATGGAGAACATGAAAATGTTCGTTAAATCGAGAGCTTTCCAACGAGTGGTGAACGATTTTTGTGGGTTAAAAAGTGTAGAAAATGAACAAACCTAACAACGGGGTCGTTGTAAGCGGAAATCATTATAAAGGCACTGTAACACAATTTCGTTACGCAATTTCGTGACAGTTTTTTGTGCTATGTGCCAGGGCAAAGACATGAAAATGTCAAAATCATTGAAAAATTTGACTCGGAATAGAAGTCAAATTTTTCAACGATTTTTGTTAGATTGTTGTTTCGGGAGTTGGGAATTCCTGTATCTACCTATTTATTTGGAATTTATTTTATTGGATTAATTTTGGAATTATTTATTTGGAGGTTATGTTTTCCTTGCAGTAATGACGGAAGATATTGCTACGGGTTTTGTGACGGAGGTGACCCTCAATGCCACGGAATATATATCTGTGGAAAGTCAAGGTAATTATAGCATGGTAAACTTTCAAATACCTACTTGCCTTCACTTCAATCATTCCAAATCTGAAACATAAGTTAGGAGTTTCGAGATAATGTGGAGCTGTATGGCTATAGTCCAGTCGACAGTGGGGGGGGGGGGGGGGGGGTTGGAATGCCAAAATGTCGACCTTCCTCCGGTCCTTCCAAAAGACAAAGAAGGTCCCTCTAGATACTGATTTTACCAAAACATACAGTTCATTACTTATATACCTACTAATTAATACTCAACCATACACATAATTTAATATTACTTTACTATACCATAAATAACGCATGTACCTATATAATAGGAGCTGCAAACGTACTTTCAATGAAATCTTAAAAAAAATAAAATTTAATAAAATAAAAATTTATTGATCCTTGTCCTTATTAATATGCACTGCGAGCAAAGCCGATAAGAATATAAATACTACCTGAAACGTCAAAACTTTGATCAAATTTAAAATGTTGGATATTCTTGAATTCTCAAATTGATGTTCTACAAATTGTAGGATGAGGGGTTAGCGATTGGGTTTGATGTTGTAGCAGTACAGCACTTTGAAGATCGAGTAGTGTCAGTAATTGCGAAAATTGGTAAAAATCGTCATTTTTTGATCGATCATAAAACATTTTCTATCCGACCGATTTTGGATTTGTTTTTTTTTTAATCGACGCGGAATTTAATCAACTTTAGTTTGGTACATAGTGATTTTTGGCGTAAGAATCAATAGTTTTGGACATATAAGAGAAAAAACGAAAAAAGTCCAAACATTTCGAGGTTTTTCGGCTACCGAAAGTTTTGCCGTTCGAAATTTTGTGTGCAAACTCTGAATTCATGTTATTGGGTCCCGAATAGACCGATTAAAGCAATAAAATCTTTTACTCCACCTTTTTGCAAGGTACGTCATTTTCGATTGCTCCACCGACTGGACAATATATTTCATGATATTTATTTTATTTTTTTTCAGAGACTCCAGTCGCCGTTGACTCGCCCCAGGCCACAACCACACAGGCCTCACAGGTGCCTCACAGCAGCCGCAGCAAATCAGCGCGAATCTCCAGTTCGTGATCTTCGTTACTGATAACTTTATGTGATGAATTGTTCTCGAAGTAGGTAATCATTATTTTAATGTGTTGCAGGAAGGAATGAGGAGGAAGACCCTCTGGAAGTTGCTTTGAAGAAACGGCTTCTCTCCTCTTCCCCTCAAAAAGAATACACATCCGATGAGCTGTTTTTTCTTTCGATAGCGAAAGACTGCTCTGCCTTAAGCCTCAATGCTCGTATGGCATTCAAAGCCAAAACCATTCTTGCGTTGCAGGAGGCGATGCAAGCAGATGGTAATGAATCCAACATGTCCCGCACGTTTAGTGCTGTACAACTTCTAGGATGAAATTTGGGATCTAGTTGGTTAAGAACAAAACGCTGCAAAGTCCTTGTCACATGGGTTTATTATTCTACTGGACATTTATTGTTGCTTTCATGTGAAATACTTGAAATAGCTATTTTTGGTGGTTTCCACCAATTTTGGCCCCCAAAACTTGAATTAGGTACCTACGCACCTTGAAACGTTAAAGAACAAATTTTGAGGGGGTGTTATAAAAATTTTTTGCTGAGCGATTACATAGGTGTATTATTCACAGAATAATAAACCAAAAGTTGGTTAAAAAAATGAAAAATGATACCCCACACGACAGAAAGTCGAACCTTCCTGTCAGAAAGATCAGTGGCGGATGTAAAATTTTATTTGGGGGGGGGGGGGGGGGGTATCTTGTATTACAACAGTAGGAGTAGATGGTACTTCTACTTTACCTTTACTTTGGTTCCAGTGTTCTCTCCACATTGCGATTTCATTGTACAATTGAAATTCACTAGATTCCCCACAATACAGGTTAGTACTGAATCAAATACTTGTAGAAAAAATGTAATTGCATCATGCCGTTCAACAAAACGAGTTTCTTACAAGCTTATCAATTTATGCCGCTTCTCTTTTCCATTTTATGAGCCCTTTGAGCTGAATCTTTTGAGAAGTTTATTACCTCTTTAATAGTTCCACATGCGTCCCCCCCCCCCCCCCCCCTAGATCCGCCACGGAGAAAGATCAAAATACCCCATTTTTTCAACATAACTCCCCCCCCCCCCCCCCCCAAATGTTGGGCGATCGGGCCTGCTAGAAGTTAGGACCAACTAGACTCCAAATGGAGTCCATGTGCAAAATTTGTACTGGCTGTCTCAGAAGTTACAGGACCACCCTTCCGTATTTCCTTATGTGGCTGCGTCACAAAAAATAAGAAAGGTTGAGGTGTCAAAATATCTATTGAGCAGTCCAATTTTCATGAGTCTTCTTGCGCAGAATCCGAACCTAGAATGCAAAAGGGGGGTTGTAACTGGAGTGCCAGTTGCGCAAGTGTGCAATGTGCAGAAGTAGTTTTTCTGAATTCATCAGGGGAAAAAATTAAAGAATGGCGTTGCTCCCGTTTTCTTTTTACGCAGCCAAATGAGGAAACTCATGACTTCTGAGACACCCGGTATCAGTGGCGGCTCCTGATAGGAGCATAGGAGCATGTGCACCCCCAGCCAATAAACCAAACATAATAACCAAATTCCCCCATCCCATTTGAAGAGTAAGTCGGCTATTTACAGATAACAGGATTTTACTATTTGAATCGACGCGCGAAACCGAGCCCCACCGCCCCACTGGGCATCTGAGCCAAGAACCTATAATATTGAGAAAAACACACACACACTTGGAGCAGTTGCTCTCGTCCCCTCCCTTGACTCGTATTTCCTCATTGTTTCTGCCTGACATTTTTCGGTTTGAATATGGCGGGCCTGTGAGATTGACCAATCAAAAGCAGCAAAAATGTTTAGCTGGGTGCACAGACTGTTGTTGCACCTCGTCAGGTTCGCTGCAGTCGCTCGAGGGCAGTATCTTTACTCCTGCATTATCATCTGTTATCTCAATTCGGTTCCCTCCTGCATTTGTTATTCTCAATTGGTCTTCGTTTTCGTGGTTTCGTCCGTTGTTTTCTCTATAATTTATGTTCCGTTTTTTCTGAAGTGACAAAAGTTTTAAAGCTCCTGATTACTATACCTATGACAGCATCAGAAAGTGAGAGAACGTTTTCATCTTTGAAGAGAATCAAAGCAGTATTACGCAATTCCATGGCAGAGGACAGATTGGTGGCGCTTTCAATGCTGTCAATTGAGAAAGATTTGGTGAGATCCGTTCAAGATTTTAATGAGAACGTTATTGATATTTTTGCAAGTAAGAAGGAGAGGCGTGCTGATTTTATTTACAAGACCATTCATTGAAGTTACCATTTTGTTGGACATCCTAGTTACCATTTTGTGACGGATGAATATTTTATTCCTGGGTAGACACCTGATTGGTACCTAATATCTTTGTTCCTGGGGTAGACACCCAATTCGAGATATTTTCGTTCCTGGGGTAGACACCCATTGGTGTTGGTGATACATATTTTGTTCCTAGGGTAGACACCCTATTCGTGATATTTTTGTTCATGGGGTGTTATCGCCTGTTTGTGTACGATAATTTTATTTTATTTTATTTTTGTATTCCCCGTTATTTACCTCAATGATCTCTAACCCCTCCCTTTCCCCATAAACCTCTCATCTCCCACCCTCCTTCCTTCCCCTCCCTGGCAAGAGTTGCTTTCACCTCCGCTTTGGTTCTTGCTGGGCAAATACACATTTCAGCTTTAACAATAACATGCATTTCTTGGGTTTACTCCTTCAATGATTATTTCAGAATTTCCTCTTCCATTAGAGAACATTTTTCATGTCTATTTACGAGTATGTATTTAGTCGCGTTTGTAATTTGAAGATGAGAAAGCTTACAGGATTTATCCCATTTCCATATGGTTGAAATTTGTATTTGGCTGAGAAAAGCACCTCTCCCGTCCACTTCGCGATAGCCCCTCTTGATCTATGTGCACCCCCTGAGTTTCAGGACAGGAGCCGCCACTGCCCGGTATATTGATTGATTCACACATTATTGTATAATTAATTGACATGATTTCAGGAATCTTGTGAAAGAACGGAAATAAATACTCTCCGAGAATTGTAACTTTTTTTATTTCTAAAAGTGAACATTGTATAGGTACCTACTTACTTAATAAATTGTCAAAATAAATGAACATTATTATAAAAATTTGTTGCACTTGTTTTTTTGTTTTTTCTTTTGTTTCTTGGCTCACCTGCCCCAAATTATGATAATATGAAAAGTAAGTAGGTAGGTACAAGAAAAAATAATATCCCAAGTGGGGATGGGCCTACCTCATTCCTCGTAATAGGAACCCTTGTGGGCACTCCCTGGGCTGTTCCTACCGTTTGGCAGAGTAGCAACAACGACATGAAAAAAAACATCATCTTCACCCTGAAAAAACACAAGAAAATTTTCAAAATATTGAGCTATAATCTATAGGTGCACCCACGAAATCTACGTACTCACTACTCCTGGAATACCATCGCGGAGTCAAAATGACTGGTACGGCTTAGCAATGTTTATTCTACTTGTACTTGTGGGCGACAAGAAAATAACCAATATTAATTTATAATAATGTTATGTACACACTTACCAGTCTCGAAAAATGATGAGATGAAATTTAGTAGAAATAGTAGAAATGGTAGAATTAGTAGAAATAGTAGAATTGAGATGAAATGGGTAGAACAAAACAACGCGGGAAAACATGAAAGACAAAACAACGCGGGAAAACAACAGCTGGACAGTTCTCCCGAGGCGCATTGCGCATTGGCCTCTTGCGCACGTTAGCGTTACGCCTCCATGTGAACCAACACTCGCGTTTTCAGCTTTTACGCGCCTCCCACCCTCGCCGCCTACGTCGATTACGCTTTTGAGCGTTTACGCGACCATGTGAACCCAGCTTTAGACATTCGTTCTTTCGCACACAGGCTCCATTTGGGCCCTAGTTGTCTCACGAAACTTTGCAGCCAGATCAGAATATACCCAGGGGTGCTCTGGGTGAAACTGTGTATGAAAATAGGTATTTTTTGTGTTTTAGTGAAATGAGCTTTTCAGTGTCGGTTTCCATGTTTTTTTGGGACAAGAAGAGGAATATGAAGTCGATTTTGACCAGAGTGGAAAATTGAGGCACTGCCAAAGGTTCTGCTCCCAAAATTGATTTTTTATGAGCCAAAAACCTGGGAAACTGTCTGATATCACCATCAGTTTGTATAATAACACAAGAAAAAGTGCCAACAGGTGAGTCAAGACAATTAAATGGTACTATCAATGTTCAAAAATAAGCTGTTAAAAAAAGTCAAGCCTAATTCGTGTTTTTGGGGGCCGAAATTGGTGGAAACAATCAGAAATAGCCATTTCAATAATTTCACATGAAAGAAACAGTAAATGAACAGCCAACATTTCTGTAGGTAAGTCCAGTAGAATAATAAACCCATGTGACAAGGGCTTTGGTTATCAATTTCCTTTGCATTTTGTAAATGTTCACTCTTCGAAGTAATTCTAACGTGAGCCGAGAGTTTGCCATCGATTTTGATAGTTCCTTAAAAATTGTTCCAAAAGTTTCCAATTTGTTCATTATTGACTAACAATATGAATTTGCCTACTAATAAGATTCTACCTAACCAAATGTAGGATAAAACCCAATTATTTCGTTTTTCGAAGACCAGTACATATCCCATGACCATGTTGGTAGTTGATTCCACTGAAAAGGCAAACCAAGGAACTACAGTAAAATCGTAAAAGGATAAATCAGCACCTGAAGATTCGCCAGGCACAGATTCCCAATCTGGGGAATCTTCAGCCTCGAGGCAGGTTGAAAAACCACACCTCTTGGTCGCAGTGAATCAGGGTGGCCCATCAGATTATGTAGAGCCCCTCTCATACCGGGAAGCTATGGCTGCGCCGGATAGGGATCTGTGGGAGGAGGCCATACGTAGTGAACTTGAATCACTAGAGGAAATGGGTACTTGGGAACTTGTCCCTAAGTCTAGTCTTCCACCCTGTACCAAGGTAATTAAATCTCGATGGGTACATAAGAGAAAAAAATCAGTCATGCAGCATGACTTAATGAGCGAATTTTCAAAGAAATATTCGAATTAATGGCTATGGTTTTGAATAAAGGAAAACTTCGGTCTAAAATTTGGTTTTCTATGTATATTCTCTTCGTATTTATTTTAATTTGTACGTTTTGTCCATCCTGATTCTACCGTTTGTTTATTACGTAATTGTACTAAGTGCTTATTTATTTGATCGCTGTGGGTAAATTCAAGGAGTTGTACTAATCGTTTGCCTCCCCCTTTTTTGCTTCGAACTCTCGTCTTCAATTAATACTTCTCACATTTTTCAATCTGACCACTCTAAGGGGGTGGGGGTAAGAGTTTAAAGATTATCCTAGTTTTGGGTAATTTTTGCGCACTTTAAATGCTCTAATTTAAGAACGGATTTAGATATCTAAAATCCGATTTCACTATCGTGTTCAGCGTGCAAAAACCTTTAAAATGAGGGGTCACTTGTTAGAAAATAACATTTTGGGGATTTTTGGGTAATTTTTGCGCACTTTAAATGCTCTAATTTGAGAACGGATCAAGATATCTAAAATCCGATTCCACCATCGTGTTCAGCGTGCAAAAACCTTTAAAATGAGGGGTCACTTGTTGGAAAATAACATTTTGGGGATTTTTGGGTAATTTTTGCGCACTTTAAATGCGCCAAAACCCTCCTTAGAGTAGGCCAATTTCGCCCATCTTCGAACTTAGCCTTTCGATTGCCAAGATAGATTTTTTGTGCAAATTTGAGCTGTTTATCTCAATTCTATCGAGAGTTATCGTCTGGAGTGACACATATATAAATAAATATATATATATATATACATATAAAAAAGTGTTAGATTTCAGGAATCGTTTTAGAATGGTCTGAAACGGATTTCTATGAAGAAAATTTCCTAAAATTTATATTATTTAAATTTCGAAGCCATTGCAATAGCTTCATTTTCTTTGAAAATTCGCTAAAAACCACAGTCATGCAGCATGGCTATAAGAGCGAATTTTCGAAGTTTTCGGCATCTTCCTCCTCCGCCTAAAATTTTCTGAAAATTAATTTTCGGCCAATGTTTTCCCAACTTGATACAAAATTAAAACAGGAGTAGTTTTACGCAAAGTAAAATTTGGGGTGGAAGGAGGGGGAGGGGGAAATCAAAAATGTTTTGAATACCAGAAGAGTAGGTATTGGGTACGTAACAAATTTTTTGTTCCATTTTTTGCCGAGCAACACCTCGGTTTGTAGATTTTCCAACGCTGAACACGATGGTGAAGTCAGAATTGCGATATCCCATTCCGTTATCAGATTAGAGCAGACGAACCAGGAAGAACATCTCAAGAAATAACCATGTTCCTCCATCTTCAAAGTGCTCCAGTTTGAGAATGGAATGAGATATCGCAATTCTGATTTCACCATCGTGTTCAGCGTACAAAAACCTTTAAAATTAGGTGTCACTTGTCAGACTTTTTCATTTTGGGAATTTATGGGTAATTTTCCCCCCCTAAAACTCCCCAAAACTCCCCCTTAGGGTGACCCGATTCTGCCCATCTTCGAACTTAGCCTGTCGATTGCCAAGACAGATTTTTCGTGCAAATTTGAACTTTTTATCTCAATTCTTTCGAGAGTTATCGTCTGGAATGACACATACATATATACATATATATATATATATATATATATATATATATATATATATATATTGCCAGAACATTGGTTTCAAACCGAATGATAAGTGAGGTTTAGGTCGGAGTTTCCCAACGAATATAACTGAATCAAATAGACTTACATATTTGGTGAAGTCAATAAAGACGAGTTTCACGAGTGCAGAAATATCCTTGTATTTGTGACGGAAACAGAGACGGAGAAGAATATCACTTGAAAAGTATAATATGAGAGTTTTATGAAAACACTGAACAGAGCTATGTCTTATTAGACGAGCGGAACGGAGAGGAGTGAGAGAAGATGGCGTTAGCCTCAATAGAACAAAGGGAGTTGGCAGATATGCCAACTTGATCACATACGAAGTCACTAGTTTCGGATATTCGGAAATTACAGATGAGTATAATTATTGTACTGAGTAATCATATGATTATCTGATTATAATTATACAACGGATTGTTTTGATTAATATGTGTTGTTACTCTACAAAGAGTCTAGTTCACGGAGGGTTGAACAAAGAGCCTATTTCGTTGTGGAATGACACCTCTAGTAGTGTGTCAGGTATGCTATAGGAGCGCTACTGTACATAGGAGGTCTTGCCGAGAAGACCATATTTTTAATACTCCCTCCTCTTCGAGGAAAGCCAGTCAAGATACCAAAAAGTAAAAAGCGAAACAACAATGTTCGCAGCAGACAATACGACAACATCAATTTGTATGAATTCGAATAGTGACCATTGAAAGAACACAAATTTCCTAAGTTGAACAGTGAATTTAACTTGAACGGTATCTGACTTAATGTGGTGGCATTATAGCGTAATCGCACGAAAGGAGAATCAAAGGTTAGATTACAGGTTTTAAATTCACTAGTCAAAAGCTGAATTTCCAAAGCTAGCAAGTGCAAATTGCTTAGGCATACACTGATTCATTTAGTATTTAACTAATTCAGGTGGCAATAATTCAAGTTTCAAATTTAAATAACACAAGGTTCAAATTTTCATTTCATTTAAAATTTAGAACTTAAGAGAATCAAAACTGATTGTAAGTCCGAACAACGGAGATTTTACAGATATCAGATATCGGAGATGTCGAAGAAGTCGGAAGTATCGGAGATTTCGGAGGAGTCGGAAGTATCGGAGATTTCGGAGGAGTCGGAAATATCGGTGAGTCTCAGAGAAGTTGCGGAAGTCTGAGAGTCACGGATGAGTCGGAGAGTTACGAAGCAGTCGGAGTGATGAGTCAATGGGGAAGTTACACCCATGGCTCCTTTGCTCCTGAAAGTGCAGAGAAAGAACAACAATTTAATTACGAAAGGTCAGTTGTTCACGGAATCTGAGAGTTGTGCACGCACAGCTTCACGATGTGCTTCAGAGTTTTGGAATCATTAGTCATGGCAACAGAAATTGCCGGAGCGCAGTCACATTTCAGCGTTGGAGTCAACATCGTTCCTGTCAAAAATTCACACAAACTTCGGATATTGGTTAGTTCTTTACAGGTGTCAGACATAGCAATATATTCAGATTCACAGGTTGATAAAGCAACATGAGTTTGCTTTTTCGATCTCCAGGCAACCATGTCCCCGAAACATTTAATCAGGTAATCCGTGGTTGAGCGACCGTTTGCGGAACTGGTCCCGAGGGATGCGTCTGAATACGCAATGAGATCTTCGGATTTTCCTGAAATCAAAATACCATAGTCGGAAGTACCTTTCGGATATTGTAGAATTTTCATAACATGGTTCCAGTCAGTGAGAGTGTACCCCACCTGTTTCCTGCTCATGAAGTTGACAGAAAAGGAGATATCAGGCCTTGTACAGTTCTGTATATATAGAAGTGACCCTATTACTTCCCTATAAGGCAGATCCGCACACGCACCCTCGTCCCCAGCTGACTCCAATTGAGCGCCCAGAGTACAAGTGGTTGGTGACATCGGAATTTCACTGATTTTTGATTTCGGATAAAGGTATTTATCAATCAGTGACTCAATTGCAGATTTTTGATGTATGAAAATCACTTGTTTGGTCGTATCTCTTATAATCTCAAAACCTAAGAATTTCTTTGGTGTTCCCAGATTTTTGATTTTAATTTCTTTCTGAAGATTTCGGATGACCTCAAGTGCTTTCTCATTATCGTTAGTGGCTAGCAGACAATCATCGACATAGATAAGCAACAAAACGAAAATCGAATCATGATGCCACTTGAACAAGCATGACTGAAACGGATATGCCTCAAACCCCAGGTTAAACAGAACTTCACTAAATTTCTTATACCAGAGGTTGGGCGATACTTTGAGACCATATAATGATCTTTTCAGACAACAGACAAATGGGTCAATTGGATCTTGTTCCAGCTCAGTCAACTCAACAAGACCTTCCGGAATTTCCATGTATACTGGTTTTTCCAGAGTGCCATGCAGAAAAGCAGTAGTCACATCCAATTGGAATAGATGCAATTTGCACCGATTGACTACAGACAAAAATAAGCGGACGTCACCTAGCCTGGCGACCGGAGCAAAAATTTCGGAAATCAAATACTTGTTGGTATCTGCGAACCCTTTTATCACTAATCTACTCTTGTATCGGATTGACCCATCAGATTCTCGCTTTTTCTTATGAACCCATCTAGACTTAATGGCAGTGGCGGCTCCTGATAGGAGCATAGGAGCATGTGCACCCCCAGCCAATAAACCAAACATAATAACCAAATTCCCCCATCCCATTTGAAGAGCAAGTCGGCTATTTACAGATAACAGGATTTTACTATTTGAATCGACGCGCGAAACCGAGCCCCACCGCCCCACTGGGCATCTGAGCCAAGAACCGATAATATTGAGAAAAACACACACACACTTGGAGCAGTTGCTCTCGTCCCCTCCCTTGACTCGTATTTCCTCATTGTTTCTGCCTGACATTTTTCGGTTTGAATGTGGCGGGCCTGTGAGATTGACCAATCAAAAGCAGCAAAAATGTTTAGCTCGGTGCACAGACTGTTGTTGCACCTCGTCAGGTTCGCTGCAGTCGCTCGAGGGCAGTCTCTGTTATCTGTTATCTCAATTCGGTTCCCTCCTGCATTATTATCTGTTATTCTCAATATTGGTCTTCGTTTTCGTGGTTTCGTCCGTTGTTTTCTCTATAATTTATGTTCCGTTTTTTCTGAAGTGACCAAAGTTTTAAATCTCCTGATTACTATACCTATGACAACATCAGAAAGTGAGAGAACGTTTTCATCTTTGAAGAGAATCAAAACAGTATTACGCAATTCCATGGCAGAGGACAGATTGGTGGCGCTTTCAATGCTGTCAATTGAGAAAGATTTGGTGAGATCCGTTCAAGATTTTAATGAGAACGTTATTGATATTTTTGCAAGTAAGAAGGAGAGGCGTGCTGATTTTATTTACAAGACCATTCATTGAAGTTACCATTTTGTTGGACATCCTAGTTACCATTTTGTGACAGATGAATATTTTATTCCTGGGTAGACACCTGATTGGTAATATCTTTGTTCCTGGGGTAGACACCCAATTCGAGATATTTTCGTTCCTGGGGTAGACACCCATTGGTGTTGGTGATACATATTTTGTTCCTAGGGTAGACACCCTATTCGTGATATTTTTGTTCATGGGGTGTTATCGCCTGTTTGTGTACGATAATTTTATTTTATTTTATTTTTGTATTCCCCGTTATTTACCTCAATGATATCTAACCCCTCCCTTTCCCCATAAACCTCTCATCTCCCACCCTCCTTCCTTCCCCTCCCTGGCAAGAGTTGCTTTCACCTCCGCGTTGGTTCTTGCTGGGCAAATACGCATTTCAGCTTTAACAATAACATACATTTCTTGGGTTTACTCCTTTAATGATTATTTCAGAATTTCCTCTTCCATTAGAGAACATTTTTCATGTCTATTTACGAGTATGTATTTAGTCGCGTTTGTAATTTGAAGATGAGAAAGCTTACAGGATTTATCCCATTTCCATATGGTTGAAATTTGTATTTGGCTGAGAAAAGCACCTCTCCCGTCCACTTCGCGGTAGCCCCTCTTGATCTATGTGCACCCCCTGAGTTTCAGGACAGGAGCCGCCACTGCTTAATGGCTTTAGTCCTAGGGGGTAAGCTGGATTTTGGTACGAGTTCCCAAGTGTTCATGTCAATCAGGGATTCAAGTTCCTCCCGGATAGCTCCCTCCCAAAAGTCCTTATCGGGAGAGGCCATAGCTTCTTTGTATGTAGAGGGTTCAGAATCCCCGTCTTGACATTTCTGAAGAGCAACAATATTTTCGGAATTTTCGGATTCATTGTTTGATTCTGGGTCATCACCCATATCTAGAATATCGGCCAAAGGTTTAGGATAATCTCGGATGCGGTCACCGTACACAATGGTCTCTATGCATTTCACATCACATGAATTTACCAGAGTTTTGTGCTGTTCGGAAAGTATAACGTAACCGGTGTCGGAAGATTCAAGCAAATATCCCTTTTTAGCATTCGGAGCAAACTTAGATTTACTGCCTACGTCCACATAGTGCACTAGACAGCCAAAACGTTTCATGAATTTAAGGGACGGAGGATATCCTTTCACCTTTTCAAACGGACTCTTAAACAGATTAGAGGAATGTGGCATGCGATTATACACAAACACAGAATAATTGAGCGCATGGCCCCAAAAGGATAATGGCATTCGTGCAGAGAGTAGATTTACTCTTATCTTATGTTTGAGTTCTTGATTAACTCTCTCCGCACATCCATTTTGTTGCGGAGTATGAGGTTGGCTTGGCTTCCAGATAATGTTCTCATCGGACATTAGTTTCTTCATGTCTGAAGTCTGAAATTCTAGTCCTCTATCTGAACTTATGCAAAATACATTTTTGTCTTTGGATGTTATGGATGCTATTTCACGAAGACACTTTCTGAGAGCCAAGTGAACCTCCTTTTTATTTTTCAGAGTGTAAGCAAACACATACCGGGAAAAGCTACAGACAAAGATTACTATGTAGGTATCATTGGAGCGGAAATTTGCCGGGCTGACTGGCCCCATTAAATCTGAGAACAAAGTAGCAAACGGATTTTCGGCTCTCTGTCGGCTTTGTGTATGTGATTTGCGGACAGTATTTGCCTGATGACAGTCCTCGCCCATTGTGACATTATCGGAGAATGTTATACCTTTCAGTTCTGGTAGGAACTTTTAGGCTGCATTTAAATATTGTTTTGAGGCGTGGTTCAGACGGAGATGCCACAAAATATCTGAACAATGCGGTGGACTGTACAATTTACTGATATTTTCATTGTCAAAATTTGAGAGTTTAGTGTCAATGGAATCTTGGCTTATCACGGGTGTGTCATCACAGGTCATAGGAGGACAGGATTCGGAGTGCTCCCTAGATTCGGAATGCTCCCTCCCAGACGAACCTGGATGCGTTTCCACATCACTCCCTCCCAGCCGAGCACCGACCCGAGAGGGAGTGCACGGCTGTCCACGGGAAGCAGCCAGGGTAGCATCAAGTTTGGGCCGTTTGGCCCCGGATATATCAGATAGCGAAAAATTAGCGGAATCGGAGTGGCGGGCGATCGGAAAGTCAACCCACCAAAGACCCCCACGGAAATAGCCTGATTTGATGACAGCACCCGTGTCCGCCCGAATAAAATCGACTTTATCTTTTAAGAACAGAACGGTGATGCCAGCCCGTGCAATTTTCCGAACAGAAAATAAATTGTTAGACAAGTTGGGACAGTACAGATCACACTGCAGCTGAGAAGGCTGACCATTATTAATGAAATCAATGTCGCCGCAGAAATCCACGGACAGATCCGCGTCATTGGACGCATTAGCGCACTTGAAAGTTCGCGTACTTTGCAAACGGCGGAAGTTACTCAAATGTGCCTTCGTGGCTGTCATGTGTTCAGTACACCCAGAGTCCACTATCGCCGTAAAGCAGTTAGAGGTTTCATCAAAAGATAACGCATTACCTGAAGGTCCGGGAGTTTCATGGAGAACATTGAGAGAGCTCGCATGTTGAGCTTCCTCAGGGCCCATGGCCACCCACACATCAGAATCATCCTCAGAGACGGCTAGGGAGGGTTGGACCACGGAGAAGACAGCATCAGAATGCTGCCCGAAAACCCGCTCAAGAAGTTTAGCTTGCCCAGCGGGCATCTTATATAAACGGGGACCCGGACCAGAGTGACTGGTCCCAGCATATTTGGGACTTTGTTTAGGTTTCGGAAGTTGTGAGTACCTATTTTTCGGATTGGAACGGAAGGAAGTAGACGTCTGACCAGTTTTCGGAATGGCCCCAGAGGGAGGCTTACTTGTTGCAGAAGGGGTTTTTGTCAGCACACTCGGATAAGGGCAGTTTGATGCCCGGTGAGCGGAAGACTTGCCACAGTTAAAGCATAATTTCTTAGCCCTGAAGCAAGTCGATTTGTTATGGCCCTTCTTTTTACAGTAGGTGCACACAACCGAAGATTTAATAGTGTGTGACGGTGGAGAGGATTTGTGAAGAGTCAAATCCTTTCCCGGAATCCCCCGATTCGAATATTTGTTCGGACCGCCTCCCCGCCCGGACTGCCCGCCCCTACCTCTAGTGGAGGCTACTCTTTGTCGGAAAACATGTGAACTGTCACCGGATGTTGGGGCTACTTGATCCCCTCGGAGCTCATCTTCGAGCAAGAGGTCTCTTAATTCTGAAATGGTAAATCGGAACCCCTGAAGCTCAGCTTTGGAATACGTCAAGGTCCCTTCAATTGCCATCTCGAAGATTTGTTTGACGTATTCCGGCGTGAGCATCCCTGGACTGATAGCAAACAATTTCTTTCGAAGGTCGTCGAAACGACCAAGAAACTCAACAGCTCTTTCTGCCGCCGGATCAAAACGAAGAGTATTGAAGGCAGTCACGAGGCGTTTTAATTGGAAGGTGGATGACGGATCACACACCCTCTGGAGTTTTTCTAATATCAGTTTCGGATCGGAAAGATCTTGCACAAGATCCTGGTAGTAGGTGTCTAGAGACTCCTGAATGAAGTACCTGACCTTTCTCCGAACAGTAACCAGCTCGTCCTCGGAAAAGGCGGACGGAGCCGGTTCCTGCGGATCCAGGACAAAGGAACACTCAGTCATCTCCAGCTGACCCACCACACTACGGCGCCAATATTTAAACTGGTCAGCGTCTTTTAACTTCGCCACAGGCGTCAAATGAACGGAATCAATTTTTCTGACCCTATATGGGTTTCTCGCATTGCCGGACAACTGAACATTCAAACTTGGAGGTATAAAGGGAGTAGATGAAGCGTTTCCATCTACTTCCATCGGAATAGCGGAAACGGTTAGAGACGGATTAGTGGCATTTGCCACCGGATGTACAACGGGAGCCACAGAGGTCGGAGGGTTCTGGACTTGGCCAGCTAAGTAATTTATCTTATTGTCCAGTTCAGATAATTTTTCAGTAAATTTTCCAAAGCTTACCTCCACGGAATGTTTAAATGTTTCGAGATACCTCGCCAGTATCTCGTCGGATGACCTGGCGGCCTGAAGCCTCAGCTGTTCTATGGACGGGTCAGAGACTGAGACGGACGGGTCGGAGGTCGGAATCTTAGCAGAGTCGCCAGGTTGTCCCAGAACTGCGTCTGGTATCGGATCAGCGAATCTCGCGCGGGCCATCTCTTCGAGATCCGCGATGGAGAATTCGTCGTGGGATTGGTCACTCATGACGAGAATCGGATGTTCGGATGGGAGCAAAAAAGATCTGCAACCAGAAAGCAGTATCACATTCGGGACATACACAATACACAGACATTGTTTGGACATTACATAAGTTCGACAAATTGATCAGTATTGACATATCAAAAACACCAGCGCTGGATTTTGTTACGGATTATTAAGACATGAGTCTTACGAACATTTAAGACCTGAGTCTGACATTTAGTCAGGTCCTCAGTCTTACGGATGCTGAAAAACGGAGTCCAAACATTTAGTACATAGCTCAATAACGGAACAAGGATCAGAAATCACCTCACTCATCGCTAAATGCAAATTGCGGATTAGTGCACCACATTCATCTTGGTAAAATTGTTCGAGCATTCGATATGCGTTTTCTTGTCTTGGTATTTTGTGGGCTTGGTCCTACGAAATGTGTCTTTATTCAAATATGCTTCAAATATTTCTAGTTTCTTATGTTAGATTTACAGATTTAGTCTTGAATCTACGGACTTTTCTTACTTCAGATCAACGGTTGGTAGTCTTGAATCTACGGACTTTTTCATTTCGGATTTACAGATTTTTAGACCTGAGTCTACGGACTTTTTGGATTTACGGATTTGTAGTCCTGAATCTACGGATTTTTCTTATAAAGAATTTACAGATTTTTCTCTTCACAGATTGGCGGGCTTACGACGGAGATGTGGCAACCTGTCAGTTCAATACGAAATCAGGGGTATGGTAATTTATAGGAATCACATGTTTCGGACGGATTTGACTCTTCTGATACTATTTACAGAAATTATATTTCGAAAATAGGTATCCAACTCTCATGATACATACGGACATCAAAAATTTTATAGCAGGTGAACTGACAGCGGAAAGACACATTTCGGGCCCTTGTACATATTTTTAGTCAACAATGATAAGGCTTTTTCGGATCGGAAAAACTCTCCCTGGTGACTGACGGAATACGTGCGACCTTTCTGCGACGGTGACATAAATGTCAACGGACCGTTCTTTACCTCCAGGAAGTTATTGCCCAGTGATCTTCCCTTGAGTTGCGGCCCTTGGGCCCATTGATTTTATAGGCCCGCCATTAGATACGTGCATTATGATTAAACCCGGGCGCGAACGTACAACGACGTTCCACCATGGGAGCTACGTACCGGGTACCCTCGTCTGATTTGACTTTTACGCCAGGAGTAACAGAAGTATCGGATGTGCACTGAAATCGACCACTCACGAAGTATCCATATAGGTACTATAAAGAATGCATTCTTTTATCGTGTCTTATTTATCGTTAGGCGGAACGGAATCGGAAGCCTGTGCACTAAAGGCAGTGGCGATCTTTCCTGACTCGGGCTGGTGGCATAACCACCATCGCGCAAACTCGTGCGCACAGCCACCTTCAGGGCCAAGGATGCTGTACGACTTCGCCCGTATGCGGATGGCGCTAGGAGACAGAAAGCATAAATTTTATCCGAAGGAATCTGGGTACCCTTATTCCAAACGGATATCGGAAGGAACCGGAGATCCATCGGACGGAATATAAACAATCAACGCACGGTTTACGCTCTCGATTATGAAATCGATCGGATTTTGTTCACAGGAGAGCTCTATCGGACGTTTCAGAACCTGTGAACAGAGCGTTTCAGTCACCCCCTACTCAACACCTTGGTGATGAAAACAGCAAGTCCCTCTGAACCTTTATTTGCCCTAAAAACCGGTCAGAAACGTTCGAGTAAATACGTGGTCAGTAATTTGTCAGTAAAACAGTCAGTTTTCGAAGCGACAACTAGCCCAGAGGGAGATACAAACAAGAAGTAAAAAAAAATTTCAGTCTGAGATCAGACCGAAAAATGAACAAAGCGGATGTCCGCCATTTGTCGTAGCGCGTCATTGCAACCACGATGGCGTCCTTGACAAAAACGGAACTCGGGAGGGAGCCAAGACAAAACTCCGGGAGAGAAGCCAAATCATTGTTAACATATTCATCACTAAGACCAAGACTTACTTTTGGGCGCTTATACGCACATCGATTTTAATTTGCTATAGAAACTTAGTTCATAAGACGTCTAACGATATCGTGCCAGAACATTGGTTTCAAACCGAATGATAAGTGAGGTTTAGGTCGGAGTTTCCCAACGAATATAACTGAATCAAATAGACTTACATATTTGGTGAAGTCAATAAAGACGAGTTTCACGAGTGCAGAAATATCCTTGTATTTGTGACGGAAACAGAGACGGAGAAGAATATCACTTGAAAAGTATAATATGAGAGTTTTATGAAAACTCTGAACAGAGCTATGTCTTATTAGACGAGCGGAACGGAGAGGAGTGAGAGAAGATGGCGTTAGCCTCAATAGAACAAAGGGAGTTGGCAGATATGCCAACTTGATCACATACGAAGTCACTAGTTTCGGATATTCGGAAATTACAGATGAGTATAATTATTGTACTGAGTAATCATATGATTATCTGATTATAATTATACATCGGATTGTTTTGATTAATATGTGTTGTTACTCTACAAAGAGTCTAGTTCACGGAGGGTTGAACAAAGAGCCTATTTCGTTGTGGAATGACACCTCTAGTAGTGTGTCAGGTATGCTATAGGAGCGCTACTGTACATAGGAGGTCTTGCCGAGAAGACCATATTTTTAATATATATATATATATAATATATAAAATTTGGTGACAGAGGGTAGAAATTTAAAGATCAACAGACAAAAAAGAAAACTTACAATTTCAAAGGGAATATTTCGCCTGCCGGCGTCTTCGGCCCAATATATATATATATATATATATATATATATATATATATATATATATATATATATATATATATAATTTTAATTTTTGGTGTCTTTCGGCAGGGAATTCAGGATAGTCTGAAACGGATTTTGGTATAAAAATCTTTCGGAAATTCGAGTTTTAAAAATTTTGGACCGAGAACAATAGCTTCCTTTTCTTCAAAAATTCGCTAAAAAATAAAAGAGGGAGTAAAAACAAAACGGAAGAAGGAGTAACACAGAAGGGAAAGGGAGAAGTAGACGCACGTCAACACACCTAAACGCGAGCACCAAGTGTATAACAGAAAAAATGTTTTCGAAGTAAAACAAAGGTTGCTTGCTCCACTGTTTACTTGTCCAGATACAGGGAGGGCATCGGAGCCGTCGTAACCTACCGAGCCGGTAGGTTGGATCCAAAATGGCCGTGGTAGTGGCCGGACTGAAGTAGTAGACGGGGCAGCAATGAAGCCCATCAAACCCTCAAGTTTCACTCCTTTTGCTGAGTTTTATACTTGCCCTTCAATTTTCCGGGACATACTAATACGTTCCCAACATGTCCAGGTAATTGTATTAAATAAATAGGTAGGTTTCAGGTTACCTGACAGTTTAACATAGATCTGTTTAAGCGAGGCACCTGCGGGCAGCGACCGCGAAATCAACGGGAGGTTTTTAATGAAGAGAACAAACTACGTTTGAGCAATACATTTTTATTAAAATGAGGTAGGAACAGATTACTAACTTATTATCAAAACATAATACGTGAGTGGGTACTGTTCTTTAAATGTATGAAAACAAACTGTTTGTGCAATACCTAGGAGGTACCTACATTTTTATTAAAGTTAGTTAGGAATTTATGTAAGAGGAACAAAAATGTACCTACTGTCTTATTAACAAAACATAATTTAAAAAAAACTGAAGTAGCTATAATTGTATGGTGAAACAGGATAAAAGAGAACGGAACAAGTCTAGGTACTTACAACGTACACCTATAATTATTTACTTATTAGGAACTGAATTTTTTTAAATTTACGATCTTTTTTTGCTGAGCTAATTCTACTTTGTGCTTGTGACTTTTTTCTTCAACGGCATTATTATTATTTTTTTTTTGTTGCTATAATTATTCAACAGAATGTTGCAGAAAGTGTCCACAAACTTGTCTGTCAGTGAGTTGATACTTGTCCCACATTCACAACACTGTAATTTTCCAAGTCTAAAATAAGTTTTTTCGAAGCGGTCCGAAATAAGGGATACAAACAATATATAGGTTTGAATGATAATTTCATTGAAATAGTCTAGCATATTTCACCTCGCCCTTGTCAAGTAATGAGATGTACGCATTTATTGCCGCGTGCATTCCAGCTCAATATTTTTGTCAAACGTTACGGTACGGAAACAATGAGTGCACCTGTTTTTTATTTTATCTGCAGCATAACCCGAGATGTACAGTAAAACCATCAAATCATTTTCGGAGAGGGGTGTTTCCAGACTACCATCGTCGCATGAAAATAGTGACTCATCAAAATGAAGTAATAAGTCATGGACGTCAATGTTAGGTTTTTCAGTAATGTGTTCAGTTTTGTCCAAAAATTCCCTCAACACCAATTTCCCTTTGAAACTGTATGTCAGGGAAATCAAATTTAGAAATTTCAATTTTGACTCGGATTCTATTATTTGAGTTAGTGACGTGGTAATTGCAGCCACTCACTTGTCTGTACTGGCCCAAATGGCCCTCAAGAGCGTCAGTCTGAAATTTGCTGTATAATACATACCTACTCAAAAGTTTAATTCCTCCCAACAGTATTTAGCCAATTCAATCTAAGTTTTAGTGGTGTGAGTAAGTGCGATATGAGTTTCGTTTTTTAACTTCCCATCCCAAGGACGGGACAAAGAAGGCGGAAAAATCGCATCAAAACGAAGAACATGTGGCGAAAAGCGGGCAGCCGCGGGGGAAGAAGCGTTGAAGCCCCGGCCACTGCTGTGACGTCACAAAGAGCCAGCCGCCCAACCTACCGGCTCGGTAGGTTACGACGGCTCCGCATCGGCGTACAAAACAGTGGAAAACCAACAGAATGGCATGGCTAATAGCGGAGGACATATAACCAAACAAAAACACACACCCTGCCAAAACTGCCAACCACAGCTCAAATTTGAGTTGGGAAAAATTTTGACTTGAAGATTTATCTTAACTTTATCAAGTAAAAGAAAAAATTTGACTTGAGTAAAGATTTTTCTTTACTTCGGGGAGTAATGTCTATGAAAGCGAAATCAGATAAAGCATTTCCTTAAGAAATTATTTTACTTTCAGAAGCAAAGTAAATTATTTTTACTTAAGTCAGGACTATGAATACGGCCCTGCGTGTCTTGGTATAGCAGTTTTCGGAAAGGTGTTCCTGGAGGAGACTATGGACACTTTGTCCACTGTTCCGCCGGTGTCCAGACTCTACCTCATCTGTCCACTCTCCCTCAATGTAGATGGAAATAGAAAAAAAATGTCTAAATTTTATAAATTTTTTTCAGGAAAAATGTCTAGAGAATACAGTCGGAGGACTGATTGTCGTACAGGTTCAGTAGAAGTGACGAAGAACCGGCATTCCTTCCCTACGAAGATGTGTGCAAACTTCCCTCACCATTAAAAGACACGGGAAAGATTTAAAAATATGATTTTTTTCTACGTTGATCTGACGAGTTATTCTCTTTTTTAATTTTTTTAATTAACATAGATTTGACGAGTTACTTTCTTTTTTAATTTTTTCAATTCATTTCTTTAACTTCAATTCATTCAGTTACTTACTTTCTTTTTCAAGTTTTCAATTAATGTTGATCTCTTTTTTTAATTTTTTCAGTTAATTGGGTTTACCTATTTGAAGGTGTTTCTATACATTCATTCAATCCCTTCTAAAGAATTTCAAAACCATTCAGTTCTAAATTGTTGAAGTTTTTGTTGTTGCGGCAAAGTTTAAAAATCTTACATTTTTTCAATTTTGGTTTTTTGGGAATGGTTTTTGGTTTATTATTTTCAAAAATGAACCTTTGGAATCTCTTTTTTGTAGCCAGTTGCTGCAACAATGTTTCTGCGTTTTGGTTTGTTATTTAAAGTCTTACTTTATTATTTTTTTTTAACTCAGCTTTTGAGGTATTTCTAAACTTTAAACTCCTTTTTAGCGAATTTTCGAAATTCGCTATTAATTTATTCATATTAATTTTTCAGCATTTTAAAATATTCCAATCTAGTCCATTTTTCGGGGGAAAGCATGAAACGCAATCCGAAGCTACATTTTCCCAATACAATCGTTGCTATAATTGATTTTTAAGACTGCATAGCTTTAAGGTGAACTTTTATTCAACTGATAATATACTGGTGTTACCAACAAAGAGTTTCTGTGATATTCCAGGCTGAAATCCGCTGTGTTCGTACTCGATAAAGTGATGAAATTGCCAATCTGAGTTGTGTCCATTGTCTCCCTACACCTTGTCCATTGTTTCCAGCACTAAGGGAGACTGGACAAAAAAGTATCTTTGGAAAAACGCGATTTCTGTTCGTTGTTTTTCGAAAAAATCGCTACAGGGCTTTTCTAGATAGGTGAGATCCTACTGCATCAGATAAAAATGAGACCGCAATTTTAAAAGTCAAGGGGAGCCGAGAATTTGAATTTAAGTGAAACTGTCCATTGTCTCTCCCGGCCTCTCCCCTACACCCTGTTGAACTAACCGCTTTAGCTCCTGTTCAGTTCTCTTTGTAGTCAGATGGCATCCGGATTCAAAAGTTGTGGGAAGCCACTGATTCGGGCAGTTACTGCAACTTGACTCGGGCGGTGGGACCGAGAGGGAGAAGACCTTCTGCGCCTCTTCCCCGCGCATCGAATGGAGGGAGACATATAAATATCCCCGCTCCCCGCTGTCGATTCATTCCCCGAGACGTTACCTGAGACTTCCCCGAGATCGTAGTGTAGAGAGAGAGAGAGAGAGATTTAGCCATTTTGGATTGTCCCCTGTGTAGTAGTATAGAAGTGTTAAGAAGTGACTTGGATCTTGAATTTTGACTGCCCCTTTTGAAAGCTCTTTTATAATCGACGCCAGGAACTAGAGGAAGACGGGAGGGTTATTTTCAACCACCAGCCACGACCGAGGACGCCAGACGAGCCCCTTTGTCTTTTGCAACAAAGGTGCTGCTGTAATCCCCGATTCTGTTACAGGCAGAGAAACGCAGGAGACCTGGACGAAGCTGGAAGGACTCTACACCAGACGAGTCAGGACGGATATCGGAGGTAAGACTCGAAAACCCTTAACTTCTTATTTGGAACTTAGGCGACACTGTCGCGTAAAAGCGCCCCTCAGGCCTTCTACAAACATTCAATTCCTAACAGAGGTAATCCAGAACGTTTCCTGTTGCGACCCCAACTTGTCCCTAGGTTTCTTGAATAAATCTTTTCGTACTAGTTAAATTCCTTGGTTTCAATCATTTCTAACACCGTAGAGTCACCCATTCTAAAGCCTTTCAGTCACAGCGTTTTGCTAGGGAAGAGACTCCTAACCTGCCACGGTACTGTGCAAAGCCGTTGCAGGGCCAACTGCCAGTCTACAAAATTCTTCCAGGTAATCTTCAAATTCCTGTTGTCTGTTCACCTCCAATCACTCGCCATCCATCCTTCGGAGGTAGAAATAGGTATTTGAACACATTACATCTTCTTCATCGGAAACGGTACTCGCCTCGCTGGATAATGTTTTGGTACCGCGTTTTCTTTTAAATGTATTCTTGCCTGAGTCCCTTTATCCTTCCCAACTCGTTGAAAACCTCTCGAAACTCCTCCACAATTTTATCACTGCAATCTTTTGGTGTCTCCTTTCTGCACGACTCCTCTACTTTTCGAATGGACACATTCGGCGGTAGTTTCATACCAAATTTGAGCATCCATGGTAGTCCAAATAATGAGACATCCTCTCCATTTACAACCGCTACTCCGATATTCCTTGTTTTATCCCCTATTGTGCCCTGCATCTGCTGATCCTGCATTCCCCCAAAATATCGTGTAGTTTTCAAAGGCTACAAACCTAGATTTACACCCAACAAGTTTTGGAGACACGATTTTTTTCCATACTGCTTTACTGATTATTGAGGCCCTTGCTCCTGAATCAAACTCCATCACCACCGTCACTTCATTTATTTTCACTGTTATTTTTGCTTGAGGTATTTTGTTTTGTTTCACGGTAGCTCAGCTCAGCTCAGCTTGATGCATGCGTACACTGCTGTTTACAGCAAATTTCATGGCAACATCGCAGAATACTCCGGATGGTCTCAAAAATGCAGAAAAAAATCTCAACTAAAAATGCGAGAAAACCCACACCTCAAAATACAATTTCCCGAGATAGGGATACTCTGGGCATTTCAACCTCTAGGAGTTGAGCGACGTTAGAGAGTTCTCACAAAGGTTTGGCTGCTAGCCCGTAGACGGGCCTAGGTACGTACGAAGGAAAGTGCGAACTGCGCATGCGCACGTTTGGGTGGGAACGACCTAACTTAGCTCGTCAACATTGGATGCCACCAGTCTACGTAAACGACCTAGCACTAGGTCGTGTGGGCCGTTTCCCGTACTATCCTTCCACCAAGGAAACCTCATCGCATAGATTGCCTTCTTCCATGGCATTTTTTGTGATTATTTGTTTGTGTTATGTACGTGTATCTGATAGTGTGCGTCTTTTTTCTCTCGATTTTCGGTTTTTCTGCTGCATAAAAACACTACATATCTACATTTTTTTGAAAACCGTATTAGGAAATAGTTCTGTGATCCTTGAATACTGGAAAATGTCAATAAATTGTAACTGGCCAATTTCTCTATGTCTATGGACAACCTTACAGTTTTTTGGCTAATAATTTCTACCTATTAGCCACTAATTTTTGCGAAATAACTTTAATTAGCCAAACCTTTAGTTTTGCGGCTAATTTGTCTCGTGTCTATGGGCAACCCTACATTATTTTCCATTTGAAAATAGTAATAGGAAATGTTTCTGTGATCTTTAAGACTGGAAAATCTTAATTAATTGTACCTGGCTAGTCTATGAACAACCGTATAATTTACTAGCGAAGATGAAAACTAAAAACGGCTTTTTAAACTGAAATCTTCAAGTGATGAGAATATGATGAGAACCGTTCAACCTTAACGTTAGCGTCACCCATCGAATCAGCTTAGATCGTTCAACGACATAACTTTCACGACCTTAGATCATTTCACGATCTAAGAGGTTAGTATCCGATTTTTTTTCCTTAGATCGTTAGCGCGGAGATCTTTAGTCCGTCAACGACCTAGTGGCCACACTTTTGCGAAAACTCTCTATTAACGCCGAGCTAGAGCCCAAACGGGACCCTTATATACTTAATTTCATTAATTTTGGTTCATGGGAACTAAGGAAAAAGCCACGGACAGTGGCGTTGGATGGCGTATGGAAGTAAATATTTGTATTCGATATTCGTATTCTACATCTCTTAAAACGTAAAAAATGAAAATGGTACCGGGGGGGGGGGGGGGGGGAATGTTTCGTGGTCGATTCCAAAGGTTCATTATTGAAAATAATAAACCAAAATCCTCCATAAAACAATGCAAGCGTGAACCAACCACATGCCGACCCTCGGCTTGACACAGCTTCTGGGCTGTCTGACTGCGTATAAAGGGACAAGAAAGTTCAGCTATTCACTAGTGGTGGGCAGTCAAGTTGGTCGTTGCAAATTTTGTAGAGGGTGATGTCACTGGCTACCCGCCTAGTGGAAAGTGGCAAGGTCTTGAAGCCTGTCAGTAGTTCCGAGTAATGGGGTATGTGGTTTTCATGTTCGAGTACTAACCCTGACTTATACGCGAGGGATCTATAAAAACGTTTCTGCACGGATTCTACTTTACTGGCATACCTGGAAAAATGAGGGTTCGATATGATGGAGCAATACTCAAGTTCTTAGAGGGACTCGGCTGAACTGATGAACGGGCGATTGTGTCCCAAAGAACGCATCCCAGAAGTCAATGAACTGGTGGGAGTCAGTGAACTTCTGGAATTTAAATAATCTTACACGTCCCTATCTTCTCTATTCACTATAGGGTATTCCTTTTTGAAATTCATCTGTTTGAAAGTTGCTCTCAATTTAGGATCCTAAACAGTAGAAGACCATAGGTATTTTCAGAACACTTGAGCCGAAATTGAGGGATTGGTATCTACCGGTCATTCCTTATCAAGTGGTCGCAATTCTCATTGTTTATTCAAGTAGGTAGGTACTAACATCTTTCATCACAGCGGACAATTTTCATGTCTAGGAATTTTTTATTTTTTGACCTCAGAATCAGATTTAGCACCCTTGGAAACCCCCAACTGCCAATTTACATATCAAAACTCTGTGTAGCTTGGGCAAAAAATTGATAAAAATAAAACGAAATGACTTCATAAGTGGATGGCGCTGAGGGTTCCCCCCAGGCGGACGCTGGGTTGAGAACCTTCACCTATGACGTCATTTCACTTTCTTTCCACTGGTTTACGGCCCACTTTCGATCATCGGATACCCCTCATATAGCACCTTTTCGGAAAGCACTCACCAAGATCTTTTATTCAAGAAAATATAATAAAACAGGTGAAATTGCCCATTATTTGAAACCATTACCAAGTTTGAATGGACAGTTAAGTACCCGCCTAAAAAATAGGAGTTTGGATGGATGAATTCAAATGGGGTTTGCTCTCTGTACAATATTAACGTCACGTAAGGACCAGTGATTGCTCGAAAAATGGAGGCAAAATAATTAGGTTTATACAAGTCAAACATATTTTCTGTATTGTTTTTTGAACTTTTCAAAATGATAGTCGTCAGTAGCCTTTTCCACTCCGCCCTTCCTTTTTGTTCCTTTATCATCTGTTGGTTTGCTCATGGGAATTGTTGGCCTTGGGTTCTGTTGTCTGGTTCTTGAGGTTTCTTCGATGTTGACTGTAACATTCAAAAATCGTTAGGTAAGAGTAATGACGGATGTCACAATAAAAGGCAATATTGGCAACTGGTACCGAAAATATTCTCCCCAATGATCCCAGTGTCGAGCCAGTGAACTAGAGTGTGTCAGATTGGGAGTGCTGTCTCTACTGCTGTGATAACGGGAGTCAGCTGTCGTAACTAGTGTATCATGTTTTTGTTTTGTTTTTCTGTTATTATGACTTCACTCGCGGATGTTATAAATCTACCTCGGGTTATGTAAGGCCAATAAGAGAGGGGGGGGGGGGGGGGGGTAAGGTTTAAAAGTGGGCAGTCAATGAAAAGTTGGAACATGTGATCTAAATAAATACAATCACTAGTTATACAAACTTATATTCACAACTAACCTAACGCTGCAAACGTCCACATTGATTTATCAAAACCATTGAGGGAAAGGGTGATAATTGGGACAACTTATTTACTTGAATGAACATTCAGACACATGAATATTCATTTATTGTTTATTTGAATATTTAGGGGTGAAGCCCAGTAGGTACATATAATAAGAAGATGAAAATAATATATTGCTATTTGGCTGAGAAATAAATAAAGAATTCTATTGGAGGTACTGGGGCATTCCACACTAGCACCCCTATAGGAAACTGTTGTTACCATAAAGGCTCCCCCACCCCAGAAGTTCAGTTCACATTTGCCTACTGTATGTGTGCGAATCCATTAAATAAAAGAATATAAAACTAAATTCTGAGTGCTTCTAATCTCAGGTGAGTCCTCCATAATATCCTACGGGTTATTGTGGCCCAGTGTTTCGAGTTTCTGTGGGTGAAGTGTTCGCAGTTAGGAAGGGTTTTAGCCAGAAAACGCAGTTTCTCCACCTGTGGAGTAGTAGTCGTGATAAACGATGGCGAACACCAACGCTAACACTTCTCTGCAAAATGTGAAACCGTTTGATGGTTCGGGATTTGTGGAATGGGAATTCTGGTTGAGGATTCATCTTGACAGGAAGGATTGTTTGAAAGCCCTGAATGGAAAGGACGTGAAAGACACATCCATTGACGTGAAGGAATGGAACCAAATGGATGTTATGGCTCCATGGCCCTACTGGCATGCGCAGTAAGGGTGAGGCAGATTCACTGTTGTGCAGACCCAGCCAGAGCTCCAAGCCAAGTGGTCTGGTATTCGTGCTGTCCCAGGGCAGATGATTCGGGTTTGTGCTGGCATGCGGTCTAAATAAACTTTTATAACCTGAATATCATTCCCCAGTTCGTATAACCTTAAGCGAATTTTGGAAGAGGATTGTGATGGTCTAAAACTCAGAATTTTTATAATTTACTCCTAACTTGATTCATCATTTGAATTTTTGAATAGTTTTCTGGTGAAGTATATGAGAAATTTCCACTCTTATTTTACTAACACTTGATGTTGGCGTTTCTTATTTGAGGACGATAACTTGGAATTGTGACCATTTTTCGAGTTAGAAAGGGGTAACCCCCATCCTGTCATTCGTACCCGGCAGCCCTAAGGAGGCTCCCTGTAAAATTTCAGCATCGCATCATGAGTGGGGGGAAAATTAGCCTCAGGGCTCACTCCCCCACCTTGTCACTCGTACCCAGCAATCCTAAAGACGCTTCCTGTCAAATATCAGCTTCGCAGGATGAGGGGGAAAGAAATTAGCCTCAGGGCTCACTCAGCTGATCGAGGAGGGACCTCATCTAGCCATATGTACCCAACAGAGGCTCCCTGTCAAATTTCAGCTTTATATTTTCAAATGTAAGTAGGTTCCATTGATGAATAAACGAACCTGTGAAGTTCATTTGTAATTATATCCAGTGGGACACTTGAGAACGTTTACATGTAGTAGTTCCCTTGACTACCCTGCAACAGCCTGTTTTTAGAGAAATTCGAATCAGAAAAGTTCGAATCTCCTGCTAAAGATGAAACCTTGCCGCACTCCACGGAGCGCTCTGCCATCGCACGGCCTGCGCTATTGGCAGTACTGGCGTCCCCCCGCAGCATCTTCACTCTTTGTAAGACGGATCCCAGCAACTGCCAGCCATGTCCAAGACAACAGGTAGGGTGTGGGGGGTCCTAAACGTTTTCAAGTGTCCAACTAGATACAATTACAAATGAACTTCACAAGTTCGTTTATTCATCAATTATATCAGTGGGAAACTTGAGATCGTTTACATGTAGATTGTTTAAAGAACCAAACCAAGCTAGGCAGTTGCTGTAGGGAAAAAATGAGGCCGCAACAACGCAAAAACGAAGGCCGCAACTGGTCCTTAAGACCTGACAAGTACAGACACACCGAGTCAGTAATCTGACTTCTTAACCAAAAAACCTCATCCTAGTTCTTTTGCCTCTGCAACTCGGGGAGAAAGAACAAGCAGGGTGAAACTTGGATTTTTTTTTTTTTTAATATCACAAGTTAGAATATTACCAAAAAGGTAAATAGGTATACTGTGTTATACATAGCAGGAAAAGGGGGTACCAGTAATTATATACTGCGACATACCATAGGTAGATAGGATAACTCAAACTCATAGCAAAATATCTGTGGTGACTGTGTGCGGCATGTGCTGTCACCTGAAAGACAGTGAAGCGGAATAGGAACCCAACAGTTGAGTGAAACACGGGAGATCAATGACTCCTCAGGAGCCAAGGACCGATTATAGAAGTTAACAATCACTGCCAAACGTCTTGTCCACCCTGATGCCCTAAAAATAGTATCCAACGTGGCATCCACCCTATTTCCAGTGGACAGTACCTATGCGTGCATTCTGGATGATGGATCTCAGTCTCATTTTCTTTGGAAATCTTGTTGTGAGAAATTGGGTCTTAATACTTGTCCTCTGCATTCAATTGTTGAATGTTTGGGAAAGGGAACAGCTCCTGTCCAGAAATTGACTTCGTTCACGTTCCGATCGACAGTGAATCCAGATGTTCAGTTTTCCATCGATGCTTTGGTAGTCTTGTGCGAACCTCCGAGTGAGTAACATCGGTCAGAGCTCTCGTGAAAAGAAAAGAAAAACAGTTAGTGCGAACTCAGCATTACTTTCATTGTGCCGATGAAATTGTTAAGTGTCAACACAGTCGCGGCCATCGGCCGTGTTTTATAAACACCTCTCGGGTTCCCGAGGTGTCGCGCTGGAACCGAGCAATATGGAATGCTGTCCGAGCAATATGGAAGAAACTACATCAATCTTTCAGGTAGCTTTGAAAAATGCTCGAGAAGCCCTTTCAAAGGAGTATATTAAGCCAACAGACCAGCATCTATTAACCGAAATTCACGCGTACAGGTCGTCCCTATCATATCTTTGTGGCGTGTTAGAGCAGGCTGACGTGGAAATCGTTAATCTCAAAAAAATTAACCTAGCGATTAATGTCAAATTAGCTTCTCTTGAAGCTAGTCACGAATCCATGAGTATTTCAGGCGATCAGATCGAAGAATATTCGACTGACGAGGAACAACTCGCCTATGATACAGGGGCAGGCATCATATTTAAGGCCGCCCCTTCCACAAAACGAAAAAGGAAGAATTCTCCAAACAAAAATGAGAATCTAAATCAACAGCCGAAAAAAGAAAAGGTTTTCAAGCCACCTCCTATTACGCTTGAGCCTTTAAATGATGTTGCAAGCTTTCTCAAGCTCAAGGAGAAATTAAAAGAAATTGCTCCTAATGCTCTCACTTCCACTTTGGTGGGTGGCCAAATAAAGATGAATGCCAATGACTCAGATGAATACACTGCAATTGATAACTATTTAGACAGCATTAATTGTTTATACTTCTCTTTTCAAAACAAGCAAACGAGACCATATTCCGCAATGCTAAAAGGACTTCCTGGCGGCCTTGATGAGTCAGTTGTACTGAGCGCAATTCAGAACGAGTACCCAGAATCTGGAGTGCTGAAGGTCGCCCAAAAATTACGATGGCGCACCAAGGAAAAACTTGACATGTACATAGTCGACTTTAAAGCAGGTTCTGACGTCAAGAAAATCCACGAAATCACCAAGTTGTACAACTGCAAGGTGAAATTCGAGGCGATCCGCCAGAGCAAATTCGTTCCTCAATGTAAACGGTGCCAAGAGTTCGAGCACACGCAAAATTACTGCAAAAAGCGCGCCCGGTGCGTCAAATGTGGTAAAAGTCATGAAACGTCTACCTGCACAAAACCCAAAACGGAACCTGCGACCTGCACAAATTGGGGAGGAGATCATACTGAAAATTACCGTCGATGCCCAGTTTTCTTGGCTGCATCGAAATCGCATAATAATAAAATCAGCGAAGCAAAAGGCCATCCTGGCAACCAGCCAAGACAGACTCATAACAATGCTCAGCCGTCTACAGGGTAGGTTCAATTTACTCCCAAAGTCCCTATCCTAAGCAAGAACCGACATTTTGGTCACACACCGGTGTCATATGCACAGGCAGCAAAAACTGGTATTGTTCAGCCTTCATCCCAGCAACCAGCACAATCCATGGAAAGCATGCTGCAAACCTTACTCTCCCAGTTTGGTCAAATGCGACTGGAAATGCTTACTATGAGTCAGAAAATAGAGGCTTTGGAAAACAAATCAAAAAAGCCTAGCCTAGCCTCTCAATTTTCAGTCGCCCCAAATGAACAGTCTCAGAATCATGGCATGGAATGCCAACGGGCTCAATGGGCGAAAGCTGGAGCTTGACTTGGCTCTGAACTTTAATAACATAGACATTTGCCTAATCTCAGAGACCCACTTCACAAAAGAATCATATTTAAAAATAAAAGGATACAAATGTTACCATGCCCTCCATCCCAGCAACAAAGCACGAGGGGGTAGCTCTGTATTGATAAGAGAAAACTTGAAACATCATGAATGTGCCAAGCTTGAGACAGAGATGTTTCAGATATGTGCTATCTCTGTAAAAACAAAGTCTTACGAAACCTCCATAGCAAGTATTTACTGTCCACCAAAGCACAACATAAAACAAGAAGACTATGCCAATGCATTTGAGCTATTAGGCAATTGTTTCATCATTGTTCTTCAATGCGAAGAACACATGTTGGGGCTCTCGTGTTACTACTACGAAAGGACGAGAACTGTCCCAATACATGAACAGCCACAAATGTGAACCTTACTCAACTGGAAAGCCAACGTACTGGCCGTCCCACATACATAAAAAACCCGACCTAATTGACTTTTTCATCATGAAAAATATTTCAGCAAACTACGTGCTTGTAGACGAATGCTTTGATCTCAGCTCTGATCATTCACCGATCATCCTCACGCTGAGTGAACAAATCATTCAGAGACCTCACAACCCAGTACTAGTCAATAAAAAGACAGATTGGGACAAATTCAAAGTAGAAATCAATCAGTACATCGATCTATATGATGTACTTGAATCTCCAGCTGACGTTGATCGTGAACTCGAACAAATCGTATACAAAATTCAAACAGTGGCATGGGAAAATACTCCTGAGGTTGTCAGAAAATTGAAAGGGCTCAACTACCCACGTGAAGTTATTACGATGATCAAGAAGAAGCGTAGAGCCAGACGTAAGTGGCAACGAACGCGTATTCCAGCTCATAAGGTACAATGGTATTCGTATGCCAATGAACTTCGTGACATGATGAAAGAGATTGAAGAGGGGACCCAGGAAGAATTCATCACTTCCCTTGCGACTAATCGTGACAGTGACTATTCCCTATGGAGAGCGACTAAGCATCTCAAGCGTCCTATCGTACAAGCACCACCAATCAAAGATGAAGCCATCAGGAAGTGGAACAAGTCCAATCAAGAGAAGGCTGATGCATTTGCTCGTTATCTGGCCAACATCTTCAGGCCGAACCCCGGAAATCCAGAAGAAGAGCCACTGGAAGAAATTCCAATAACAGACCAGGCAACTGATATACCACCCGTTACGGTCAAAGAAGTCCAAAAACCATTCTCAGTGAGATTAATCCAAAAAAGGCTCCTGGATATGACCTGATCACAGGTCAAATACTCAAAAACCTCCCTCGTAAAGTTCTAGTGAAGATCACAAAGATAATCAATGCCTCACTCAAACTTCGCTATGTACCACAGTTGTGGAAATTAGCCGAAGTTATCATGATTCAAAAACCCGGTAAGCCAGCTGAACAGTTAACGTCGTACCGGCCAATATCCCTGCTTCCCTTGTTATCAAAACTATTTGAAAAACTAATCCACAAGCGATTGATATCAGTTGTAGAAGAACACAATCTGGTACCTTCTCATCAGTTCGGATTCCGTCAAAAGCACTCCACTATCGACCAGGTGCATCGGATCACGAGCGTCATTGAGCAGGCGCTAGAAGACAAGCAAGTTTGTTCTGCCATCTTTCTCGACGTAACCCAAGCGTTTGACAAAGTTTGGCATGATGGTCTAAATTTCAAACTCCGAAAAATGCTACCAGCAAAATACGCAGAATTATTACAATCCTATCTTTCAGATCGATACTTCCGAGTAAAACATGAAGATGCCTACTCAGAAGCGTACAGAATACATGCTGGTGTTCCACAAGGTAGCGTGCTTGGCCCACTCCTGTATGTCTTGTTCACCAGTGATTTGCCAGAACGAGAGGAGAACACAATAGCAACGTTTGCGGACGACACAGCAGTGCTTGCAGTCGGCGAAACAAATCACGTAACAATACCTAAACTCAGAAGATCCATTAAGCAACTCCAAGACTGGACATCAAAATGGAGGATCAAGATGAATGAAACGAAATCGGTTCATGTCGACTTTACCAATCGCAAGCTCGACTATTTCCCAGTTCATCTCAACGGTAAGACTATACCGCACGCCAATGAAGCCAAGTATCTAGGCATGACCTTGGATGCTAAATTGCGGTGGAAGTCACATGTCAAGAAAAAGAAGGCAGAACTTTTACTCAAGTTCAGAAAAATGTACTGGTTAATGGGTCGACACTGAAAGCTGTCGATCCAGAACAAATTGACTTTGTACAATCAAGTCCTCAAGCCTGTTTCCCCCCCTCAAGGCCCTCAAGTCCTGCAGCTGTGGGGCTGCACTGCTCAAAGCAACCGTGATGTTATACAGCGGTTCCAAAATAATGTACTGAGATGTTGTGTTGACGCGTACCGGTACACCAGAAATGTCCGACTACACAAAGAACTTCGTATCCCAACCGTAAATGAAGTCATCAAGACGCAAGCCATAGCCCATCACAAGCGGCTACAAGTTCACGTCAATGAAGAAGCTGTCCAGTTGTTCGACGTTGACAACCTACTCAGACGTCTCAAGAGAAAGAAGCCTCATGACCTGTGGAAGTGAGTGTGGGTGTTCTCGCTATAACTAAAGCCGTTCAGTAAAAATTCAGTGAACGTCGCACGTGCAACACTTAGCACTTCTAACTTTCAAAAACTTCAGGAACTTAGTTCAGTACTTAAGTTTCGTTATTTCAGAATCACATAAATATATGTCAGAAATATGTTGCTAATAAGTTGTTACTTGGTGCAATAAATCATTTTCAAAAAAAAAAAATGCTTTGGTGATGTATGTATGATTTGACTGACCATATCCCCACAGTTCCAGCTGATTTGACGGAATTGGCCATTGATTTGCTCATTGGAGCTCAATTGTGGCCAATGATTTGTGGTAGTCGTAAAGTAGTAGGACCCCCTAACTTGCCAGTGGGATGGTTGATCATGGGTTCCTCTCCTGCAGTATCGCACTCATCTACGAGTTTAAATTTCTTGTCACTTGAGGAACCAGGGGACAAGCTGTTGGAGAAATTTTGGCTTATTGAAGAGGCACCACTGGCTCTAACTAGGTCCCCAGATGATGAAAATTGTGAACGGCTCTTAATTTTGGCTTATTGAAGAGGCACCACTGGCTCCAACTAGGTCCCCAGATGATGAAAATTGTGAACGGCTCTTAATTTTGGCTTATTGAAGAGGCACCACTGGCTCCAACTAGGTCCCCAGATGATGAAAATTGTGAACGGCTCTTCACCCAGACTGTTCAGAGGAATGGAGGGCTCTGCCCTTCGTCTTTTTCCCCAACTGCTTGGTGACTCGTTTCAACATGACAACTTGTAAGTTTTTGGCTCTTGAACGACACTTGTCGAAAACTCCAGAAATACAACAGTCTGACATAATGAATGGATATTTGGATGAGGGCTATCTTTCGATGGTTCCCCCCGATCAATTAAATCGACTAGGTGCTTCATGCTACATCCCATATCACGGTGTACTACTAAAGCCAGATAGTACTAATACTCGCTTTGCGTGGTCCTGAATTCAAGTGCCAAAACCTCCTCAGGTCTCTCATTGAATGATATCCTGCATATTGGTCCAAAACTTCAGAGCGACTTGGTCTCTGTGCTGTTGAATTTTAGACGGTTCCAGTATGCCTTAACTGCCGGCGTTAGACAAACGTATCTTCACATTATGGTACGCCCGGAGGATCACCACTTCCTGTGCATCATTTGGCGTTTTAGTCCACATGAGAGATTGCGGATCTATGAAATGAACACTGCTGTCTTTGTGGTTGCCCCATCACCATATCTTGCATTGCGTGACATTCATGAACTGATTACCCAAGAGGGGAATAGGCTACCCTTGGCTGCCAATAGTGGCTGGCAGCATGTTCCTTGCTAAGTGGGCTTCCAATTTGCCACCTGTTCTATCTTTGATCCCTGAGGAGCTTAGGTCTTTGGGATAGTTATCATTGGATACTGAGACATCAGTGAAGGTATTGGGGCTCCAATGGAACCCAGCTCAGGATGTCTTATCAGTCAAAGTAAATGTGCCCCCGGATGTCTGTACTAAGCGAGCTATGTTATCAGCAATTGCAAGGATTTTTGATCGCTTGAGATTCTTGGCGCCTTTGATTATTATGGCTAAGGGTTTCATCAAGACTTTGTGGACTCTTCATTAGGATTGGGATCAGACTCTATTGGAAGCTGTGTGTCGTCAGTGGAAGGAGTTTCTCTATGAGCTACTCTTGTTACATGATTGGTGCATTCCCCGTCATACTTTTATCATGCCAGGAACTTATTCGGCCCTTGTTGGATTTTCAGGTGCCTCGCAGACAGCATACGGAGTGGTGCTGTATGTTTTAACTAGATTGCAGAGTGGTGATGTCAAGCTTGATCTTTTGCTTGCCAAATCGAAAGTAGCCCCTACAAAAACCATACGCATCCCCTGTCTTGAGCTCTGCACCACAGCATTACTTTCATCTTTGATTCGGCTAGTGTTGGATTGTTACGTCGACATACCTTTGATAGAATCTTTGTATTTACGGACTCTACAGTCATCCTTCACTGGCTTTCGTCATCGCCATCCCGATGGAAGGTGTTTGTATCAAATAAGGTCTCCCAAATACAAGAGAACACTGACCCTAATTGGTCGTCCCATGTGAGAGGAGAAAACAATCCAGCAGATTGTTTGAATTGAGGGTTAACTGGCCGAGCTTTGTTAGAACACAAGATGTGGTTTTCAGGTCCATCGCGGTTGCTCGAACCAATTGATATATGGCCGGTAACCAGTGTTCAGGAGTTGGGAACACCTTCTTGATTAATGGAAGACAGAGTGATCTTACTTGCTACCACTTCATCACAACCATGAGTGTTGCATCATCTTCTAGATCGAGCCTTGACTTATCGCTGATTGATGCGCACTATGGCATATGTGTTGAGAACTCTCTGTCTCACTCAGTGCTGTACAGGCATTCTGCGTGTCGCAGAGATATCAAACGCAGAAAATAGATGGTTCAGACACATCCAGCGGCTCTATTTCCCTCATTTTTTGGTTTATTATTTTCAATAATGAACCATTGGAATCGAGCATGAAAAAAAAAATTCTTACCCCCCTCAAAATTTGATGGTTTACGTTTCAAGGTATGTAGAATCCAAAACTGCAATAAAAATATTTCTGTCTGTCCGCCGTACGCCGTACGGGCCACTTTTCTTAGTTACCATGAAAAAAATTGATGAAATTCGGGTTATAGGTTCCGTTCGGCGTCTAGTTGGTCCTCGAAGCTCTACGTTACTGTGAGTCATCTCTAAGGGGTTCAAAATAGGGGTTGAAATTTTCAAAACGCCTATACCATTTTTTTACGTAAATATTTTTACGGTTTTAAATAGTTCTTGAACTTGCGAGTTTTTTAAGACCATCCGGAGCATCGTACGTCCAGCCGTTCGTTCACATTAAGGCCCCGAAGTTTGCACCGACAGGCATTTTCGACTCCAGTGTGAATGAAATTGTATACAATTCAAACCAAATCTCGTAACCAGAGACGCGCCCACAATAGGAATTTGTGAATACGGCCAATCATTGGTAGGGATCACCTGATTATATTGGCGGAGTATGAAGTTGAGTTGGTTGTTCTGTGATATTATTTAATTTGAAAAATGATGGCTCTTTTGGAGTTTGTTGGTAGGCAGTGAAACTTGAACAAACGTTGAAGTATTATTGATGGGTAAATTATTACTACGGTAAATCATTACTCAACGGTAAATTATTACACAACGGTTCATTATACCATCTACGTAGAAGGGGCTGGAGTTTGTTGGTAGGTACTTTTGCAACTTTTTTCACTCCTCATCAACAATTTCTTTTCAGAACTTCATTATGTGTGTTTCTTTTTGTTAGGTACTGTTTGTCATCGGCAGAATTATTTTAGCAACATTTAACTCGTGATTTAGGTAGGTACCTAGTAACGAGTACGGGGTTAGGTACTAACCTACGGAGGGTCTGCGATCTACATAATATGCATAGAATAGTACATATTATATTATATAGACGGGTTATCTATACATAGAGCTGTGATCTGTAACAGAAGGGTATTCTATACAAAATAATAAACCGTTGTGCAGGGATTTGCAGCGTTTTTTCGTACTTGGAGGCCTCTACCAAAAAAAAAAAGCCGCAAACGTCTGATACGGAATCCATTAATTGGGACCTATTCACTGTGGATGGTATAATCAGGGTGGGGGGACACCTAAAGTATTCAAGGCTCTTGTATGACCACTGGCATCCTGTACTGCTCCCAAAAAATGGTCGTTTCGTCGAAATGTTGGTTGATCGTTGATCAATAGCATTGTGACAACCTTCATACAGGTCCTCATCTACTGCAGTCCCTTTTGAATATGAAATTTTGGATAAGCTCTTGCTACACCTTAGTCCGTCAAAGGGTCCACAAATGCAAAATTTGTTTTAAAGCAAAGTCAAAACCTCTAGAACCGAAGATGGCTCCATTACCTTCCATCAGATTTCAACAATACAAAGCCTTCCTCCATACAGGGGGGGCCATACGATACCTCATAAGCTCACAAAAAACTACAGGTTAAAAATAAAATAGTATATTTCCACGTACAATAGCAAAAACTGTAGACCGGTTTCGGTTGTTACACCATCGTCAGTACACTATAGAATACTGACGATGGTGGTTTACTGACTTCTATAGTGTACTGACGATAGTGTAACAACCGAAACCGGTCTACAGTTTTTGCTATTGTACGTGGAAATAGACTATTTTATTTTTAACCTGTAGTTTTTTGCTATGGATTTCTACTATTCCGCTGCGAGTGATTTAAGTTATCACAAACTCACGTTCACTAAACCCCTAACCCCTAAAAACCCCTATTTCTACACCCATTGATCAACCACAACAACGCCTCTGGGTGTATTACGACAGGGCTGCCGAGCTTGGGAGCACAACTAGGGCCCAAATGGAGCCTGTGTGCGAAAGAACGACAATTTTAGACCAGAATTTATGGTAAATTTAAATCAGAAACTTTGTTAGGATTTAAATTCTGCACTCGTTGGTCTAAATCGACTTCATATTCGGTCTCCTCGCCCTAAAAAACATGGAAAAGGATACCTCACAAGCTCACGTTACTAAAACACAAAAAAATCCTATTTTTACACCCATTTTTCACCCATAACACCCTTGGGTATATTCCGATCGGGCTGCAAAGTTTTGGGACGCAACTAGGGCCCAAAGGGAGCCTGTGAGCGAATGAACGAATTTTTTAGACCGAAAACAAAGGTAGGTGTATTATTTCATCATTAGTCAACGGTATATATTAGATTATAGGCTTATTAGAAGGCCGGGAATCGATCATGTCCTGATTGGGAAAAAGTATCAATAGTCAGGCTAACATAACAATGATGAATCGCTTATTCGAAAAAATTGCTATCGAATACTACACCTTTGCCCTAAGGTGATATTAAGCTCAAATTACAAATGCTTTATGAAAAATGAAAAACTTCTTCATATGTAAAAAATAAAGTAAGAGTTAAGTCTCTTGGGGGGATTGACAGCTCTTCCGTACCGAGTAGTGTTGGCAGGTTTGTTGCCGCTTTGCCGAGGAACAGATGGTGATCCCACAGTTGTCTTTGGTGGAGTGCCTCTGGTAACTTTGGAGCTAGATGCACTAGGTGGAATCTTGTAGGGTGCAGGGGTGGCAAATCCTCTGAAGTCCTCCGACATCCGGAAATTCGTTTTGGAAACTGATGCTTTGGAGGTTGGAACAGGTTTATTCTCCACAGGTTGTGTAGGAGTCACAGGTTTCGGTTCAGGCGTTTGGTCTGGAGCAACAGCTTTCGATCCGAAAGAAAAGGAGCTTCTGGAAGTTGGCTGCACTGGCATTCAGATAGCCCTGCATCTGATGTGGATCGAATTTCTCCTGTACTTGTTTCCGTCATTGTCTCGAACAGTGTATGAACGTGGTTGAGGAAGTACTTCAGAAATCCAACCTTTCTTCCATTTATCATGCCACTTCATGTAGACAGGCTGCTCTGGCTCAAATTTCTTTTCTTGAGAAGCTGTTTGGTCGTAGTGCAATTTAGACTTCACCTTCCGCCTTTCCATCTCGTTTTTGACGTGTCCATCCGGGTTCTTGGGTAGAAGCAGCTTTTGACTGGTTGGCACATGCGTGCGCAGCAGGCGACCCATCAGTAGTTGGCTCGGTGAATAGTCCAAACCAGTGATTGGAGTTGCACGATATTCCAACAAGGCTTTTTGCACGTCACCTCCTGAGTGAGCTGCTTTTTTTATCAGCTTTTTGGCAATGCCAATTCCCCGCTCTGATAGACCGTTTGACTGGGGATACAGTGGGCTAGACGTGTTGATGCTGAAACCCCACGACTTAGCGAACCCCTTCATCTCCACACTATTAAATGGGTTGTTGTCACATCGAACTTCCTCAGGTACTCCGAAAGTGCTGAACAGTCCTTTCAATTTTTCGATTAATTCTTTGGCTGTTTTACCACGAAGAGGGATGATCTCCAACCAACGAGAATAATAATCTTCTACAACCAAGAAAATCTTGCCTTGTAGCTCGTCTATATCCATTCCAATGCTTTGGAAAGGATATTTTGGTACAGCAGTAGGTATCAGTGGTTCTTTCACGTTATTATTTTGGAACGTCTGGCATGTTTCGCAAAGTCCAATGAAAGCAACAATGTCGGTTGACATGTGGGGCCAGTACATGATTTTTCTCATTCGAGACACAGTTTTAGTTGACCCAAGATGAGCCTGTGAGTGAACCTTATTCATCATGTATTGCTGCAAATGATGTGGAATCACAAGTCTATCATTGTAGAAAACAATGCCTTCTTTCACAAAAAGATCGTCACGTAAGTCATAAAAAATTTTCAATTCAGCAGAAAGAAGTTTCCTATTCACTCCGTTCCATCCTGCCTCGATGTACTTGATTAGTGTTGCAGTAGTTGGGTCCGTGGTCGTGTACTGCTTAATTTTGGCGATTTGTTCACTCTTGATTGGCAAGTATTCCTCCAGAGATATCGCATGTACGATCTTGGTCATGTCGAGCTCTCTAGGACCAGTTTCTTTGAGATAGTTTCTGGAGAGCATGTCGGCAATGTACATTTCACTGCCAGGGATGTAATGGAGTTCGAATTTATATCTTAAAACCTTCAACTGCATTCGTTGCAGTCGCACCGTATTTTTATGCAGGTCATTCTTGACTATGCGTAGGAGGGGTTTATGGTCAGTATAGATGTCGACTTTGGTGTGTCCATATACGTACTGATGAAACCTGAATAGTGAGAATACTACAGATAACATTTCCTTCTCACATTGGCTCCAGCCAATTTCATTCTGTGCCAGTGCACGTGAGGCGAATGCTACTGGCTGACCTTTCTGTAGGAGGCAACTTCCGAGCCCATCCTTCGAAGCATCACACTGAATTACGATATCCTCGGATGCGTCGAAGATCTTGAGTATTGGGGCGTTAGTCACCAGCTGTTTAAGTCTCAAAAATGCTTCATCATGCTCGGATGTCCACTCCCAGCAAGAGCTTTTCTTCAAAAGCCTTCTTAAAGGTGCAGATACTCTGGAATAAGCAGGAATAAATTTGTTAATGTAGTTTATTGCTCCCAGAAAGCTCTGCAATTGTTTAACATTTTGTGGAACCTCTAATTTTGTTATAGCACGAATTCTGTTATTGTCCACTTTAATTCCTGATGATGAAAATATTAAGCCCATGTAGTTCACCTCAGAGAGCTTATACTGTAATTTTGCCTTGTTAAATTTTATGTTGTTCTCCCTGGCCTTTTTTAAAACTGCTTCTACGTTTTTATCGTGTTCCTCCTCTGAGCTCCCTGTTACGATAATGTCGTCAAATAAAACCTGCACACTGTTTAATGCCCCAAAAATTTTAGTATTTTCCCGATGGAAAATTTCGGGAAAGGATGACAAACCATAGGGCATCCTCTTATAACGAAATCTACCAAGCGGCGTGTTCATCGTGCACAGGCGACTGGACTCTTCACAAAGGACGAACTGGTGGAAACCTTCTCTATAATCAAATACTGTATATAGACTTCTTCCAGAGGCTCTTAGCATTAAGCTCTTCTTGTGTGGGTATGCTACAGTGCTCTCGTTTTAAGTACTTGTTGAGTGGGATTGGATTAAGGCATAAGCGAACTGAGCCATCTTTCTTCTCAACAATCACCACGTCATGTGCCCAGTCTGTGGGCTCATCAATTATCTCAATTATATCCAAATGTATCAAACGTTCAAGCTCTTTCTTCAATTTATTCTTCAAAATTTCCGGCAGTCGACGGGCAGGCTTCACCATTGGTATGGCATCTTCCGATAGTCTTATCTTTACTGTGTAAAGCAATTTCCCAAGTCCAGTGAATAGGTCATTGTTTTTCTTTATCGTGCGGGTCTTCATAGAAATAGCAGTCTTCTTTTTGTATTCTTCTTCAGTCTTCTTAGCTGCACAGTCAATCTTATACAGTCTTTTCAGCAAGTCGAATTTCAAGCAGGAATCAAGTCCGAGAATTGGTGATGAATCACTATTTACGATAACAAAATTCAAGTTGTGTTGTTTATTTTTATAAGTGCATTTGAGCTGGCACTGACCTTCAGGTTTTATGATAAAACCTTCAAACGATTTTATTCTTACATTTGCCTTTGACATTTTAGTTTCGTCACTCAATTTTTTTATAAACTGTGAGCGGGATTAAATTCACATCGCTTGCAGTGTCCAATTTGAAATTCACGGGCCTGCCACCAAGGTGTAGTACTTCCTCCCACTCATTTTTATTCGTAGAAGATACCGTGTTGCAACCACGAATAATGTCTACAGTACAACAATCTTGAGAAAATATCTCATCGGACGAATCATCCTCGTCCGCGTCTATAGCACCTACCTGTTTTTTGTGTTTACGATCAAAGCACCCAACCGAGAAGTGATTCATTCTATTACAAGTCGAGCAAGTTTTCCCCCAAGCAGGGCAAGCGCGAGCTTCATGTCGCTTACCGCACTTTTTACATAGGTACTCGTTAGACCCCTTGCGACGATTATTATGAGAGGCGTTCTTACGTCGACTGGTACTCGATTTCCGGGTATAATTGACATCCGCATTTGTATCAGTTGCAATTTCTTCTTTATACAGCTTACCTGCTTCTCCAGCCCGGCATATTGTTTCCACGTCGGCGAGAGATAGCTTGTCTACCTTTTGTAGTAGTCGTTGCTGTATTTCGGAGTCGTTAATATGAGTTACAATGTGATCGAGGACGATTCGGTCGGCGTAGGATGTGTTACAACCGTCGTTGGTACAAATGAAGCTACAGTTTTGTGCTTGAGTTTCAAGTTCCGTAAGGTAGGCATCGAATCCTTGTCCCTTTGCATGTGTTATTTTATGGAACTTATGGGTTTCCATCGCTAAATTGATATGGGGCGCACAATACGTATCAAAGGCGCTGATTACGTGTTCCAAAGTGTCCTTTTTGTCGTCGGAAAACGTATTGTAAACATCGACACTTGCTTCTCCCATGTGAGTAAGAAGCAACGCGATCTTCAGCTTTTCATTTTTAGACTCAATCTTACCAGACGCTGTCATGTGTAATATAAACATATTTTTCCATTTTGGCCAGCGATGTGCGAGGGTTTTGTCGAAAATCAATGACCCGATCTTGAATAACGACCCGACGGCTTCGTTGGTGTTTGCACTCATCGCGGACACAAGGTTACAGCCAAAATCACTCCGTGGGTTGAAAACTTTCACCAAAGTTAGGAAAAATATTATATATATATATATATATATATATATATATATATATACATCCTGGTATCATTGTGGCTACCACACACAGAAAAGTTGCATTTAAAGTGGCACCCGTGTGCATGCTGCATCCGTATAAGGGTGCCACTTTGAAATCCCTACGTAGTTTGGAGGTTAATAGAAGAAAAAAATTGAAACGCTTCGGAAGTGCTGCAGGTATCAATTATCAACAACTATCGATACACAGAAGGGGGTAAATCGATGAGAGGAGTCAGATATATTGATTTGAAAATTGTCACATGGGTGCCACAAACATAGCAAGATGGATAACAATTATACGGCGATAGTTCCCGGTTTTTCCAAACGCAGCGCTGGTGCCAGTCGAGAATATACACAGTATATCATAAAATTGACGAAGACCTATCATTGCGACCTCCGGAGATTTGGCAACACTGTTATCAGAGAATCAGTCGACCAGCCCAAGCCCCTCGTGGGCTGTAGGGCCATGGGGGCTTGTCAGAAGAGCACTTTTGGAGTATCAACTCATTTAGCCCAGTCAAATTAGAAAAGAAAAAAGGTACCAGCGGGAAAAAAAATCCTAAAAATTTGAAATGTGGCATGCTTGTTGATTGATACATCATACAACCGTGAAATATTGGCACTTCGTGCAGTTTTGGGCTTATAACATCCAAACGATGATTCTTACAGAAAATTTCACTCGAACAAAAATTAAAGAGCATTAAATTCTACTTAGAATGATTGTCTTAAACATCAAATTTGGTTCAGCCGTTTGGTTGGAATTGACGGTCTAAACTCGGACATTTTTTCCATTTTGACTGAAAAGTGTGTTTCACACGCCTGCAACTAAAAATGGGTATTCCAAATGAAAAATATCATATAACTAAAGTTGTACATCATTCAATTCTGCGTTCAAAGCACCCATATTTTTTTATTAAAATTGCAATTTAAAGTTTTAATTGATCTAAACTTTAATATTTCAATCAAATATTTTGAAGTCCATCTTTGGCATCGAACATGGTTGGAGGGGGGGGGGGAGAGGGGGAGTAGCCCCCTAAAAATTTTATGGTTACGTTTCAAGACATGTCGAATCCAAAAATATATGAACCAATAATTTCTGTCCGTCCACAGTACGCTGTGCTGTTACCATAAACCAAAATTAATTAAATTTGGTTGGTAGGTTCCAGTTGTGGTCTTTTTGATCCGCGAAGCTCAGCGTTACCGGCGGCGGTCCGCTTTTGTTCAAATTCAGTAGATACCTAGTTGGGGTGGTGTAGCTCCTAGGTCGTCCCCTATGAATTTGGTGCTCTACAACTTTAGTTACCTATATAACACTTTTCATTTCGAATAATCTTTTTTGAGTTTAGGACAACTTTTGTCTGCCAAAAAACCTCAAAATTGTAGGACTTTTTCCAGTTTTTAGGTTAGGTATCTATCTATAAGATTTACCTGAAAGGTCCATCTTACATGAATCATCTTAATGAAGTCCATCTTTGGCATCAAACATGAGGGAAAAGAAAAAAGTTTAGCCCCCTCAAAATTTGACGGTTTCGTTTCAAGACACGTAGAATCCGAAAATAGATTAAACAATAATTTCTGCCCGTCTGCTGTACGCCGCGCCGTACCAGACACTTTTCTTTGTTACCACAAACCAAAATTAATTAAATTTGGTTGGTAGGTTCCAATGAGGGTCTTTTTTTGTTCCGCGAAGCTCGGCGTTACCGGCGGCGGCCGCCCGATTTTGTTCAAATTCAGTGATAGTTGGGGTGGTGTAGCTCCTAGATCGTCCCATATGAATTTCAAATCGCTCGGATCATTAGTACGACCACTGTGCTTGCGTAGACGCAAAATCGAGGTACTTGATTTCTCATTGTGTTTGTTCATGTTGCTGTCTGAGGTCAAGTACGGAAGCCTTACCTATTAATAAAGCGTTACCTATTAATTTTGAAAAACTCACGACTTCTTTTTTCCCTATTTGTATAAGTATTCGTAGAAGCTAGGTTAGTAAAAAGTCGGTTATACAGTCGTATTCTATCATTCTTTGACCGCCTGATTTCGACGGCATTTTTAGGAACGGTTCTTCAAACTAGGCGTAGGAATTTTCGTTCTACTATTTTTAAACTACACATTATGCTTCATGCATTACAGCAAATAACTGTAGATATAATTTTCGACACTACCGCATATTTAGGAAAAGGACCTGGCGGGAAGAAACGTAAAAACTCTGCAAATTATTAAACAACGGTTTATTATTTTCCTATAAGGATGCCCCATATCCGAGCGGATGGGGAGCCCAGCCCGCAAATGTTGCCAAAATCGGATTCGAACTGAGGATATTATGCGTGTGACAAGGGTTTGCGGACACAGACTGTCGTGAGTCCCTCCCGGGAACACTCCACTAGCAACCTTAAAGCTCTCACCAATATTCGTATGTAAAACTTACCTTCCGCTAATAAACATCTGAGTGGGGAGACAGGCAACAGAATCCAGGGGACACAACCTGGAGCCCCACTACCAGCTCCCAACAGGGAGCTGGAGGGAGAGGCCTCCAAGTCCTATATAACCCTGGATCCTGGAGCTTTAGCTTCATTCGACACTTCCTCTAACCAGCTCTCTCTTCTCTCTCTCCTACCTTCCTCCTCCCAGATGCCTGGTGGAATCCGCCGCTCTGGGAATTTACCTCCTACCTTTTCCTCTTGTCTACATCGGTGGATATCCGCCGCCTAGACAAGCACCTTCCTTCACCTACATCGGTGGATCACCGCCGCCTAGGTGAATTTCCTTCCTCTCGCCTACATCGGTGGATCACCGCCGCCTAGACGAGATTCCTTCCACTCACCTACATCGGTGGATCACCGCCGCCTAGGTGAATTTCCTTCCTCTCACCTACATCGGTGGATTACCGCCGCCTAGGTGAAATTCCCTCGCTCTTCTCCACCTTCTCCTTCACGCCACCGTGATGAAGAATTTAAATTCATCACAGTGGTGAACCCGACGTTCATCCAACCTTCTGCCCTTCCTCCCTTCTTACCACCTCATGTGTCGCCCCCAGTCTAGTTCGGTGTCCCAAATTTTAAATTCCAATGCATCTTAAACAGTCAGTGTAAATTCGCAATTTTTGGCCCACCCGCAACCGCTCACACAGCTCTCCACTCTCCGCCACAAGCACCTCCGCTACCACAAATTGCGAATTTAAAATTCAAAACCTCACCCAATTTGAATTTTGATTACAGACCTCCACCATGGACCCGAACTCGCCGACGCCGCCGCTCCTCCGGCCATCCCTGCTGCAGCCGCCGACCGCTGCGACATCTGACGCAACCGACAACCCCTTCACCAGCCTCTCACCACCCGGCTCTTCCGCATCCGCCGCCGCCGCTGCCGCCGCCGCTGCGGCTGCCGCACACGCCGCCGCCGACGTCACGACGGCCTCGGCGTCGTTCCCGCTGTCGCTGCCCCCCTTCTACACACACGACCCCGCACTCTGGTTCTTCCAGGTCGACGCTGCGTTTTCGGCCGCCAACATCCGCAGCCAGCGTACCCGTTACTCCCGCATCATATCTCTACTCCCGTATGAGATCCTCCTGCAGACATCAGACATCTCCCCCGACGCCACGGCCGCATACGACGACCTCCGCAACCGCCTCGTCAATTTATACCAATCTTCCAAAATCGCACGTGTCGCAGCGCTATCCCAACCCCAACATCTCGGCGATCTGAAGCCCTCCCATCTATACCGTCGCCTACGTCATCAGCTGCACGACGTGATGACGGCCGACATCGCACGGACCTTCTGGCTACGGGCCCTCCCCCACCCCATGCAAATGGCGCTCGCCAGCCACCTCGACGGCCCGGACGAGCCGCTACTACGTCTCGCCGACACAGTACACGACCTCACCGCAGCCGCCGGCGTCACGGAAGTAACCGCGCCCCGCACCCCCACCCCGCGCAAGGACCGGACGCCGTCACAAGAGCGCCGCCGGCCCCCCTCCCTCCACCGGCGCCGCTCCCTCTCCGTCGAACGCCGGCCAGCCCCCTCCGCCGACCACCGACGCCAGCGCTCGTCCGACCGCCGCACCATTTCCCCCACTCAGCAACGACGAGGGAGGTCCCCAACCGCGGCAACCCCCTCCACCTCCGCGCGCCCCACCAGGACCTACCTCCCAGCGGACCCCCCCCCACCGATGTTTCTATCATGTCAACTTCCGTGGGGAGGCCCGCAAATGCCAGCCCCCCTGCTCCTACTCCTCCAAGCAGGGAAACGCGGACGCCCGCCGGTAAATCCGGCGGGCCCCCCTCCTCGCCAACACGGGGGGGACCACCACCAACCCCTCCCCGCCCGCATTCACACCACCACCACAAAGCCTCGCTACCCCTCCTACGCCGCCGCCACGGCTGCCAACCTCCCGACCGCATCTGCCGGCGCCGCAAAACACGCCACCTCTCCATCAACTGACCCCCCACCCCGGGTCAGCCCCTCCAAGCCCGCCTCCAGGGCAGCCACCCTTCCGGCCGCCACTCACGCCGCCTCTACCGTTCCCCCTCCCCGGAACGGCCCCTCCAAGCCCGCCTCCAGGGCAGCCACCCTTCCGGCCGCCACTAGCGCCGCCGCTACCGTTCCCCCACCCCGGAACGGCCCCTCCAAGCCCGCCTCCAGGGCAGCCACCCTTCCGGCCGCCACTAACGCCGCCGCTACCGTTCCCCCACCCCGGAACGGCCCCTCCAACCCCGCCCCCAAGGCAACCGCCTTTCCGGCCGCCACTCACGCCGCCGCTACCGTTCCCCCTCCCCGGAACGGCAAAAGATCACCCCGTGTCCTCTTCGCGGGGGACCAACCACCAACGTCGCACCCGCCCATCACCTCGGACGACCCAAGCCCCTCCCATCCGACAGACCCCAACACCTCCGCCATTTTGCCGCACTCCGCCCCAGCTCACCAACGCCTCTTCCTAAAATGTTCGAAAACAAATGTCCCGTTCCTCGTCGACACAGGGGCGGCGCTCTCCATCTTCCCAAATAACATTCTCCGGCGACAGGCACGTTGTTACCGGCAACTCCTCTACGCCGCCAACGGTACCACCTTCCCCTCGTACGGGACGTACCGCTCATCAATCCATATGAGCGGGCTCGCGTACGAGTGGGAATTTACCGTGGCGGACGTAGAGAAAGCAATCCTGGGGGCCGACTTCCTCGCATATTTCGGCCTCCAGGTTGACGTCCGTAACGCGCGCCTGCTCGACCCCTCCACCCAGAAACCCATCCCCGGGTTTATCCATGCTGTCGATCGCCCCCATCCCAATTTGAACACCTTCTCCTTCAGTACAAACCCCAGCGCCGCCCCTCGGCACACATCTCACAAACTCAGCACTATATTGAAACCTCTGGCCCCCCAATATCCGCCAAAGCACGCCGCCTCCACCCCCTCCAGCTGTCCCAAGCACGAAAACACTTCGACAACCTCATAAAAGAAGGCATTATCCGCCCCTCCAAATCCCCGTGGGCTTCACCGCTACATATTGTGCAGAAGCCCAACGGGGATATCCGCCCCTGCGGCGACTACCGCCGCCTCAATGCAAAAACAACCCCGGATCTCTACAACGTCCCACATCTCCGTGACTTCTCTTCGCACCTCCACAACACAACCATCTTTTCAACACTCGACATCTCTAGAGCCTTCCACCACATTCACATCTACCCTCCCGACGTACCCAAAACAGCCATCATCACCCCTTTCGGCCTGTTCGAATACATTAAAATGGGTTTCGGCCTCCGGAACGCTGCCCAGACGTGGCAGCGTTACATGGACAACATTCTACGGGGACTACCCTTCGTATTCTGTTTCCTGGATGACGTACTGATCGCTTCCCGGGACCCGAAGGAACATCTAGCACACCTGAAACAAGTACTCGACATCTTCGCCGCCGAGGGCCTCACCATCAACTCTCCGAAATGTGTTCTCGCCCAACCCTCCGTCCGCTGCCTCGGCCACCAAGTTTCGTCCGACGGGATCAAACCCCTACCGGACAAAGTGCACGCCCTCACCGACTTCCCACAACCCCGCACTGTCTCAGAACTCCGCCGTTTCCTGGGTATGTTGAACTTTTATCGTAGACACATCAAACACGCAGCACAACATCAACAACCACTCATACACGCTATCCCACAGCCGGCCAAGAAAAACGATAACCGCCCCATTTCCTGGACCCCCGCCCTCACAACCGCCTTTCAAAAATGCAAACAGGACCTAGTAGACGCCGCTCTATTGGCCCATCCCGATCCCCATGCCCCCCTCTCCATCACCACGGATGCGTCCGACTGGGCCATCGGGGCAGTACTCCACCAACACACCGGCGCCACCCCCCAACCCCTCGGCTTCTTCTCAAAAACTCTGTCCCCCACGCAAAAAAATTACTCCACCTTTGACAGAGAACTCCTCGCCATCCACGAAGCCATCAAACACTTCCGTGACTTCGTGGAGGGCAGGCAGTTCTCTGTCATCACCGATCATAAGCCCCTCACACATGCACTCCTCCAAAACCGTAAATCAGCCTCCCCCCGTCGCCTCCGGCAACTCGAATTTATCGGACAGTTTACGTCCGATATTCGTTATTTGCCGGGGGCCGACAACTGCGTCGCCGACGCCCTCTCCCGCCCCACCCCTGCGCCGGTGGCGGAGTTACTGCCCTTTCCTTCCCCACAAACCCTCAAACATCACCAAAATCCAACTTCCGACCCCGCACTCTCCAACCTCATCTCCGCCTCCAAATTGGAACAACTGCCTCCCCTCGATCTCTGGTGCGGCGTATCGGCCGATTCACCGCGCCCGTACGTCCCGCCGGAGCTGAGGAGAAGTTGTTCCTCCATTACCACTCCCTCCATCATCCCGGCATTCGGGCGAGCCGGGATCTCATCAAGACGCGGTACTTCTGGCCCCATATGAACACGGATATCCGTACCTGGGTTCTAGGGTGCCAGAAGTGCCAGCAATTTAAGGTCTCGGCTCACCCCCATGTACCTCCTCAACCCATCCCCGACTCCCTCCCGTGGGAACATGTCCACTTGGATCTGGTCGGCCCTCTTCCCCCCTCCGAGGGGAAGAGGTACTGCCTCACCATGATCGACCGTGCGACCAATTGGGTTGAGTGTATCCCACTCGCCCACATTACCGCGGACGCCGTCGCCGCGGCCTTCCTCAATCAATGGATCAGCCGCTACGGCTGTCCGCGGACACTCACGGTCGATCAGGGGAGGCAGTTTGAATCAGCCCACTTTGCCGACCTGCTCCGTTCCCTCGGGATTCAGAAAATCCGCACCACTCCTTATCACCCCCAATCCAACGGGAAAATAGAGCGGTGGCACTCGGTCCTCAAGCAAGCCATCTCCACATCAGCCACATCCCCCTCATGGACCAAAACCCTCCCCTACGTCTTACTTAGCCTCCGCACTTCCGCCCGTCCTTCAGACAACACCAGTCCCGCACAACACGCTTTCCGAGACCCCATTCGTTTACCGGCCGACATTTTCCCTCCACACAACACCCCGTCCATTAACAGGGAACCGTTACACACCTCAACACCGACAAACGACACCACTTACCCCAAACGCTTTTACACTTCCACGCACATGTACTTGAAAGAGCCCGGCATGCATAAAACCTTTCAGCCCCTTTATGCCGGGCCCTTTCAAGTCATCCGCACAACACCGACCACCGCGACCCTGCTAATGGACGGGAAACCCCACACCGTCCCTTTCGCCCGCTGCAAACCCGCCCCTGTTCTCCCTCAAACAACATCAGCTATCAGTCTCCTGCCGTCTGTTAGCCATGGAACATCGCTCTCCACCTCAACAGTCTCCCCCGTCGCCGTTTCCGGATTTCGATTCGGATCCGGAAATGGCGGCCATACTCCGGGACGTTTACGTCCCGGACCCGCTCTCCCCCCTACCCCCTTCGCCCGGACCAACTCCATCGCTTACATTTTTACCGCGAAGGATTTCCGGTTTAACTGCCCGGCCCCGGCGGTGGAAGTACCCCCAGTGGCGCATACTGCGCGAATTTCGCGCAGCGCAAGCCACCGGGGTACACCCTCCCTACATCCCGATCGACCCCCTCATGGCCCCGCTCCTCCACGAATTTCGCCTCACCCTCCTCATGCCACCCCCACCGCCCCTTCAAAATGTCAATCCCCCCGTCTTAAACGATTCCCCGCCCCCCAAATTTCAAACCCCTCTTGCTGCCCCACCATTCTCAATCTTCGACCCCCCAATTTTAAATTACCCACCACCCACACCCCAACCCATCAGTACCACAACACCCCCTCTTCCCCCTCCTCCGCCGGGGATATCCGCAATAGCTTCCGCCGGGACGACACGGTCCGGGCGGCGCAACAGACGACGGGAGCGTCCCTACACTCCCCGCGTCCCGGCGGCCAAGTCCCCCGCCCCGCTCTGAGCAATCACGGCGGGGCCTTGAGATTTCGGGACAGTGCTTGTGTTTCATTAACCCACACGCACTGTACCGAACCTCACAGCCCCGCCGTGGCCACCACGTCGCAGCGGGCACCATCCACGCCTTCCCCCACGCCCCAATCAAACACTTCACTCCACCCACACACTCACTACACCTCACCACACACAACCCACACCCAGGGAACGGCGGATTTCACAACCCCGCTCCAATCTGTCTCCCCTACAAAATTCGCACACACCGAAGTTTCCGACCATGTAAATACAACTGTAAATACAAATTGTAAATGCCAATGTAAATACCAATGTAAATACCATGTAAATACCAATGTAACTAGCTTGTAAATTTTTGTACATATTACTCTACTCATCATCATCATTATCCTCATCACCATTGTACATATTCCTCCACTACTTGTCCCTTCATCAATTTTGTCATACTATCATCCTACTTACTACTTCTTACTACTTCCTATGTCTTACTACTTACTTACTACTTACTTACTATGTACTCTATGTCACGCTATCTTTATATAAACCCTAGGATTAAGTCACCACCGGTCACACTTCTGCCTTCAGCACTTCAATTGTTTGCTTCAGCCTTCAGCTTCTGTCAACTTGCGCCTTCAGCTCCCCTCTTGTTTCCGCAGCCCTCAGCCCCTGTCACCTTGAGCCTTCAGCTATCTCAAACATTGGTTCGAACTGGGGGGACCTCTGTCGTGAGTCCCTCCCGGGAACACTCCACTAGCAACCTTAAAGCTCTCACCAATATTCGTATGTAAAACTTACCTTCCGCTAATAAACATCTGAGTGGGGAGACAGGCAACAGAATCCAGGGGACACAACCTGGAGCCCCACTACCAGCTCCCAACAGGGAGCTGGAGGGAGAGGCCTCCAAGTCCTATATAACCCTGGATCCTGGAGCTTTAGCTTCATTCGACACTTCCTCTAACCAGCTCTCTCTTCTCTCTCTCCTACCTTCCTCCTCCCAGATGCCTGGTGGAATCCGCCGCTCTGGGAATTTACCTCCTACCTTTTCCTCTTGTCTACATCGGTGGATATCCGCCGCCTAGGTGAATTTCCTTCCTCTCGCCTACATCGGTGGATCACCGCCGCCTAGACGAGATTCCTTCCACTCACCTACATCGGTGGATCACCGCCGCCTAGGTGAATTTCCTTCCTCTCACCTACATCGGTGGATTACCGCCGCCTAGGTGAAATTCCCTCGCTCTTCTCCACCTTCTCCTTCACGCCACCGTGATGAAGAATTTAAATTCATCACACAGACCGATATACATACATCGAACCAAATTGTTGTTCAAGTTGCTAAAGTATGTACCCATCGACCAAATCGAAAAACACCATCTTCCTCGAAACGAAATAATATTGCGGAACAACCAACTCGGTTTCATGCAGCAATTTCTTTTCAACCAATTAAAATTGTGAATTGAATATTTCAATATAGGAACGCTGCAAAGTCCCTGTCGCATGGGTTTATTATTCTTCTGGACTTACCTACAGAAATGTTGGCTGCTCATTTATTGTTTCTCAAAAACACGTTTTTTTTTTTTTTTTTACAAATTATCTTCGATCAATTATAGTGCCATTTAACTGTCGTGATTCACCTGTTGATACTACTTTTTGTGTTATTATACAAATTTATGGTGATTTCAGTCAATGTCCCAGGTTTCTGACCCCTTAAAAAATGAATCCGGGAGCTGAACGTTAGGTACAATTTCAATTCTTCACTCTTTGGTCTTTAGGAGAATCAACTTCATATTCGGTCTTCGTGCTCTGAAAAACATGGAAAACGATACCACGCAAGCTCATGTTCACCAAAACCTCAAACACTGGAAAACCCCTATTTTTACTCCCATCCCCCCCCCCCCCCCCCACCACCACTAATAAACCAACAGGGGTCCTCAATGAATTCAGCATGACTTTGCTAAGGTACCAGGCTTTCATTGAAAAATATGATGAACAATACCATCGAAGCTAGAATTTTAAAAGAAACATTTAAAGGAGAACTTGTACTGTTGCCACATTTCCCAATGATTCAAACAGGTGCCATTCGAAATCAAACGTTTGCCGTTTCGGCGCGACTCGCATTTGCAGTAATAGTCAACAAATCAAGGAGACAATCGCTAAAATTGTGTGGATTAAATTTCGGAATACAATAGTCTTATGAGTCAGATGTTTGTTTTCAAAATTTAAAATTAGGCCCTATGCGGACATGGCAGTTGACATACAAGTGTCTTTCAGTTCAGGATATAGTGTAGAATCAAGAAACAGAGAAAACAAACGCGGTAAAATAAGTCAGAAGTTGGTTGCCAAATAGACTTGACATTTTTAAATTCGTCTGCTGAACCTACTAGTTCAGTTGGCAGACAAGTGCCTTTCAATTCAGGATATGATGCAGAATCAGATAATACTAGTGGGTCCACTGACCAGACGCATTTCGCAATTTTGAAAATAAGCTCACTGCCTATAAACCATGCTCAATAATATATATTTTTCGGAGCGGTTTATGGCTTAATATTTAGCAGTTGCTGTAAGGAAGACTGGCAGAGCGTTGAAAGTAATTGTATTCGATTCAGCACGCCGGAAAACATGAAAAACTATACAAAACACACATTTTCTGACAGATGACAGGCGTCGTTCCCTGGTACCATGGTGGCACCAAAACTACACAGAAAATTCTGGAGGCCTAAACACATTTTTCTGAGAGATGGTACCACTGGTAACATGGTGGCACCAATAGCAAATTTGGAAGGCCGAATGAGGCTAGCCTCAAAGTTTCAAGCCAAAATACCCAAGATTGCGGCTTGCAGCGCAGTACGGACATACCCCGAAATGTTGACAAGTCTGAGGCATCTCTGACGTTTGGCAATAAGACGCAACACGCAAACGTGATCGTAAGATTTAGATTCCTAAATTTAAAATTTCGGAATTTGCAGAACGTTCCCACCCGAATTCAGCCGGCACATTTCATCCCACTTGACATTTGTATTGTTAAAGAAATTGTGGTCAAATGGTGGTCAAGACCAGATCAGGTCATTAGACTCAAGAAATTCATCTCATACAAGTTGAAATACACTGCCAAGGTGATGGCACAGGAGCTTCCTCGTCACAATCAGAGTGACCCATTATAAAATAGAACAGACTCGGAAGCAAAATAACATAACATTACATTACATTACATAACATTACATAACGTTAAATATACATATTACATAACATTACATAACATAACATTACATAACATTACATGAAATATACATATTATACATAACATGACTTCCATAATACATTACGTCCATTATACATAACTAGCCTGACCGCTCGCTTCGCTCGCTATCCGAGATTCGCTGTACGCAGTATCGTGGAACCAACAAACGACGGAAAAATCCCATAGCCTACTGGGTATTTGTGCCCAATTTTATCAAAATCCGTCAAGCCATTCAGGAGTTGACCATGGTCGACCATATTTCCGCTATGGTCAGGGAATTAAAAATGCGCCTACGTTCAACTTGGGAGGCTACCGGATATTGGTGCCAAATTTGGTCGATATCCGTTGAGCAATTCGGGATTCGACCATGGAGGGGCCCATGGATGCGCTATGGTCGACCGCGGGGGTAGTCCGAAGGGTCGATCGTAGATAGAATTTCACGTAGATTACGAATACGCGATAAAAAATAGGGGTTACCATTTCAATTAACGAAGTTGACCGTGGTCGACCATAGTTCCGCTATGGTCAGGGAATTAAAAATGCGACGCTGCACAACTTGGGAGCCTACTGGATATTCGTGCCAAATTTGGTCGATATCCATCAAGCCATTCAGGAGTTGACCATGGTCGACCATAGTTCCGCTATGGTCAGGGAATTAAAAATGCGACGTTGCACAACTTGGGAGCCTACTGGATACTCGTGCCAAATTTGGTCGATATCCGTCAAGCCATTCAGGAGTTGACCATGGTCGACCATAGTTCCGCTATGGTCAGGGAATTAAAAATGCGACGTTGCACAACTTGGGAGCCTACTGGATATTCGTGCCAAATTTGGTCGATATCCGTTGAGCAATTCGGGATTCGACCATGGAGGGGCCCATGGATGCGCTATGGTCGACCGCGGGGGTAGTCCGAAGGGTCGATCGTAGATAGAATTTCACGTAGATTACGAATACGCCATAAAAAATAGGGGTTACCATTTCAATTAACGAAGTTGACCATGGTCGACCATAGTTCCGCTATGGTCAGGGAATTAAAAATGCGACGCTGCACAACTTGGGAGCCTACTGGATATTCGTGCCAAATTTGGTCGATATCCATCAAGCCATTCAGGAGTTGACCATGGTCGACCATAGTTCCGCTATGGTCAGGGAATTAAAAATGCGACGTTGCACAACTTGGGAGCCTACTGGATATTCGTGCCAAATTTGGTCGATATCCATCAAGCCATTCAGGAGTTGACCATGGTCGACCATAGTTCCGCTATGGTCAGGGAATTAAAAATGCGACGTTGCACAACTTGGGAGCCTACTGGATATTCGTGCCAAATTTGGTCGATATCCGTCGAGCCGTTTGGCCGTGCATAGGACAGACAGACAGACAGAGCGCATGCGCAGGGCGAACCGCTGGCTCTATCATGTTGAAATTTATATGGGACCTCAATGGGCCCTACCCGCTTAATCCCTGAGAATTACATTGAAATTGGGTGAAATCTTTGGTTACTACGGCTGTAACAAGGAAATTGAATTTATTTCACGCCAGCGCATGCGCAGAGCGCACCGAGGGTCCGATCATGCTGAAATTCATACTGGAAGTCACTAGGCCTTGTCCAAACAACCCTTGAAAATTTGAGCGAAATTGAATCAAAATTGTGAAAGTTATGCGTGTTTGTTGAATTTAACGTTAGCGCATGCGCAGGGCGTACCGCTGGATCAATCATGTTGAAATTTGTATGGGACCTCAAGGGGCCTTATCCGCACCATCCCTCAAAATTTGAGCTGAATCAATTCAAAATCGTGGAAGTTATGGCTGTAACAAGGAAATGCGGACAGACTCACAGACTCACAGACTCACAGACCGACAGACACGGAACCAAATTTGTTCAGTAGGCTTTGAAACGCAAAATGCAAGTGGAAATTTTGATTTCTGAAGACAAAAATTTTTTGGCTCACGAAAGTGAACACAAGGCTTCCGCTGCTTCGCAGACTCGGAAGCAAAAATTAATTCGAAAAATACACCTTACACTTTTGGTAGAGGTCTTGAATCTGAATCCATCACCCATTTTATCAACTGAAATGGCCCATTTGGATTCATTAGGCGATCAGGGCTTTCCTGGGAGACGCACGAGGGTAGGTTTTGACCACAGAATTCAGTGGTCTTTAACGTAGGTGTTTCTGTACCGGTAAGTCATAAACCGTTGTGTAGTAATTTGCAGCTTTTGGTTTATTATTTTCAATAATGAACCATTGGAATCGAGCAAGAAAAAAAAAATTCTTACCCCCCCTCAAAATTTGATGGTTTACGTTTCAAGGTATGTAGAATCCAAAACTGCAATAAAAATATTTCTGTCTGTCCGCCGTACGGGCCACTTTTCTTAGTTACCATGAAAAAAAATTGATGAAATTCGGGTTATAGGTTCCATTCGGCGTCTAGTTGGTCCTCGAAGCTCGACGTTACTGTGAGTCATCTCTAAGGGGTTCAAAATAGGGGTTGCAATTTTCAAAACGCCTATACCATTTTTTTACGTGAATATTTTTACGGTTTTAAATAGTTCTTGAACTTGCGAGTTTTTTAAGACCATCCGAAGCATCGTACGTCCAGCCGTTCGTTCACAGTAAGGCCCCGAAGTTTGCACCGACAGGCATTTTCGACTCCAGTGTGAATGAAATTGTATACAATTCAAACCAAATGTCGTTACCAGAGACGCGCCCACAATAGGAAATTTGGCGGAGATAGAATCATTGCTAGGGATCACCTGATTATATTGGCGGAGTATGAAGTCGAGTTGGTTGTTCTGTGATATTATTTAATTTGAAAAATGACGGCTCTTTTGGAGTTTGTTGGTAGGTAGTGAAACTTGAACAAACGTTGAAGTATTATTGATGGGTAAATTATTACTACGGTAAATCATTACTCAACGGTAAATTATTACACAACGGTTCATTATACCATCTACGTAGAAGGGGCTGGAGTTTTTTGGTTGGTACTTTTGCAACTTTTTTCACTCCTCATCAACAATTTCTTTTCAGAACTTCATTATGTGTGTTTCTTTTTGTTAGGTACTGTTTGTCATCGGCAGAATTATTTTAGCAACATTTAACTCGAGATTTAGGTAGGTACCTAGTAACGAGTACGGGGTTAGGTACTAACCTACGGAGGGTCTGCGATCTACATAATATGTATAGAATAGTACATATCATATTATATAGACGGGTTATCTATACATAGAGCTGTGATCTGTAACAGAAGGGTATTCTATACAAAATAATAAACCGTTGTGCAGGGATTTGCAGCGTTTTTTCTTACCATTTTCGGATTCTATGTAGGTACTTTGAAAAGCTTTCAAAATAAGTGTATTAATGCTCGATTCCAAAGGTTCTTTATTGAAAATAATAACCCGAAAAAATAGTACTAATTTATCCCATAGATAGAAGAACAAAATCGCTGCAACTTATTACAGAACGGTGTATAATTTAAATCACTGTTTTCTGTGGTCAATACCTACCCTCTTGGACCCCCAGGAAAGCACTAAATCGAGTACTGGAGGCGGCCGGGCAGTTACAGTTTCATAAATATGCAGTGGATTCAAGAATGCTGTGATTAATAAGTTATTTGTTGATATTCATGAAGAGTGTGTTAAGCTACAAAAGTAGGTACCTACCAATTAGAAAAATAATAAATATCAATAATTCTTCCGATCAAATAATATCTTGGAACAACCAACTCGACTTCATACAGCCATCCGTGATGGATGCATACCATTTCATTCACGATCATACTGACGAAGGTTTTTGGTGCAAACTTCAGGGCCATAATGTGAACAAACGGCTGTACATACTCCAGGTGGTCTCAAAAAATTCCTAAGTTCGAGATCAATTTAAAAACGAGCTCTGAAAATTGCAACCCCTATTGGTTTATTATTCTGTGAATAATACACCTATGTATTCGCTCAGCAAAAAATTTTTATAACACCCCCTCAAAATTTTTTCTTTTCCTTTCAAGGTGCGTAGATTCCAAAAATGCTATGTCCGTCCGCCGTATCACATGTACCGGCTTCATTTTAGGTCTAAAAATTCGATCTTTCGCACACATGCTCCATTTGGGCCCTAGTTGTGTCCCGAAACTTTTCAGCCCGATCGGAATATACCGAGGGGTGTTATGGGTGAAAATGTGCACAAAAATAGGTACTTTTTGTGTTTTAGTAACATGTTAGTAAAATGAGCTTTTGAGGTATCGTTTTCCATGTTTTTGGGAACGAGAAGACCGAATATGAATTGGTGAAAACAATCAGAAATATCTATTTAAATTATTTCAAATGAAAGAAACAATAAATGAACAGCCAACATTTCTGTAGGTATGTCCAATAGAATAATAAAACCATGCGACAAGGACTTTGCAGCGTTTTTTTCTCCCCTTACAGCAGAGCTCCATGGACCATTCAGACCCCAAATAGGACCCACAAACCGAATTTCATTAATTTGGGTTTATTATTATGAATAATGAACCTTTGGAATCGAGGACGAAAAAACAAAATTGTTAACCCCCCTCCCCCAACCCATTAAACTTAGAAATTTTCCATTTCAAGGTATGTAGTATCCGAAAATGCAATACAAAAATCTCTGTCCGTCCGCTGTACGATGTATTTAGCACTTTTCTTAGCTACCATGTGATTCGATGCCAAATTTAATGATCTTAGGTTCTAGTGGTGGAAGGTAGGATGTACGGTTTGGAAGATATACCTAACTAAAAAATTTAGAAAGTGCCAAAATGTCGGTGTTTTTGCTCTCAAAATTTAAGCTCACTACCTGTGACCGTGCAAACGCCGATTCTTTTACTTAGCATCAACTGAAGGTATTAAACTTTTATTTAGCATCATCTGAAGGTACTAAAACGATTTCCGATTTTTCTTCAATTAATTCCTGGAAAAATCCTAATTTTATTGGCCTAGGATGTTCCTTATAGGTACGTATACAAATGTTTACTCTAATGAAACAGTGACTTTTAATACATACGCAGCTCAATTAATTTCCTTGCTGCAAGTTTATCCATCCAGAAATAGGTAGGGGATATGTGGCAGTTGAAAAATCGACCGTATTGGGTACTGTAGAGATGGATTCCAACAATTAAATTAAATGTCTTTTATAACCCTGAATTTTACCTCAATGGGTATATCCCGGGGGGAACTTTTTACTCGGACCTTACTCAATCTTTAGTCCCTGTAGACTTCGCATGATTACTATGAGAGGTGAAGAGCTAATCGCTGGTCGAGTAAGCACAAGCTTTGAAAAGCTTGCATTGGTGCCCACCTGAGACGAGGACCAGTTGCCACCAACTTTGGGGTTACTAAGATCTAAGGCTGTGGCCCGCATGGTCACCCCGGGCCACGATTCTACACTACCAGGTTATATGCTTTCCCCACTAGAGATTTGGCAACAGCGCATGGTGCCATATTGATAGCACTATGTTCAATGTATACACAAGTGGGTTCTGCAATGATGTGAATTCGGATAATGTATACTTCGGGTGCCGTATTGATCTAAGAATGAAAAGATGCCATAATGTTAGCATTATGGGATTTCATTTCTGTTTGCAATTTCAAGAAAAAAATTACACCCATCACTTTCTATCAATGTAATGGACCAGTATACGCCTTAAAAATTCGATATATATTATTGGATTGCAAGGGTGCCACAATAACGCGTTATGTGCGGATGCCACTATGATAGCAGGATGTAAATATATATATATATATATATATATATATATATATATATATATATATATATATATTAGATTATAGGGTTATTAGAAGGCCGGGAATCGATCATGTCCTGATTGGGAAAAAGTATCAATAGTTTTTTATTAACAGTCAGGCCAACATAACAATGATGAATCGCTTATTCGAAACAATTGCTATCGAATACTACGGTAGGTATGGATTCTTCGGCGTACGGCTGATGGCGCACAGTCATTGCATCGTTGAAATCTACGCACCCTTTATCAATTTGTGTTATTTCTGAGGGGGAGTTCAAAACATGTTTTGGTGAACGGATACATACCTACTTGTATTACTTACAGATTAATACACGTACGATTACATAAAGGTTTATAATCTACCTGTATAAATACCCCTTCTGCGTAGATAACAGTTTTCTGTGGTCAATACCTACCCATGAGCCCCCCCCCCCCCCCCCCCCCCCCCCGAAGCCCAAAATCGAGTACTGGAGCCGGCCCGGCAATTAGAGTTTCATAAAAATGCACGGGATTGAATAATTCAATTGTTTTGCCCACATTCAACCAAAACTAATGAAATAGGTACTGAACTTAAACTTTTGAAGTAAACCTAAAACTTTAAAAAGTACAACTAACAGATCAAATTTCATGATAATTGTAAATATATCCTAAATGTATACTATGCTACAAATATTTTATATTCAAACTAATAATCTATATTTTCTAATGTTCTTATCCTTACATACTAAACTATAATCTACTACTACCTTTTCTAGAAGTTAGAAAACTAAGATAATTATGGTTCAAGATGTATTTTATAGATGTATGTTATATTTGTTGATAGGTAGGAAATATAATGTGCAGTTAATAAACCTATTTGGGTGGTTGATGTTAGAAAATTGGTGTCTAGTTCTGTTACACCCTTTCTACAGCAAACATCATGTAGTGATTGGGAGTCGGATAGACGAGTCGATCGCTTGATTGAGAATGGTTCTATATTTGATGGCCCCTGGCTCTTTTATAATCCCCTGACATGATCAGAGGGGGGTCGGGGGTCCCCACTCTGAGGTACATCATGTTGGAACAAAGACATGAGTTGTGGAGGAGCAACCGATCACAACACTGCTCCCCCCAGAATTTAAGGAACGCATTTAATTAAATTTTCGTTGTTTCGCTGTGGCGGGTGCCGGGCGTGGGAGGTGCGTGTGCTGGTCCGTGTGGGCTGTCCGTGTGGTTGCGGTGGTCGTTGTCGTGGGGTGGCGATGGGGCGAGGCCGATTAGTGACGTGGGCGCCGGTGTGAGCGCGAGATGTCCCGCCGGTGTCGGATGTGGGCTGTGCGGTAGCTCGGGCGCTGTTGGGGGCGCTGCGGCGTTGGCGGCGGTGCCGGCTTGGGCGACGTCGGCCGTGCCGGAGGCGTGGCGAAGGTGGACGTGCCGTGGGGGGTGGTTTGTGTTCCCCTTTCCGTTGTGGCGAGGAGGGCCTTTGTGAGGCTGCGCGCGTAGACTGCTTTGGTGGCGACGTCTGGCGAGGCTTGTGCTGCTGGGGTCGCCGTACCCCGTGGAGGCAACAGTCGCTGCAGTTGCCAGCGTAGGGCGGGAGCTGCAGCGTGACCGTGGTGTTTGGTGGGGTCGTGACGGTCAGTACTGGCGTTCCGGGCGTCGAGGTTGATGGCTGTGGTGTTAGCGGGCGGATACCCGGAGGTGGCTGCCGTTTGGGTGGCGGGCGCTGCTGCGCTGTGCTGTCCCAGGGTCGCGCGTGGAGGGGTATCGCGCCGGCTTTCGAGATGGCCATGGCCTGGCGGATCGGGATTGGGCCATACCTGCCGGGTGGCTGTGGCCGGGTTGGCTTCCTCTTCGCCGGGGCCGGAGGCGACGGCGTGACGGTGAGGTCTCGTAGGAGCTGTGAGACGGTTGGGGGCTTTGGCGACATGGCTCGAGTGTGGTTGACTACGAGTGCGGGTGCGCTGTTTTATAGCCGCGGCCGTGGGGCGGGGGGCGTCGTTCGGCATGTTGGGGGTGTTCACTGTGTGCGTTGGTGGGGGTGCCGGCTTACATCTGTCGATAGATACCGAGGGCGTTTGGCGGTCGTCCGTTAGGTATGTTATCGTTTTCCCGTCGTTCGTTAGTACTTGATGGGGGCCGGTGTAGGGTGGCTCTAGTTTACCCCTTGGTGTGTCGACGCGGACGTACACGTGTGTCGCTGTGCGCATGGTTGTAGGCATATAAGACTGTGTGTAGTGGCGGTAAGACTCGTTCGTGCGGAGGGGCACAGTTGTCGGTGGCGGCTGAGTGAACAGATCCCCTGGGAGGCGTGGTGTTGCCGAAAAGAGGCGTTGGACCGGTGAGTAGCCATCGGGGCCCGGGCGGTTTCGTAGGCCGAGGAGGAGGCCGCTTAGTTGTGCGGCCCATGTGCGGGACGTGGCTGTTGCGATGATTGCGTCCTTTAGGACACGGTGCAGTCGCTCTACTAGGCCGTTTGCTTGAGGGTGGTAGGTGTTCGTGTGATGAACCTCCGTGCCCATGGATGTGCAACACAAGTGGAAGTCGGCGGAGGTGAACTGGGTGCCCTGGTCGGTGGTTATGTGTGCCGGGGAGCCGTAGCGGGCGATCCAGTGTGTGTGTAGGGCCGTGATTACTGCGTCGGCGGAAATGGTCGAGAGGGGTGCGCATTCGAACCAGCCAGTGGCGCGGTCGATCATCGATAATATGTATTTTTTTGATGCTGATGGTGGTAGCGGGCCGAAGTGGTCGATATGTAGGTGCTCGAGTGGCGCTGCGTCGGGAAATTCGCCGAGGGGGGCCCTGATGTGCCGAGTTATTTTGGCTCGGTTGCAGCTCGGGCAGGCGCGGGTGAACAGCCGTATCGATGAGGTCATGTTTGGCCAATAGTATCGAGCGCGGATGAGGGCTGTGGTGGCCTTAATCCCCGGATGTGTCATCCCGTGTATGTGTCTGAATACTGCGAGTCGTAGCGGCGTGGGGATGTAGGGGCGAGGCGAGGCGTCGGTGTTTTCGCACATGATTTCGTGGCCTTGTGTTCGGTGCGCTGTGAGAGTCATGGTGGCGATGTGATCATCGGCGGCCTGTGCGTCGGCTAGTTGTTGTAGCGTGAAGGGGGTGCCGTGATCCGTGACTGCGTGGGCCGTGTTGGCTGTTGGTGGGAGTCGCGAGAGGTAGTCGGCGACGATGTTCGTTGGGCCCTCGGCGTACCTGATGTCCGTTGTGAATTCGGAGATAAATCGAAGGTGCCGGAGCCTCGTCGGCGGGGCCGTGTTTGATTGAGTCGCGAGGGAGGTCGTTAGGGGCTTATGGTCCGTGTAGACGGTAAGTGGGCGCCCTTCGGGTTGTTGGCGAAAGTGTACGATGGCGAGGTATATCGCCAGTAGTTCGCGGTCAAATGCGCTGTAGTTACGTTGAGCCGGGTTGAGGGTGCGGGAGAAGAAACCTAGCGGGCGTAAGTGCGTATTGTCGATGAAATGCAGCGCTGTGCCGACGGCGAAATCCGATGAGTCCGTGTGTAGGACGAGTGGTTGGGTCGGGGCCGGATGGGCGAGTGTGACGGAGGTTTCGAGTAAGCGTTTTGCGCGGTCGAATGCGTCAGCTGCGTCGGTGGTCCACGCGAGCGTGCGGTTGTCCTTTTTCTTCGCGTCGGGTGGTATCATTTCCACTAGGGGGCGGAGAGTAGGTGCGGCTCGTGGTATCGCTCGGTGATAGAAATTGATGAGGCCGAGGAATGTTCGAAGCTCGTGCACAGTAGTGGGTCGTGGGAATTTCTTAATGAGGTCCGTGCGTTCCGGTAGGGGTGTTATCCCGTCGGCTGAAACGTTGTGGCCGAGAAATTTGACTGAGGGCCGTGCGAGCTGGCATTTTGCTGTGTTGATTTGGAGGCCGTATTTAGCGAGGGTCTCGAGGAGCGTGCGTACGTGGGTGTAGTGTTATGACGGGGTGGCCGAGGCGACCAGTATGTCATCTAGGTAACAATACACGAAGGGCAGGTTTCGTAGGACATGGTCCATGTAGCGCTGCCACGTCTGCGCTGCGTTTCGTAAGCCGAAATTCATTCGCTTGAATTGGTAGGCGCCGAAAGGTGTGAGGATCGTTGTCTTTGGTACGTCGCGTTCGCTGATCTTGCAGTGGAAGAATGCGCGTGCGAGGTCGAATGTGCTGTACACTGTAGTCCCGTACAGGGCCGTTGTGAAGTCGTGTAGGTGTGGGACGGTGTAGCGATCCGGTATAGTGAGTTTGTTCAGCGCTCTGTAGTCACTGACGGGGCGAATGTCACCGTCGGGTTTCGGGACGATGTGGAGCGGGCTGGACCACGGCGCTTCCGAAGGTTCGATGACCCCCGCCGCTAGTAATTCGCCGAAATGGGCCTTCGCTTTCGCATATAGGTCCGGGGATAATCGGCGAAGTTTCGCGTGACACGGGGGTCCCTTCGTGACGATGTGATGTTCGACAGGAGCATCGCATGGTGTCTGTGAAGGTTTGTAGGCGTCGAGGAGGGCTTGAAATCGAGGCTCGTTCGCTGTCGTCGTGCAGATGGACTGGCTCGGAGGTACGAGGTCTACCGTCCCGGTGATGTACCGCTGCGTGGCCGCGTTGATGAGTCGGAGCTGAGGATCGGAGTTGATACGTCGGCGACTGTGAAGGTCCACTCGTACGGAGGGAGATCTGGTAGGTGTACGGATGCGGAGTGTGTGCCGTACATCTTGATCTCGGTGCCGTTTGCGGCACGTAGAGCGCTTGGACGTGTTGTTTTTCGGTTGAGCAGGGTGTTCGGGACGATCGAGACGTCAGAGCCGGTGTCCACGAGGAAGTGTAGGGCGGTTCGTTTGCAGCGGATGAAGAGCCGAGATGTTGGTGGGTTGCGCACGGCCGTTACGACTGGTCGGGCCGTGCGTTGTCGTTTCCCGATGGTTTCGGGCGCCAGGTGCAGGGGCTGCGGCATTTCTGTGCTCGTGGGCCCCATGTGCGGTGGTAGAAACATAGGGTGGTCGGCGGGCGGCGTGTGTTCGTTGCCGGCTGCGTCGGCGAGCGCCGTTGTCGTCTATTGTTGATCACTTCTACCTCTTCGGAGACGGTAGCCACCCGAGGAGGCGGGCCGAATGGTAGGAGGCGATCGGCGAGCGCAGCGAGTTTCACTATGTCGGGTTCGTCACGTGCCGCTATGTGTAGACGTATGCTCTCGGGTAGGGCGCGGAGGAAGAGCTGTCGGACGAGCGGTGCGGGTGTGTCAGCCGGGAGTGCTCGGGTGAGTCGGCGAGCGAGGATCGACGGTAGTTCGTCGTCGGATGTCGGCTGGAGGAGGGCGGTGAGCCGTGAACCATCTGAAGGTGCGTGTTTCGCTAGAAGGCGTGTTTTGAGCGTCTGGTAACTACTGGTGTGCGAGGGGTTGATGTCGGCGCATAGATCCGCTTGTCGAGGTTCGAGGGCGAGGAAGGCTCGGGCGAATTTCGCATGTGGCGTCGTGAGGCCTTCGTGTGCGAGGATGATCTCGAGTTGGGCGAACCAGACGTGCGGAAATTCGGGGTCAAACAGCTGAAGCTTGAGAATTGAAGGAGCGCTCTCTTCGGGTGTCTTTTGCGGTTTCTGCTCGGTCATCTTCGTTTTCTTCGTAGGTGCCAGTCCGTTGAGGTGTCAGCAGGAAGTGTGCTCGGCGCCGGCGTCCGTTTCCTTATATAAGGATCGGAGATGGTGGGGCGAAGGAGCGGGAGGCGCTGCGATAGCCGTCGAGGCGGGCGTCGGAGTGGGGCGCCGCTGTGGCGTCGGTGGGGGCCGCGCGTGGTGGGGCTCGTTGAAGCGGAGGCGGTGCTGCGACGCTGTCAAACGGCGGGCGCTGGCGGTGTAGTTCACTCGTCGGATGTCACCAGTGTAGTGATTGGGAGTCAGATAGACGAGTCGATCGCTTGATTGAGAATGGTTCTATATTTGATGGCCCCTGGCTCTTTTATAATCCCCTGACATGATCAGAGGGGGGTCGGGGGTCCCCACTCTGAGGTACATCATGTTGGAACAAAGACATGAGTTGTGGAGGAGCAGCCGATCACAACACATCAATAATTACTTTTGTTGTTATTCATCAACCATAACATTTGTTCAAGTTGTGAAAGTACCAAGTAAACAAAATCCAAAACAGCCATCATTCTTCAAATGAAATAATATCAAGGAACATCCAACTCGACTTAATACAGCCATCCGTGATTATAATCAGGTGTTTCCTAGCAATGATACCTGGGCCGGATTTATACTTTTTGACTGACCATCGAGTTGACGAAGCTTTTTGGTCATAACGAACGGCTGGTCATACAATGCTCCGGGTCGTCTAAAAAAATTCTTCAGTTTGAGGCCAATTTAAGAATGTAAAAGGATCATTATTGAAAACAACAAACCAAAATTAGGTTGAGCGCTAGGCTGTTCTTCCATCAAGCATGACACCTACCTTCGAATTGCTTGTGTTGAGGTTTAAATTTATATTTAAGTGGGCCGAGAGACCCGTTAAGGCTACCCAATGGGAGCAATGACTGTAGGTGCTGGTTGAATCTATGAAAATATTAATTGTACAAATTATGAAAAGAAAATGAGGGAGGTATGGAGACGGACGAAGAATGAAAGATAGCGCAATACCTTAAAGTTGATGTGGCGACGTGTGGATGGGCCCATCCGATGAAGTAGAAGTTCTTGAAGACAATTATGATGATGGTTGTCAGGACGAAGCAATGCAGATGCAGGGAAATTTGATGGTAGTAATGTAGTATTTTATGAGACAAGTTGCAAGACGTGCTATCAACAAGCTGGACCAAAGAGAAGTGTGCGGTAAAAAATTGGAAAAGGCGAAATGGCTGCAGGTGAAGCCTGATTCGTGCACAAAGAAGAGATGAATAAGGGTTATTCGGTTGAAATGGTGTATGATGTTTCGAATGTGTTAAGTGTATGGATGAAGGTAAATGTGAAAAATAAGTAAGTAAATTTGGAAAATATATTTAAAATACTAGAAAACAACTGAACAGCTTGTTTTATGAAGTATCCCTCGGTTTACTTGGTAATAAGTAAATATGAAATAGTATCTTCGGCAAATAAATAAAGGATGGACGCTCAAACATTCGTATATTCATTAAAAACATCAGAAAAATTAGGCTGTACACTAGGTTTCCATAAGGATTATGTCTAGATACATCGAGGCTAACGTCATCATGATCACTTATCGTCATCATGAACAGTTATCCGTCGACCACTGCCATCTTTCTCAAGGTTATCTGCGTGGCGGCCTACCTGTTAGTATATTTATTCTACCATGGGAGGAGTGCAATGACGCCACTCATTGCCGAAAGTTTGAAAGCTCATAGAAAAAGAACTATTCATCGTCGGAGGTTGCGGCTGGTCTCAAAATTCTAAGAATGGAATCTACCTCCATTTAAAAATGGGAAAGTATTATAAACAGAGGTCATGGATACTCCTCAGTGAAATCACTGCTTAAACGCTTTGATGTTAATCCCGATGAGATCTGGCAATGAACGTAGGAACACGAAAACGATGACTGAAAGAACGTCTATCCATTCATTCAAGCTATAGGCTCACTGCTCAAATGATGCAAGATCAGCTATCACCTATGCCACCAATGTCCTAAGTCAGACTACAGATTAGTACTGGGAACTGGAAATTCTTCTGGAAAGATATCTTGCTGTTAATGCGAACTAGGGCTTGCTGATATATTCACCAAGCCTCTGCCAAATAAATTTATTCTATTCCATAATGTTTGTTTCCCAACTGCCTAAAGTGAACATTGTCATTCTTGTTCTTTGCAGATATACTGAACTGATGCCATAACAGACCGTAACGAGCAGCCCTATTTCTAAGTTAACGCCCGTTGGCTCCCACCTCGACGACCCGTGAATTGTACAAGCTCACAAAATTGAAGAGCTGCATTTCACTGGATTTTCAAATCAGTTACATGGGTTCCATTAAGATCAAGATTCTGAATCAGAGGAGTAAAAAAGTGGACAGATCCCCAACCTGAAGAATGACGCCTCCACAACCGTGGCAAAACCGGGACCTTCTCTTAATTAAAACTCACCACTTGATGTTTTGTACTTACTGAAGCATCTTTACTTTTGTGTTATTATCGTTACACTCTCTGTTCGTATTATTAATCTGATTTATCATTTTATTCAGAATATATCTAAATATATAGATTTCATTCAGTATTTTCCATCTCTCATCTACAACCACAGAGACAAGGTAAGATGAACGAATATCTCCATAATATATATTTCTTCATGTTGAGAATATGAAAGGTTGGTTCCATGTCTGAGTTCCCTATGTATCTTGGGGTCGTCTTGGTTTTGGGACGAATGTGTCCTGGGATGTTTGGGTTTTGGTATGTCCCGGGATTGTTGGAATGATGATGGCAACTATATTATATACTCACAGCGGTTATGTTGAACAAAATTAACAGCCATATTAGTGGGAACGAATTGTGAAGGCCCGTCTTTCTTGTTTCTGCTTTCCCACAACAATTTCAATTTGGCTTCCTCAGTCGCTTCAATATTTTTTATTTTTGCACTGTAACCAGAACACAAAGATGCAAAACAGGTATCTCATTGTGAAGAAAACTGGCGCTATATCGACGTGACAACTTGGCCATAAACAGTAGAACTCATGCTGATCGATCATATCTCAAAAGAATTGAAGCATCATCCAACGACCCCATTTTGGTTTATTATTCAGTGAATAATACACCTATGTATTCTCTCAGCAGAAAATTGGTATAACACCCCCTCGAATTTTTTTCTTTTACGTTTCAGAGTGCATAGATTCCAAAACTGCAATGTCCGTCCGCCGTACGCCGAAGAATCCATACCTACCTTTGTTTTCTGTCTAAAAAATTCGTTCTTTCGCTCACAGGCTCCATTTGGGCCCAGTTGCGTCCCGCAACTTCGCAGCCCGATCGGAATATACCCAGGGGTGTTATGAGTGAAAATGGGTATAAAAATAGGTATTTTTTGTGTTTAAGTAACAAGAGCTTTTGAGGTATCTTTTTCCAAGTTTTTTTTGGGACGAGAAGACCGAATATGAAGTCGATTTTGACCAGAGTCGAAAATTGAGGTTCAACTCCCAGTAGAACTCCCAAAATTGATTTTTTATGTGTCAAAAACCTGACAAATTGTCTTAAGGAGAAAAAAGGCAATTAAATGGCACTACCAAAAAAACCTTACCTAATTCGTGTTTTGGGGGCCAAAATTGGTAGAAACAATCAGAAATAGCTATTTCAATTATTTCACGTTAAAGAAACAATAAATGAGCAGGCAACATTTATGTAGGTACGTCCAAAGAATAATAACCTATGTGACAAGGAACTTAGCAGCGTTTTTGAAATGGTGTAGGTAAGTAATTGAAATACCCACAAAATTATACACTAATATTACGTATACTAAAACTTTGCTAGATTTTTAAATAAAGACACACAGTGGAAACCAGCTAAGAGATATTTTGGCTTATGTCATATTTTGGTTTATTATTTTCAATAATGAACCTTGGGAATGGAGCAAGAAAAAAAGACTACACCCCCCCCCCCCCCCCCCCCAAACTTCAAAAATTTGATGGTTTACGTTTCAAGGTATGTATAATCCGAAAATGCAATAAAAAACGCTAAAAATTATTACACAACCGTTTATTATTTACCTATCTGCGTAGATCACTGCTTTCTGTAGTCAAGACCTACCCTCGTGCTCCCCCCCCCCCCCCCCCCAAGAAAGCCCTAAATCGAGTAGGTACTGGAGCCGGCTCCGGAATTAATGTTTCCTAAAAATGCGCGGGATTCAATAATTAAATCATTAATTATTTTGTCATGAAGAATGAAGCAAATAATAAACTGTTGTGTAATAATTTACCTTTGAGTAATAATTGACCGTTGTGTAATAAATTGCCCATCAATAATACTTCAACTGTTGTTCAAGTTGCAAAAGTACCGATCAACAAAACTCCAGCCCCACTATGTAGATGGTATAATGAACCGTTGTGTTAATTTAACATTGTGTAATAATTTACCATTTACCGTTGTGTAATCATGTACCCATCAATAATACTTCAACGTTTGTTCAAGTTACAAAAGTACCTATCAACAAAATGAACCGTTCTGTAATAATTTACCATTTACCGTTGCGTAATAATTTACCTATCCAAAATACTTCAACGTTCGTTCAAGTTTCACTATCTTTCAACAAAATCCAAAAGAGCCATCATTTTTCAAATGAAATAATATCACAGAACAACCGACTGGACTTCATACAGCCATCCGTGATTATGATCAGGTGCTCCCTAGCAATGATTGTCTCGGGCCAATTCCCGATTGGTGCCGCGTCCCTAGTGATGATATCTGGGCTGAATGTACATACAATTTCATTCGCCCTCCTGTTGAAGAAGCCTGTCGGTGCAAACTTCTGGGCCTTACTGTGAACGAACGCTTGGACGTACAATGCTCCGGGTGATCTCAACAAATTCCCAACAACGGGAACTTATATAAAAAAAAAGTTTGAATCGAGATAACGGCGCCCTGGAGATTTCAACCCCTATTTTTCATCCCTTAGGGATGACTGACATTAACGCCGAGCTTCGAGGACCAATTAGACCCCAAATGGGACCTACAAACCGGATTTCGTCAATTTTGGTTCATGGTAACTAAGAAAAGTGCGAAGTACCTACGGCGTACGGACAGAAATGTTTTATTGCATTTTCGGATTCTACATAACTTGAAACGGAAACCATCAATTTTTGAGGGGGGGAGGGGAGCATGAAAAATGTTTCATGCTCGATTCCAAAGGTTCATTACTGAAAATAATGAACCAAAATTTCTGTCTGTACGCCGTACTTCGCACTTTTCTTAGTTACAATGAACCAAAATTGACGAAATTCGGTTTATAGGTCCCATTTGGGGTCTAATTGGTCCTCGAAGCTCGGCGTTACTGTCAGTAATCTCTAAGGGGTGAAAAATAGGGGTTCAAATTTTCAGAACGCCATAGCTCAACAACTTCCAATGGAAGGGTATGGTTTTTTTACGTTTTTAAATTTGCTTTTAACTTAAGAATTTTTTGAGACCAGCTGTTCGTGTGCAACGAAAAGCTTCAACATGATAGTGGATCAAACAGTATAAATCCGCCCCAGTTATCATCACTGGGGAGCACCTGATTATAATCACGGACGGCTGTATGAAGTCCAGTAGGTTGTTCTGTGATATGATTTGAAAAACGCTGCAAATCCCTGCACAACGGTTTATTATTTTGTACAGAATACCCTTCTGTTACAGATCACTGCTCTCTATATATATAACCCGTCTATATAATATAATATGTACTACTCTATACATAGTATGTGAATCGCAGACCCTCCGTAGGTTAGTAGTACCTAACCCTGTACTCGTTACTAGATACCTACCTAAATCACGAGTTAAATGTTGCTAAAATAATACAGCTGATGACAAACAGTAACTAAAACGGCAAAAAGAAACGCAAATAATGAAGTTCTAAAGGAAAACTGTTGATGTGGAGTGAAATAGATGCCCCTTCTGCGTAGATCACTGTTTTCTGTGGTCAATAGCTATAATGAACCGTTGTGTAATAACTTGGCCATCAATAATACTTCAACGGTTGTTCAAGTTGCAAAAGTACCGATCAACAAAATCCAGCCCCTTCTTGGTAGATGAACCGTTGTGTAATAATTTACCATTGTGTAATAATTTACCCATCAATAATACTTCAACGTTTGTTCAAGTTTCAGAAGTACTTACCAACAAAATACAATAGTCCATCACTTATCAAATGAAATAATATCGCAGAACAACCAACTCGACTTCATACAGCCATCCTTGATTATAATCAGTTGCTCCCTAGTGATCATACCGTGGCCGGATTTATACCGTTTGATTCGCGATCGTGTTGACGAAGCTTTTTGGTGCACACGAACGGCTGGACGTACAATGCTCCGGGTGGTCTAAAAAAATTGTTTAGCTCAAGACAAATTTAATAACGTAAAAAAAACCATACTCTCCTACCGAAAGTTTTCGAGATACGGCGTTCTGAAAATTTCAACCCCTTAGAGATGACTGACAGTAACGCCGAGCTTCGAGTACCAACTAGACCCCGAACGGAACCTATAACCCGAATTTCATCAATTTTTTTCATGGTAACTAAGAAAAGTGGCCAGTACGGCGTACGGCGGACAGACAGAAATATTTTTATTGCATTTTCGGGTTCTACATACCTTGAAACGTAAACCATAAAATTTTGAGGGGGGGGGGGGGGGGGGGTTAGAATTTTTTTTCCATGCTCGATTCCAGTGGTTCATTATTGAAAATAATAAACCAAAATAAGGGATCTGCTAGATTTTATAGGTAGGTACTTCTGAAACTTTAACAAACGTTGAAGTATTATTTGGGAAATTATTACACAACGGTTTGTAGTAATATCTACGCAGAAGGGGCATCTATACAGGTAAATTTTACACAACGGTTTACTATGTACCTTACGCTTCATGAATAACTAGAAATAATTAATGATTTAATTATTGAATCCCGAGCGTTTGTATGAAATGTTAACTCCTTAGTACTCAATTTAGGCCTTTCCTGGAGGGAGATCGAGGGTACTGACCACAGGAAGCAGTGATCTACGCAGAAGGGGCATCTATACAGGTAAATAATAAACCGCTGTGTAATAATTTTCAGCGTTTTTATAAAGAATTCGAAACATGATAACTCACTCAATTCCCAGATCCACCTCAGGAATCCCGCTGAGCATTTGGTTGGATAACATTTCCTCGTTTTTCTGTGACGAGGAAGCCACGAGATGGTGAGGTACTGCCAGTAAAGCAGCATCTTCAGGCGAACAGTATTTCTTCTCTTCGTTCTCATCATTTTTCTGACCTTTCCTTTTTGATAGTTCCACTTCTATGTACTTCATCCTAAATTACAAATATGTACTGATTTGCTTATTGATGTTTCAGTAGCCCAGGTGGGCCCAGTTAGGTGTTAGCTCACGCATGGTAACAAGGGACACTGTAATGAATGACGTTGCTGACTATGTGTACATTTATGAAATTATGTAGGTACCTATCAGTAATTTTTAATTTTACTACTTCAGAATCCAGCATAGGGATGTATCTATGTAATCCAAGAGTTATTGGGCTGAGTAATGTGTTGTAGAGGACCTTACATTTCATCATCTTCATCTCGCTTGTTAGTTTCTGCAGAGAACTGTGTACCAATTCCAGTGTCGTACGCATCGTCTTCTTTGCTGATTTTCCCACTTTTCAGTGTCTTCATGTTGATGAGCCCGCCGTTCTTCAGTTTGAAAGGATCCGACTGAAATGAATAACACCAATTATTGGATAATTTATGAAATTTCTTCATACCTACCTCAAAACCTCGATTGATATATATATACTCGGCCCTTCGGGCCTCGCCCCCTGGACCCCCAAAGGGGGCTCCGCCCCCTCGGAACGGCTTCGCCGTTCCTCACCCCCGAAGGATGTGTTCTTATACTTCGTATAACAAAGGAGAATTTGCTATGCAATTTACCCCCCCCCCCCCCCCACACCACCAACACACAAAAAAATAAAACGATTCTTTATCACATTCCTCTTTGTGCTCATCTTTATCACATTCCTCTTTGTGCTCATCTTTATCACGTTCCTCTTTGTGCTCATCTTTATCACATTCCTCTTTGTGCTCATCTTTATCACATTCCTCTTTGTGCTCATCTTCATCACATTCCTCTTTGCGTGACGCGTTTTTGTGACAGGACATTTTTTTCACATGACCCCCGGCGTTAAAATTGCATAGCAATTAATATATACACGAGTGTAATTACGTTATCGACCTTATTTCAGATAAATAGTTGTGACGGAAATTGTTGAGGTTTGGTCTGAATGGAACGATTTATTCCCAACATTTGGGCTATTTATTTGTTAATATAAGAAAGGGTTTGTTTTGTATCGAGAGTGAGAAACGCACTTGATGATCACTATTACAGAACTGATTCATTGGGTAGAGGTGGTGGTGGTAGCGCCTACCTACCTGACGACCCTAGCGGAGAGCTTCCTAATTAATCCTCCTGAGTGGCGCCTAAAGTTCTAATCCAACATCCCCCCTCAAGGCAAACATGATTAACATAACATCCGTATTAATCAAGGTATAACAAAAAAACATGACTGACTTGAAAAGAGAGATCAACAAATGAATCATAAAATATAAAACGCTGCGAAGTCCTTGTCACATGGGTTTATCATTCTACTGGACATACCTACAGAAATGTTGGCTGTTCATTTATTGTTTCTTTCATGCGTAATAATCGAAATAGCTATTTCTGATGGTTTCCATTAATTTCGGCCCGTAAAACACAAATTAGGTACGCTCCTTGTTATTTTTTATTTATTTATTTTTTTTTAAACTATCTTTGATCATTGGTAGTGCCATTTAATCGTCTTGATCCACGTGTTGACACTTTTTCCAGGGTTATTATTCGAACTGATGGTGATTTCACACGATTTCCCAGGTTTTTCACTCATAAAAAATCAATTTTGGGAGCTAACATTTGGAAGAACTCAATTTTCCACTCTTTGGTCAAAATCGACTTCATATTCGGTCTTCTCGTCCCCAAAAACATGGAAAACGATATCTCAGAAGCTCATGTTACTGACATGTTGCTAAAACGCAAGAAGTACCTATTTTTATACACATTTTCACTCATAACACCCCTGGGTGTATTCCGATCGGGGTGAAAAGTTTCGGAACACAACTAGGGCCCAAATGGAGCATGTGTGCGAAAGAACGAATTTTTTAGACCGAAAACGAAGCCGGTACACGTGATACGGCGGACGGCGTACGCCGGACGGACATTGCATTTTTAGAATCTACGCACCTTGAAACGGAAAAGAAAAAATTTTGAGGGGGTGTTAAAAAATTTTTTGCTGAGCGAATACATAGTGTATTATTCACAGAATAATAAACCATAACAGGTCAAATATAAAAGAGGTTTAAAAACACAATAAGAACAACAATCACGTAACATACATCGGATTACATCACTGTCCCTAAGGGCCGGTTTCACCAACACAGCTTAAACCTGGCATCAATAAATCCTGGATTCAAATTTGATCTGTGGTTCAGAGCTTCGACAGTTTCACCAACGTTTTTGATCCGTGGTTTAGCCGAACTTGGGCTTAAGCCGAGATTGTTCTGTTTGCATCAGCATTGCTATCCCCAGAAACACAAATCCCGTACTACAGATGACATGGAGGAGAGATGCTCATCCATGAGCGGTGGATCTGTGATATTTCTTCTATGGATACGTAAGTTTTGTCCGCCATCCACTGTTGTGGAGACATTAAACTGTATAATAGTAACCAGTGCGATAGTTTCGCGATTTTTTGCCTCTCGTTTCTGTCATTCTGAGAACTTCCACTGGAGACAGCTCCATCTTTCGAGACATCTCTTGTAATAAATTATAGATAGCCTATCTAGGCTCTTTTATAAAAGGTACCTACTTTTTTACAATAGTTCGCTGCAGAAGAAGTTATACATGTACTTATTAGCGCAGTCTGCAAGTACTTACCACGTACGTTTACCTACTCGAAGAAATAAATAATGATGGGTCTGACGTTGTTGCCTACCTGGTTTGTTGTAAAATTATATTTATTACACATTTTTGGTTGGACTCACTATTCTGTTTCGAAAACTAGGACTTCTATTGCATCGAGCACGAAGCTCATCCCTTCCTTGGGAAGGCGGAACCTCGCGAAAAAATCGCGAAAAAATCGCAGTCATCCCACTTGTGGAAATGCTCGACCCTTTCGCGAATTATCGCCGTCTGGGAACAGCCACTTCCAGAAGTTCATTGAAATATTCATCCAAAGATGTCTCAACACTTCAGTGAAACGATTCATTGCACTAAATTTTGATGCAAGTTGATAAGTATGAAAAACACTGATAAAATAGATTTCAAAATGGTGATGGCCTGGCGGAGAATCGGAGATCAACCGTAGATCAGAGGTTTAAACCACCTGAAACGAGGTATTAACTTGATGCGCCGTTGGCGCGAGTTTTTCCTAGATTAGGCGTTCGTGAAACTGTCTTTTCTCGGAATCGATGGCTTAAACCTCAGCCGAGATTGAACTCTGGATAATCCGCGTTGGTGAAACCGGCCCTAAGCTTCTCCGCAAAAAATAAACAAGAGACATATCATATTCATACAATCAAGTTTTAGTCAATTTTCATTAAATTTCTGTTTTAAATTTTACATGACTTAGAGGTCTTGAAACCACATCAGCTAAATTTTCCTCAGATTTGGGTCATTCTCGTTTAGAATGTACATTTGGCCCTCCCGGCATCGTCCATTTACCAAATTTCCAAACTCACATTTCAAGCCTTTCGTAATTTTTTCTGGCTCCACTCAACTCTCAAGAGCACTGCACAATTTGAAATTTGCGAGTTCATTCGTTGGTATTCCTGTAAATCTGTAGTGTTTGCAAAATAACGTGGCCTAAACCTCATGTGTGTTACCATCATTGAACAATTATTTTAAGCCTCCCAAACTGTCGAGTTGGTCAAAATTATTTACAACGGGCTATGCGGAACTACTTTTAAGTCATTTAACTCGAGCTCACTGGTAAAGAACCCGTAAAATCTATGATTTTGTACCATAAATCTCATGTGTGTTACCCACTAAGTGTTGTGTTGGCCATTCAGTTCATGGTTACATTCAACTACACCATATGAACTCTAAAAAACCTTTCACTACTGTTCAATAGCCATCACCTTTACTATTATCAAGGTGAGGTAGTACCAAAACTTTAATAGCTGATCCTCCATATCAATTTTTATGGAATGGACACAGTAACACACATGGTAACACGCATGAGCTACAGTGTCCTGAGATAAACGCTCAAAGGGAAACAACGTTACAGACAAAAAACATTTACATAAACGACTAGCAAACGAATTTGTATTTAACTTTGTAAATAATACTGCTATTCAAAATTAAACATAATTATTTCAAACTCAAGAAAAAGAATCACAGAAGTGTCAATTTTGTCGAAATATAGAAAAAAATTAACCCGCAACTTGACGTAGAATTAAATGTTGACTCAAATATTGCTTTTGGTTTATTATTTTCAATAATGAACCATTGGAATTGAGCAAGAAAAAAAAATTCTACCCCCCCCCCCACCCCTCAAAATTTGATGAAATTCGGGTTATAGGTTCCGTTCGGGGTCTAGTTGGTCCTCGAAGCCCGGCGTTACTGTCAGTCATCTCTAAGGGGTTCAAAATAGGAATTGAAATTTACAGAACGCCGTAGCTCGAAAACTTTCGATTGAAAGGTATGGTTTTTTTTACGACATTAAATTTGTCTTGAGCTAAACAATTTTTTGAGACCACCCGGAGCACTGTACGTCCAGCCGTTCGTGTGCACCAAAAAGCTTCGTCAACACAATCGTGAATCAAACGGTATAAATCCGGCCGGGATATCATCACTAGGGATCACATGATTATAATCAAGGATGGCTGTATGAACTCGAGTTGGTTGTTCTGCGATATTATTTCATTTGATAAGTGATGGACTATTGGATTTTGAAGGTAGGTACTTGTGAATCTTGAACCAACGTTGAAGTATTGTTGATGGGTAAATTATTTCACAACGGTAAATTATTACACAACGGTTCATCTACCAAGAAGGGGCTGGATTTTGTTGATCGGTACTTCTGCAACTTGAACAACGGTTGACGTCTTATTAATGGGCAAGTTATTGCACAACAGTGCATTATACTTTACCACGAAGGTAGGTATTGACCACAGAAAAAAGTGATCTACGCAGAAGGGGCATCTATTTCACTCCACATCAACAATTTTCCTTCAAAACTCCATTATTTGCGTTTCTTTTTGCCATTTTAGTTACTGTTTGTCATCGGCTGTATTATTTTAGCAACATTTAACTCGTGATTTAGGTAGGTACCTAGTAACGAGTACGGGGTTAGGTACTAACCTACGGAGGGTCTGCGATCCACATAATATGTATATACTAGTACATATTATTATATAATATAGACGGGTTATCTATGTAGGAAGCTGTGATCTGTAACAGAAGGGTATTCTGTACAAAATAATACAGCAGCGTTTTTTACTTAGAATAAATGTAAAATTTGGTACCTTTTCTAAAATTGAAAATAGAGTAAATAAATCTTAATTAGGCACCTCATCAGTCTTATTGTTCTTATGAAATTTGTAAAAAACTCGGTGGCCCTTCAGAATCTTCGCTGGGTTAGGAAGTATCTCTAATATCTGTGAATACTCAACAGGCCATCAGTCATTATTGTAAACAGTGGTTGATCGTCAGCTACCTGTCTATAAAACATTACTCTGATTTCTCTCGTTCAGTGGGCATTGCGAGTTCCAAACATAACTCAAATTAACCAAAACAATGACCCACTAATGTGAAATTCGAAGTAAATCAGACTTTCCAAAATATTGTCAGTGAGGAGCTCATGTGTGTTACCAGGAGCTCATGTGTGTTACTTCAGCATTGGTAACACACATGAGCGGTAACAGACATGAGAATCTTACTTCAAAACGACTTTGTAGCTAACCTAAACGAGCTAGGAGGCCTACTCACACGTCAAATGAAACATGCATACCACTATGATTGGAGGGAAATAAGTGAAAAACTGAAGTATTGATTGTTAATGTTACATCTTAGGTAACATACATGAGGAAGAATAAAAATACTCGTCATGGTTTTTGGAGAAACTGTTTGTAAAATCCCCCCACCCAGCTTCCACTGCAGGATTACAACGAACACTGATTATGGACCTCCTTCAGTGATAAGGAAGAGCTTAACGCCAAAAATGGCTTCATTGTTTCCAACAAAACAACGGTAACACACATGAGGGTGAGTTATCCTGAAAACCTATGGACACGCCTTTGTAATGACGCCACAATAATAGAGAATGTCTTCCAAGACCGAGCCTTCAAAAATCTGAAACCCAATGTCCAACTCTACGAGTAGGATGGGCTAGAAACCTCCTATTAAATTCATGCTGTTGCTACGCGATTGAAGAACAGGACGCCTGGTCACTGTGGACGGTAACACGCATGAGGTTTTACCACACTTTTGTTCATTCTAAGGGCAATAAATCCCAGAATAGACGTACGATTGATGTTTTTTTAGTGTTTTGTGTCAAGTAGGATTGGTAGATAAGGAAAAAAATCAGGAAACCGGGATAAGCCTGAATGTGGGATTTGTAGAAGAGTGAGGACACGAAATGTACATTCCAAATGAGAATGACCCATTTAACAAAGTCTATTTTCAGTTCTTCCTTTTGTAACAACGTCTTTTATAAAATGAAATTTGATTTCAATATGTTTAACCCTTTTACTAATAGTACCCTATATGTAAAATCGAAAAATAAATTAAATGAAATGAAATACATATACATAAATAATATATGTTATATATATTATATAGAACAATCTACAACAACTCACCACCATCAACTCTTCGGTCTTCGACATTTTTTCTCCCAGTGCCAAGGTAACAACGCTCACCCCATTTGGCCGCTCTCTCAGTTTCTTTATCATTTTCATTTCTTCGATTTTGCCACTGAAATACGCATATCAGAGTGAATCAAATAGGTTGGTACTTTAAGGCTCAGTATCGAAGTATACGCCTTTCCACAAGGTAAGGACTGGTTGCTGTTAAATCCAGAAATACAAGTAAGATATTTGATCGAAAAAGCATGAAGGAAGTCTATAAAAATAAGACTTGTGGGAAACGAAGGTCCTGAGATAAGGGAATCGCCATTCTCCAATCTTGATGGAAAAACAACCATAAAGATTTGCACAAGTAGCTCAAATCATTGCTTAGAGTTGAATCAACCCTTCACATCTCTGTAGGTACTAACAGTAACCAGTAACATGACGAATAAACATCAACTGTCCCACATATTCGGACACCAAAAGGTAACTAACTACTCACCCCATTATGGATGCTACTTGATAAGATGATAACAGATACGCGTATCCATGTTGATTTGTTTTGCATTCTGGATTTTCCGATTTACAAGCAGTTATTGTAAACGCGTTAGATGTCCACACATAATTTATAAACTACTATACATGAAGGACATGTACTCTGCAAGTAAAGTTTGCTGTAACTGCGTTAGACTGACTCTGTCCCTGAGCCGCCAGTGCAGCTCCGAAGCTCTAAAAGGTGGACTTATACGTCAACGCAACGTCGGGATTATGGCACACGTCGATGCCGGGAAAACTACAACGACGGAAAGAATGCTCTTCTACTCGGGTGAAATAACAACCAAAGGCGAAGTTCATCATGGGAACACCATCACGGACTACTTGGACCAGGAAAGGGATCGGGGAATCAGTATAACATCGGCTTTTGTCAAGTTCAAATGGAAAGACCACGTTTTGAACTTGGTAGACACTCCAGGACATATAGATTTCACTGGTGAAGTCGAAAACGCTTTAGGTGTGATAGATGCCGCTATTTTATTACTGGACTCCTCTGCTGGCGTGGAGGCCCAAACATCAACTGTGTGGAATCAAATAAGAAATCATAATTTGCCTTGTTTAGTGTACATAAATAAGATGGACAGAGCAGATGCAGACGTGGAAATGTGTTTGAAATCTCTGAAACATAGACTGCACTGTGAGCCGCTATTAGTACAGATTCCTTTGCTACACGAGAATGGTGCGTTTATTGGTGTCGTTGATCTACCATCTATGGACTGCGTGACTTGGGACGTTTCCGGCCCTTCGAAAGGTTTTGTCAGAAATAAAATAAAAGAATGTGATTCTCTGTACGAAGGAACAGTAGACTGTAGGAATAAACTTGTGGATTCGTTATCATCATTGGACGATGAACTAGCCAATCTAATATTAGAAAAAGGCTCTCTGGAGGCAATGACTGAGTCAGAAGTAGTAAGTTGCATTCAGAGAGTGACTATTTTGGAAAAAGGTGTCCCTGTGGTATGTGGTAGCTCTTATAAAGACATCGGTGTTCAAACATTGTTGAATGCAGTAGTTGATTTCTTGCCATCTCCCTACCAAACCAGACTCCCACCAAAAGCGTTCGGGAGGGGAGATCAGTTGCTGAAGTCGTTCAAAGTGATGCACGACAAGCAGCGAGGCCCCATAACCTTCCTCAGACTTTACTCCGGAGAAATCAGCAAAGGGCAGCGAATATACAATGCTAGCAAAGACAAAATTGAACAAGTTGGCAAAATTTTGGTTCCTTTTGCAGATGATTTCGAGGAGGTGCCAACTGCATCGATGGGCCAATATGTGGCAGTTACTGGGCTCAAAGAAACTCATCCTGGTGAACTATTGTGCAACTCGGCTGCAGCTTTGAAAAGAATTAGAACGCATATAAAAACCAACATGGACTTGAATGACGAAGATGTAGATAGGTTGTTGAAATTGAAAAATCGAGCGCCTCATCCTGTGTTCTTCTACTCCATAGAGGTCTCATCGCAGAAGTACCAGCAAGCTTTGGAAAAAGCTCTAGCGGAATTGCAAAGGGAAGATTCAAGTTTGGGCGTGACATACGATGCAGAAACCGGCCAGACTGTGCTTTCAGGAATGGGAGAACTGCATCTGGATATTGTTAAAGACCGGTTGAAAACAAATTATAAATTAGATGTAGACACTGGGAAGGTGCAGATTATGTACAAAGAGAAAATCATGGGGCAATCTTCATCCGCATACCACTTGGTAAATTCGATTGGATCCCAGCAACATCAAGTTCTGATAAAATTAAGTTTAGGCTCAGCAAGAAAATGTGTAGACAAACTTCTGGTTTTGGATAACTCAACTGAGGCAGCAGCGAATTTGGCGCATATTAGCCCAAAACAAATAACAGCCATTGAAAGGGGAATCAGAGCAGGTTTAAGACGAGGGCCGATCATGGGGTATGAGGTTATCGAAAGCCAGGCGACGTTGCACTGGTTGGAGAGCAAGCGGAGCGTCCCAGATCAACTTTTGTCAGCAGCGGCTTCCCACTGTGTTATCCAGATGCTCAAGGAAGGGCAGACTGTCCTCTTGGAGCCCATCATGTCCGTCGACATCACAGTTCCAGAGGACAGACTTAGCGCAGTCCTGGCAGACTTAGGTCGACGGAGGGCTGTCATCCTGAATGTTGATAGTCGAGGGGAAAGTAGAATAGTGCAGAGTGAAATTCCTACTGCTGAACTCGTCGGTTACTCGAGCACACTCCGAACAATAACATCGGGAACGGCTTCCCTTCTCATGACCTTTGCTGACCACAAGCCAATGACTAAAGCCCAAATGGAAGAGATGAAAAATTATGGACTTCACTACAAAAACCCGGGTAGCGTATAGATAGGATTTTATTTTTAGAGACATGAATACTACTACAAAGTATGTACCTACGTTCTAGGTAAGATTGTGGTTTTCTTACAGCACCATGTATATGATTCAAAAATAAAATTATTAAGTAATACCTAGCCTATTGTTATTCTTTCATTTTATGTCAGCCCGCTCGAACTAGTGCGTTCAAATGTCAGTTGAAATATTAATTTTGCACATGTAAAGAGGGTAGGTACAACTTCCAGCAACGATGTAGATAGAGAGTGGCATACTCCTCATTATTATATGCCTTTACCAAGTTTAACGTCGATAAACCTTGAACAACATAGGTAGGTATCATGTACAAAAAATGAGTTCTGAGACAAACCCAAAAGAAAGTTTAACCGTGCACGAATTCTAAAATAATAGAGAGTTTTTCCTTACTACGGTGTCGGGACACCGTGGTAAGGAATCTAGGGGAACGCATCATGGATGCTAACTTTTTCAGGATGTCACGTGGTCTTAGTACGGTGTCTATCGATAAAACGCACGGTGTCTTATCATAACCTGACGCCCAATTGTTTTGAAGCATGATGGCGGATTCTACTCCAGTGTTCCGTTGTGTTGAGTGATCATCCGTAGTGATCTTTTTAAGGATTCAAAAGATTTGTAGGTAAGTAAAATTCACTCATGTGTTTTGATTAGTTGGAAATCGTGAAAGAGTGAGTTGTGAATAAAAATTTGCTTTCGTATCTTGTTGTTTTGATAGTTTCAACTGACGTCTTGCTGCTTCAATTAGAAACGTAGCTTAAGTTTCGAGAGGAAAACAACTCGCAATTTTTGTGTAAACAAAAAATTAAAAAAATGACCAAAAATTAACCAATCACCAAAAATTACCGAAAATTACGAAAAATTGTTATAAAATGGCGAGGACAAAAATGTACCCTCCTCCCCTCTGCCGAAAAAATGCAAAAAATTACATACAAGTACCAAAAAAATAGTCCAAAAATTATGAGAAATTACAAAAAATGTCAATAATCACAAACAATTTCAAAAAAATTATAAAAAATTGACAAGTTATAAAAAAATTACGAAAATTAATTAAAAATTACCGAAAATGTACAAAAAAATGCGAGTTGTTTCCCCCTTGTTAAATGTGCAGAAAAAAAAAAATGTCTTGACAATTGAAAGGTTCAGTTCGTGGAGGGAAAAACAGAGAAACGCGTTTTACATTTATTTTCCCTTGATTACCCATATTTGAACACGCCTAAAAATACGATTTTTTCAGGCAAAATAACGTCGTCGCCGTCAATCAAATTGTTGGAATACAGATCGATAAAACCGTTCAATTCGTCTTCCATAGTAAAGTAATAAATAAATAATAAATAAAGTAATAAATAATAAACAAATAAAAACTACTGCTAAAAAGCTAGGTCGATTGATATGTTGTCTTGATGAAGAAAAAATAGGATTGAGTCATCTTTAACCAGCTGTTATCAGTGAAACTTCCAGGGATTACACGGAGAAAAGTTGTTTGTACGGCCGTACGAGAAGGGGTTCGTACGGCCCGGGTGAAGCTCTGCTGCCACGGTGAAGCAGAGCTTCGTACGTCCCGTGTTAGCTAGTTAATGCGTTCTCCGCCTGGTTCGCGGTAATCGCACGGTGTTAGGACACCGTGCTAAGGCCGACCGTGGTAAGGAAAAACTCTCTAATAACAATAATGATAGGTAATAAAAACCGCAGCTGTTCTGCAGACACCTAGTGATCATTCATAATGATTAATGTAAAATGAATATCAAACCGCACATGAATGTTAAGCAGGGTTCACATCCATCCGGAAAGTGCGTACGAGCAGCTGATTGGTTGGACATCAGCTGGGGAGGGGGGAATATTCTTTCCGGAGAAGCACTTTTGATGCGAACTGTACACATCTGATTTTTCAGATATTTTCCGCTCCGCATCTGCGCAGTTCACTACTGCGCATACAGAATGGCGTCGGCAACCGAAACAGCTGTGGGAGGAAGCGCGGGAAACGAGTTGTCAGCCAAAATTCCGGATGGTTATGAACGCCTTCCCAACTTCCGCGATTCCCCTCCACCCCTTCCACTGCTTTTCACTAGCTTCCCCTATCCGTATTTCCAGACGGCTCCGGATGGATGTGAACCCTGCTTCAGTCAAACCATGCCTGCCCATAATCACTACGAATGATAGTTTCTTAGCAACGACTCCTGAAAGCAAACATTCGATATCGGTCGGACAAATGTCACTGAATAGCCTGCGCATAAACATTATGAGTTATAGAAAAACTTTATTGTGTATTAGACAGATTTGCCTATTATAACACATGGAATTATATATTAAGCATAACAATATATTGTCATGACTAATGATCAATAAACACTGCCAAAAATCACAACGTACAAGACGAATTAAGGGCTGTCTGACATATAAATTATAGGTACCTAGTTAGGGAATTCAAATCACAACATTCTTAAAGATATGTGCGCTCTACTATGCTCCTTACGCCTGAAAAATCCAGTGACGGCTGATCTGAACCTACCAATAGTGAGGATTGACCGGAGGGAGAGGGGTAGGCCATTCCACAGTCCCACCCCGCAGACGCCACACGAATATGCAAAAATTCAAGAACAATGTTGGGTAGGCATTAGCTCGTTCGACAGAGCTTTAGGCATTAAAGACTTGAGGTAACTGGGGGCAAATCCATTCAAAATTTGAAAATAAGTAACAGATGACAAAATTTACAATAATTCAGAAGAGGGAGACGGAATAAATTACTATGCTCTGGAACAGAGAGACGTGGCTTAATATTATAAATAATGTATACGCAACAAGCGTTATGGAGAACTTTTTAGTCGTGCATTTAGACAGAATTAAGGAGAATAATTATATAATAACTGTTCAAAAAGTAAGGAAAGACTGAAGTAGTAGGTGACAGATACTTAGGTGATTTTTTTTTAATTTTGAGGTGTGAATCTACCGAGTCTTTTGAGGGGATGTAAACAGCTATATACTCTTCTACAGATTAGCGCAATATGGTCATCCCATGTCAATGTGGCATTCATGATGAAATGAAGGTCACGAACAGCTTGGGAACAGGGGATTGGAGTACCCAAAATTGGATGCATAGGGTCAGTGGCTATTTCATGCTTTGAAATTATTATTACTTCTTGGTTATTAATTACGTTTTGGTTGGATTAATATCAATACCATTAGCTGCAGCCCATTTGCAGATGTTTCCAAATCACAATTAACTTTTTGAACTGCATGAACAATGTCTAAATTAGTTGAAAAGTAAATCTGATCAGCAAAAAGATGATATTTACAGAAACGGAGAACGGAATAGATACCATTTATGAAAAAGGAAACAGGGGGACCCAGGAGAGCTCCATGGGGGATTCCAGTAGGGACGGGTAGAAATGAGGGGTACCCATGACATTTGTTTGTAGTTTTTAATGCAACAGGTTGCATTCTAGAGACTGACTGCAACCTCTTACGATAGTTCTTTTTCTATGAGCTTCCAAAGTTACGGCAACGACTGACGCCACACTGGCAAGGGGGTCTCGCCCAGGCAGGAGGTGTGCAATGACGTCATTTTACACCTAAACTTTGAAAGCTTGCAGAAAAAGAAATATTCACCGTAGAAGTGTGGTTGATCTAAAACTTCTCAGAATGGAATCTACTTTAATTTGAAAATGGGAAAGTAATATAAACAGAAGTCATGGGTACTCCTCAGTGAGGGGAGTTATGGTTAACAAAATTTTTTGGATAGAGGTGGAAAGGACGATGCGATGAGTTAAATGCTGATGAAGAAAAATAAAAGAAATTTGCAAGTTTGTCAACCAGTCTGTGGTGACAAACGGACCCGAAGGCATTAAGAAATCCAAGAGCACCAAGATGGAGCAATCAGACTTCTCAATAGCCGATTTGCAGTCCTCACCTACCCTGGCTAGGTTATTGGGCATGCACACAGGTGCTATGTCAGGACAATGGCCGAATATGCACAGCTAAGTTGGATTTTCTGGCAAATCTGTTCAAACTTAGAACCTCCCATGGCTCCTGTTCCTCGTAGATAGTGGCATAGCCAGGGGGGAGGGGATTAGTGGGGATCATAACCCCAATTCGCTCGAAAACTTAATCGCAAAATTGAATTTTCAAGAAAGATAACTATCACAAAAGTAACAGAAAAAAATACGACAAAACCTACCAGATTAAACGGTAAATCAAACATGAATAAACAGTTAAATAATATTACGCTTATTTGATTAGAAACAAGCACCGTCATGGCCTTGATAAATTTTCATGAGTAAGTAGGGGAGGTGGGTTGGGATGTGCTGTGTAGAAGATTCCCCTTTCTTCCCTATAAAAATCGCTTCACAATAGACTGTCACGAGACCGGCCCGTCACCTTCACAAGATCCCAGCGACCGAGATCGGTCGATGACGGTCCGTGACTCCTGTTCACATCAGACCGACTTTCATCCGTCATGAATCTGTCGAAGAACAGTCCAAAGCGTCAGTCGCTTGGGAAGTGGGAACTGAGCAAATAATAATTAACGTCTGATATAAAAATATACACCTATTTCTTATCAGTTGTTTGACACTCCTCTCCAGTTTATTTTACTCTAGATGTTGTTCTTGAAATCAATGTCCATTCTGGATTGGAGCAGGGGACCCCACTTCCTCCATTGCTACCCATGTTGAGAGTATAGTAGGTATATAGGAATATAGTAGGTTGAGAGTATAGTAGGTTCACATGGAGATGCAATTCCGGATGGCAACCCCTTATGGCGAGTCGTTCTGCAATGCTACTGGCCAACGCGAAATGGACTACTGCAACGCAATGTCATGGATACTATATCAAAATCTCCAGATATTTTCAGCTGCTAGATTCGTTGCCATATCTGCGCAGAGGTTACTGCGCACACCTCTCCTGTTTGGTTGTTCAGCCATACTGGAATTCGACATTCCTGGTTGATTTTGCCGATTAGATTTCAGGTTACGATTCCGCTACCATGTGAACGCCTCTGGGACAAAAATTATGGCGAACGCGTTGCCTTACCAGATTGCCATCCCAAACTGCATCTCCATGTGAACCTAGCTTAATAACAATTTTAAAACTGAGAACAAACCTCAAAACCTCACGGAAATGAAAAATGATGGCCGCCAAATCCAGCAGGATATTTGTCACCCAGAAACCTCTAGATGACGGCCTACTGACGGCGAGCGAACTGTGGGTGCCTCAAGGTTGACCCATTTTTACCGATTTCTGGCCCTTATAAAGTCAAATTTGACCCACTCAATTTTTGTGGAAAATATAAGTACCATCGAAATAGTCGCTCCTTCTGCCGTGAATCACTATCCCACACAATGCCAGATGAATTAATATTAATTTTAGCCCATAACACCAACTTCTGACCCCCCAAAATCCAAATTTGACTCCTATTCTGTACGAAAAACTACTGAAATGGTATTTTTCTGTCTTTACTCACCCTTCTATACAGCTTTCAGTGATTTTATATAAATTATTGTTTGCGGTTTACTGTTTTTACCAATTTCTGACCCCTAAAACCTCAAATTATCCCCCATAGAATTTTTTTAAATTGCTCACCTTCGAACTTATCCTTTTGTTTGGCAATATGACATTTTGGCGCAACTGGAAATTTCATCATTTTATGACCCAAGGTCAAATATCGTCTGGAGTGGTACATAAATAAATAAATATGATATATAAATTTATATATAGGTATATATCTTTTTTTGGTTAAAATGTAGGGATGAAATGAAGATGCCCTGAAAAGGATTTGCCTGTTAAACAATTTCAAAAATTTATGTTCTGAAAATTTGGACCCACTGCAATAGCTTCATTTTCTTTGAAAATTCGCTAATATCATTGCCAAATAAACATGTTTTACTTCATCAGTTTACCTTATCTAAAGTTACCTGTAAAACGAAGGTTAAAATAAGAAATAAGATGCGTACGAACCTACAAAACTGTGGGTGACATTCGCCAAAGAAGGCAGAAAAGAGAACAGAAAAGAAAAAGAATAAGGAGTAGACTGATGAGGAAGGAAGGAGGGAAAGGAATAAGAAGCCTTTCTAGAAGAAGGTAGAGAGATATGTGAGAACAGCATATTTTTCCTTGTGAATTAATTTGAAGATAAATTTTAGGTACTGTACTTTGAGATGAATCAGTAGCCCACAACCAAGGACCTGATAACAGAACCTCGAAACATGCCCTCCAGGCCTAAGATTAAACTCATATCGCGTACAACAATTAAAGGCAAGCTCTAATTTTCGTTTATTAGCAGCATTTATTGAGTTAATAAAGGGGAGAGAACCATAAGAGAATTACCAAGGCCTTTACAAGATAACCCTTCAATTCTTGAGGGGTATAAATAGAGAGGCGTTTAAGGGAGAAAAGTGTAGGTACCATAAGCCTTTCGACATGTGGCATTACTTTTGTCCAGGTCATGCCGGAACTGAAAATTATACTAAGTTTTTAACTGCAATACTGTAAGGCAATGAGCAATAATTGTTGACGGTAATTTTGGGTAGAACTGATGAGTCCAAGATAGAAGGGGAGAAGATTATAGTTTGAGTCTTGCGGGGATTCAACTGCAGAAAGTTAGCTTGAGACCAGAGACTCCTTTTAAAACACGATTGACAGATTCTATAGCAAGGGATACATTTTCTATGGACGACTGTAAACAAAAATTGAATATCATCGGCATATTGCTGACAGAGAATCCCCGTGAAAGCTAGAGGCAACATCATTTGCATACGTCGAGAAAAGGAGTAGTCCAAGATTACAGCCTTGTGGAACTCCCTCACATATTGGAATAGAGGTTGATACTTGATAGAGATACATTGATACAGACACACTGGGTTCTATTGCTGAAAAACGAAGCAACCAGCTTGCATGCAGCTGATGAGAAATTAAAGGAGTTGAGAAGTTTGTCTATGAATAGGATGTGATTTATAGATCCGAAGGCATCATGAAAGTCCAGCAGGACACCTGATTCCTCTCAAATCCATCCAATATATGTTGAGTCACATGTACCAAAACAGTCATGCAGCTGTGTCCTACCCTAAATCCAGACTGGAATTGACTTAGCAAAGAATTATTATTGATATAGACTGTAATATGCATAGAAAGAACTGATTCGAGAACTTTGCAGGGAACACAGAGATGGGTGTGGATTCGTCGATAGAGGTTGGATTGAAGATCTTGGCTAGGGGTATAGCCATGTTTCCACTGATCTGTGAACTGGGAAAATGTAATGCAGCTATTCATTATATAAGTTAGAAACTTCAAAATGACAGGAGCTAATAATGTTTAAAAATCCAAAGACCTCGCACTCTCCGCAAGAGACGTGGAAAGTCGACAGACAAATCGAAACTGCATCATTACAAAGCACTAATTGTATGTGACGAAAATAAAGAATCACAAAGAAATCAATCAGGAAGCATTATTCGTCGTTGGTTTGTTCGTTATACGAAGCTGATATCCTCATCATCGTCGCGCGAAGATTAGTCGCTGCAAGCACCGATGTTGGATGTGTCCTACGACTTTTCGACCAGCACGAACCCGATTAGCACTTTTGCGCTGGTCGGACCTTGTGGAGTCGTTTGAATCGGAGGAAGCATGTAAGCGTTCTCGATGTTCGTGTCGATGGAGAATCCCGATTTTGTCTTTTTGAAACCCGTTACGTTCACTTGGAGCAGAGCCACGAAGTACTTCGGAGGCAGCAGAGATTTCCAGCTTCCTCTCTCGATTTTCAACTCGCAGGGAGATGAGGTGTATACTTTTTACACCCCATATTTATGTACAGTAGAACCTAGAATAAATTCGTAACGCTACTTTTGTGACACCTTTATACTTTTAACCTCGCTTATCGTAAAATTTCGTAACGCATTTTTGGGACATATTTATACTTCTTACACCTCATATTTATATACAGTAGAACCTAGAATAAAGTCGTACCGCTACTTTTGTGATACCTTTATACTTTTAACCTCGCTTATCGTAAAATTTCGTAACGCATTTTTGGGACATATTTATACTTTTTACACCTCATATTTATGTACAGTAGAACGTAGAATAAATTCTTAACGCTACTTTTGTGAAACCTTTATACTTCTAACCTCGCTTATCGCAGTCTGTCGACTACAAAACGCTGCAGTCTTGTCACATGGGTTTATTATTCTATTGGACTTACCTACAGAAATGTTGGCTGTTCATTTTATTGTTTCTTTCATGTGAATAATTTAAATAGCTATTTCTGATGGTTACCACCAATTTTGGTCCCCAAAACCCGAATTAGGTACGCTTCTTTTTTTTTTCAAGTTATCTTTGATCATTGTAGTGGCCATTTAATCGTTTGATTCACGTGCTGACGCATTTTCAGTATTATTTATACAAATTGATGGTGATTTCAGACGATTTCCCAGGTTTTTGTCTCATAAAAAATCAATTTTGGGAGCTGAACCATTGGTAGAACCTCAATTTTCCACTCCGGTCAAAATCTACTTCATATTCGGTCTTCTCGTCCCAAAAAACATGGAAAACGATACCTCAAAAGCTCATGTTACTAAAACAAAAAATACCTATTTTTATAGCCATTTTCACTCATAACACCCCTGGGTATATTCCGATCGGGCTGCAATGTTTCGGGATACAAATAGGGCCCAAATGGAGCCTGTGTGCGAAAGAAAGAATTTTTTAGACCGAAAATGAGGTAGTTATGAGTGATACGGCGGACGGACATTGCATTTTTGGAATCTACACACTTGAAACGTAAAAGAAAACATTTTGAGAGGGTGTTATACAAATTTTTTGCTGAGTAATTACATAGGTGTATTATTCACAGAATAATAAACCAAAATGAAGAGGAAACCAATCACCGTCCCTAAACGGGATAGCGGAGGAATCAAGCAGCAAAGGTGCCCACTTATTCTTGGTAAAATGTCGGTTGAAGTCATCAGCATCAAAGTTTAAGTAGCGTTACATTTACGACCCTTGAGATCCAACTTTTCAATATTATGCCATAGAGATTTCCTACTGTGGGAGGGACTGAGTTCACCAAGGTGATGTAGCCTTTTAGCATGACGAACCAAAGCATAGGTACTCTCTTGGTTGGCTGTTTTATATGACTTCTTTCTGATTATGACGATTCTCTTGAGTCGTATTTCGTACAGTAGCGGTGCCTGGGTTCTGAAAACGGTGGGGCAACAAACCAGAACATAAAACCAGAACATAAAACCAGATTTGTCTACAAAATACCCCAAGGCAACAATACCCTTCCCTTTTTACTGGAGAGTGAGATTCAGCAAAGCTTACCTCTTTTAATCAACACTCTATCCTCGTACGAAAACGTTGACAATTTCTACTGCAAATTAGTCATCGAATTTATGTGTTACGAAAATATAGTTAACTGAAATACAACAAAACAACGACCCGTCGGCCAGTACCTACTTGAATGGAGAAGCTACTGAAGCTAGGTAGTAATCTGTGTTACGACGCCCGATCAATCCACAAACCACAAGACCACAAACAGCAAACAGGGCAAAACGCACACAGGTACCATAAATACAAATCTGTCATCAGAACCGGACCAAACGCAAAACGCACAAATTTTGAGCAAAAAATTGAAAACTGACAACAGACTCAACAGAGAAACCAAATGTGAGAAAACAAAACCAAATCAGAAGATGACGAAGCATCTCATATCGTGATGACAAATTGAATCGAAGGGATCAAATCGATTGTAAAAAGGAACGATTTTGGGGTGAAATCAGATTCTGGGGACAAGGCCCAAAGTGGGCGTGGCAAACAAAATGTTTACACGGGACACTGTGTGCGGACGGGCCACTTTTCTCAGTTGCCACGGGAACACTAGGTCCCAGGGCTGCCAGTTTGAGGAGCCTAGGTTTCGATTTCGATTGCAGGACATTGATTACTGCCACTTTCATTCCAATAACATGCTTGGTTTATTGAGCTAATAGCTTCGTTCGCGGTGTGTTTTTCTGACGGTCAGGGAACCGTCTGAAGCCACTTTTCTTATCGTGCCAACACGCATGCGCTACCAATACCAACTTTCAAACTCACAATGGACCGGGTACACCGCGAACGCTTGGGAAGGAAATCTGACTGCAACCGCCGTGCAACCTGAAAATTTCTAACCTTCCTGATTGTGTCGTGTCGTCGTCGATCTTGATTTTTTCTGCTTTCTGACGTTTGTTATACAAATCATATCTATTAAGGATTTATTGAAAGGCTGTGACTCGTGCATGTGTGAGAAGTTCATATGTCATCATTGATCTCTGCTAATTTATTTCTTCTTTTTATAACAATAATACTAACGTTCGTCCTATAGGTCACCGTTGATTTCGGCTAATTTATTACTTTTTTCATTCTTCAACTTACTCAAGTCTTATATTACGATTATTCCTATGCTTCTGATGAATGCGTAGACTATCTTATGTATGTTCCTAGTTGTAATATAGTTCCTACGTTTTGCTTCGAGTATTCACCTCTTACCAATGTTATGCATTCCTTTATCTCAACTTGTACTTAGTCGAAGTATTTTTAATAAAAATAAATCGAAATCTCTGTAGTTTTCTTCCTAACTAATGACCTAATGGGATGTTTATCAAATTCGGTGATACCAGTGTACTTTTGTGGAGTAATTGGTGACTGAAGAAATACCTAATCGAAAGTTTGAAGTTCGTTGTTAGGTACCTAACTAATTTTGCTGATAACTGACTACACATTCTTCATGTGCTCATTTTTTGTTAATATAGCTATGTATTCGGTTTCCTCAAGGGTCAATAATATGATAAAACGGCTGAAATCACCGGAAACGTCTACAAAAAAAGGTAGCATACGCTGTGAATTCAGCCTTAAAAATACAATTTCAACAATCGAAGATAATTTGTCAAAACTAGGAATCTAATTCGAGTGGGCCAAAATTGGCAAAAACCAACAATTGCTAGGCCAGTTCTTGGAACACCCACCGTAATCGTAAAATTAGGTAGGTAAGTGGCACTAAGTTTTTCATTTGGGATATTCAACCGACCACCTCATTATTACACACGAAATAAATCTATAGGCAGCAATTTTGTATGTCCATTACAATTTTTTTTTAAACCCCTCTAGTTATTTGTGCCAGTAGAATTTGCAGCGTTTATCGTTATGATAGGAAACTTGATTCAGGGACATACAAGTGCTCACTATAAGATCAGTCGTTGAAGGATAATATATGGTGATTGAAATACAAAAGCTTGGGTAGTTATGTAAACATAATACTATAATATATGAATTCAAGTAGCTAGTAGAGATGCCAATCTTTCCCTAACAGAACGGCCAGTGACGTCTTCTGGGTGAGATTCCATGGATTCATCTTCATCAGGATTGACTTCAGTGCCTTCCTCGGGGAAATCATCGTCCAACGCTGTAAAATGTGGAAATGGTCAGTCAGTTGGGGGTTGTATTTCTATACCTACACATCAGCAAGGCATTATAATAGTACTCTATACCTATAATATTATAGTACTTAAAATAGTACGCTTTCGAAATTAAAACAGGATCTTCGTTTTGTACACAGGTTGTTTCAGGTAAGTAGGTAAGTGATGCAGGCACGTTGTGAAAAGTAGAGGTTGGCAAAAGTAAACAACTTACTTGATAATGGTAAGAGTAAGAGGCACCATACCATCGAGCCAACTCTTCGGCTATTGGGCCTGCTCACACGAAAATGAACAAAAAAAGTTTCCTCGTCGTATACAGGAAAAACTTCTTCCAGATAGTCTTCATTTTTTTTCACTGGATGGAGTAAGTCCAAATCATCTTCCGATGACACCTCGATAGGAGAGATCGACCCCTCATCACTCGATGAACTCATGGCGAGCGAGAAGTACATACGAAAACGCAAGTGAGAGAAGTGGATAGGGTTATTAGAACGAATAACAACGACGAACGATGGTGCGATGAGAAATGATTTGATTGGCTTAAGCGGGCGAGCGGTAGTGGGGGGCGAGCAGTCAGAAAGGAGTACATCTGAAAATCCGTGGACTGATCTGACGGTCTTGGAACTGTCTTCAAACCGCCAGAAAAACACCGCGAACAGCATCCTACGGATGCTATACTGTCGATACCAGTCCGCAAGACCACCGCGAACGCCAAATGATGGATCTGACGGTTTGAAGACAGTCAAATGGTCACCGCGAACAAACCTAATATGAAGGAACCACCATGACCACCATGGATGCTCCACTAGAATATTGAATATCCACAGCCAGAGAAATCTGGCGAGTCACTGTTGAACTCCGTGAAAAATGTTAGGTACAGTGTACGGAGGGAAACTCAAATGCCAACTGAACAATGGGAGTTGTTTTTTCTTCTTTTTTTTTGCTCCTAGTGTTTTTGGGTGCCGGGGCAGTGGCCAAGTGGCCTTATGGACGCAACGCCCCTTTTCGTATAAAAGAAATGTTGAGCCAAATAATTAATTCCAGCGGTGAAAGATACGGCCAATCCGACCCGCTGAGTTCTGAGCCGCAGAAGTGAAAGAGTTGCCACGATTCTCTGGTTAGTGATTGATGGACGAGTGACGTGGGTTTGTTCAGACCGCGTGAAAAGCTCTGCTGGATCCTTGAAGATAACAGTATTTATGAAACCAAGTTCCCAACAAAAACTGGAATGACTGGCCCAAAAACTTGACCCGTATTCTGTATGAAAAACAATCGAAATGGTACTGTGTGTATTTACTCACCCTTCCATTTCAGTGATTTTATATAAATTTTTCGCGATTTTAGCCGTTTTACCGACTGCTGACTCCCTAAAACTCAAATTTGACCCTCTTCTTTTTTAAAATTATCTTCGCACTCATCCTTTTGTTTGGTAAGACGAACATTTTGGCGAAATTCGGGATTTTTCATCATGGACCTACCCATGGTCCGATATCGTCTGGAGTGACCAATATATCCATTATACTATAAGTAGATAAGTATAAAATTTTGTTCAAATCTAGGAATAAATTCAGGATGGTCAGAAACGCATCTGCCCATACAAAAATGTCAAAAATTCATTCTCTGAAAATTCTGGGCCCACTGCAATAGTTCTATAAAAGTTTGCTAAAAATTATGAATTAAATAAGTAGGTAAATTAGCTTCTCACCGAACGATCACTTCTTCTGACTCTTCCTCTTCTTCTGACAATATTTTCCTCCGGAAGGCTTTCTTGTTTTTGGAAATGGACTTGATTTTGATTCCTTCTTTATCTCCTTCCGACATTATCATAAACTTACTATGTACCTACTGTACTTACTAATATCAACGATAATACACCAGTAACCACGAACTACTACCACAGTCCGATTAACGAAATCTGATAGCCGGTTATTTGTCTCCACTCCGGGTTACGCAAACAGAAAACGTTAAAGATGCATAAACTTAGAAGGAAGCAAAACAACAAGCAAGAAAAATGAGAATCAGAATGAGCAACCCAGCATAATAACACAAAACAGGGAAATGGACCGTTATACTCGGGACAATGTACAGGGACTCTACACGAAGTATATTATTTTTATATTTTTATGCTACGGTACAACAGAATACCTATGTAATCCACACAACACCTATTTCCTGTACAGTTACATGCACAACACGTACACGTATATCACGGAATAGGAGAGGAGACTATGCTCGAGACGTCGAGTCGAGACGACTTTAACGCTTGAAAGGGAGGGGGTCTAATCTTCTTCTTCTTCTCAATTTTGTGTCGTAGCCGCAGTCCTAGCGAACATGGGTTATGTTATTAGTTGAGCTTTGGGATGATTCACGGGGATGCTGAAAGGGGATGGACAGATAGGTGGCGGTGGTGTTCGCATTTCTAGTGCCAGAGTGAAGCCATATTACACTGCGTTGGTGGTTTTTGGTTTATTTTTCTGTGAATAATACACCTGTGTATTCGCTAAGCAAACAATTTTTATAACACCCCCTCAAAATTTTTTCTTTTCCGTTCCAAGGTGCGCAGGTTCCAAAAATGCAATGTCCGTCCACTGTACGCTGTACGCCATCCGCCGTATCACGTGTACCGGCTTCATTTTCGGTCTAGAAAAGTCGTTCTTTCGCACACATGCTCCATTTGGGTCGAAGTTGTGTCCCGATACTTTGCAGCCCGATCGGAATATACCCATGAGTGTTATGAGTGAAAATGTGTATAAAAATAGGTACTTTTTGTGTTTTAGTAACATGTTAGTAACATGAGCTTTTGAGATATCTATTTCCATGTTTTTGGGGACGAGAAGACCGGATATGAAGTCGGTTTTGACCAGAGTGGAAAATTGAGTTCTACCAAATGTTCAGCTCCCAAAATTGATTGTGAGTGAAAAACCTGGTAAATCGTCTGAAATCACCATAAATTTGTATAATAACACTAGAAAAAGTGTCAACACGTGGATCAAGACGATTAAATGGCACTACCAGTGATCAAAGATAGTTTTTAAAAAAAGGGCTACCTGATTTGTGTCTTAGGGGCCAAAATAGCTATTTTGATTATAACGCATGAAAGAAACAATAAATGAACAGCCAACATTTCTGTAGGTATGTCCAATAGAATAATAAACCCATGTGACAAGGACTTGGCAGCGTTTTGGTTTATTATTCTGCGAATAATACACCTATGTTTATGTATTCGCTCAGCAAAAAATTGTTATAACGCCCCCTCAAAATTTTTTTGACATTTTATGTTTTTACTCTGGCACATAACTCGAAAAACGTTACACGAAATCGTCACGAAAATTTCTGATGATTTTCGCTTACAACCGATTCGTTGCTACGGAACTTTATCTTCGCCAGTACCAAAATCGTTCACCACTCGTTGGATAGCTCTCGATTTACCTAACCATACTACGTTAACCACTGCGGACTGCGTGGCCAACAAGCTGCGGTATGAGCGTGATTGTTTAAATGAATGTTTACGTACATAATACAGTGGAGTCCGGCTAATCCGAACTAATTGGGACTGAAGGCTGTTCGGACTAGGTACCATTCGTTGGAAATCTTGACCAAAACAATTAAGTACGAAGTACTTGGTGTGGGTGCGGGAGGGGGCGCTAAGACATAAAATGTCCCTCGTGGTTGCGTACTTGTACGGAAGCTGTACCCACCGTTTGTGTTTTATAATGTTTCTCATGGTTCATCTGTTTTTGGTTCCTCACTACCGGAAGGTAGGGAAGCCTTGGATTCGTGACTTGAGTTAAAAAAAAAAAAAAAATGCATGTCCTCCAAAATTAAAATTTCCACAACCATTTTGCGTTTCAGGCATTAAGGAACATTCTTTTCCGTTTCAAGGTGCGTAGATTCCAAAAATGCAATGTCCATCCCGTCCGCCGTATCACGTGTACAGGCTTCATTTTCGGTCTAAAAAAATCGTTCTTTCGCACACATGCTCCATTTGGGCCCTTGTTGTGTCCCGAAACTTTTCAGCCCGATCGGAATATACCCAGCGGTGTTATGATTATGAGTGAAAATGTGTGTAAAAATTGGTACTTTTTGAGTTTTAGCAACGTTGGTAACATGAGTAAGCTAAGCTTGAGTGGGTAAGCTTGTAAGGTATCGTTTTTCATGTTTTTTGGGACGATAAGACCGAATGTGAAGACGATTTTGACCAAAGAATAGAAAATTGAGTTCTACCAGATGTTCAGCTCCCGAAATTGATTTTTTATGAGTCAAAAACCTGGGAAATCGTCTGAAATCACCATCAATTTGTAGAATAACACTGGAAAAAGTTTCAACAGGTGGATCAAGACGATTAAATGGTACTATCAATGATCAGAGATAATTTATTAAAAAAAAAAAAGGAGCCTACCTTATTCTTGTTTTGGGGGCCAAAATTGGTGGAAACTACCAGAAATAGCTATTTCAATTATTTTATATGAAAGAAACAATAAATAAACAGCCAACATCTCTGTAGGTATGTCCAATAGAATAATAAACCCATGTGACAAGGACTTTGCAGCGTTTTTTTTTTTTTTTTTTTAGAGGTTGATGTTATTTTTGTTCACAAAGTCGTATATATATATTTATACATATATATTAGTTCAGGCACCGAAGACCAAAAATGGCTGAATAGAGGAAATAAATCATAAGAAGCCAATTTTGTCACAGATGCAGAGGAAGGTGTTCTGAACCACATACTTAAAGTACTGATGGGTGGGGGACGAGCTAAGGTGGGGAGGGGGTCTTAAAGGTCAATTTTTATGTTTTTCGTAAATAACTCGAGAACTATGGCCTCCATCGAAAATATGTTCATATACTAACGTGATCTATATAAAATTCCCTACAAAATAGGTATCAAACATTGTTTTGCTAGGATCAACATGTGAGGAGATATGGAGGGGAGGAAATAGAAAATTTGAAAAAATTGAATTTTATTGTTATAAATCAAATGTTTGTTCTCAATATATGTAGAACAAGAAATAAAAAAATTAACAAAAAACCATACATTGTCATCGTCGTCGTCGCCGTCGTCAGTAGGTAGGTACTCCATTTGTGCACATGCCCAAGCACGCGCCGTAGGCACTAGAGCAAGCCTGCTTTGGGGCAACCGCACCGCCCGATTGAGCGTGCTGATGTTGCATCAAGATGGGTCTCTCCCATCGTACCGGTACCAAAATCAGAAAATACAATTCAAATATGTGTTGACATGTGCCGGGCGAATGAAGCTGTTCTTAATGAAAAACACCCAATACCAACCATTGAGGATATAGGCTGCGCCTGAAGGGTGCAGTCCTGTTCAGCAAACTTGATCTGCGACAGGCGTATCATCAAATCGAACTTGATCCTGAGTCTCGCGAGATTACCACATTTGGTACTCATTTAGGGCTTTTTCGATATAGATGCCTGATGTTTGGTCTAAAATGTGCTCCAGAAATGTTCCAGAGAATTTTTGAGAATATTCTTGCTGGTTCTAAAGGTGTTTTCAACTACCTGGATGATTTACTTGTTTTTGGCAGTACTATTGAGGAACATTATGAAAACCTTAAAGCTATTCTGCATGGTTTGAATGGAGTAGGTTTTGTAATCAACATGGATAAATGCCAGTTTCGTCAGACTGAAGTGAGGTTTCTGGGTCACATATTATTGAGTAAAGATTCCATTCGCCCTGGTTTTGATAAGGTAAGTACAAGCAATTCAGGAGTTTCGTTCCCCAGAGTCGGCTGAGGAACTCCGAAGTTTCCTTGGTCTGGTGAACTATGCGGGGAAGTTATACCTCACCTTTCAACTGAATTATGCCAACTTCAGCAAACATGTTCAAAGCCATTTAAATGGGATGCCGCTGATGAGCAAACCTTTGTTCGTGTGAAGTCCCTTTTGACTAGAGACAGTCATTTGAGTCTTTTTGAGCCTGACCTGCCTACCATTGTCATGGCTGATGCCAGCCCAGTGGGACTAGGAGCTGTTCTCCTTCAACGAAAGCAGGAAGTAGTTAGGGTCATTTGCTACATTAGTCGGTCTTTGTCAGCAGTTGAACGTCGATATTCCCAAACAGAGAGGGAAGCCTTGGCTTTGATATTTGCTGTAGAGAGGTTGCGGGTATACCTATTAGGTCGCCAGTTTGAGTTGGTTACAGACCACCAACCTCTACGGACAATTTTTGCACCTCGGTCAAAACCATGTGCTAGGCTTGAATGCTGGCTGTTGCGACTACAGGGTTTCCAGTATGCAATTCGATATGTGAAGGGCAAAAACAACATTGCTGACCCACATTCTTGCCTTCTGCAAATTGACAATGTGCCCTGGGCACAGGCCAATGGTACCTAAGGTTGAGAGGCAAAACCGTTCTCTACAAAAGATTTTGCAAATTGCCTATTTGGAGGAAGGCAAGAATATCAGTGTAGAACTGTTCGACTATCTGCTCATGTATCGTTCTAAGCCTCAATCCACTACTGGGAAAAGCCCAGCAGAACTGCTTTTCAACCGGAAGACAAGGACAAGTTGCCAACGTTCTGTGATCCAGTGGAGGAGGTAGTAGTTCGGGACCAGGACACCTACAAGAAAGGACTTTCACTTACATATATGAGAAGTCTATACCTGAGAAGGAGATATTTGTGGGGGATGAAGTATTAGTTCAGCGGCCTCTTATCATGAGGAAGACTGATTCTAGATTTGAGGAGGACACAGGAGTTGTCAGAGCTGTCAACAGTCCTATTGTATTGGTTTCAACACCTACCAGGGACATCGAACGTAATAAAAATCAGGTAGAATAATTCCTGAGACCTCCTGATGATCCTGACCCTCCCTCAGAGACAACCTCAGGTACTCCAAGTTCGTCGGCTCCCAGCACATTTGAACCAACCCAGTTGTGGAGGTCAGGACGGACAACAAGGCTTCCGTTCAACCTTAAGGATTATGACCTAACCAGTTTCAACTAGGGAAGGGATACGATATCCAGCTAACAGCTATGTCCGCATGGACATGAAGTGCCGAGGGGAGAAAAGGAAGAAGAAGGCGGAAGTTTTCGATATTCGTTGTTCCTCTAGTGTTCTGTTCTGCATATTGTAATAAACGCATTTTGGTTGTGATTATCGGATTATTTCTTCAATTACCTTGTTGTTAATGGTGTATTGCTCGAAGCCACTTGAGCTGGATACGGAAGTGGAAGGCTCCAAGATGTCTGACTCGAACGGTAGTTTTCTCTGGTTAGCTGGTAGCTGGGAAGCGGGGTTGTTCTCTCGAGGACATCAAGAAACGGTGTGTAAGCAAGATGGCTTCCTCTCAAGAGAAGAGCGGGGCGGAGCTCCAGTACTGCCAACCTGCAAGAATATTCTCGAAAAGGTGTGAGAAGAGGCGCCAAATATGAAAATGATCATTCATAATTTCACACTCCCTCCTGATCAATTTTAGATCGCCTCAAGTCTTCTTCAGAAGATGGGCTTGATATTAGTTCTAGTTATAAGTGACATCTATTTCACTTAGGTACCCCTCTGACCTCAACCCGAACCCCCAAGCGGAAATTAACGCGCGATCTTTCGATCATTATTTATCAACAATAATTTTCGTGAAATTCCGTGGGTGAAGTTGTTACTTTTATTTAAAATCGTCAGGAATTGTTAAGCTCGGAACATCAACTCAGGGCTTAGCCTTCTTGGAATTAAATAAATCAAACATCAAAAGATTCATTCCCTGGCTGTATCCCCTAACCCACAACTACTCAACATCGCATCATCTCCGAGTTCCCAAGGGCTTCGAATTTCCCCAGGCCCGTTCTCATCTATATTTTATTGCTTCCAAAATATCATTTCCTGGTTGATTATACATGATATTCAACCCAGATACTTTCTAGCAAATAGATGAACTCGGATAAGATGCAGCGACACCGGCAAGGAATACAACATGAGCTTGTGACTGAAACATGGGGGAAATTAATTTCATTAACCTCTAATGCACAAGACTACCCAACGGCGCCGTATCGGATTATTTCTTCAATTACCTTGTTGTTAATGGTGTATTGCTCGAAGCCACTTGAGCTGGATACGGAAGTGGCAGGCTCCAAGATGTCTGACTCGAACGGTAGTTTTCTCTGGTTAGCTGGTAGCTGGGAAGCGGGGTTGTTCTCTCGAGGACGTCAAGAAACGGTGTGAAAGTGTGAAATTATGAATTATCAATTTCATATTTGGCGCCTCTTCTCACACCGTTGCGAGAATATTATTGCAGGTTGGCAGTACTGGAGCGCCGCCCCTCACTTCCCCTGAGTGCAAGTCATCCGACCAACACAACCGCACGAGAGCTATCCCGAGAACAATCCCAGCTAACCTGAGACCGCCACAATTCGATTTTCTCAAGCAGAGAACAACTTGGAGCTTGCCACTGCAGAATCCAGCTCAAGTGGCTTCGAGCAAAACACCATTAACAACAAGGTAATTGTAGAAATAATCTGATAGTAAGCAAGATGGCTTCCTCTCAAGAGAAGAGCGGGGCGGAGCTCCAGTACTGCCAACCTGCAAGAATATTCTTGAAAAGGTGTGAGAAGAGGCGCCAAATATGAAATTGATCATTCATAATTTCACAGTAATCAATCAAAGTGAATGTGCCAATACGTCTATCTATTTAACAACTAAAGAACACCACATAGGAGACACCCCGGACATTGTAACTCAAAAAATAATATTGACTGTCATTAAATATACCACATGCGCTCAAAATAGAAAAGTTGCTGTACAACAGATACCTAGTCATGTGAACATATCTGGCAGTGAAATTGCCGACATGATGACCAAATTCCACAGCAGATATGGTGGCAATGTATTTCCTCAAAAAATATTACCTTATTCTGACCTCGGAGTTCTCAAAAAGAGGAGGGACCTGGAATGGGCTAGGGAACACGCCTCACAATGTCGGCTATGTGGAGAATGGACCAGACGCATCATTCCACTCCCCACCTCAGCTCCATGGTACAGAGGGATTAATGAGCCCCTTAAATCTCACAACACTCAACAGAACCATCTTGGGTCACGGAAACACTCTGTAATTCTGCTGGAAAAAAATTGATTTGCCCCTCTGCACAACTTGTGATCAACAGGAAATTGCTGACCTGGATCAGATCCTGAACAGGTGTAGGAACAGATTCGCAACCCAGCGGAGAAACCAATGATCAACATACGAGTATGATCAACCTCATCAAAACTGTGAAATTATGAATGATCAATTTCATATTTGGCGCCTCTTCTCACACCTTTTCGAGAATATTATTGCAGGTTGGCAGTACTGGAGCTCCGACTCTCTCTTCTCTTGAGAGGAAGCCATCTTGCTCACCACACCGTTTCTTGAAGTCCCCGAGTCAACAACTCTGCTTCCCAGCCTACCAGCTAACCCGATCTAACGACCGCACGAGAAAGACGTTTGGAGCCTGCCACTTCCAAATCAAGAACGTGGCTTTGAGCATCACACCATTAACAACAAGGTAATTGAAGAAATAATCCGATACGGCGCCGTTGGGCAGTCTTGTGCATTAGAGGTTAATGAAATTAAATTTCCCCCACGTTTCAGTCACAAGCTCATGTTGTATTCCTTGCCGGGGTCGCTGTATCTTATCCGAGTTCATCTATTCGCTAGAAAGTATCTGGGTTGAATATCATGTATAATCAACCAGGAAATGATATTTTGGAAGCAATAAAATATAGATGATAAGGGGCTTGGGGAAATTCGAAGCCCTGGGGAACTCGGATATGATGCGATGTTGAGAGGTTAGGGTAAACAGCCAGGGAATAAATCTTTTGATGTTTGATTTACTCCGAGAAGGCTAAGACCCGAGTTGATGTTCCGAGCTTAACAATTCCTGACGTTTTTAAATAAAAGTAATAACCTCACCCACGGAATTTCACGAAAATTATTGTTGATAAATAATGATCGAAAGATCGCGTGGTAATTACCGCTTGGGGGTTAGGGTTGAGGTTAGTGGGGTATAGTCCTCGCGAATTAGGACAACAAACGAATAAATACGCGAAACAAACGCGATGAAACGAAAATAAAACCGATCAAGAGAGTTGATGAGAGATCGTTTTTCGTGTTTTCTTTTTGTTGTCCAACAGCTCGGAAGCCCACTCGATGTTTTGAAGGGCGGGTTGAGGAAAGATCGATGTTTGCTAGCAGATCTTTCACTTTGTAATTCCTGCTGATGAAATCATAGATGTGTCCATAATATATTATTGATGCAGTACTGGGGACAATCTGTGCTGGGTTTTTATAACGGATTCCCAGAAATACCTGTCTGGCTGCATGCGTAAGAAATGTTTATGAAAATTTAGAGGATGTACGTACATAGATGTATAGGTTATTGACTTCCTATGATGAAATTAGAGTCTTACCAGACAGAAGATGTTCGGATGTGGAACATAGTGCCCGGAGAGAGGGGCACAAACAGGAAGAGATGGTCCTGTTATTTGATGTCGAAGTTAAAAATCCTTTAGAGAGGTGTTAGTTATAAATAACACAATCCGCACATGTGGGCATTCGAAGAAAAGGCGGAAAGCGACCGGAATGGGCAAACATGATGTTGGGGGGGAAAGGGGTCCGCCATGGGGATTTCCTTACTTTTCACCAACCATGTTTAGGGAATACAATCATGACCCAACGTGGATTTGTTGACATATAGGGGATGTTTTCACGCTGAGGCGGTTTACATACCCTGTCAAGGATGTTTGGTTCTGGTACCAAAAATTAGCCACCTACCTTGTTGTATTGGATAGATGTACTGGTAAGCTGAGGAAAGGGGAACCATAATAGATGATGGTAACGGTTGTGTACTAGAGGGTTGTTGCATTTGATGAAGTTTGATGATGAAACTAATTAGAAGAGCTTATCAAGAGACCAGTGCTATTAGATGGAATTAATAAGAGTGGCTAAGTAGAGTTGTTGAAATTGAGTTCAACGATGTATATATACCAGAATAAAAAGTCAAAATCGAGGTTTGATGGTGCAATTTACAGTGTTAGCTAACGTCGATGACCGGCTGTAAGCACAAACGAATTTTAAATTTTTTTTGGCCGGACATGGGCCTAATATAGATGATAGAAGTGAATTTTCTTTTGGCCGGATCTGGGCCCATTGAAGTGATTGAAAATTTTAAAAGCCGGATTTGGGCTATTGATGAAATTTAAAATTTTCTTGAATTTTAAAATAAGAGTAGTTGCCGGATATGGGCGACTAAAGAGCACTGTGTCAGGTTAAGCAATAGAAGGAAAGTTTCAAATTTTTTTTGCAACAACATTAGATGTAGAGCAGGTGCTCCAGTTCAATAGATGGAACTGATTGCTTCTCTCTTTATTGCATTAGAGGCAAATATTTGATGTAAAGCAGTTTATACAGTTCAATAGATGGAACTGACTGCTTATCTCCCGATGAATGTTTATAGTGCTCCTGGAGTAGACAATTAAACACCACAACGTAGATGAAATAAAATTTTTGATTTACTTTCTATTGATGAGGTTACAATACCTAGAGGTCTGTTGTGGGTTTGTTTGTCTGTTTTTGGTTTGGATTCACAGAGCAGCAAGATGAGCGCCAGTGAGGAACAGATGGAGTTAGAGGAGCAGGAGAGAGTGTTATTGGGAGAAGAGGATGAGATGGGCGAAAGCCAAACAGGGGAGGAAGGTGGAGTAGCTAGCTGGGATGGATTGGCCCAACAAGCTACTGCACCCGAAACCCCACGGGAATTGAGTCCCGAGGAGGGGATGAGAGTGAGGCTCCGTAAGCTCGAGGAGGCTATGGGACGTATGCAGGAGTCGATCTCAGCGATCGCAGGCATTGTGGTAGGCACCTCAGGTGTCCCACAACAAGTCCCGAACAGTCGGACCTCTCAGAGGATGACTGATAGCCAGTCAATGATCTTCGCAATGAAGATTCAGTTTGCGAAACTTGATTCGCAACTGACTTACGGAGCAAACTTTGAGACTTGGAGGGCGAGGATAGTGACTGAGCTGGAGAGCCAGAACTGCGCCTTCCTAGTGGAAGAACACTCAAAAATCCCGAGAGAGTTTACTGAGGCTAGTGTGCAAGTAGCCAAACGAAAGGTGCTAGCTTTCATAGTAAAGTGCATAGATGATGAGTTGCATGCGCTAGTGAAGGGTGAGAAAGACCCGATGCAACTCATAAAGCGCCTGGAGGCCCTCTGCCAGCCAAAAAGTAGGCACTATAAGTTTGGCCTTCGTGCCAAAATGGAGCAAATGGAGTACGATCCGAAGGCTGAGACACCAACGGCATTCATGGCCAGGTTTAATGACCTGGCAGAGAAGTTAGGGCAGTACACAGCTCTCAACGAAGAAGATAAAGTTTACAACTTTCTCTTCTCAATCCGTTCAGCCATGCCCGATTTATACGCGGCGGAGGCTGACAAGACGGATGACGTTGATCTCCGGAAGCTTCAGGAGAAATTCGTTGAAGTGGGGAGACGCCAGGAGGAAGAGAACCGTCGAGAGACGGCTCCTGGTGGAGCACTGTGGACTAGGCAGCGCCAGTCCAGACAGGGCGACAAGTCCCGGAAAGCTCCTCAAGAGCAGGGGACGTCCAGCTCTGGACATGGCGGGAAGCCAAAGTTGAGGAAGACGAGTGCCGGCAAGGTGTCGAAGAGGACAGTTTGTTTCAAATGCAACAAGCCGGGCCATTTTGCTTCTAAATGCAGAACTGAGGGGTGGTTTTGCTACTCGTGCAAAACCATAGGCGACCATAAAAGTCGCAATTGCCCTCGGCAAAATGGTGGATCAGTAGGCGGCAAGGCCAGAGGCAAAGGGCAGCAGGCACAGGAGAGGCTAACCAAATGGCAAGCCCAGCAAACCCGAAGCCTGCGATGAACAGAATGCCCTTATCGAAGGCTAAAGAGTTGAGGGACAAGAGAGGGAAGGCTCTTGTCATATGTGGTCCGGAGGAGGATTTTGATGAACCTCACCGCCAGGTGTGGGTTGTCCAGTCCGAGGCTATGTACGCCAGCACCACATCGCCTGCCGTTACCTCTCGATCGGCGATGCTTAGCGATTCTGATGGTAAGTCTAGAGGTTTCATATCAATGATTTTAGACACTGGTGCTACAGACCACATAATAAATACTAGGGATCCGCTATCTAACATTAGACGGTTAGATGTTCCCAAGCGGATTTCGTGCGCAAATGGGGATTCCGAGTCCGATTTAATAGTTGAGGAAATGGGAGACATTATAATAGAGAATGATGGAATTCTAGGACGTTTGCGTGATGTTCTTTTTGCGCCATCTCTGTCGGTTAACCTTTTTGCACTTCGCAAAATTTTGAGTAATTCCTTAGCTGCAACCTTCACCGGTCGAGGAGTGTCTGTAAAAGACACAGCGACTGGTAGGTTGATTAAGGAGGGTAAGTTTGATGGGAGATTTTGGCGCTTGAAGTTTAAACTGCCACTTGTAGGGGCTACGCCGAAGAAAAGATCTGCTATAATGGCAGAGCTTGGTATAGATGAGTCTCCTCAAAAGAAACGAGTATATCTGGGAGATGTTGCGGAGCAGCCCAATGTGACAGACATTGTTCTGGGAGGGAGGAGCATGCAACATAGCGAACCAGATACTAGGAGACTGAACAGTGAGATAAGCGAGCCAGGTACAAGTGGAGTAGATGAAAACTCACTAGAGGAAAACTCGCATCACGAGTATGAGTTTAATACACCACCGAGTGTAGGAGAGGAACATTTGAGTCCGAGGGTTAACCCAACCCTCACTAGCACAGTTGAAGGAGTTCAGACCTCGAGAGCAAGTCCAGGGATGCTATGGCATCAGAGGCTGAACCACATCTCCAAAAATTATCTCGTAAAAGTGCTAAAAGAGATAGATGTAAAAATACGAGTTGGAGACGATGTTCTGGACTGTGAAGATTGCAAATTGGCAAAAGCTAGACGACAGCCATGCAATAAAGAGAGACAAAGGTCGAAGACGCCTTTTTCGAGATTGTACTCTGATCTTCAAGGACCCATAAAACCAGCAGCGTGGACCTCTGGTTATAGATACATAATCACGTTCACAGATGACTGCACGAGGTATGCATTTGCTTATGGGATGCCAGACAAAACGCAAGTTCATCTTGCCCTGTCGAAGTGTCTGTCGGAGATTAGACTACTAACAGGCGACAGCCGAAAAGTAGTGGAAATCAGGACAGATGGAGGAAGTGAGTACAAGACAATGTTGATGAAGAAGAAACTGTCAGACGAGAAAATCACACTGACAGTATGTGAGCCAGCAACCCCACAACATAATGCATGCTCGGAAAGGTTGAACCTGGAGCTGCAGCAGAAGATACGAGCGATGTTGATATCAGCAGGAATGCCAAACTCGTACTGGGGATATGCGCTGAACAATATTATGTTTATCCATAATAGAGTACCAAATGCCTCGAATAAATTCAAGTCACCATATGAGATGGTTACTGGGGCAAAACCCGATCTAAAATATGTTAGAAGATTTGGGTGCGAAGTATACTACCTTGTGGCTGCAAAAGGAAAAATGCAACCACGAAGCAAAAAGGGGTATCTCTTAGAGTGTCAACAAACAGGCTATCTGATAATAGATGCAGCAAACAAAAAGCTGATCAGGTCGAAGCATGTTGACTTTATCGAAGCCAGGACCTATGGGACAAACCTGGAAAAGTCAGGACATCGAGAAGGGAGGGAGCTGCTTGGAAGTGATCAGCTGGAATTCTCCTGGGGTCCAACGACTGAGGTGTCCGAGGGTCCAAACAATCGAGGAACTGTCACTTCAGAGATAGATGAAAGCATAACGGAGCCTCAACAGCTCCAGCACTCTGAAAGTGAACAAGTAGAGACAGAGGAACAACCACCACCAGTGAATGTTATAGATGAACATCATGAAGAAAAAGGTGGTGATCAATCCTCTACAATAGATGTTGAACTTGAAGAAGTCATTGGAGGAAATGAAGAATATGACTTCCTCGAGACTATAGAAGAATGTGCACACTTTGCTGAAGGCAATGAGCCTGAGTCATATGCAGAAGCAATGAGCTCGAAGGATTCAGCTAGATGGAAAGAAGCCATAAACCTAGAGTTTAAATCATTAGAAGAAAATGATACTTGGAGACTAATACCGAAGTCTGAACTTCCTCAGAACACAAAAGTGATTAGAACGAAGTGGGTTCATAAGAGGAAAGCAGAAGCGGATGGCTCTGTGAGGTATAAAAGCAGACTGGTTGCAAAAGGCTTTGCAGATAAAAACAGGTACGATTTGACGGAGGTCTACTCACCTGTTGCGAGACTGAACGACGTTAGGTTCATTTTGTCCATTGCTAATAAGATGGATCTGAACCTATATCAGTTGGACGTGACGACGGCATTTCTGAATGGAGTGCTTGAAAAAGAAGTGTATATTCAAATTCCGGAAGGGTGGATTGAATATACAAATTCAAGCAGGAACCTATCTCAGAGTCACGTGTGTAAACTAGAGAAGGCCATATATGGTCTTAAGGTTTCTCCGAAGAGATGGCATATTCGATTTTCTGAAGCCATGGAGAAACTGGGTTTTGAAGTGTATCCTCACCAGAGGTGCATCTTTGTGTGGAGACAAGACAAGGAGTTTGCCATTTTAATACTGTATGTAGATGATATTTTACTGGCAACAAACTCCACGAAGAAAGGAAAGGAGCTAAAAGAGAATTTAGCTCAGGAATTCCAAATTAAGGATCTTGGTACTCCGAAGTTGTATCTGGGAATTGAGATACTGAGGAATAGAGCTCAGAGAAAGATGTTCATTCATCAAGGGAGCTTTATTGAGAAGTTGCTGAACAAGTTTGACCCAAATTCAAAAGCAGTGGCAAACACCCCGATGGTTCAAGCAAAAATAGATGAGAAGCAAGAGATACATGGAAAGCCAAATGTGCCCTACAGGCAGTTGGTGGGGTCTCTCTTGTATCTTCAGAATGGGACAAGACCAGATATCACTTATGCAGTGAATATGTTGTGTAGAAGACAAACTTCCTACACAAGCGAAGACTGGCATAGAGCACTCAGAGTTCTACAGTATCTTAGAGGAACTCTGGATTATGGATTGCTCTATAGAGGGAACACTGACAAATTGGAGTGTTATCCCGATGCTTCCCTGGGTCTCAATGACAAACAGGGACTCTCGACTTGTGGATATGTAATCAAGCTTTGGGACGATGTTATATCGTGGAAATCGAAGAAGCTTACTCAGGTATCTCTGTCATCAGCAGAGAGTGAGTACATATCGATGTCAATCGCGTGTCGAGAACTCGCAGGATTGCAGGAAATGTGCAATCAAATACTGGCGCTTAAGTTAACTCCATCCGTATTTGAGGACAATCGAGCAGCCATAGCCCTGGCTAAAACGGATGAGTCGAAAGCGTTGAAGCATGTAGTAAACCTACATATGCACTTTGTTCGTCAACAAGTGCGGGAGGGAAAAATTGAACTAAGATGGATTCCCTCGAGCGAACAATGTGGTGACATTTTCACCAAGCCATTGACGGGCGCGTTGTTCGAAAAATTCCGGAACAAGTTAGTGGTATCATTCATGGATGCCTAAACTTTGGGAATTTGATGTTGGTTATAATAACCATTCGAAGATGTTAGCTGATAAATTTTGATGGAAGCTAACTGGTCAGCTGGACCGAGGAAAAACAGTATTCTATTGATGATGGTCGTATAAGACTGATGGAATAAAGAATAAGGTGTTAGATGTTTGTAGCATCCTGTGTCAATTTGAAGGATGAGAATACAATCCTTCAACTTGGAATTAAACTTAGGAATTCATATCTTAAGGGAGTGTTCTATAAACGAACACTCAAGACTCCACTGGGCTTATCCCAAATGAAGTATTATCGAGCTTGTATTTAGGAAAGACAAGCTCCTCAAATAAGCCTTTAACTAACACTTGTTTTTGTTTGTTTTGTTCTACAGACGTCTGGCAGTAGAGAGAGGGTCGGCATGGTGTGAGACGAGACTCCAGTCCTTCTCTTGTACCCTAGGGTCATATAAATTTTTCAAAATTTACAATTCACTCTTAACCCTTTGAAGTAAACTCTTTGATGTATATCTCTCTCTCTCAATTAAGCTCTAACTAGATGATTAAGTGTAATTGATGTCACTTAAACTCCTTTTGAGTCTCTACCCATAAGTTCAAATTTGATGAATAAGTGAAATAGATGTCACTTATAACTAGAACTAATATCAAGCCCATCTTCTGAAGAAGACTTGAGGCGCTCTAAAATTGATCAGGAGGGAGTGTGAAATTATGAATGATCAATTTCATATTTGGCGCCTCTTCTCACACCTTTTCGAGAATATTATTGCAGGTTGGCAGTACTGGAGCTCCGACTCTCTCTTCTCTTGAGAGGAAGCCATCTTGCTCACCACACCGTTTCTTGAAGTCCCCGAGTCAACAACTCTGCTTCCCAGCCTACCAGCTAACCCGATCTAACGACCGCACGAGAAAGACGTTTGGAGCCTGCCACTTCCAAATCAAGAACGTGGCTTTGAGCATCACACCATTAACAACAAGGTAATTGAAGAAATAATCCGATAAAAACTAACTTCACCATTAGCACTATGAGGGAAGTTTACAATGTTATTGACGACTGTGGCATTAATTTTTAAACTCCACAACCAATCAACACCCCTACCTATACAGCCCATCATACCACAACCGACCCCCACCCGGACCAAAAATAAACTACTATCAACGATAGCCGTACAACCAACTTATGTCCGGCATGGCTGCGGCCAAGACAAGTAACAAAAAAGGGAAGAAGAAGAAGAGTTATAGCTGAAGGTGATGTTATGGTTATGATGGAATACTGAAAGGAAACGGTTCGATGTATTTCCAAGGTGTACTTTAAAACACATATTGTTAAACTTCCATTTCTTTGTATAACTGCTTTGTATTTTTTTTAATTTTATCCAGTACCTATGTAATTTTTTATTCACTAACATTTTGAAAATTGTAAGTTATATTTTCATCATGCCGAGCGCCTACGTGTTGGATAACGGAGCGTACAACATCAAAGTTGAACACTCTCATGCCGCTGAACCCAAGTAAGTTTAGTTGTATTCAAATGGTTGTTACAAACTTATTTGAAAGCTGGAAAATCCGGTTTCCGTGAGCTAAGTAGATAACTATATGTAAAAATGTAGGTGCCTACCTACTTTTAGTTGACGCCTGTATTAACAAAGTTTACCATACACAGCCACACCGGTTAGGTTTTGGTCTGCTGGATTTTGGATTTCGCTTCAGGTAGGTACTTACCTACCTGCCAAAGGATAAAGCGGAGTTACTTAAAGGTTGTCTGTTTCAATAACTTTTCAGTAACTCCGACTTTCCAGTAACTAACAACCTTTTAATAACAGTTTTATTATTTGAAATGGGTTTCCACTATTTCATCGCGAGTGATTTAGTTCGTACCTACCTACCATTTGGTAAACAAACACGGTTCTTGTGATGTGTTTGCGTAGGGAACTTCAAAACTTATTACAATAAAGAACAGGAACTCGTGAATACTTATCAAACTGAACGGTTATTGCACAAATATGACTGATCATTGATAGCACCATTAAATTGTCTTGATCCATCTGTTGGTACTACTTCTAGTGTTATTATACTAATGTATGGTGATTTCAGACAATTTCCCATGTGTTAACTAATAAAAAAATAAATTTTGGGAGCCTTCGTTACAACCTCTTCTCTCTTTGACCAAAATCAATATTCGGCCTTCTCGCCCTAAAAAACATGTTAAACGATATCTCACAAGCTCATGTTCACTAAAACCTCTAAAACCCCTATTTTTACACGCATTGTCTCCCATAACACCCCTGGGTGTATGCCCATCGGGCTGCCGTGTTTAGGAGCTAAACTAGGACCCAAATGTGTTCCCAAATGGGGACCCAAACTGTGTGCGGAAGAACGGCGATTTTATAGCAAAATTTAACCTAAATTTAAGGCTGAAACTTCGTTAGAAGCTCAGTTTTCCACTCTGGTCAAAATCGACTTCATATTCGGTCTTCTCGTCCTAATAAACATGGAAAAAGATACTTACCTCAAAATCTCATGTTAATAAAACACAAAAAATACCTGTTATACCCATTTTTCACTCATAACACATGTTTTTTTGGGGCGAGAAGACCGGATATTAGGTTGATTTTGACCAAAGAGTGAAGAATTGAGGTGGTAACGAAGGTTAAGCTCCCGAAATTCATTTTTTGTTAGTCAAAACATGGGAAATTGTGTGAAATCACCATATCTTCCATGGTAGAAGCAGAACTTCTTGTTCGGTCGTTGAGGGGGTGATCGTCGCTGCGTAGAAGGCCGCATTTGTTGGCGGTGCTGGATCACTTGAACTTCCTCGTCGACGGTAGCCACACGAGGAGGTGTTACGAAGGCTATAAGGCGGTCGGCGGCTGCCGCGAGCTTCGTGATATCAGGTTCTATGCTGGCTGCGATGTGAAGGCGAAGGCTCTCTGGTAGAGCTCACAAGAAGAGTTGTCGGAGGAGCGAGGCCGGAGTACCCGCAGGGAGTGCACGTTGAAGGCGTCGGGCGAGGGCCGAAGGAAGCTCGTCTGTTACCGAAGGGTGCAGCAAATTTGTGAGCTGGGAGCCATCTGAGGGTGCATGAGCTGCGATAAGCCGGTCTTTCAACGTCTGGTAGCTTGCGGTGTGCGAGGCGACGATGTCGATGCAGAGGTCCGCTTGACGAGGCTCGAGCGCGAGGAAGGCACGGGTGAAGCGGGCTTCTGAATTCTTGAGGCCCTCCTGGGCGAAAATTAGTTCGAGCTGTGCGAACCAGACGTGCGGGAAAGCCGGGTCAAAAGGCCGCAGTTTGAGAGGTGCTGGTGCCGGTTCCGATGTCTTAGTAGCTCTGGTCTCCATTTTTCTTCTTATCTGTTCCTGAAGGTGTGAATCCGAGGAATGAATGCTCTGTTGATGGTCGCTCTCGTTAAGTAGGCAGCGGGAACGGCGAGATGTTCTCTGGTTGGTTCGCTGGAGAGACGATAGCTGGTTGGTCGCTTGAGAGAGGACGCTGATTGGTCGTGACGAGTGGTGGGGGGTTTGCTGTCGATCGCAAGAGGACGATGGTTCTTAAAGAATCGTTGTTAGTCCGAAGATGGCCGGGGCAAGGGTACGTTGCTCTGCCGGCGTTGCGGTCGCGAAAGTCCAAGGTGGCTGAAACTGAAAGGCTGAAACAGACAGTGGTCCTGAAAAGAACCTTTGTAAGTCCGTTGAAGGTCAAGGCGAATGTGCGTGTTAAGCTGTCGCTGGAAGCGAGAAGGCGGGGCGCTATTCGCAGAAGGCAGGAAGCCGGCGAAGGTGCGTGTTGAGCCGTCGCTATAGGCGAGAAGGCGGGACGTTGTTCGCAGAAGGCAGGAAGCCGGCGAAGGTGCGCGTTGAGCAGTCGCTAGAGGCGAGAAGGCGGGACGCTGTTCGCAGAAGCCGGTAGCCGGTGAAGGTTGCGTGTACGTTCGTCGTCGGGGTCACCAGTGTGATGATCCAGCGGGAGCAATAAGTACACGAGACTCTCAGTAGTCGGTTTGTGACTGACTGTTTATTGATGAATAACAACGCCTTTTATACCCCTTGTTACAGACCCGGAGGGGGGTAGGGGAACCCCGCTCCGGGAAGCCGCCAAGACGCGGCTTATACCTCAAGTGACGCTAGTTACATTGTTAATAGGGAGCAGCCGATCACCACAGTACCTATGTCCAGTAGAATAATAAACCCATGTGGCAAGAACTTAGCAGAGTTTTTTATTAGCCGAAACATGGGAAATTGTCTGAAATCACCCATCGTAGTTTATTCATTCTCTTGCTCGTAACAGCACCGCGCAGGTGATCGGTTTCCTCGCTTGTAGTACGACATAGATTTTATTATAGATTTAATTTTTTGACATTTGTTCGATCCACTTGTCAAATAAATCATTTATTTCGCTAATTGGCAGCTATGAAGTGCAGCAAGTGCCCTGAGGAATTGTTTAAGGACGATGTTATGAAGTGCAATATTTGCAGTAATGTTTTTCATTTCTCTTGCGTTGGGCTGCTAGAGGCTAATTTTCGCCGTCTACAAAAAGCGACCAAGGATAATTGGAAATGTACTAAATGCATAAACAGACCTCGCACCGTACAAACAAATGCCAATGTTGTTGTTTCCACTGGGACCGTACTCACTTCCGAAACCTCTGCTGCCCACGGCTCTTCTAGCCAGAAATCTTCTGATGTAATCAGTCAGGGAATATCTATGAGTCAACTCGAGGCAATGTTTGCCAGATTCGAGGATAGTATCACGAATCGGGTTACCGAGAATATCCGTTCCGAGTTGGATGTACGCTTCAGCCAGTTTGACGAGCGTTTAAGGGATTTGGAGAGCAGCAAATTGATGATATCAGGGCGGATTTAGCAACTTTGAAGTCTGGCGTGAGTGTCAATAACCCGGATCACGGGGGTGCTGCTGGTTCAGTTTCACAAGGGTTTCCTGTGGAGGAGGTTCTCTCAGAGTTACATGAACGGCAAAGAAGAAGATCCAACCTCATTTTCTACGACGTTGAGGAATCATCAGCCACCACTACGGCCGTCAGAATAAATGAAGATTCGAATTTCATTCGCAAAGCGTTGTCAGATTTCTCTGTTGATTATGATGGAAATGTAATCAAATCACTTCGTATCGGGAAGCTTAATCCAACCAAATCCTGTCCCCTATTGGTTGTGTTCACAGATCCCGCCGTAGTCTCGAAGATTCTGGTTGAAAATCAGGCTGCCAGCCCGCCTAGTTCTTACAAGATATCCCAAGACCGCTCGAAGTTGGAGCGCAGGCACCTAAATGCTTTGCGGGACGAGCTAAGTAGTCGAAGGGCAAAAGGAGAACAAAATATAACGATAAAGTACGTCAGTGGCGTCCCTAAAATTGTCCAGCTACCCGATAGTTCTGGAAATGCTTCCCAAAATCACGGATCATCGTCAAAAAACGGGGTAGCTCCAGAGGAACAGGGAAATCCATGACAGTGACTGCCTATTACCAGAACGTTCGGGGGATGAATACTAAGCTGCCTACCTTACGTTGCTCATTGCCATGCCTGTCTTACGATATAATTTTTCTAACAGAAACTTGGTTGAATGACGCAGTTGATACTGCTGAGCTTGGTTTTTCAGATTATTCTGTATACAGAATGGATCGTTCGGGGGCCACCTCCCATAAGTCATTTGGTGGTGGGGTAATCATTGGCATTTCATCTAAATTTGATTCTTTTCAATGGAACACCCGCTATAATAATGTTGAGAATGTATTTGTTGTGATCCCAAGTCTTCAGTTGGTTCTTGGCTGCGTATATCTCCCTGATTATTGTTCCTCAGAAACTTTTGAAAACTTTTGTAGTGAGGTTGAAAACCTCAGCCTTTCTTATCCGGATTATAATCTGTTTCTAACAGGGGACTTTAACTTGCCGGGTCTTTACTGGAATGTCAACTCGGGTTTACCACATGCTCACTCTATTGTGAACGAAAAGATTCGTGCGATAACGGACATGATGAACTTGTGTAATTTGAGGCAATTTAACCAGCTGCTGAATCCGTCAGGCAATACATTGGACCTATGTTTTTCTGACCTTTCGGAGGTTCTCTTGCGAGATTGTGATCCTATGCTACGTCTAGATGCTCACCACCCAGCTTTTGAATGTTACATAGTGTGTTCCATCAACGATGACGTCATCTATGCCCCCTCAAGGTTCACATTTAATTTTACGAAAGCTAATTTTGAAGCAATGAACGAATTTCTGAAGGCGATTGACTGGGACTTTTGTGATTGGCTTCCCTTCCCTCAAGCTGTTGAGAAATTTTACTCAATGGTGAATGAGGCTATAAGTATGTTTGTTCCTGTTGCTACTGCAATAAGTAAGACATTCCCTAGATGGTTCAATCGGGAACTCATAGCATTATTGAGGCTGAAGGTCGCGGCTCACGATAGGTTCAAGGTGACTAGGTTTCCAGTTCACTATGATGTGTTCGCTGACCTGCGGCGGAAATGTAAAAGCCTGGGCAGGTTGCTGTATGCACAGTATATTGAAGGGATCCAAACAGCAATCAAGACAAATATCAAGGCGTTTTGGAATCATATAAATTACAAGAGTGGCTCGAATGTGCTCCCGAGTGTTATGTATCTGGGCTCGGAGGCTGCTGAGACTCCATCGGAGATCACGGAGCTGTTCGCTGAATATTTTTCGTCGGTTTACACTCAGCCAAACCCCCTGCCACAGCAGACCGACGGACCCATTTATTCCTCCATTTCTATGAGTGGGATCCAGATTTCCGTGGACGCGGTTAGACAAGCGCTAAAATCCCTGGATCCCCGAAAGGGGATGGGGCCTGACGGAGTTCCCCCTGTCCTGCTAAAAAGCTGCGCTGAGAGTTTAGCGCTTCCATTGTCGGTGCTGTTTGAGCGCTCCATTTCCCTGGGTGAAGTGCCTGCCTGTTGGAAGAGTTCTTTCGTTACTCCCATACCTAGGTCAAGTAATGGGTCCCGGATCGATGAGTATCGCCCCATATGCTCGCTGTCGACAATTCCAAAGATTCTAGAAAGGATTATTGTTATGCAAATCGCCCCTTGTATGCGCCCGTATCTATCGCTTACGCAGCATGGGTTCATGGCTGGACGATCCACGGCTACCAACCTGCTTACCTTTCAGCACTACATCCTGGAGGCTTTTCGTGGTGGTTTCCAGGTTGACACTATTTACACGGATTTTGCAAAGGCCTTCGATCGAGTTTCCCACCCGCTGCTGCTGGCTAAGCTGGAACGGTTTGGTTTCTGTGGCTCCCTCTTGTCCTGGTTCCGGAGCTATCTCTCTAACCGCAGTCTTTGTGTTCGGGTGAGGAATGTCTGCTCGGCTCCTTTTCAGGCCTCATCGGGGGTGCCGCAGGGCTCTCATCTCGGCCCTTTGATGTTTCTAGTCTTTATCGATGATATTACGGATGCCATTGGAGGCGACGTGCGGTGTCTCCTCTATGTAGACGATCTGAAGATTTACTCAGTTGTGGGGGCTGAGAGTGATTGCCGAGTGGTGCAGCGGAGCTTGGGGGCGTTGATGGAGTGGTGCTGTCTGAATGAGCTCTATCTGAATATTGGAAAGTGCCAGGCCATAACTTTTTGGCGATGTCATAATCCGATTCTCTACGAATACTCGCTGGAAAACCAGGTGCTGCCCCGTCCATTGGTGGTGCGTGACCTTGGAGTGTACTTCGATGGCCAATTGTCTTTTGGCTGTCACTTGGACTACATCACTGGGAGAGCAATGAGGGCGCTTGGGTTCCTCAAGAGATCCTCACGTGATTTCACTAACACAGAAACACTATTGATTCTGTTCTGCGCAATGGTGCGTCCCAGCCTGGAGTATTGCTCGATGGTCTGGTCACCATTCTATGCTTGTGGAAAGGAGGCTGTGGAGAGGGTTCAGCCTCCATAGGCCATTCCACATCCCACCTGTATGCCGATGACTGCCAGATTTACAAGCATAGCCTATGTGACCCTATCTCTTTGTCAAACTCTATTGCTGAAATCAACAAAGACCTTGGTTATGTTTACGACTGGTGTGCTTGCAATGGCCTACTAATTAATCCTTCCAAGAGCAATGCCATTATTATTTACAAAAATGAAATATCCACTGCTCCCTGCCGCCAATCCTCATAAATACCTCTCTTGTACCCTATAGTAGCACTGTCAAAGATCTAGGTTTGGTTTTGAATTCCACTCTCACTTGGAATGATCATGTGAAGAAAATTTCTCGCTCAGTTTATGCCTCTCTTCACTCTCTCAAATACGTATCATTTTGCACCCCTGTCCACATCCGTCTCCAGCTCTTCAAATCTCTTCTCCTACCACACTTCAATTATTGCTCTATTTTGTACATTTGGTCACTTGATCACAATGCCCTGACCCGTCTGAGAGTAACTTTTAATTCATGCGTGCGATATGTATTCGGATTGAGACCTCGAGGGCACGTTTCTGCTTACACTGTGCGCCTCTTGGGAATGGATCTCTTCACGTATCTTCAAGTGAGGGGTACTTGTTTTGTTTTTCGTGCCTTGCATAATTGCTATCCCGAGTATGTGTCACTTATGTTTAGCATGGGCAGATCCTCAAGAGCTCATAATTTGAGAGTCGTGGTTCACTCCAGTCGTGCCATGAGCCAGTCCATAGCGGTAGCAGGGGCGAGGGCGTGGAATTGTCTCCCTGTAGCCATTCGGTGCTCCCAGTCCTTGGGAATTTTCAGGCGGGCGGTTGAGCGGCATTTCCTGGCTGAGTAAGGCTTCCTTCTTCTTTTTCTTTTCATTTTTCTTTTTCCTCCTTATTACTTCCACTTTTTTTTTCTACATTGTCTAATCTTCTCCCTTCGTATTTCTTCTACTTCTCTTTCTTTCTCTGATCATTCCACCTTGTTCTCACATCTCTTCATTCAACATACATCCATCATTCATTCATCCATTTCAATGACATTCATCATATTAAAAGTTGCAAGTTAGATGTTGGTACTGGTTTTTTTTTTCTTCTTATTTCATTACCTACTTTTGGTTTGTTTCCTGTGAACTAGTTATTTTCATATTTTCGCTTACTTGTGCGCGAGGTGGGAATTATTTCCTATGCACAAATATATCAATTATTATTATTATTATGCGCACGTGAAATACTCGGAACGCCCATACCTACCCTAAATATCGTTGAAATGAGTTCAAACACGGAGGGAGGGTCGATCAGGAATACTGCTTTGATAGTTTCATATGAATTTCATTGGAATCGTAGCGTAATCTTTCGTATGCGCGAACGTGATATGTTGACCTTCTCTTTGTAACAGTTCTAACTACGCGAAAAATAGTCGTACAGAGCTGAACTTTTGAGGGTAGGTACACGCGGGTTGGATCGCAGATGATCCCATTTCAAATTCATGGAAATCGTTTTGTCTGCACATGCGCAAACGTGATATACTTAAAACGCCCATTACTACCTTGAACATGGTTGAAATGAGTTTCGATTTGGAGGATGGATCAGGAATGGTACTTCGATAATTCCGTATGAATTTCATTGGAATCGTACCGTAACTTTCGTCTGCGCATGCGCTTACATGAAGTGTTGACCATTTCTTTGTAACGCTTCTAACAACGCGAAAAATAGTCGTTGAGAGCTGAAATTTTGAGGGTAAACGCAGGTTGGATCGCAGATCGTCCCGTATCAAAACGAAACTACCCAACTATTCTTATACGTTCATGTGATTGAGGTGAGGAAGCTATACTGCCTACTCGAATTGGCACACGTTTTGGTTTATTATTCTGTGAATAATACCTATATATTCGCTCAGCAAAAAACTTTTATAACACCCCTCAAAATTTTTCTTTTACGTTTCAAGGTGCGCAGATTCAGAAAATGCAATGTCCGTCCGCCGTATCAAGCATACCGGCTTCATTTTCGGTCTAAAAAATTCGTCCTTTCGCACACATGCCCCATTTGGGCCCTAGTTTTGTCCCGAAACCTTGCAGCTCGATCGGAATATACCCACGGGTGTTATGAGTGAAAATGTGTATTAAAACAGTTATTTTTATGTGTTAGTAACATGAGCTTTTGAGGTATCGTTATCCATGTTTTTTGGGACGAGAAATCCGAATATGAAGTCGATTTTGACCAAAGAGTGGGAAATTGAGGTTCTAACGAAGTTCCAGCCTTAAATGTGAGTTAAATGTTGGTCTAAAATCGTCGTTCTTCTGCACACAATTTGGGTCCCCATTTAGGAACACATTTGGGTCCTAGTTCTGCTCCGAAGCTCGGCAGCCCGATCGGAATACACCCGGGGGTGTGATGGGGGAGAAAATGGGTGTAGAAGTAGGAGGTTTCGAAGTTTTTTTGAGGTTTTAGTGAACATGAGCTTGTGAGGTATCGTTTTACATGTTTTCAGGGCGAGAAGACCGAATATTATGTTGATTTTGACCGAAGAGTGAAGAATTGAGGATGTAGCGAAGTTCCCGAAATTCATTTTTTATTAGTCAAAAACCTGGGAAATTGTTTGAAATAACCATAAATAATGAGTATAATAACACTTGAAGTAGTATCAACAGGTGAGTCAAGGCATTTAGATTGTACTGTCAATGATCAAAGATAATCTGTTAAACAAAAAAGTTCCTAATTCGTGTTTTTGGGGGTCAAAATTGTGTCAATGATCAGAGATAATATTTTACAAAAAAAGCCTAATTCGTGTTTTTTGGGGGCAAAATTGGTGGAAACCATAAAAAATATCCATTTCAATAATTGCACATGAAAGAACGAATAAGTGAACAGCCAACATTTGTGTGTACGTGCGAACAATAGAATAATAAACCCATCTGACAGGGACTTCGCAGCGTTTTTCTTTTACGTTTCAAGGTGCGTAGATCCAGTTTTTGTGTTTTACTAACATGAACTTTTGAGGTATCGTTTTCCTTGTTTTTTAGGACGGCAAGACCGAATATGAAGTCGATTTTGACCAATGAGTGGAAATTCCAAGGTTCTAACGAAGTTTCAGCCTTAAATTTACTTCAGATTTTTGTCTAAAATCGTCGTTCTTCCACATAAGGTTTGGGTCCCCATTTGGGAACACATTTGGGTCCTAGTTGTGCTCCAAAGCTCGGCAGCCCGATAGGAATACACCCAGGTGCGTTATGAGTGAAAACGCTGCAAATCCCTGCACAACGGTTTATTATTGACATTTTCATGTCTTTGCCCTGGCACATAGCACAAAAAACTGTCACGAAATTGCGTAACGAAATTGTGTTACAGTGCCTTTATAATGATTTCCGCTTACAACGACCCCGTTGTTAGGTTTGTTCATTTTCTACACTTTTTAACCCACAAAAATCGTTCACCACTCGTTGGAAAGCTCTCGATTTAACGAACATTTTCATGTTCTCCATAACATATTGACTATACGAATAGCGGAGCTATGGGCATAACTGTTCTCATATTTTGTTTACAAACTAATGATCGTGAGTGTAGAAGATAATTAATCCGGAATCGTCTATTTTATTGAAATTAGGTACCTACCTCTTAATATTAATAATGTCAAAAGCAATAGGTAAAGACATGAAAATGTCCCAATGCGTTGCAGACTCGTATGCAAGCGTTTTTGCTGTTTCTGTGTTATTGGTTTGGACAGCCCATTTGGAAATGACCATTCCACGTTAATTTAATTCGCTTTGACGCGGCTATGACGAGACGCATGCATTATCCTCCCCCTCATGTTTCCCTCCCGTGTTCGGTTCCCTTGTTTTTCAGATTACGCACGAATTCGTTATTATGTCTGTTGCGTTTCACGGTTGCGGGCCCCTTGGCATTAGAAGAAGGTAACAGTGTTTGATCACAGTCGCCCTTCAAGGGCCCAGAAGGGGCCAAAAAGCTGGGAATCGATGGAGAAGGGTCTTCTTCCCCAATGTAAAATCAAAATCAGTGCGGTGCGATAAATAGTGAAGGAGTGAGAGGTGTTTGAAATGTAGGGTAGGGGGTAGTTTGTTTTAATTTTTGTTCTCTTGCAGGGCGCTACAGACTTATAGCCTACTGCCCGGAAAAAGAGTTGTTTTATACGAAATGAAAATAGTTTAAAGTTATGCTTACTGTACAACTAATAAATAAATAAATAAAAATAAATAAATTTCATGCTCGATTCCAAAAGTTCATTATTAAAAATAATAAACCAAAACTGATATTACCCACATCTTGAGATATTCAGGCGCGAAGCGTGTGAGTTGAAAAACGCTGCAAATCCCTGCACAACGGTTTATTTCATAGCAGCGTCCCAGAATTCGTTACGAATTTTGTACAGAATACCCTTCTTTTACTGATCACAGCTCTCTGTATAGATAACCCGTCTATGTAATACGTACTAGTCTATACATATTATGTAGATCGCAGACCCTCAGTAGGTTAGTACCTAACCCCGTAATCGTTACTAGGTACCTACCTAAATCACGAGTTAAATGTTGCTAAAATAATTCTGTCGATGACAAACAGTACCTAACTAAAATGGCGAGAAGAAACGCAAATAATGAAGATCTGAAGGAGAATTGTTGATGTGGTGTGAAATAGATGCCCCTTCTATAATCAGGTGATCCCTAGCAATGATTTTATCTCGGGCCAATTCCCGATTGTTAGCTTGTCCCTGGTGATGACATTTGGGCTAAATGTATACAATTCATTCACCCTGCTGTTGAAATACTCGTTACTAGGTACCTACGTAAATCACGAGTTAGATGTTGCTAAAATAATTCTGTCGATGGCAAACAGTAACTAAAATGGCGAAAAGAAACGCAAATAATGAAGTTCTGAAGGAAAATTGTTGATGTGGAGTGAAATAGATGCCCCTTCTGCGTAGATCACTGTTTTCTGTGGCCAGTACCTACCCTCTGCTCAAGTATAATGAACCGTTGTGTAATAACTTACCCATCAATAATACTTCAACGGTTGGTCAAGTTGCAAAAGTACCGATCAACAAAATCCAGCCCCTTCTTGGTAGATGAACCGTTGTGTAATAATTTACCGTTCTGTAATAATTTATCGGTGTGTAATAAATTACCGTTGTGTAATAATTTACCCATCAATAATACTTCAGTTTGTTCAAGTTTCACAAGTACCTACAAACAAAATCCAATAGTCCATCACTTATCAAATGAAATAATATCGCAGAACAACCAACTCGACTTGATACGGCCATCCTTGATTATAATCAGGTGCTCCTTAGTGATGAAATCTCGGCCGGATTTATACCGTTTGATTCACGATCGTGTTGACGAAGCTTTTTGGTGCACACGAACGGCTGGACGTACAGTGCTCCGGGCGGTCTCAAAAAATTGTTTAGCTCAAGACAAATTTAATATCGTTAAAAAAACCATACCCTTCAATAGAACGTTTTTGAGATACGGCGATCTGAAAATGTCAACCCCTATTTTGAACCTCTTAGAGATGACTGACAGTAACGCCGAGCTTCGAGGACCAACTAGACTCCGAACGGAACCTATAACCTGAATTTCATCAATTTTTATTCATGGTAACTAAGGAAAGTGGCCCGTACGGCGTACGGCGGACAGACAGAAATATTTTTATTGCATTTTGGTTTATTATTTTCAATAATGAACCATGGGAATCGAGCATGAAAAAAAAAATTCTTACCCCCCCTCAAAATTTGATGGTTTACGTTTCAAGGTATGTAGAATCCAAAACTGCAATAAAAATATTTCTGTCTGTCCGCCGTACGGGGTACGCCGTACGCCGTACGGGCCACTTTTCTTAGTTACCATGAAAAAAAATTGATGAAATTCGGGTTATAGGTTCCATTCGGCGTCTAGTTGGTCCTCGAAGCTCGACGTTACTGTGAGTCATCTCTAAGGGGTTCAAAATAGGGGTTGAAATTTTCAAAACACCTATACCATTTTTTTACGTGAATATTTTTACGGTTTTAAATAGTTCTTGAACTTGCGAGTTTTTTAAGACCATCCGGAGCATCGTACGTCCAGCCGTTCGTTCACAGTAAGGCCCCGAAGTTTGCACCGACAGGCATTTTCGACTCCAGTGTGAATGAAATTGTATACAATTCAAACCAAATCTCGTAACCAGAGACGCGCCCACAATAGGAATAGGAAATTTGGCGGAGATAGAATTATTGCTAGGGATCACCTGATTATATTGGCGGAGTATGAAGTCGAGTTGGTTGTTCTGTGATATTATTTCATTTGAAAAATGATGGCTCTTTTGGAGTTTGTTGGTAGGTAGTGAAACTTGAACAAACGTTGAAGTATTATTGATGGGGAAATTATTACTACGGTAAGTCATTACTCAACGGTAAATTATTACACAACGGTTCATTATACCATCTACGTAGAAGGGGCTGGAGTTTTTTGGTAGGTACTTTTGCAACTTTTTTCACTCCTCATCAACAATTTCTTTTCAGAACTTCATTATGTGTGTTTCTTTTTGTTAGGTACTGTTTTCGTCGGCAGAATTATTTTAGCAACATTTAACTCGAGATTTAGGTAGGTACCTAGTAACGAGTACGGGGTTAGGTACCAACCTACGGAGGGTCTGCGATCTACATAATATGTATAGAATAGTACATAACTATCATATTATATAGACGGGTTATCTATACATAGAGCTGTGATCTGTAACAGAAGGGTATTCTATACAAAATAATAAACCGTTGTGCAGGGATTTGCAGCGTTTTCGGATTCTTCGTACCTTGAAACGTAAACCATCAAATTTTGGAGGTGGGGGGGGGGGGGGGTAAGAATGTTTTTTTTTCATGCTCGATTCCAATGGTTCATTATTGAAAATCATAAACCAAAATGGGTATAAAATTGATGAATAAACGAACTTGTGAAGTTCATTCCTAATTATATCTGGAGAACGTTTACATGTAGTAGTTCCTCGAACTACCCTTCGACAGCCTGTTCTTAGAGAAATTCGAATTCAGAATTCGAATCTCCCGCCAAAGGCGAAAAAAGCAGTGTTGCATCCCCGCGGAGCGCTCTGCCATCGTCCACACCGCGGCACCGGCAACACTGGTGGCGCTCCGATGATTCATCACTCTTTGAAAGACGAAAATCAGCAACTGCCAGCCATGTCCAAGACAATAGGGCAGGGTGTGGAGGGTCCTAAACGTTCTCAAGTGTCCCACTAGATATAATTAGGAATGAACTTCACAAGTTCGTTTATTCATCAATTATATCTGTGGGACACTTGAGAACGTTTACATGTAGTTTGTTTAAAGAATCAAACCAAGTTAGGCATTTGCTCTAGGGAAAAAACACCCAGAGAGAAGACTAAAATCTGAAAGTCGAAAAACGGTTTCTGAGACCTGTGTAGTCCGGACCCGGAGCCCCTAACCTCACCCCTCCTTGGGCTCCCTCCCTGGGCTCAGTTAGTCTTCTCCCGATATAACGTCTCCCCCTCCCCTTTTTTGTCCCTGCCAGTGTCGGGGCTGGGAGGCCCCAATCCACATATCACCCAACTTGTGTTCTTAAACTCTTGCTTAGGAAGGGGAAAGACACAAACCACGGCTAATCTGGACAAGCAATTATAATTTTCTCTAACTCTACTGCAAATACAAATAAGGGGTGTCACCAAAAACCAAAAAGGGGAGAATGGATGCCACGTCTACATCGCGCGGTAATGCCCATGCGTGGTTCACACCCCACCTTTTGAGGAGGTGACACTCCGTCCATTCCGCCTCACCTGAAAAGATAGGAGAACAGCTTATGACTCTGGTGTGGAAACAAACACATGGGAGATGAGTGAGTCGTTGGCCACTAGGGGTCTATTATAAAACTTAGCGAACACCGCCGAGTTCCTCGTCCACCCTGCCGCCTTAAAAATGGTATCTAGGGAGGCTCCCGCTCTGTTCGCGGCCGACACTGACGCGTGTCTTGTCGAATTTGGCGTGAAACAATCTGCAACCCCCGCATCCCTCAACACCCCCGTCACCCAACCCGAAATCGTTTGGCGGGACGCCGCCGTGTATGGGAGTCTGGTGATAACGAATAATGCGTCCGTGGTTGGGGACCTCAAAGGTGCCGACGCCTGGAGGTATTCTGCCATGAGGGACGCCACACAGAGGAGTGGCCGTTGCGGAAAAAACGGCACAGTGAGGCATGGTTGCGGCTTATAAGTCGCCGAAGTTTTCAACCGGCGAATTCATCAAAAGTATCGCGGGACGTTGGGAACACCATTTGCGAAATGGTGTCCCGCTAGAGGTTTTTAATGCCCTTCGGGCTAAATACACGATCCCCGCGAACTTGCCAGCGCTTGCGCCGCCCAAGATGAATCCGGAGATAGCGGCGTCAGTGGGGGCGGGCCATAAATCTGTGGACGCGTACTACGTCGGGATTCAGCGACAATGCGCCACAGCCATCTCGGCCCTAGGTATAGGCCTCTCTTCGGTGGTGGAGAGAGGGGGTGCTGCTGTCCCCGTGATGGGGGACAGCTATGTCAACATGTGCGATGCGGGACAGGCCATGACGGCCCTGTTCTATGATGTAAATCGCACCAGGCGACGGCTATTGTTGGCGGTGTGCTCCCCGGCCCTCGAAAAGATTTCTAGGGATGTCCCGCCATCAGAGTGGCTTTTTGGGGACAATCTGGGAGCGCGATATAAGGAATTTCTGGGGATGGCCTCCAGTTCTCGGGGTTTAGTGTCCCTCAAAAAACCGCCTCCCGCACCCCCTCGCCCTCAGCAGCCCTCGGGGCCAATAAGCCTGCAACAGGGAAACGAGAGAGGCCGAGCTGCTCGTCGGGGTGGGCAGACTCACAGACCGGCCAACAAATCCCGAGGGAACCAGTCCTCCAGGGCACAACGCCGCCCATTCAGAGGGTCGACGGGGCCGCACAGCAGGAGCTGAGCTTGGCGCCCCCACAGGTAATTAACCCCCCCTTAGGGGGTCGATTATTTAATTTTATAGGGAATTGGCGGGCTATCACGGATAATCCCATAATTCTTTCATGGTTGAACGGGGTTGAGATACCTTTTCACATGATACCGACCCCCAACCCTAGGTTGCGTCCACACTCGTCAGATAAGGCGTTTGTTCAACAATTTTCCATTATTTTAGACAAGATGGTGCGGGGCGGGGTCGTGAAAACATGTACCTCACACCCGGGTCAAGTGGTTTCCCCCTTTTTCTTGGTGGACAAAGCGTCAGGGGGAAAACGATTTATATTAAATTTACGACATTTAAATTTATTTATAGACGCCCCCCACTTTAAATTGGAGGATCACCGCACCATGCGGGACCTCATTGAACCTGGGAGCTTTGGGGCGACAATCGATCTCATGGACGCATACTATATGGTGCCAATTGCAGAGCAATCTCGAATTTTTCTCAGATTCTGTTTCCAAGATCAATTGTACGAATTTACTTGTTTGCCCATGGGCATGTCGGTTTCGCCGTATGTTTTTCATAAGCTCATGCGCCCCATTGTTCAATGTCTTCGCTCGCAGGGCATAAAGTGTGTAAACTACTTGGATGATTTTGGTATCGTGGGGTCGTCTCAGATGGAATGTGCAAGGAATATTACCATTTTGTCGGACCTTTTACGACATTTGGGGTTTATCATTAATGACGCTAAGAGTAAATTTTTCCCTTCGCAACAGTTCGTGTTCTTGGGATTTTTGTTTGATACGGCAGACTTGACAATTTCGCTTCCGCAGGAAAAGCGCTTACGGATCAGGGAGTCGTTGTGTAAATTCCATAAACTACAGACCTGCTCAATTTGACATTTAGTACACAAGTACTAAATGCTAGATTTAGTGCACAATGCATTTGGAAAGGGTCATGGTTGAGGCCCTAAGGGCAAATAACCAGAATTTTGACGCAAAAATTCAGTTACCATTATCCATACGGTCAGATATTGAGTGGTGGAGTAGCAATATTATGACGTTGTCCAATCGGCTACATAATGACGATTATTCCCTCAAAATTTCTACAGATGCGTCATTATCAGGTTGGGGGGCGGCCTCCGGGGAGGCCACAATCAACGGTTGATGGTCAGTAGCTGAAGCTGGTTGGCATATTAACGCGTTGGAATTGAGGGCAATTGAATTAGCCTTACAACATTTCGGTGACATCGAGAGCGACCGCCGTATCCTCATTAGGGCGGATAATACCACGGCCATCAGCTGTATTAATAGGCAGGGGTCTATGTTGTCCCACCGCCTGTTCGAGCTATCTGAACGGATCTGGCGGTGGTGTGAGCAGAGGCGTATTGTCATGTTTGCATCCTACGTCGCCTCCAAGGATAATACAGTGGCCGATGAATGTTCTCGACGTCTCCCTGGGACAACGGAATGGTCATTAGGTGAGGAGGTTTTTCGGGCTATCATAAACGATTTGGGGTGTCCCGACATCGATATATTTGCCTCTGCAGCAAATGCGAAGTGCGACAGGTTTCTTTCCTGGCACCCGGACCCTAGGGCATGGGGGGTTGACGCCTTCACCTTTTCTTGGAAGGGGTGGAATTTTTATGCGTTTCCACCGTTTGCGCTGGTCCTCAAAGTGCTGCGCAAAATCATTGCGGAGGAATCAACGGGGATAGTTGTCGTACCGGAGTGGCCGGCACAGCCCTGGTACCCCACCTTTTTTGAATTACTGAACTCCGCGCCCCTGTATTTTGGTCCTAACGATCGATTGTTACATTTGCCTTTCAGGGACCAGACCCACCCGCGGGCGGACACGCTACGATTGATAGCAGGGAGGTTGTCCGGCAAGCGTTTGAGAGACGAGGGATTATCGCCCCGGCGGTGGACACTATTTTAGCCGCGTTATCGCCTGCGACATACGTCCAATACCAAGGATGCTATCGGCGCTGGTGGGAATTTTATAGGGAGCAAGGGCTGAGTCCCTGGGATCTCAAGCCTACTTTAGTGGTGCACTTCCTTCAGACCATACTTCAGGGCACCTCGGTATCGTATGCTACTTTTAACACATATAGATCGGCCTCGTCCCTTATTGCGGCGGAGCCTTCAGGTTCTGACCCCCTTATTTCCCGTTTCTTAAAGGGAGTGTCACATATTCGTCCGCCGGCTGCGTGGTATGACACAACTTGGGACCCACAGGGGGTGTTACGGTGGTTGGAAAGAACGGTTCAGGGTTTTCCTTGGCTGTCCCACAAGTTGGTAACCCTGTTGTTGTTGGCAACAGGACAGAGGCTCCAGACTATTGCGTCGATAAAGTTGTCGGAGGTGCAGATACGTCCAGGTCAGGGGTTGGACATCCGTATCTCTAGCCGGTTGAAAACTTCGGCGACTTATAAGCTGCAACCATGCCTCACTGTGCCGTTTTTTCCGCAACGGCCACTCCTCTGCGTGGTGTCCCTCATGGCAGAATACCTCCAGGCGTCGGCACCTTTGAGGTCCCCACCACGGACGCATTATTCATTATCACCAGACACCCATACACGGCGGCGTCCCGCCAAACGATTTCGGGTTGGGTGACGGGGGTGTTGAGGGAAGCGGGGGTTGCAGATTGTTTCACGCCGCATTCAACAAGACACGCGTCAGTGTCAGCTGCGAACAGAGCGGGACCCTCCTTAGATACCATTTTTAAGGCGGCAGGGTGGACGAGGAGCTCGGCGGTGTTCGCTAAGTTTTATAATAGACCCCTAGTGGCTGACGACTCACTCATCTCCCATGTGTTTGTTTCCACACCGGAGTCATAATCTGCTCTACTATCGTTTCAGGTGAGGCGGAATGGACGGAGCGTCACCTCCTCAAAAGGCTGGGTATGAACCACATACCACGCAATGTAGAGACTGCATCCATTCCCCCATTTTGGTTTTTTGGTTTATTTTGTATTGTGGTCGGGCTGACACCCCTTGTTTATATATACAATGGTACAGTTACAGGAGATTATAATTGCTTGTCCAGATTAGCCGTGGTTTGGGTCCTTTCCTCTCCCTGGAGTAGAGTTTAAGAACACTAGTTGGGTGATATGTGGATTGGGGCTTCCCAGCCCCGACACTGGCAGGGACAAAAAAGGGGAGGGGGAGACGTTATATCGGGAGAAGACTAACTGAGCCCAGGGAGAGAGCCCAAGGAGGGGTGAGTTTAGGTGCTCCGGGTCTGGACTACACAGGTCTCAGAGACCGTTTTTCGACTTTCAGATTTTAGTCTTCTCTCTGGGCGTTTTTTCCCTAGAGCAACTGCCTAACTTGGTTTGATTCTTTAAACAAACTACATGTAAACGTTCTCAAGTGTCCCACAGATGTAATTGATGAATAAACGAACTTGTGAAGTTCATTCCTAATTATATCTAGTGGGACACTTGAGAACGTTTAGGACCCTCCACACCCTGCCCTATTGTCTTGGACATGGCTGGCAGTTGCTGATTTTCGTCTTTCAAAGAGTGATGACTCATCGGAGCGCCACCAGTGTTGCCAGCGCCGCGGTGCGGACGATGGCAGAGCGCTCCGCGGGGATGCGACCCTCCTTTTTTCGCCTTTGGCGGGAGATTCGAATTTCTCTGGGAACAGGCTGTCGAAGGGTAGTTCGAGGAACTACTACATGTAAACGTTCTCAAGTGTCCCACTAGATATAATTAGGAATGAACTTCACAAGTTCGTTTATTCATCAATTCATGTTGATACTGGTGTTACCAAACCATACCAATTTTTGGTGATTTCAGACAACTTCCCAGGTTTCTGACTCATAAAAAATGAATTTCGGGATTCTTGGTCAAAACCAACTTCATATTCGGTCTTCTCGACCTAAAAAACATGGAAAACGATACGTCACAAGCTCATGTTCACTAAAACCTCGAAACCCCTATTTTTAACCTATTCTCCTCATAACACCCCTGGGTGTATTCCGATCGGGCTGCCAAGCGTCGAGGCACAACTATGACCCTCTGTGCGCGGAAGAACGACGATTTCAGACCAAAATTTAACGTAAATTCAAGGCTGAAACTTGGTTGGAACCTCAATTTTCCAGTCTTTGGTCAAATTCGACTTCATATTCGCTCTCCTAGTCCTAAAAAACATGGAAAACCATACCTCACAACTCATGTTACTCAAACACCAAAAAATCCTATATTTATATCCGTAACAACATTGGGTATATTCCGATCGGGCTGCAAAGTTTCGGAAAACAATTACGGCCCAAATGGAGCCAGTGTGCGAAAACACAAATTTTTTACACCGAAAATAAAGTAGATATGGATGATACGGCGGACGGAGTACTGCGGAGAGAGTACGGTGGACGAAATTTTGATGGGTTGTTATAAATTTTTTTTGCTGAGCGAGAACATCGGTGCAGTATTTATTCAAAGAATAATGAACCAAAATGCAGTGTCCGTCCGCCACATTCTGTGAATAAAACACCATCCCATTCGCTCTGCAAAAAATTTGTATAACGCCCCCTCAAAATGTATTCTTTTACTTTTCAAGGTGCGCAGATTCCAAAAATGCAACGTCCGTCCGCCGTACACGGTATCATGCATATATATTTTATTTTCGGTCTAAAAAGTTCATTCTTACGCACACAGGCACCATTTGGGCCCGCTGTGTCCCGAAACATTGCAGCCAGATCGGAATATACCCGGGAGTGCTATTTGTGAAAAACGGGTGTAAAAATAGAGTTTGATGGTGTTTTAGTAACATGAGCTTTAGAGGTATGGTTTACCACGTTGGTTTATTATTTTACATAATGAACCTTCGGAATCAAGCAGGAAAAAATCAAGGTACGTAAAATCACGGTAAGTAGAATCCAAAAAAAAACCCTGCAAAGTCCTTGCCACTTGGGTTTATTATTCTATCAGACACATCTACTGAAATGCTGCTGTTCATTTATTGTTTCTTTCATTCGCAGTAATTGAAATAGTTATGACGGTTTCCACCATTTTTGGCCCCCAAAAACACGAATCAGGAACTGCGATTTTTTACAGATTAAATTTGGTCATTGACATTGCCAATTGCCTTGATTCACCTGTTGATACTACTTCAAGTGTTATTATACTAATTTATGTTGATTTCAGACAATATTTCCCACGTTTTTGACTCATAAAAAATTAATTTCGGGAGCTTAACGTTTGATACAACCTCAATTTTTCACTCATCGTTCAAAATAGACTTCATATTCGGTCTTCTCGCCCCAAAAAACATGGAAAACGATATATGACAAGCTCACGTTCACTAAAACCCCCCAACACCTCGAAAACCCCTATTTATATCTGTGGGACACTTGAGAACGTTTACATGTAGTAGTTCCTCGAACTACCCTTCGACAGCCTGTTCTTAGAGAAATTCAAATTCAGAATTCGAATCTCCCGCCAAAGGCGAAAAAAGCAGGGTTGCATCCCCGCGGAGCGCTCTGCCATCGTCCGCACCGCGGCGCCGGCAACACTGGTGGCGCTCCGATGATTCATCACTTTTCTTTTGGCTGCCTTTTCGACAGTTTGTTCGTGACGTTTTTTTTTTGTGAGTTTTTGTGATTGTGCACGAATTTGCCAAGTAAAACCCCTTTTCTTCGATCGCTGCGTCAAGGTAGGACTGTTGTTTTCAGTTTCCTTTCTTTTTAACGCTCAGGATATTCGTGGAACGTCGTTTTCACGATGTTCACTCCGCGGTCCCCCCGGCGACCTCGTGGTCCCGTTCTCGACGTTCTGGATCCGGTTTATGATGCGCGGAGATCTCGAGGGGATTTCGAGTCTGATGAGGATGAACCTCGATATCTCCGGACGCGATTGGATCGAGAAGTCGACGACTGTTCTACGCGGGGATACCGCTCGCGATCACGTTCGAATTCGAGATTGCTCTGCTATTGGCACCATATAGTATGCGTCCATGAGATCGATTGTCGCCCCAAAGCTCCCAGGCTCAATGAGGTCCCGCATGGTGCGGTGATCCTCCAATTGAAAGTGGGGGGCGTCTATAAATAAATTTAAATGTTGTAAATTTAATATAAATCGTCTGACGCTTTGTCCACCAAGGAAAAGGGGGAAACCACTTGACTTGGGTGTGAGGTACATGTTTTCACGACCCCGCCCCGCACCATCCTGTCTAAAATAATGGAAATTTTTTGAACAAACGCTGTTTGACGCTTTGCACAAGAGACTTTAAATTTTATAAATGATAAGAACTCGTGAACGTTTTTCTGTAACTGAACGATTTATTTTCCTTTTTCAATAGCAAAAATAATACAGGCCAAAAAGGCAAACGGTCTAGCTGAACAGTGAAAAACGAAGCGCTCTCAAATTCCTCCAAACTAGCACCAGATGCTGCCCAGCAGCCAAACATCTTCCTTTAAAACAAAAACCGACGCGGGATTGGGTACATCTAGGCGAGTAGCACTCAGTAGCAGTGACTCCCTAGTTACCTACAGCTTCGGTGAAGCCCGAACATCCTCCCCCACCGTGAGGAATCTCTCACCAATCTTCTTCATAGGAATAGGAGTTAAACAGAGGGAGTTACTTCAATTTCCTCATCAGGTACCAGCGGACATAGTTTTCTTACTAGCCTCTGTATGATTCCTTGTTGAGTCTTGACGTTCGCGACTCTAGGAATACCGTCAGTTCCGGGTTGAAGCGAAGCAATCTTCCCCATAGGCCATTTCATGGGAGGCTGGTTGTCATCCATAACGAGAACTATGTCTCCTACTTTTGCTTTAGGTACGTTGCGATTCTGCCATCCAACAGATATTCTTTTTTCCATCGAGACCAGAATTGTTGTAGTAGGTACTGCGCCTTTTGCCACCTTCCTCGAATTGAAGATCGCTCGGTAATGCTGCTATCAATAGGAGGAGCAACTAGTGGACGAAAGGCTAGAAAATGGCCACGTGTTAGAACTGGCAAGTCATTCGGTGAAGTTGAAATTGCGCTAAGTGGTCTAGAGTTGAGGACCGCTGAAACTTGAGCAACAAAGGATCGAAAAACGTCCATGTCCAATATTTCATTCCTCAACATTCTTCTTAGTAACTGCTTAGTGGAGCGAACAGCAGCTTCCCATAATCCGCCAAAGTGGGGTGCGTGTGGTGGTATAAAATGCCATTCTACTGAGGATCGAGCTGTTTCGGAAATTATCGTGTTCTGGTGGTGTGGGGAGGTGATCAGATTTTTAAGCCTAGTTAGCTCGTTGGCTGCACCCAGAAAGTTTCTGCCATTGTCACTCCAAACAATGGATGGGAGTCCTCGAATAGCTACAAAGGATTGGAAGGCTAGCAGAAAGGATGGAGTACTGAGATCAATGGCCACTTCTATGTGTACCGCCTTAGTAGCAAAGCACAGGAAAATGCATAAATAGCATTCAAGTTTCTTTGCTGCCCGCAATGTGGAAGCACGCACAATGAACGGTCCCGCATAGTCAACGCCAGTAATATAGAAAGGGGCTATTCTGTCAACCTATCTTTGGGTAAGTCACCCATTGGTGGTTCGTAGGGTTTGGGGTTGACTCTAATGCATCTTGTGCATCCTTTGAGAGCACGTCGCACAACCTTCTTTCCATTTACCACCCAATATCGTGCACGAATGTTTGCCAGAGTGCTGAGAGGGCCAACATGTAGCGACCACTCATGCGTCCACCTAATAATCATGTCAGTTGTCGGATGACAGGAAGGGTGCAGAGCTGGGTGCTTGACTGAATAAGGAAGACTAGAGCACGAACTAAATCACTCGCGACGAAATCGTGGAAACCCATTTCAAAGAAAAACGGAGTTATTGAAAAATAGTCTATTTCCACTAATACACAAAAAACACTGTTATACCGGTTTCGGTGATCAAACCATCGTCAGTAACACACAATAACTGAAGGCATGTTGGAGAGGAGACCTTATATATAGTCACAAAGTGAAATGTGGCCGATTGGGATTGGTTGTGAAAGAGAATGGTGAAGGGAACAGAGGGAGGGTGGTCGAATCTGATTGGTTGTGAAGAAGAACGGTGAAGGGAACAACATGGTCGATTCTGATTGGCCCAGGAAGAGAATGCCAAAAAGTGAAAGGAACATGAGGTGATAGGGAGGTGAAGAGTGGTGGTGAAGAGGGGTGGAACCAAGCTGTTACAGAAATGAATGCAATAATGGAGAAAAACTTAAAGGAACTACATCATTCAAAGATTTACCCAACCTATCACTCTTAATAATTTCGAATTTTTCAAGTACATCCAACATGCTCCCTTTTGGGCAAAAATGAAGATATTCGATGAACTGTCTGTCTGCAAGATCAAAATTGAAGCTATGACTGGATTCATTCAAGTGACGTGCAAAGGCCGAATCACCCTTATTATCCCTGAAATCTTTTTCATGTTCCTTTATTCTTTCTCTAAACTTCCTACCAGTTTGACCACAATAGTCAAGCCCACAAGAACACTTTAATTTATAAACACCACTTTTATCTTGAACATTAATTTTATCTTTAACTGAACTTAATGAAGATTTGAGATTATGTTTAGTTTTATATCCTACTTTGAACCCTTTAGAAGTTAATATTTTACCAATTTTATCCGAAATTTTTCCGTAATACGGTATACGGATCAGTATACCGTATTACGGAAAAATTTCGGATAAAATTGGTAAAATATTAACTTCTAAAGGGTTCAAAGTAGGATATAAAACTAAACATAATCTCAAATCTTCATTAAGTTCAGTTAAAGATAAAATTAATGTTCAAGATAAAAGTGGTGTTTATAAATTAAAGTGTTCTTGTGGGCTTGACTATTGTGGTCAAACTGGTAGGAAGTTTAGAGAAAGAATAAAGGAACATGAAAAAGATTTCAGGGATAATAAGGGTGATTCGGCCTTTGCACGTCACTTGAATGAATCCAGTCATAGCTTCAATTTTGATCTTGCAGACAGACAGTTCATCGAATATCTTCATTTTTGCCCAAAAGGGAGCATGTTGGATGTACTTGAAAAATTCGAAATTATTAAGAGTGATAGGTTGGGTAAATCTTTGAATGATGTAGTTCCTTTAAGTTTTTCTCCATTATTGCATTCATTTCTGTAACAGCTTGGTTCCACCCCTCTTCACCACCACTCTTCACCTCCCTATCACCTCATGTTCCTTTCACTTTTTGGCATTCTCTTCCTGGGCCAATCAGAATCGACCATGTTGTTCCCTTCACCGTTCTTCTTCACAACCAATCAGATTCGACCACCCTCCCTCTGTTCCCTTCACCATTCTCTTTCACAACCAATCCCAATCGGCCACATTTCACTTTGTGACTATATATAAGGTCTCCTCTCCAACATGCCTTCAGTTATTGTGTGTTACTGACGATGGTTTGATCACCGAAACCGGTATAACAGTGTTTTTTGTGTATTAGTGGAAATAGACTATTTTTCAATAACTCCGTTTTTCTTTGAAGACTAGAGTTTCGTAGTCGCCCACCAACTCTCAATACTCCATCTGTGTCAAGAAACAAATTGAGTGATTTTGTGATTCTCATTTTTGGTCGTATTGATTGTACATCTGCTAGTTCTTCTTGAAGTGCCAGTGCTTGCGCTCGCTTCACTAATATCTCGTCTGCCCTTCGACGTTCGCTTGCTGACAATGGGCCTCTCACGTTAATACTGCGCCTTGATGCATTGTGAATGAAACGCAGAGACCATGCCACAACCGCTTGAAGCCGGGGGTAAGTGGAGAAGCATTCTTCGATTTGAAGATCACATAGTAGCGCCGTGTGACAAATGGTAGCGACTCTTGGTGTACGGGTTTCCACTCGAATGGCATCTTCATTTAGTGCTGGACGTATTCTCTTAAAGTACCAATTTTGAGGGAGCATCCTCAACCACTCAGGGCCTCTCCACCATAATTCTTGTTTGATTAAGTCCGCTGGTCGTAGTCCTCGAGAAGCACAATCAGCAGGATTTTCACTGGAACGAATATGGAACCATTGAGATGAAGGTACTATTGACAATATTTCAGCAACTCTATTGCCTACAAATGTTTTCCATACTGGAGCTGGATTTGCCGTGATCCATGAAAGAGCAATGGTTGAATCAGAGTACATAATTACATGCTGAGAGTCGAGTTGAGGGAACTTCGTGATCATTTTTTTTTACTAAAGACGTTAGTAATTGGGCGGCACATAGTTCCAAGCGAGGTAGAGTTATTGACTTGATGGGTGCCATGCGAGCACGGGCTGAAACCAGTCGAACCACAGTGGTGTCCTTTTCTACCGAGACTATATAGCACAGCTGCATAGGCCTTTTCAGACGCGTCTGCAAATCCCACCAAGTACTGATTGGTTTTGTAAGACGGAATATGGCGGGGAATTCGTACCTCTGAAAGCTGAGGCAGCTCCTGGGCTAAATAAGACCAATCCTCAGTAATGTGCTTAGGCAGAGGGTCATCCCAACCATACGAGTTCTGTACTACGTTTCTGAACACAACCCGAGCAAAGACGGTGATGGGAATCAGCCAACCTAAGGGATCAAAAATCTTGGCGATCTGGCTAGCTAGCTCTCTTTTTGTATGAATTTTTAGAACTGGAGAAGGCTTGAAGTGGAAAGCGTCACTTAATGGGTTCCAACAGAGACCCAAAACCTTTAGGACAGAGTCTGAATCAACATCAATGGAAATGGAAGAATAGGAAGGTAGCAGTTGTTCTTCAGGGATATTTTCCAATAGTTTGGAATCATTTGATGCCCATTTTCTAAGTTCAAGTCTACCAAGTGCAAGCAATGATTGAAGTTCAGTTCGAGATGAAAGAGCTGACTCTATGGTATTTCCACCTCCGTTTACATCATCGACGTACGTGCGATGTTGCAGTATGTTGGAGGCAGATGGGTATGACTTTTGGTGTTCAATTGCCAGTTCCTTAAGCACACGACCAGCTATAAGGGAGCTGAGGCAGTGCCATAGGTTACTGTCTTTAACCTGAAGTCTTGAACTGGAGAATTGAGGTCAAATCTCCAAACAATTCTCAAGAGATCACGGTCTGCAATGGGATGTTCAATTTGCCGAAACATCTGCTTAATGTCAGCCATAAAAACATAGCGATCCTGTCTAAATCGAGTAACCACATCTCCGATATCTAACTGTAGCCGTGGCCCAGGGAGTAAGATGTCATTGAGGGAAAGACCAGAGGGGGAAGCCTGAGAGGCGTTGAACACTACTCTTATTTTAGTAGGAGGGTCATCCGCTCTGCAAACTGAATGATGGGGCAAATAGTAAGTTACTTGATTAGTGGATGGAGGAGGAACTGGTTCCATATGTCCAGATTCTAAATAGTCCTTCATAAAAGCAGCATAAACCTTGCGTTGATCAGGATTCTTGCGGTGACGACTTTCCAATTGAAACAGGCGACGCATAGCTATCTGCCGTGTTGGTCCCAGTAAGGATGGATTTTTTGAGAATGGAAGACCCACTGAGAACCTTCCATCAGATAGTCGAGAACAATTCTTTCTAAAATACTCTTCGGCTAATAGTTCATCTGGAGTATATGGGAGAGCATCTGTGACAGATTCTAATCGGAACATACTTTCTAGAAGTGATGCATATGCTGGTTCGTGATTCACAACATTTTTCACTGAGGTAATGGAACAGCCTTGCATGGGGACAACGTTCGATGATTATGACACAATACTGGGTTGCAGTAAGGAAGAGGACAAGTGAACCTGAGCATAGAATAAGGTAGCTTTCAAGGTAATAGTATTGGCTGAACTAGTACATTTGGATAGTAAGATAGGCTTCTGACAGACCTGCACAGTTGGAACATAGCGGAAACCAGGATCTGTAGTTCGTTGTTCTCTAGGAGACCGCCCACTGGGTGAAGACGGGCTGGATGTCAAAGAAGGGAGAGGGTTGGCTAATAAGGGTGTAGTCCTAAGTTCATTTGGGTCTGTACTGTAGATCGATGAAGAAAGCTTGAGCTCAGAGCACTGGTGGGATCCACGTTCATCATATGGGATACGTTCAATTTTAGAAGAAATGGTGACGCCTCCGAGGGGAGTAGGATCCAGATATAAGCCATCCTAGGGTTGTTCCATGTGCGACTGGGGACAAACGGAGCGAATGAAGAATTTCTCCAGTGCTTATTTGATTAAGTACGCCTGACGCCAAGATGAGGTCTACGGAACTAGGAACATGAAAATTTGGATCTGCCAGATTAAGCTCTTCAAAGTGAGGCCACCGGTGTCGTGGTAAATGCTGTGATGGAAGTTCGAGTGTAGTTTGGGATAGAACACAAAATTTCAGTTTGATGTTAGGATTGTGGGGCTGCCTGAGGTATGCAGTTGTAACGCCTATGACCTTTACACGGGGTTCCCCCAACCCCATTGACAAAACCAGAAGTTCTACTCAGTAGAAGGCCACATCTCTTAGCACAAGACTCGGATATTATGTTAGTTTCACTCCCAGTGTCAAATATGGCTCTTACACGGTGGCACTGGTTGGTTGAGGAGCTAATTTCAATTACAGCAGTTGAAATAACATAAGAATTTGATGGGGTCGATAGTACAGATTTGGCTCCTTGCAACCTGGGGACGGGGGAGTGAGCACCGTGACAGCCCAAATTTCAATAGTGGTTTTGTTGAGAAGATTTCGAACTAATGTGCCGATAGGAAGCGCGAGACTGGTCAGAATTACATTCATCAGTTGCAGAGCAGTTCGACCATTTTTTGGACTGATGTGGAGCGGGGTTCGATTCTTCAAGTGACATCCCTTTGAGGAGAGAGGATCTACTTGTGACAGAAGTTTGACGGCGATTGGGAGATGGTGATAATGAGTGACGGCGGCCAGAAGATGGAGAAGGGGATCGAGACTGGAATGGAAATCCGAGGTGACCGGATTTCCGATTAACTGAATTTTGGGGGGACTCAGGTTCAAATATCTCGTGCAGCAGCCAATGATGTTTTTCAGAACAGAATTTACAAACACGGTCTGACGTACAATGATTGATCGGGTGTTTTGGAGAGAGACAATTTGAACACAACATTTTCTCATTAACAAACGTCAGTCTACCTGGCATTGGCAAATTCCTAAAACCTTCACAATGGTATAGGAAATGAGATTGACCACAGTAGAAGCATCTGATTTCCTGGTGCTTTTTATCCCCAACTAAGTCGGACTGACTAGATATCTGGTAAGTTCGAGATAAGTGTCTTTCACCTTTGTTAGCGGTTCTAACATTAAGTGGCTGGTGAATTTTGAAGCATGTTTCGCTAGGTCGAGCTCTAAAAATTGCAATCTTATTGTCCAAAAGGTCACCAACTGTTCGAGTGTGGGAAGAGATTCTTGTCCCGAAATGACCTTTTCGTGAAATTCGTCTCGAAGTTCTTGAGGCAGTTTATTGTATGTATAGTGAAAACGAGAAAAATTTAAGGGATCAGTCAGAGTGATATGATCTATTGCTGTATATAGTGTAGTCGTTTCACTGACAAGCTTTTCCAATGACTGGAGGTCAATATGATTGAGACGTGTGATCGCCTGGATTCTATCATGCAGTGTACATGCTGCCCTCTCCATCCTCTAGAAAGGTAGGGAGGCAGTGTGACAGCTGCCCCCGGAGACAAATGGTTAGATTATAACGCGATGCCTCCAGGAGTTGATGATTCGTTTCCTCGAATCAACCGCCCCTTCAGCCGCGTGTCAAAAAGATCGGGAAGAGCCAGCGTCCAAGATGGACGGGATTCCCATATACCGTCACACTCCTCCCCTTAAAAACATACTTCTTTGAAGAAGAAGTATGTGAAGTTAGACACGGGACTGAAAGTAGTAAGGAGTTCTAATTCAGGAAGATTCATCTGAAAAACTCCAAAGCTGACAGCTTCCATCGTAATGGTACTACTGAGAATTGTTACTGGTGGAGAACTTAGCTCCTTATCAATATCACTTGGCGCACTTGGATAAAAAGGAAAAAAAAAGTAGTTGTCAGAGGTTCTGGTTCAGGAAAATTCATCTGAACAACCTCTAGGTGACTAACCCCCATCATAAGATGGAACAACTGGAATATAAATGAAAGTAGTTGTCAGAGGTTCGGGTTCAGGAAAGTTCATCTGAACAACCTCTGGGTGACTAACCCCCATCATAAGATGGAACAACTGGGAAAACAAGGGGAAAAATTACAAAAAATAGGCGTTGAACGCCAGGCATAACAGCCTTAAGAATAATATCATGAGGTTTGATATTATTAATAGTAGTAATCATGAGGTTGATTGTAATAATAATCATGAGGTTGATTTGATGAAAATAGAAAATCCAATGGCCGAAGTGTATATTGATAAACAAAGGGTTATTAAAAAGAGGATTCCTTCTGGAAAACCTCAGAGCTATTCCTTCGGGAAAAGCTCTCAAAAGTGGAGGGGGTACCGAGGATAAAATCCAGCACATACCCACCAACCACGCTCTGCTACCATGTAATGGATGAGGGGTTTAACTACGCCGCCCATACAGCGTAGTTTCCCCCTCTCCATCCTCTAGAAAGGTAGGGAGGCAGTGTGACAGCTGCCCCCGGAGACAAATGGTTAGATTATAACGCGATGCCTCCAGGAGTTGATGATTCGTTTCCGCGAATCAACCGCCCCTTCAGCCGCGTGTCAAAAAGATCGGGAAGAGCCAGCGTCCAAGATGGACGGGATTCCCATATACCGTCACAGAGTCCCTGTCAGTTTTGATCGGAGTGCCGAAATTTTCTTTTGTACTGGTATGTTTCGATCGTGAACGGCTTCGTTATATGCTATAATGAATTCAGGGAATCGTGTGATATCGCCTGAAAAAATGGGTACAGTTGGAATCAGAAGAGCGTGCAACTTGAGCTCCCTGGTCAGTTCATGGGCAGAATTATGCTCGGAAGTATGATCAGGAATGAGAGGGCGATCAAGGTACGGCAAAATGTGCATTTTAGAAGCTTCTTGTAGTTTTAATACAATATGCGATGCACGCTGAGACCATTTTTGGATACTATCTTCAGACTCGAATCGATAAATGTAGTTGTACATCCGATTAGTCCCTTTGTTCATAATTGTGTGATACTCTTCTTCAAAAGTAGCAAGTTGGTCTGCAGCTGCGCGGTTCGATGATTCAAAACCGGCGAATTTCAAAATCAAAGATTCGCAGTAAGAAAAGAGCTCGATAATCTCTTGCAAAAGTTCATGATCGTGGGTACCATACTGTGTGTGACGTTCAGGGTTTGATTGCGGCTTGGGACGCGGGTTAGAGGTGTCTTTATAGTTCTTAGATTTAGTTCCCGTTGATTTTGATTGAATTCCTGATGCCCCTTCCTGATCATAATCCGTATCCGGACCGTCATATTCATGATCGGATGAAGAACAATGTTCATTGGGTGTAGAAAAAGGAACGGACTCACGGGTTTTCCTGCGATTCTTCCTCCGAGTAGACACCATGTTCTTGGGATCCGACTGAGCAGGAAATTAACCGAGGTACTGAGGAAAATTCTCGGAATTTTACTCCGGGTCACGGCACCAAAATGTTTGACGCTTTGCACAAGAGACTTTAAATTTTATAAATGATAAGAACTCGTGAACGTTTTTCTGTAACTGAACGATTTATTTTCCTTTTTCAATAGCAAAAATAATACAGGCCAAAAAGGCAAACGGTCTAGTTGAACAGTGAAAAACGAAGCGCTCTCAAATTCCTCCAAACTAGCACCAGATGCTGCCCAGCAGCCAAACATCTTCCTTTAAAACAAAAACCGACGCGGGGTTGGGTACATCTAGGCGAGTAGCACTCAGTAGCAGTGACTCCCTAGTTACCTACAGCTTCGGTGAAGCCCGAACAAACGCCTTATCTGACGAGTGTGGACGCAACCTAGGGTTGGGGGTCGGTATCTTGTGAAAAGGTATCTCAACCCCGTTCAACCATGAGAAAATTATGGGATTATCCGTGATAGCCCGCCAATTCCCTATGAAATTAAATAATCGACCCCCTAAGGGGGGGTTAATTACCTGTGGGGGCGCCAAGCTCAGCTCCTGCTGTGCGGCCCCGTCGACCCTCTGAATGGGCGGCGTTGTGCCCTGGCAGACTGATTTCCTCGGGATTTGTTGGCCGGTCTGTGAGTCTGCCCACCCCGACGAGCAGCTTGGCCTCTGTCGTTTCCCTGTATTTGCAGGCTTACTGGCCTCGAGGGCTGCTGAGGGCGAGGGGGTGCGGGAGGCGGTTTTTTGAGGGACACTAAGCCCTGAGCACTGGAGGCCATCCCCAGGAATTCCTTGTATCGCGCTCCCAGATTGTCCCCAAAAAGCCACTCTGATGGCGGGACATCCCTAGAAATTTTTTCGAGGGCCGGGGAGCACACCGCCAACAATAGACGTCGCCTGGTGCGATTTACGTCGTAGAACAGGGCCGTCATGGCCCGTCCCGCATCGCACATGTTGACATAGATGTCCCCTATCGCGGGGACAGCAGCACCCCCTCTCTCCACCACCGAAGGGGTCCCATACCTAGGGCCGAGATGGCCGTGGCGCATTGTCGCTGAATACCGACGTAGTACGCGTCCACAGATTTATGGCCCGCCCCCACTGACGCCGCTATCTCCGGATTCATCTTGGGCGGCGCAAGCGCCGGCAAGTTCGCGGGGATCGTGTATTTAGCCCGAAGGGCATTAAAAACCTCTAGCGGGACACCATTTCGCAAATGGTGTTCCCAACAACCCGCGATACTTGGATGAATTCGCGGAGCAGGGGGTGGCGGAATGGCGGGATTATCTCCCAGGGCCAAAAGCACCTGGGGATCCAATCCGGCGTCAGGGCCTGGGTCTGGGGCCAAATCTCCTGCAGGAGGAGGGGTAAAACCTGCAAAATCCGATGAACCGGATGCCCCAGTCCCATCCTTAGTGGGGTCCCCCGTCCCCAGGGGTACCGGGGGCGGGATAGTGGCCCCTTCGTCGCCCCATGTGTCGTCGAGATCCGAAACGTCCCCGGAAAGTCCGCGTACCGATTCTCGATCGGCATCACGGACGAGAGGCCCCCCAGGTTCGCGATCCGGGTGAGACCTCGGGGAAGGACGATCGGAGGACCTGCGTATCAATTCACGATCGATATCGCGGGCGAAGTGCCCCCCAAATTCGCGATCTGGGTGAGCCTTCCGAACATGACGACCGTTTCTGAAAGAACACCCCCCAAAATCATAAAATGGGTAGGCTCCTCGGGAATCTCTGCGAGAACCGCGAGGCCCTTCGAAGAGGGTAACCTCACGTCTCCGGGGCGAACGTGATCGCGAGCGGTATCCCCGCGTAGAAAAGTCGTAGACTTCTCGATCCAATCGCGTCCGGAGATATCGAGGTTCATCCTCATCGGACTCGAAATCCCCTCGAGATCTCCGCGCATCATAAACCGGATCCAGAACGTCGAGGTCGCTGGGGGGACCGCGGAGTGAACATCGTGAAAACGACGTTCCACGAATATCCTGTGCGTTAAAAAGAAAGGAAACTGAAAACAACAGTCCTACCTTGACGCAGCGATCGAAGAAAGGTGTTCTACTTGCCAAAATTCCGCGTACAATCACAAAAAACTTTCGAAAAACGGCACGAACAAACTGTCGAAAAGGCAGCCAAAAGAAAAGTGATGAATCATCGGAGCGCCACCAGTGTTGCCAGCGCCGCGGTGCGGACGATGGCAGAGCGCTCCGCGGGGATGCGACCCTGCTTTTTTCGCCTTTGGCGGGAGATTCGAATTCTGGATTCGAATTTCTCTGGGAACAGGCTGTCGAAGGGTAGTTCGAGGAACTACTACATGTAAACGTCTCAAGTGTCCCACAGATATAATAAGACATTTAAATGGCACTATCAGTGATCAAAGATAATTTGTGGAAAAAAAGGATCCTATTCGTGTTTTTGGGGCGCCAAAATTGGTGGAAACCATCAAAAATAACTATTTCAATTATTGCACATGAAAGAAACGACAAATGAGCAGCCAACATTTCTGTAGGCAAGTCCAATAGAATAATAAACCCGTGTGACAAGGGTTTTGCAGCGTTTTTGTAATCTAGGCGCCTTGAAGCGTAAAAGAAACAGTTTTGAGGGGGTTATACAATTTTGTTGATGAGCTAGTGCATAGGTGGATTATTCACACAATAATAAACATAAGGGTGGTGGGGGGGGGGGGGGGGGGACGAGAAACACAGGTCGAATTGAGAACCTCCTCCTTTTTTGAAGTCTCGGTTAAAAAGAGTTTCGATGTGGCAGGTGTTTCATCTTGTATCCTTCTTTAATTCAGAACTGTTTCTTATATTTCTTTTTAGGTTGATTCCTAATTGTATCATGAAGGCGAAGAGCGAAAAGAGGAGGCTATTCATTGGCGATCAGATTGAAGAATGCAGAGATGCTTCAGGTCTCTTTTACCTACTTCCCATGAACAAGGTTTGTTTTTCGGTTTCGTTGTAGAGATGAGGAACTTTGCGCATGGCTGGGAATGGCCTTTCAGTCATTGACCATCATGCATCCTACACCAAATGTAATCCGTGTTTCTGGTGTTTTAGGGCCTCATAGTGCATTGGGACCTCCAGAAAACCGTTTGGGATTACATCCTCAGTAAAGACTGCTGCCCAGCCAATTTCGCTGAAACCCCCTGCATTTTTATGGAACCGTATTTCAACTTTGCAAGCATTCAGGAAGGCGTGGCCGAAATATTTTTCGAGGAATACGAGTGCCAGTCATTCTTGAGGATACCTAGTGAGTACTTCGGACATCATCATGACTCCATAACCATGCTCTAGTGGTGTTGGAACGTTCTGCTCGTAATATCTAAATGCTGCTCGTAATTCAGTTGGCTGATGTTGCCAAATGCCAACACCTTTTCAATGTTGTCCCACGAGAGGTTCAAATGAGCTAAAAAAATTTGAAATCATATCGTAGACCACTTAAGAAGATTCTTGTATCCTTGGCACCCCTTACAATTTTTATGATTATTTCAACATGATTGGGATTCACCCTATCCTGGCTGTTTTATAGACAATGAATGTGGGTTTTTAGTCCTCGAATTTTACCGCCTCATCCTTTACGAATAGCCTTCTCCCACCTTACCTCTCCCGTTTCCACGCAACCTGTTCCAATTCACGATCATTCCGGCCTCTCACGATGTCTTTATCGCCTGAACAACGCTCTACAATTATTATTCTGAGAAATAAAATTATCACCATCACTAAGGAATTCAAGACTATAAGCGAAATGGGGCATACCGTTTTTTCTGATAAAACTAAATTATTCACATTTAAAGGCATGTTTCAAACTACATTCAGTACGACCTGTGACGAATTAGCGGTACTTCACATGGAAAATAAGGACCTCACGAAGTTTCCTGATTGTGAATCATCCAATGTTACTGCAGTTGAAAAATATTACGATATTCATGCTCTTCATGAATTGCTTTCGCTTTTACCCGTACCAGTGTCGACGAAAGGCTCAGTCGTTCCTACTGAGAACTGTCAAGGCCCAGTTACCAAAACTTGACTTACCTAAATTCAACGGTCTTAATTACTCAACTTGGCCCCTGTTTCGTGACGTTTATTCATCACTGGTTCATGAGGACACCTCGATTGCACCAATCGAAAAATTTCATTATCTGCTCGGATGTCTTAGTGGACCTGCATTAGCCATCGTTAAGGCTATACCATTACAGGAGGGTAACTATACACAAGCCTGGAACGCACTTGTCCTCAGTAGAACGAGTGAAAAATTGCCTCGGGCTATATAGATAAAATTTTATTGTTCAAACCTTCATCAGCTAAATCGAACGTAGTTGCCCTTCAGCAATTCTAACAAATTTCGGTGATTCAGTTACATCGCTTAAGAACTTGAAAATAACCAATGGTTTTGAACTCGCAATACACTGTGTTGACCCCTCAACCAGAGAAGCCTTCGAACTCAAGCACTCTGGCACAACGTTCCCCAAGTTCGACGATTTTCTGAAGTTCATCCATACACGTCATCAAGCTTTATTACTATTACCTGAAAGCAAAACTGTTGACCAGCAGATTGCACCAAAACTAACTACGCCATCTAAATTTCAACCCAAGCTCAATAAATCAAAATCATAATTTTTCAAACAAGACTCGTCATCAAGCTCATCGAATACTAAGAGAACTCAGCCAAACGGTACATCAGGAACAAGTACCACCAAGGACGCACCTACATGTTTCATCTGCTCTGAGAAGCACGCTTCATCATATTGCTCCAGAGAGAGAGTGACTCAAGCTCCTCAAAAATTTCACTGGCTGTCGGAACTGTCTTCATCCAAAGCATAAAACATCTCAGTGCCAGTCGAAATTTTCATGCCCTGAATGCAATAAACGGCATAATACCTACCTACACCTTCCAGCATTGGAAACATCTGCGTCATCACATTTTGTTGTTGACCCCAAAGTGAACCCCATTCATCTTCTGTAGACGCCACCAGTGTGAACGAGCCATCAGCCCCTTTTCTCACCTCTCTTTGATCATCCCCCCAGGGCAGTGACGTTTTGCTAGGTACTGCGCAGGCTCATATCATGGACAGTAATAGCACCCATGAAATCATTCGTCTTCTCATTGATTCGGGTAGCCAGTATAGCTTGCCACGCAATCATGCATTGATCGACTGGGTCTAAAACCTGCAAAATTCGCCCGTTCCATTGCTGGTGTGGCTCAGTCCATGTTGACTACTCCGCAAGGTATAGCTAACTGTACAATTAATCCCCTGAAATCAGCTCATCCATTTATAAATGTTTCTGCGTTTATCGTCCCTGGAATCACATCTTCTGTACCACATTCTCCCTTGCCAAGGAAATTGTGGGAAAAGTGCCTATGCTACGAACTAGCTGACCCATCTTTTTGGATACCAGGACCTATTGATCTATTAGGGGCGGATGGCTTTATGTACATACTGCTGAGTGGTCCAATCTCACCTTATAAAAATCAACCCTCTCTTCTGAACACCATCTTTGGTTATATATGTTATGTCCTGGGGTTCGGGATCTGATATTTCCCCTTCTTCATACTCAGATGCCATGGGGAGACACAAGCAAAACACTCGCGATATGATTAAAAACTAATTTATATTGATTCGGACTGTTAAAATGGGAAAACTCGATAGCACACTCCCCCTCGAAGGTACTCACAGTGGTACTTGTAACGTAAACTGATCGTAATACTTTGCAATTATTAAATGCGACTAGCAGGGCAACTACTCACAACAGACTGCGGAGTGGGGCCTCAGGGTGAGCGCTCCCCTCCAGTTTTCAGTAGTTTGTTAAAGTACCTCGAGGGGATTTACGAGCGGCTAGTGGCGACACAATTGGTGTTTTCGAGTACTACGTTTCAGAAGCGTTTCAGGAGGCAGGCTCATTTCTTTCGAGTACTACGTTTCGGAAGCTCAGACAGTAGGCAGGCTCATTTCTCCATCACACGGCGATCCTGACATTGCTGCCGTCCTCGGGAGCACAAGTCACCTGGAAGGACCAAAGGCAGCCCATGAGTCTGGACCAAAGACGCCTGCTGCCGCCTCCCACAAGGAAGGGGCGAGCAGGACAAAATCATACAGCAAAAGTAAAGGCATCTGTAAATCCCGACAGACGAGACACAGGTGAGTGGGAACACAATAAAACGATAATCTGCGAACGAAGTGCACAAGGAGTAGAAGCCACACAGGCAATGAAAACAACATCACAAAGACAAGCCAGAGGAGAGTCCAGTGGCAGATTAGACTGAAGCACATGGCAGACAGACCTCGAACTCGCTTGGGCTTGACAATCACTCTATCAGAAAAGAAGCGACCGTAAAGACAAAGGCAACGTAAAGGGAAGGGCAAAGGCGGAGGGCCCGACCATGACGAGCCTCCGTGGGGTGCCAAGCAAGGTAGAGATCCGACGCCAGCACCTAGCTAATGGCTGGACATGACAATGAAACAATGCAGGTGAGGTGGCCAGCTGCGCAGGCTGAAGCCATAAACTGACTGGGGGGGTCCACAGTCAAAAGTGGGTAGTCCACAAAAAGAAACGTCATGTCAGCCAAACTTCACTGAGGAAGGTCTCCTCCTTCAGGGAGAGAATCTGATTCATCAACTGAGGCACAGAGGAGAGGCACCAAAAGTTCAGCCCTAAAATGTAAAATGTACAACCAACAAACGTATTGCGCAAGGGAACGGAAAAATTCACAAATCACAAAACTAGCCAGAGGCGCGTCCAGTGGCATAGCAGAGACGTGCAAATCACATAGGAGATCCAACAAAACACAGGAGAGAGTACACTCGAGCTCACTTGGACTTGACAATCACCCTATCAGAAAAGAAGTGACTGTGAGGACAAAGGCGAAGTAAAGGGATGAACAAAGAAAGAGGGTCCATCCATGACTAAGCCCCTGCAGGTGCCAAGCAAGGTAGAGGCCCTACTCCCCTAAAAGAAGGTACAACAGTGACAACATAGTATGACACTCAAATAATAAAGAATCGTCTGACCAGCCGCGCAGGCTGAAGCCGAACCAACCGGGAGGATCCACAGTCAATTGGGGCAGAGTCCACCATAAACAATAAGTCATACTTCACACAGAAATGTCCCCATTATCAGGGAGAGGGCTTGTCCCATCAAAAATAGGAGCCTTGCGCAAACGTTCATGAGGGTATTTTAAATAGTTCTTTGTTCCGCCAGAAACAGACTGCAGTAAATAGCGGTCATTAGGCAACACTTTCACAATCTTATAGGGGCCTCTGTAGGCATCGTCCAATTTAACCTTGTTCCTCACCTCTGTCTGTGCAAAAACCAAATTGTTCCCCTGAAATCGTTTAACCTTCAATTTTCCACTGTCAAATCGACATTTATTTAGTTGAGCTTGTTTCTCAATCAATTGGGTAGCAGAGTCACGCAACCCATGGAGGCTAGAGGATGGCTGTTCAAAATTTACAACAGACGAACAAAATGCGCTAGGAGGTTCAAAATGAAAAATGTCGTGAGTTGGCCACAGGAGGGTCCAGTGGCTGAGGTATGGATGAGGAAGAAAACATTTAACAAGAAGCATACAGACTGGGCCTCGAAGCAACTTGGGCTTGACAATCGCTCTATCAGAAAAGAAGCGACTGTGAGACAAAGACAACGTAAAGGGAAGGACAAAGAAGGAGGGTCCAACCATGACGAGGCCAGTGTGGGGGTGCCAAGAAAGTTAGAGATCCCAATCAAAAAGCTTGAAAATGACATACTGACAATGGCATAACAACAGAAAGACCAGCCGCTCAAGCTGAAGTCAGATCTGACCAGCCGCTCAGGCTGAAGTCAGAACAGTCAAAGATGGGATAGTCCACCAATATAAAAAGTGCCATGTCAGTCAAAATTCAGTCTGAAAGTTCCCCACTATCAGGGACAGGACTGGAGCCATCAATAGTTGGAACCTTAGACCACTCGGCCATCTGGTGTGACAAAGGATAACTTTTCAATGGATTCCTCCTCAACAGGAATTTGATAAAATCCGCTGGCAGCGTCTAGGATCGTGAAATACTTGGAGCCACTCAAACGTGCTATTTGATCATTGATTAAAGGTAAGGGATAGCGATCGGGGACGGTATTTGAATTCAAATTTCTGAAGTCTATCGTCATTCTAAAACCACCAGTCTTTTTTTGAACCAGAAGGATGGGGCTGGCAAAAGGGGAAGACTGGGGCGAATTACCTTTCGCATCTTCAAGTTCTTTAATGTGATTTCGTACTATTTCTCGTTGGAAAGGACTGAGTTTATAGGGACGTCGGTGAACTATTTTGGTTGGATCAATAAGACGAATTTTGAAAGTACCTGTGGTAACACGTGTAGTAGGAATTCCAGTGATGAAAAATTTTGAATATTTTCGTAAAATGCTAACAAGATCGGATTTTTGGCTGCTAGGAAGGTCTGTTTGCACCTTATCAAAACTTTCGGTACTCACTGGTAACACATGGCAAATTTGTGAAGGTGACTCTGCAGGTGGAGGTAAATCCACAAATGGAATAGTAACAGTGTGACCACCCAACATCTCACTGAACAGCACAACCTCATCCTCAGTACACTGATCTAGAGAGCACTGATCTGGCAAGGTATCAGAATAATCATTGGTGACATTACTAAATGTATTAACAGAATCAGAATGTTTGTCCTCCTTGGTACAGTTGTCCAGTAGATCTGAGTCAACTCTTAAGCAAGTTTGCTGAACTTCAACTTCATCCACACATGAGGCATTTGTTTTGTGTGAACTGGTACCTTCCATAGAAGTTGGCATGCTAGGAGGATAATCCTTCCTCAACATGCACAATGATGGGGTGATCACCATATAGAAATCAGGTACCAGAATTTCTCGTCCCAAAACTATGGGGACTAGCAAAGAACAATCAGGGACTACATGAAACAATACCTGAATATCATGACCATTGATAGTGATTGATGTCAGTCTTTGACACTTAGAAATCGTTACTGATGATCCTAATCCATGCAAGTTAACAATATTATCAAACGTTGTACCATGAAACTGGAGACCAATGGACGCACGAAGGAGGGAGCATTCTGAACCTGAGTCGAAACAGTAATTGAATACATCACCTCGGTGGGTAAAGGTGCCTTCTGAATTGGCGACGCAAAGGCTGACCTGCCTCTCTGCTGGCTTGGTCGTCAGATTTCTGCTGTCTCCAGATCCCGGACGTGATGATGACTGCTTCTTCTTGGGACAATTTGGTGCAATATGGCCTTTCTCATTGCAGGCGAAACGTGTGGTGTTGTTGGATTGTTTGGGTAGCTGATTGGATGAGTTGGATCCTGAAGTTGATGATCTGCATTCAGAAGTTTTGTGTCCAGTCCGTTTGCATCGGCCACAACGAGGGATGAAGCTTTGGGTAGTTGAAGATGTTGATGGGGAATTATATCGGGTTTTCTTTGACGGACCAGAGCTACCATCATCATTGTCATTTGGCCTTTTGAAAGACAAGGCCCTCAACTCTTGAAGCAATTTTTTGCGATCGTCGATTTTGGTGGTGTAGCAGAGGCGACGCGCTCTTGGATCTGCTTGAGCAATTTTGGGCAAGAGCAAAAGATACAGCAACTTCTTCTACGGAGGATTGGTGATAACGAGACATAAATTGGTTGATGGTTCGTGACGCAAATGTGGCGTAGTTTTCGAATTCTCGGGGTTTAGATTGGAAGCACTGAAGCATGAAACCTGGTGGAGTGAGTGAAACGTCATATTGGTGAAGGAAAAGTGATCGAAATTCGTTCCAATTTAGTTCAGGATGAACTATGGTAGTAAACCAATCAGCTGCATCTCCTTTTAGGGCTTGGCTCAAAGCTACTATCAATCTTCTGCCTTGTTGATCATCAGAGGTCAAGCAACATTCAGCTGTGTTACACCATGATTTACGTTCGACGTGTTTATTTTTTGTGTCAAATTCGGGAAGAGTTAGCCTCATTGAATCTCTAAAAGTACTTTGGTCTTGTCCTGTTGTAAGTTTATCAGCCATAGCTCTCATTATGCGAGCTTGCTCAAATAAAAAGTCTTGTAGGGGGAACGAAAAGTCATGAGAGGGTCTGGTAGCGGAAGGAGGAGGGGTGGAAGAAACAGGTGGCGGGCGCCTGGCGTCATTCGGGTGTTCTCGCGGAAATTCGGAACTGTAGGGACCCCGTTCGGAGAGGCGCTCGGGATCCCGAAGGGTACCTCCCCCAGAAAAGGTTTCCCCTTGCCATCCGTCTGCACGAAACCTTGGCGGAGCCCCGCGACCGGCCCTCCAACTGATGGAAGAGTTTTCTCGCACATAATGGTTATTCGAAACATTTTCGTTCAGCTCAGGATTTTCACGTCGACTGACACTGAATCCGGCACGTAGATTTTGATATCCCACTTCTGATGTTATGTCCTGGGGTTCGGGGATCTGATATTTCCCCTTCTTCATACTCAGATGCCATGGGGAGACACAAGCAAAACACTCGCGATATGATTAAAAACTAATTTATATTGATTCGGACTGTTAAAATGGGAAAACTCGATAGCACACTCCCCCTCGAAGGTACTCACAGTGGTACTTGTAACGTAAACTGATCGTAATACTTTGCGATTATTAAATGCGACTAGCAGGGCAACTACTCACAACAGACTGCGGAGTGGGGCCTCAGGGTGAGCGCTCCCCTCCAGTTTTCAGTAGTTTGTTAAAGTACCTCGAGGGGATTTACGAGCGGCTAGTGGCGACACAATTGGTGTTTTCGAGTACTACGTTTCAGAAGCGTTTCAGGAGGCAGGCTCATTTCTTTCGAGTACTACGTTTCGGAAGCTCAGACAGTAGGCAGGCTCATTTCTCCATCACATATATATAATTATTGATCGGCATGAAACAACTCATGAGGGTTCCCCTGGCGTTTCATGCTTCACCACCACAGATGAAATTGATTCCATAGTACGTGCGTTTTGGGAAGTTGAAGAGGTCCCTAACTCAACAAGTACCTCTCAACAGCAGACCAGCACTGTGAGCAGCAATTTAAAGATACTCACCCTCGGCTACCCAGTGGAAGGTGTGAGGTTGCCCTACCCTTCAAAGACGCTAATCCATCATTTGGGCCATCACGTCCTAAAGCACTGTCACATCTCTACAATCTTGAGCATAAACTATTCAGAAATGAAAACTTGCGATTGGAATATCATTCATTTCTTCATGAATATTTGCAGTTAGGACATATGCAGCTCACCAATAAACCAGGTGAGCATCATGCATTGCATTCCGCATCATGGTTTGTTCAAAACTGGCACATCATCCAAAATTCGTGTGGTTTTCGATGCATCGGCACCAACATCACGTGGTTCATTGAATGAACACCTCCACATAGGCCCTAAACTGCAAAATTCAATCTGCCTGGTACTCTTAAATTTTCGCCATCACCCAATCGTTTTCTCCGCCAATGCTGTTAAAATGTATCGGCAAATATCCGTGAGGCTAGCTGATCGGAAATACCAGCATATACTGCGGAGATTAAGCCCTGACTCTCCCGTTGAACAGTATGAGCTGAACACTGTAACTTATGGGATGTCTTACTCCTCGTATTTGGCGCATTGTGTGATGCATCAGCTGGTGGAAGACGAGGGTCTACCTCACCCCCAAGCATTGTTGCATGACTGTTATGACGGTGATCTAACAACAGGTGCGAACACTGTTGAAGAGGCTATTTCCCTCCGAAACCAATTGATTCACCTGCTATCTAAAGGGTGTTTCGAGTTAGGAAAGTGGTGCAGCAAGTTCTGAAAGGCCTGGTTGACACATCCAACAAACCTGTGATTTTCTCTCCTGACGAGAACTTGAAAATTTTGGGATCCCAATGGGATTTTGGGATCCCCTTTAAACGATAACCTCACAGCTTCTGCCAGTCGTTCTTCTTGTCCAGGGAGTGTTGTCGTCGCCTTCCTCAACTCTTCAGCGCACAACTTCTTCACCACAAGTAGACCTTCAGTAGCTTCTATGGTGAAAGCTAGGTCCCGGGATGAAGCAAGGCCATTTATGAAGTCACCTCTCCAATGTGCATCCAGTTATTGTTTGTTACTTGTTTGTGTTTGCAATATACTTATCATAAGAAAAAGACGAAATCATAAATTCCATCAGTCAAATAAATACTGATTTATCTTCGGTTTGCAAGTAGGCTGCCAAAAATGGTATTAGTATCAATCCCGAGAAATCCCAAGCAATCCTGATCCACAACAAAGATTTGCCCACTGTCCCTATTCCCCCTATTCTTGTTGATGGTATAGTTATCCCCTACTCCCCTGTTGTCCGCAATCTGGGTCTCTATATAAATAAAACTTTAACTTGGGATGCGCATGTTGGACAAATATGTTGTCGCGTTTATGGTAGTCTACCCACTAAAACGACTATCGAATTTCACTCCACCCTCTTTGAAATGGAAATTGGTAAACTCCCTGGTTTCCCCACACTTCCTTTACTGTTCCACAATTTTTTCCTCCTCACTTAAAGCCTGTAATTTTAAAAAGTTGGTGGTAGCACATAATTCCTGTGTAAGGTATATTTATAATATTAAGACGCGCCATCCCGTCGGTAATTTTAATTTATTTGGCATTAATCTTCAAAATTACTTTAATCTGCGCATCCTTATCCAAATATTTAAAATTGTCCATGGCCTAGCACCCCCTTATCTTTCGTCATTAATTCATCTCCCCTTCTCCAACCGCTCCTGGGCCATCATGATCATGAGACATCACTCCTAACTTTTTGGTAAATCCTTCCTAATTGCAGGTGCACGGCTGTGGAATTCCCTCCCTCTCCGCATTCGGTCGGTCCCCACCCTTGGACGGTTCAAATCCCTTATATCTATCTTGTACAAATCAGCAGAGTAGCGCTTCCTTCTTCTTCTCTTTTTTAGCGAATTTTCAAAGAAAAAAAAAATCAGTCATGCAGCATGACTTAATGAGCGAATTTTCAAAGAAATATTCGAATTAATGGCTATGGTTTTGAATAAAGGAAAACTTCGGTCTAAAATTTGGTTTTCTATGTATATTCTCTTCGTATTTATTTTAATTTGTACGTTTTGTCCATCCTGATTCTACCGTTTGTTTATTACGTAATTGTACTAAGTGCTTATTTATTTGATCGCTGTGGGTAAATTCAAGGAGTTGTACTAATCGTTTGCCTCCCCCTTTTTTGCTTCGAACTCTCGTCTTCAATTAATACTTCTCACATTTTTCAATCTGACCACTCTAAGGGGGTGGGGGTAAGAGTTTAAAGATTATCCTAGTTTTGGGTAATTTTTGCGCACTTTAAATGCTCTAATTTAAGAACGGATTTAGATATCTAAAATCCGATTTCACTATCGTGTTCAGCGTGCAAAAACCTTTAAAATGAGGGGTCACTTGTTAGAAAATAACATTTTGGGGATTTTTGGGTAATTTTTGCGCACTTTAAATGCTCTAATTTGAGAACGGATCAAGATATCTAAAATCCGATTCCACCATCGTGTTCAGCGTGCAAAAACCTTTAAAATGAGGGGTCACTTGTTGGAAAATAACATTTTGGGGATTTTTGGGTAATTTTGGCGCACTTTAAATGCTCTAATTTGAGAACGGATCAAGATATCTAAAATCCGATTCCACCATCGTGTTCAGCGTGCAAAAACCTTTAAAATGAGGGGTCACTTGTTAGAAAATAACATTTTGGGGATTTTTAGGTAATTTTTGCGCACTTTAAATGCTCTAATTTGAGAACGGATCAAGATATCTAAAATCCGATTCCACCATCGTGTTCAGCGTGCAAAAACCTTTAAAATGAGGGGTCACTTGTTGGAAAATAACATTTTGGGGATTTTTGGGTAATTTTTGCGCACTTTAAATGCGCCAAAACCCTCCTTAGAGTAGGCCAATTTCGCCCATCTTCGAACTTAGCCTTTCGATTGCCAAGATAGATTTTTTGTGCAAATTTGAGCTGTTTATCTCAATTCTATCGAGAGTTATCGTCTGGAGTGACACATATATAAATAAATATATATATATATATATATATATATATATATACATATAAAAAAGTGTTAAATTTCAGGAATCGTTTTAGAATGGTCTGAAACGGATTTCTATGAAGAAAATTTCCAAAAATTTATATTATTTAAATTTCGAAGCCATTGCAATAGCTTCATTTTCTTTGAAAATTCGCTAATGAAGCTATTGCAATGGCTTCGAAATTTAAATAATATAAATTTTTGGAAATTTTCTTCATAGAAATCCGTTTCAGACCATTCTAAAACGATTCCTGAAATTTAACACTTTTTTTATATGTATATATATATTTATATATATATGTGTCACTCCAGACGATAACTCTCGATAGAATTGAGATAAACAGCTCAAATTTGCACAAAAAATCTATCTTGGCAATCGAAAGGCTAAGTTCGAAGATGGGCGAAATTGGCCTACTCTAAGGAGGGTTTTGGCGCATTTAAAGTGCGCAAAAATTACCCAAAAATCCCCAAAATGTTATTTTCCAACAAGTGACCCCTCATTTTAAAGGTTTTTGCACGCTGAACACGATGGTGGAATCGGATTTTAGATATCTTGATCCGTTCTCAAATTAGAGCATTTAAAGTGCGCAAAAATTACCCAAAAATCCCCAAAATGTTATTTTCTAACAAGTGACCCCTCATTTTAAAGGTTTTTGCACGCTGAACACGATGGTGAAATCGGAGTTTAGATATCTAAATCCGTTCTTAAATTAGAGCATTTAAAGTGCGCAAAAATTACCCAAAACTAGGATAATCTTTAAACTCTTACCCCCCCCCCCCCCACCCCCTTAGAGTGGTCAGCGTAGCACCCACATGTTCTTCCAAGTGATCCTTCCAGAAACCACATCCTTCCTTCATAGTTTATTTCAAGATTGAGCCTGCATGAAAAACAACCTGCACTTGAAGCACTCATGATTTTCTATAACAACTCCTTTACCTACTGCACTCTCTTGAGTAGGTAAGTCAAAAGTCCTAACTACCCTATCCTACCTAATATGAACCCACAGCGATCAAATAAATAAGCACTTAGTACAATTACGTAATAAACAAACGGTAGAATCAGGATGGACAAAACGTACAAATTAAAATAAATACGAAGAGAATATACATAGAAAACCAAATTTTTGACCGAAGTTTTCCTTTATTCAAAACCATAGCCATTAATTCGAATATTTCTTTGAAAATTCGCTCATTAAGTCATGCTGCATGACTGGTTTTTTTTTCTCTCCTTCCTCTTATTCTTCTTTTTTTGCTTCCGAGTCTGCGAAGCAGCGGAAGCCTTGTGTTCACTTTCGTGAGCCAAAAAATTTTTGTCTTCAGAAATCAAAATTTCCACTTGCATTTTGCGTTTCAAAGCCTACTGAACAAATTTGGTTCCGTGTCTGTCGGTCTGTGAGTCTGTGAGTCTGTCCGTATTTCCTTGTTACAGCCATAACTTCCACGATTTTGAATTGATTCAGCTCAAATTTTGAGGGATGGTGCGGATAAGGCCCCTTGAGGTCCCATACAAATTTCAACATGATTGATCCAGCGGTACGCCCTGCGCATGCGCTAACGTTAAATTCAACAAACACGCATAACTTTCACAATTTTGATTCAATTTCGCTCAAATTTTCAAGGGTTGTTTGAACAAGGCCTAGTGAGTTCCAGTATGAATTTCAGCATGATCGGACCCTCGGTGCGCTCTGCGCATGCGCTGGCGTGAAATAGATTCAATTTCCTTGTTACAGCCGTGGTAACCAAAGATTTCACCCAATTTCAATGTAATTCTCAGGGATTAAGCGGGTAGGGCCCATTGAGGTCCCATATAAATTTCAACATGATAGAGCCAGCGGTTCGCCCTGCGCATGCGCTCTGTCTGTCTGTCTGTCCTTCTATGCACGGCCAAACGGCTCGACGGATATCGACCAAATTTGGCACGAATATCCAGTAGGCTCCCAAGTTGTGCAACGTCGCATTTTCAATTCCCTGACCATAGCGGAACTATGGTCGACCATGGTCAACTCCTGAATGGCTTGAAGGATATCGACCAAATTTGGCACGAATATCCAGTAGGCTCCCAAGTTTTGCAACGTCGCATTTTTAATTCCCTGACCATAGCGGAACTATGGTCGACCATGGTCAACTCCTGAATGGCTTGATGGATATCGACCAAATTTGGCACGAATATCCAGTAGGCTCCCAAGTTGTGCAACGTCGCATTTTTAATTCCCTGACCATAGCGGAACTATGGTCGACCATGGTCAACTTCGTTAATTGAAATGGTAACCCCTATTTTTTTATCGCGTATTCGTAATCTACGTGAAATTCTATCTACGATCGACCCTTCGGACTACCCCCGCGGTCGACCATAGCGCATCCATGGGCCCCTCCATGGTCGAATCCCGAATTGCTCAACGGATATCGACCAAATTTGGCACGAGTATCCAGTAGGCTCCCAAGTTGTGCAGCGTCGCATTTTTAATTCCCTGACCATAGCGGAACTATGGTCGACCATGGTCAACTCCTGAATGGCTTGACGGATATCGACCAAATTTGGCACGAGTATCCAGTAGGCTCCCAAGTTGTGCAACGTCGCATTTTTAATTCCCTGACCATAGCGGAACTATGGTCGACCATGGTCAACTTCGTTAATTGAAATGGTAACCCCTATTTTTTATCGCGTATTCGTAATCTACGTGAAATTCTATCTACGATCGACCCTTCGGACTACCCCCACGGTCGACCTTAGCGCATCCATGGGCCCCTCCATGGTCGAATCCCGAATTGCTCAACGGATATCGACCAAATTTGGCACCGATATCCGGTAGCCTACCAAGTTGAACGTAGGCGCATTTTTAATTCCCTGACCATAGCGGAAATATGGTCGACCATGGTCAACTCCTGAATGGCTTGACGGATTTTGACTAAATTGGTCACAAATACCCGGTAGGGTATGGGATTTTTCCGTCGTTTGTTGGTTCCACGATACTGCGTACAGCGAATTTCGGATAGCGAGCGAAGCGAGCGGTCAGGCTAGTTATGTATAATGGACGTAATGTATTATGGAAGTCATGTTATGTATAATATGTATATTTCATGTAATGTTATGTAATGTTATGTTATGTAATGTTATGTAATATGTATATTTAACGTTATGTAATGTTATGTAATGTAATGTAATGTAATGTTATGTTATTTTGCTTCCGAGTCTGTTCTATTTTATAATGGGTCACTCTGATTGTGACGAGGAAGCTCCTGTGCCATCACCTTGGCAGTGTATTTCCCCTTCATTTCTTTAATCCTACCTGTAATATAACTATAACTTCCAGTATTGGTTTATTATTTTCAATAATGAACCATTGGAATCGAGCATGAAAAAAAAAAATTTCTTACCCCCCCTCAAAATTTGATGGTTTACGTTTCAAGGTATGTAGAATCCAAAACTGCAATAAAAATATTTCTGTCTGTCCGCCGTACGATCCACTTTTCTTAGTTACCATGGTAAAAAATTGATGAAATTCGGGTTATAGGTTCCGTTCGGGGTCTAGTTGGTCCTCGAAGCTCGACGTTACTGTCAGTCATCTCTAAGGGGTTCAAAATAGGGGTTGAAATTTTCAAAACGCCTATACCTTTTTTTACGTGAATCTTTTTACGGTTTTAAATAGTTCTTGAACTTACGAGTTATTTAAGACCACCCGGAGCACCGTACGTCCAGCCGTTCGTTCACAGTAAGGCCCCGAAATTTGCACCGACAGGCATTTTCGACTCCAGTGTGTCGAATCTCGTCACCAGGGACGCGCCGATTTTATTAGTGGGGTACCTAAGGCCTGGTTCACACAGAACGGACGTCGGGCAGAGACGTGGCGTGGACGTGGCAGAGAAGTGGCGTGTGCAATGCACACAAAAGGGGCGGGACAGTGGCGAGAAAGGACGTCAGTTACCTTTTGATTTTGTGGAGTGCAACTCAACATGGCTTTTTCAAGCAGTGACGAAGATGAAGATATGTTGGATTTGGTGTACTTGGCGAATGTGAATAAAAAAAATAGGAGGTATTGGGTTCATCCACTGTGGTTGAAGAAGAGGAAACCCGGTGGAACATTCGAAGTTATGCGTGAATTGAATATGTACCGGCCTGGTCTTGGGCATTCCTATTGCAGTAATCCGCACGATTGTAATCAAATAAACATGGGTATTTCCCAATTTCCTCACAAAATTCTACGTTGAACTCAATATCATCCCGCATTTTGAATCGGACAACGCGTGGCGAGGAACTGGCTGAGTCCCTTCTTCTACACCACAAGAGACGGCAAAGAGACGTGGCACGGGCGAGAGGGCAAATGCCCGCGCCACGTCACTATTGTGTACATTGGACCATTTGTTTACATAGGAGAGACGCAGAAGAGACAAAGGTCCGCGCCACGTCTCTGCCCGACGTCCGTTCTGTGTGAATCGGGCCTAAGAGGTCGAGTTGGTTGTTCTGTGATATTATTTCATTTGAAAAATGATGGCTCTATTGGAGTTTGTTGATAGGTAGTGAAACCGATTTTATTGGTGGGGTACCTATGAAGTCGAGTTGGTTGTTCTGTGATATTATTTCATTTGAAAAATGATGTGGGTTTCTTTTTGTTAGGTACTGTTTGCAATCGACAGAATTATTAGCATGGAACATGCTTTAGCCTTGGACTAACTAGCCAAAAAACGTTACGCGGAATGGGTGACGCGGATGGGTGACGAAATTTTCTTATGATTTTCACGTACAACCTAGTAGTTGCTAGGGAAATGAAACTTCTTTCATTTTCATCGGACAAAAATCGATTTCCATTCGTTGGAAAGCTCTTGATTTATCACGCATTTATTTCGTATTTGGTCTTGGTATTTATTTCCTAGTTTCATAATATAACTATACAAATGGATGTTATAAATCGATAGTAAACAATGACGCTTGTTTGGTTGTCACTTGGTTGTTTCGATGTGTATAAGCGTGGCTAAAGCATGTTCCATGTTTCTTGAATTGTAGCCGTAGGCTCTAAGCAGTAAGCATCCGGGGGTCCAGGGGGCTTGCCCCCTGGCGAGGCGCGCAGCGCCGAGTTTTAGCAACATTTACCTCGTGATTTAGGTAGGTACCTAGTAACGAGTACGAGGTTAGGTATTAACCTACGGAGGGTGTGCGATCCGGCTGGATTTTGTTGATAGGTACTTCTGCAACTTGAACAACCGATGAAGTATTATTGATGGGTAAATTATTACACAATGGCAAATTATTACACAACGGCTCATCTACCCAGAAGGGGCTGGATTTTGTTGATAGGTACTTTTGCAACTTGAACAACCGATGAAGTATTATTGATGGGTAAATTATTACACAATGGCAAATTATTACACAACGGCTCATCTACCCAGAAGGGGCGGGATTTTGTTGATAGGTACTTTTGCAACTTGAACAACCGTTGTAGTATTATTGATGGGTAAATTATTACATAATGGCAAATTATTACACAACGACAAATTATTACACAACGGTAAATTATTACACAAAGGTAAATTATTACATCACGGTAAATTATTACACAACGGCTAATCTACCAAGAAGGGGCTGCATTTTGTTGATAGGTACTTTTGCAACTTGAACAACCGTTGAAGTATTATTGATGAGCAAATTATTACACTATGGTTCATTATTCTATCTCCGTAGAAGTGGAACCTATACAGGTAAATTATTACACAACGGTTTAGGGAGGTACCTAGTAACGAGTACGGGGTTAGGTACTAACCTACGGAGGTCCGCGATCTACATAATATGTGTAGAATAGTACATATGTCATATAAGAAGGGTTATCTATACGGAGACCTGTGATCTGTAACAGGAGGGTATTCTGTACAAAATAATAAACCGTTGTGCAGGGATTTGCAGCGTTTTTTAACTCTCTTCGTTTTGCATTATTGTGTAACTTTTCATTTATATGTCATTTGCTGTGTACCATGGGCCCTCGTGGCCTCCAACACTAATAAAGCCGTTTTTATTATTATTATTATTATTATTATTACTGACGATGGTTTTTTTCTCCGAAACCGGTATAACAGTTTTTTTGCATCTTTTCGTGTATTAGTGGAAATAGACTATTTTTTCAATAACTCCGTTTTTCTTTGAAATGAGTTTCCACGATTTCGTCGCGGGTGATTTAGTGCGTTGTGTAATAATTTGTAGCATTTTCATGCTCGATTCCAAAGGTTCGTTTTTGAAAATAATAAACCAAAATTCTGTCTGTCCGCCGTAGGCCGTACTTCGCACTTTCCTTATGTCGTGAGTCCCTCCAGGAACCACTCCACTACAGTTTAAGTTCTCGCCAAATATTTGACCGCTAAAGTTAGTTGCTATGAATAAACGGTACGAGTGGGGAGACAAGCCGCAGGATCCTGAGTGCACAACCTGGAGCCCCTCCATCAACCCCTAGCAGAGGGTTGGAAGGAGAAGGCTCCCTTTTCCTATAAAAACTCGGATCCTGCGCCTTTTTCTTCATTCGACGCTTCCTCTAGCCGCTGGCTACTCTCTCTCCTCCTACCCTGCTCTCTCTCCTCAAACCTAAAAGATTCTAGATGACGGTGGTGGTCAGCCCATAACCGCCTAGGCAAATTCTCCTAAAAGATTCCAGATGACGGTGGTGATTCGCTCATAACCGCCTGGACACAAACCCAAAAGATCTCAGATGTCGGTGGTGACTCGCTCATAACCGCCTGGGCAAATCCTCACGCCACCGTGATGAATACAAGCCAATTTTAAATTCATCACACCTTAGTTACCATGAACCAAAATTGATGAAATTTGGTTTGTAGGTCCCACTTGGGGTCTAGTTGGTCCACGAAGCTCGGCGTTAATGTCAGTCATCTCTAAGGGGTGCAAAATAGGGGTTGAAATCTCCAGGACGCCGTTATCTCGAATTTTTTACGTTTTTAAATAGTTCTAGAACTTGGGAGTTTTTTGAGACCATCCGGAACATTGTACGTCCAGCCGTTCGTTCACAGTAAGGCCCCGAAGTTTGCAACGACAGGCTTCGTCAACAGGAGGTTGAATCAAATTGTATACATTCAGCCCACATATCATTGCTAGGGAGCACCTGATTATAATCACGAATGGCTGTATGAAGTCGAGTAGTATCGGATTATTTCTTCAATTACCTTGTTGTTTATGGTGTGATGCTCAAAGCCACTGTGCTTGAGTTGGAAGTGGCAGGCTCCAAGAAGTCTGTCTCGTGCGGTCGTTTGATCGGGTTAGCTGGTAGCTGGGAAGCAGAGTTGTTAACTCGGGGACTTCAAGAAACGGTGTGTCGAGCAAGATGGCTTCCTCTCAAGAGAAGAGCGAGTCGGAGCTCCAGTACTGCCAACCTGCAATAATATTCTCGAAAAGGTGTGAGAAGAGGCGCCAAATATGAAATTGATCATTCATAATTTCACACTCCCTCCTGATCAATTTTAGAGCGCCTCAAGTCTTCTTCAGAAGATGGGCTTGATATTAGTTCTAGTTATAAGTGACATCTATTTCACTTATTCATCAAATTTGAACTTATGGGTAGAGACTCAAAAGGAGTTTAAGTGACATCAATTACACTTATTCATCTATTTAGAGCTTAATTGAGAGAGAGAGATATACATCAAAGAGTTTACTTCAAAGGGTTAAGAGTGAATTGTAAATTTTGAAAAATTTATATGACCCTAGGGTACAAGAGAAGGACTGGAGTCTCGTCTCACACCATGCCGACCCTCTCTCTACTGCCAGACGTCTGTAGAACAAAACAAACAAAAACAAGTGTTAGTTCAAGGCTTATTTGAGGAGCTTGTCTTTCCTAAATACAAGCTCGGTAATACTTCATTTGGGATAAGCCCAGTGGAGTCTCGAGTGTTCGTTTATAGAACACTCCCTTAAGATATGAATTCTTAAGTTTAATTCCAAGTTGAAAGATTGTATTCTCATCCTTCAAATTGACACAGGATGCTACAAACATCTAACACCATAATCTTCATTCCATCAGTCTTATACGACCATCATCAATAGAATACTGTTTTTCCTCGGTCCAGATGACCAATTAGCGTCCATCAAAATTTATCAGCTAACATCTTCGAATGGTTATTATAACCAACATCAAATTCCCAAAGTTTAGGCATCCATGAATGATACCACTAACTTGTTCCGGAATTTTTCGAACAACGCGCCCGTCAATGGCTTGGTGAACATGTCACCACATTGTTCGCTCGAGGGAATCCATCTAAGTTCAATTTTTCCCTCCCGCACTTGTTGACGAACAAAGTGCATATGTAGGTTTACTACATGCTTCAACGCTTTCGACTCATCCGTTTTAGCCAGAGCTATGGCTGCTCGATTGTCCTCAAATACGGATGGAGTTAACTTAAGCGCCAGTATTTGATTGCACATTTCCTGCAATCCTGCGAGTTCTCGACACGCGATTGACATCGATATGTACTCACTCTCTGCTGATGACAGAGATACCTGAGTAAGCTTCTTCGATTTCCACGATATAACATCGTCCCAAAGCTTGATTACATATCCACAAGTCGAGAGTCCCTGTTTGTCATTGAGACCCAGGGAAGCATCGGGATAACACTCCAATTTGTCAGTGTTCCCTCTATAGAGTAATCCATAATCCAGAGTTCCTCTAAGATACTGTAGAACTCTGAGTGCTCTATGCCAGTCTTCGCTTGTGTAGGAAGTTTGTCTTCTACACAACATATTCACTGCATAAGTGATATCTGGTCTTGTCCCATTCTGAAGATACAAGAGAGACCCCACCAGCTGCCTGTAGGGCACATTTGGCTTTCCATGTATCTCTTGCTTCTCATCTATTTTTGCTTGAACCATCGGGGTGTTTGCCACTGCTTTTGAATTTGGGTCAAACTTGTTCAGCAACTTCTCAATAAAGCTCCCTTGATGAATGAACATCTTTCTCTGAGCTCTATTCCTCAGTATCTCAATTCCCAGATACAACTTCGGAGTACCAAGATCCTTAATTTGGAATTCCTGAGCTAAATTCTCTTTTAGCTCCTTTCCTTTCTTCGTGGAGTTTGTTGCCAGTAAAATATCATCTACATACAGTATTAAAATGGCAAACTCCTTGTCTTGTCTCCACACAAAGATGCACCTCTGGTGAGGATACACTTCAAAGCCCAGTTTCTCCATGGCTTCAGAAAATCGAATATGCCATCTCTTCGGAGAAACCTTAAGACCATATATGGCCTTCTCTAGTTTACACACGTAACTCTGAGATAGGTTCCTGCTTGAATTTGTATATTCAATCCACCCTTCCGGAATTTGAATATACACTTCTTTTTCAAGCACTCCATTCAGAAATGCCGTCGTCACGTCCAACTGATATAGGTTCAGATCCATCTTATTAGCAATGGACAAAATGAACCTAACGTCGTTCAGTCTCGCAACAGGTGAGTAGACCTCCGTCAAATCGTACCTGTTTTTATCTGCAAAGCCTTTTGCAACCAGTCTGCTTTTATACCTCACAGAGCCATCCGCTTCTGCTTTCCTCTTATGAACCCACTTCGTTCTAATCACTTTTGTGTTCTGAGGAAGTTCAGACTTCGGTATTAGTCTCCAAGTATCATTTTCTTCTAATGATTTAAACTCTAGGTTTATGGCTTCTTTCCATCTAGCTGAATCCTTCGAGCTCATTGCTTCTGCATATGACTCAGGCTCATTGCCTTCAGCAAAGTGTGCACATTCTTCTATAGTCTCGAGGAAGTCATATTCTTCATTTCCTCCAATGACTTCTTCAAGTTCATCATCTATTGTAGAGGATTGATCACCACCTTTTTCTTCATGATGTTCATCTATAACATTCACTGGTGGTGGTTGTTCCTCTGTCTCTACTTGTTCACTTTCAGAGTGCTGGAGCTGTTGGGGCTCCGTTATGCTTTCATCTATCTCTGAAGTGACAGTTCCTCGATTGTTTGGACCCTCGGACACCTCAGTCGTTGGACCCCAGGAGAATTCCAGCTGTTCACTTCCAAGCAGCTCCCTCCCTTCTCGATGTCCTGACTTTTCCAGGTTTGTCCCATAGGTCCTTGCTTCGATAAAGTCAACATGCTTCGACCTGATCAGCTTTTTGTTTGCTGCATCTATTATCAGATAGCCTGTTTGTTGACACTCTAAGAGATACCCCTTTTTGCTTCGTGGTTGCATTTTTCCTTTTGCAGCCACAAGGTAGTATACTTCGCACCCAAATCTTCTAACATATTTTAGATCGGGTTTTGCCCCAGTAACCATCTCATATGGTGACTTGAATTTATTCGAGGCATTTGGTACTCTGTTATGGATAAACATAATATTGTTCAGCGCATATCCCCAGTACGAGTTTGGCATTCCTGCTTATATCAACATCGCTCGTATCTTCTGCTGCAGCTCCAGGTTCAACCTTTCCGAGCATGCATTATGTTGTGGGGTTGCTGGCTCACATACTGTCAGTGTGATTTTCTCGTCTGACAGTTTCTTCTTCATCAACATTGTCTTGTACTCACTTCCTCCATCTGTCCTGATTTCCACTACTTTTCGGCTGTCGCCTGTTAGTAGTCTAATCTCCGACAGACACTTCGACAGGGCAAGATGAACTTGCGTTTTGTCTGGCATCCCATAAGCAAACGCATACCTCGTGCAGTCATCTGTGAACGTGATTATGTATCTATAACCAGAGGTCCACGCTGCTGGTCTTATGGGTCCTTGAAGATCAGAGTACAATCTCGAAAAAGGCGTCTTCGACCTTTGTCTCTCTTTATTGCATGGCTGTCGTCTAGCTTTTGCCAATTTGCAATCTTCACAGTCCAGAACATCGTCTCCAACTCGTATTTTTACATCTATCTCTTTTAGCACTTTTACGAGATAATTTTTGGAGATGTGGTTCAGCCTCTGATGCCATAGCATCCCTGGACTTGCTCTCGAGGTCTGAACTCCTTCAACTGTGCTAGTGAGGGTTGGGTTAACCCTCCGACTCAAATGTTCCTCTCCTACACTCGGTGGTGTATTAAACTCATACTCGTGATGCGAGTTTTCATCTATTGAGTTTTCATCTACTCCACTTGTACCTGGCTCGCTTATCTCACTCTTCAGTCTCCTAGCATCTGGTTCGCTATGTTGCATGCTCCTCCCTCCCAGAACAATGTCTGACACATTGGGCTGCTCCGCAACATCTCCCAGATATACTCGTTTCTTTTGAGGAGACTCATCTATACCAAGCTCTGCCATTATAGCAGATCTTTTCTTCGGCGTAGCCCCTACAAGTGGCAGTGTAAACTTCAAGCGCCAAAATCTCCCATCAAACTTACCCTCCTTAATCAACCTACCAGTCGCTGTGTCTTTTACAGACACTCCTCGACCGGTGAAGGTTGCAGCTAAGGAATTACTCAAAATTTTGCGAAGTGCAAAAAGGTTAACCGACAGAGATGGCGCAAAAAGAACATCACGCAAACGTCCTAGAATTCCATCATTCTCTATTATAATGTCTCCCATTTCCTCAACTATTAAATCGGACTCGGAATCCCCATTTGCGCACGAAATCCGCTTGGGAACATCTAACCGTCTAATGTTAGATAGCGGATCTCTTGTATTTATTATGTGGTCTGTAGCACCAGTGTCTAAAATCATTGATATGAAACCTCTAGACGTACCATCAGAATCGCTAAACATCGCCGATCGAGAGGTACCGGCAGGCGATGTGGTGCTGGCGTACATAGCCTCGGACTGGACAACCCACACCTGGCGGTGAGGTTCATCAAAATCCTCCTCCGGACCACATATGACAAGAGCCTTCCCTCTCTTGTCCCTCAACTCTTTAGCCTTCGATAAGGGCATTCTATTCATCGCAGGCTTCGGGTTTGCACCCGCCTGGGCTTGCCATTTGGCTAGCCTCTCCTGTGCCTGCTGCCCTTTGCCTCTGGCCTTGCCGCCTACTGATCCACCATTTTGCCGAGGGCAATTGCGACTTTTATGGTCGCCTATGGTTTTGCACGAGTAGCAAAACCACCCCTCAGTTCTGCATTTAGAAGCAAAATGGCCCGGCTTGTTGCATTTGAAACAAACTGTCCTCTTCGACACCTTGCCGGCACTCGTCTTCCTAAATTTTGGCTTCCCGCCATGTCCAGAGCTGGACGTCCCCTGCTCTTGAGGAGCTTTCCGGGACTTGTCGCCCTGTCTGGACTGGCGCTGCCTAGTCCACAATGCTCCACCAGGAGCCGTCTCTCGACGGTTCTCTTCCTCCTGGCGTCTCCCCACTTCAACGAATTTTTACTGAAGCTTCCGGAGATCAACGTCATCCGTCTTGTCAGCCTCCGCCGCGTATAAATCGGGCATGGCTGAACGGATTGAGAAGAGAAAGTTGTAAACTTTATCTTCTTCGTTGAGAGCTGTGTACTGCCCTAACTTCTCTGCCAGGTCATTAAACCTGGCCATGAATGCCGTTGGTGTCTCAGCCTTCGGATCGTACTCCATTTGCTCCATTTTGGCACGAAGGCCAAACTTATAGTGCCTACTTTTTGGCTGGGAGAGGGCCTCCAGGCGCTTTATGAGTTGCATCGGGTCTTTCTCACCCTTCACTAGCGCATGCAACTCATCATCTATGCACTTTACTATGAAAGCTAGCACCTTTCGTTTGGCTACTTGCACACTAGCCTCAGTAAACTCTCTCGGGATTTTTGAGTGTTCTTCCACTAGGAAGGCGCAGTTCTGGCTCTCCAGCTCAGTCACTATCCTCGCCCTCCAAGTCTCAAAGTTTGCTCCGTAAGTCAGTTGCGAATCAAGTTTCGCAAACTGAATCTTCATTGCGAAGATCATCGACTGGCTATCAGTCATCCTCTGAGAGGTCCGACTGTTCGGGACTCGTTGTGGGACACTTGAGGTGTCTACCACAATGCCTGCGATCGCTGAGATCGACTCCTGCATACGTCCCATAACCTCCTCGAGCTTACGGAGCTTCACTCTCATCCCCTCCTCGGGACTCAATTCCCGTGGGGTTTCGGGTGCAGTAGCTTGTTGGGCCAATCCATCCCAGCTAGCTACTCCACCTTCCTCCCCTGTTTGGCTTTCGCCCATCTCCTCCTCTTCTCCCAATAACGCTCTCTCCTGCTCCTCTAACTCCATCTGTTCCTCACTGGCGCTCATCTTGCTGCTCTGTGAATCCAAACCAAAAACAGACAAACAAACCCACAACAGAACTCTAGGTATTGTAACCTCATCAATAGAAAGTAAATCAAAAATTTTACTTCATCTACGTTGTGGTGTTTAATTGTCTACTCCAGGAGCACTATAAACATTCATCGGGAGATAAGCAGTCAGTTCCATCTATTGAACTGTATAAACTGCTTTACATAAAATGTTTGCCTCTAATGCAATAAAGAGAGGAGCAATCAGTTCCATCTATTGAACTGGAGCACCTACTCTACATCTAATGTTGTTGCAAAAAAAATTTGAAACTTTCCTTCTATTGCTTAACCTGACACAGTGCTTTTTTAGTCGCCCATATCCGGCAACTACTCTTATTTTAAAATTCATGAGAATTTTAAATTTCATCAATAGCCCAAATCCGGCTTTAAAATTTTCAATTTCATCAATGGGCCCAGATCCGGCCAAAAGAAAATTTACTTCTATCATCTATATTAGGCCCATATCCGGCCAAAAAAATTTAAAATTCGTTTGTGCTTACAGCCGGTCATCGACGTTAGCTAACACTGTAAATTGCACCATCAAACCTCGATTTTGACTTTTTATTCTGGTATATATACATCGTTGAACTCAATTTCAACAACTCTACTTAGCCACTCTTATTAATTCCATCTAATAGCACTGGTCTCTTGATAAGCTCTTCTAATTAGTTTCATCATCAAACTTCATCAAATGCAACAACCCTCTAGTACACAACCGTTACCATTTAGATCAGGCACTCTTTTCGCTATGCTTGGTCACATTTTTTTGGTTTCATATTCTTTGAAATAATACACCTATTAGGTACACTTTCCTACAAAAAAGGGACCCCCGAGTTGCTGACCCTATTTCATCTACTATATATTTATGTACCTACGTCGGTAAGAGCAACAATTACATTTAGACATTTTTATTACTTTACTTTGGCACACGGGGAAATTTCGCGTGAGATATTTTAGTAAGATAGTTAAGATAGTAATATCATTCGTTACATATTCGAATATCATTATTTCTATTGATTATCACGTACAACTTATTCGTTGATAGGGAAGCTCCCAATTTATCACAGAATGTCATTATCCCAAAGCCGCTGTAGTGTCAAGGGAAGCTGTTATATTACGCCAAGTTATTAACTGACATTGCTTCGTAAACATAATGGCAAATGGCAAATATAAGTTGAGTTATTGTTTGACCGTCGGACTAACACGTTGTCCAATTTCTTTATTGCTGTTCCTATTTCACAGCAATATGATGACTTCAAACTTGTTATATTATAATTACTCCTCGTTTGGTGCTGGAGGAGGTACGTTCTCTTTCGAACTCACAAAATAGGGGGGATCTCTAATCGGCATATTTCTCGTGAACCTGGGATCCAAAATTTCGGGTAGGATACAATCAAACTAAAATTTAGTAAGTTTTGGCAACATTGTATCGCTCTAGAACCCCTCGTCGCGTTCAGTTCTCTCGATCTTCATGCCTTTTGGCGTCCACACTCCAAAAAGGCAGTAGGCACGGTCGGCAATGGCTAGCTGTCCTTGAATTTGGTAGTAATAGTGATGGGACTTGTTGAATACCCATTCTCCCTTGGAGTTTATCTTCCAACATTTAATTTTTTGTTGGAGGACCCCTTCCTCAACAGACAGCACACGAGGAAGGGCATTTCAGTTCCACAATGCCATCTTCCCCAATAAGTCCATCCGGTGATGCACCCAAAAAACAGTGGCTTCTGTCTACAAATAGACCACATTCCTTTACCTCCCTACGGTGTCGCTCATCAGTTTTTCCCTCGCCATACTTTCGTATTTTCGGCCATAAATCATAGCCGGAGCAACGACTTTACCCCCATATAGGATGTCTGACCAGATTCTAGCAGCTTGTCGTCGCTCGTCACCGGCAGACCCTGCCAAAATTGGAGGCTGTCAGCAGCATCTTCCTTATTTGCATCCACAATTCATTATCACTTTGTCTCATCGTCTCCTGCTCGATAGACTCCCGCTGTGACTGGAGACGATACAGCTCTGCCATGTGATTCTCCTTCCTCTCCGCTATAACGTCTGGTGGAGCATCTAACTGGCTACTGTTGGGCCCGTAACCATGCCCACCCATGTCCATCCACAACTTTTTACGACACGTTCTCTTTTCTTTTCTCTTTTTCTTTAAATGTGTGAAACCAACAAAAACAATCAAAGAAATGCCTTGGAGTTCTATGCAGTAAAAGTAAACTGCAACCAACACAATTACAACGATAAAAAAAAGTCTGCCGAGTGTGGCACATAGTTCCTCGTATCCGTAACATGGTTGTTGTCCCAACTACTCTCGAAGTTTTCACGTTTGCGCATGCGCATTGGCATCTGATGATGTGATCACGATGAAATACCTATGGGATGATCAAAACATTAGTCCCCAACTACCCATCATGTTTGAGCGAAATCGGACACGGGCAGACAGACACGAAACCAGAATAAATTGTTCAGGAAGGTCTAAAACGTGAAATGCGAGTAGAAATTTTGATTTTGAAGAAGAAAAAAATTTCTTAGCCAAAAAGTGAAAACAATGCTTCCGCTACCTTTGGTAGACTCTGAAGCAAAAACGCCCTGGAAAACCTGTAAAGCTCCACAATAAATATATTCTGGAAATAGAAGAGTAGAGATAGAAGAGAGAATAGAAGAGATAAACTTTAAACTTTAAACTTTCTTTATTCACACTGCTTTAGGGCAGGGCCCCATAATACAACAGTACATTAAAATTACAAATTAAATGCGATGACGCTTATATCAAAACTTACAATTACATGGCATTTAAAAAAAAAAAAAAAATAATAATAATAATAATGGTAAGTAAAACCTAGGAAATTGGGGGTGACACCCGCCAAAGAAGGCAGAAAAGAGAATAAAAAAGAAAAGAAATGAAAAGGAGAAGAGAAGAGGAAGAAGGTTACTTGTTCTTGAAGAAACGGAGCACAGCCTCACCAAAGGAATACACCGAGCGTAGGCCACGGATGGACGCAGGAAGGGAATTCCACATTCTGGCCCCTAGGACCTTCATAGAGTTAATGCAGAATCTGTTAGTTTTGAAATATTGTTTTAAAGTTAAAGATCGAGTGCTTAAGCCTTTCTGGAAGAAGGTGGAGAGATATGTGGGAACAGTATATTTATCCTTGTGAATTAACTTGAAGATAAACTTTAGGTAATGTACTTTAAGATGAATCAATAGCCCACAACCAAGGATCCGATCAGAAAACCCCGAAACATGCCCTCTAGGCCTAAGGTTAAACGCATATCGCGTACAACAATTAAAGGCAAGCTCTAATTTTCGTTTATTAGCAGCATTTATTGAGTTAATAAAGAGGAGAGAACCATAATTGAAAAGAGGAATTACCAAGGCCTTAACAAGGTAAACCTTCAATTCTTGAGGGGTATAAATAGAGAGGCGTTTTAGGGAGAAAAGTGCACCATAAACCTTTCGACATGTGGCATTAACTTGGTTTGTCCAGGTCATGCCGGAATCGAAAATTATGCCTAGGTTTTTAACTGCATTACTGTAAGGCAATGGGCAATTGTTGAGGGTAATTTTGGGTAGTACTGATGTGTCCAAGGTAGAAGGGGAGAAGATTATAGTTTGAGTTTTGTGGGGATTCAACTGCAGAAAGTTAGCTTTAGACCAATCAGAGACTCTTTCTAAAACACGATTGACAGATTCTATGGCGGGGGAGAGATTTTCTATGGACGACTGTAAAAAAAATTGAATATCATCGGCATATTGCTGATAGAGAATCCCGTGAAAGCTAGAGGCAACATCATTTGCATACATCGAAAAAAAGAGCGGGCCAAGTATGGAGCCTTGTGGAACTCCCTGACATATTGGAATAGAGGTGGATAGAGATCCATTGATACGAACACACTGGGTTCTATTGGTTAAAAATGAAGTTACCAGCTTGCATGCAGCTGAAGAGAAATTAAAGGAGTTGAAAAGTTTGTCGATGAATAGGCTGTGATTTATAGATCCGAAGGCATCGTGAAAGTCCAACAGGACACCAATAGTTACCTGATTCCTCTCAAATCCATCCAATATATGTTGAGTCACATGTGCCAAAGCAGTCATGCAGCTATGTCCTACCCTGAATCCAGACTGGAATTGACTTAGCAAAGAATTATTATTGATATAGACTGTTATCTGCGTAGAAAGAACTGATTCGAGAACTTTAGAGGGAATACAAAGTAAAGAGATGGGTCTGAATTCGTCGATAGAGGCAGGATTGGAGGTTTTGCCTAGGGGAATCACTATTGCCTGTTTCCACTGATAGATGAAATACTCGTAAGAATAATGAAAAACGCTGCAAATCCCTGCACAACGGTTTATTATTTTGTACAGAATACCATTTTTTTTACAGATCACAGCATTCTGTATAGATAACCCGTCTATACGAGTATAATATGTATAATATGTACTAGTCTACATAGATGTAGACCGCAGAACCTCCGTAGGTTAGTACCTAACCCTGTACTCGCTACTAGGTACCTACCTAAATCACGAGTTAAATGTTGCTAAAATAATTCTGCCGATGACAAATAGTAACTAAAATGGCGAAAATAAACGCAAATAATGAAGTTCTGAAGGAAAATTGTTGATGTGGAGTGAAATAGATGCCCCTTCTGCGTAGATCACTGTTTTCTGTGGTCAGTACCTACCCTCTGGTCAAGTATAATGAACTGTTGTGCAATAACTTGCCCATCAATAATACTTCAACGGTTGGTCAAGTTGCAAAAGTACCGATCAACAAAATCCAGCCCCTTCTTGGTAGATGAACCGTTGTGTAAAAATTTGCCGTTGTGTAATAATTTGCCGTTGTGTAATAATTTACCGTTGTGTAATAATTTACCATTGTGTAATAATTTACCCATCAATAATACTTCAAAGTTTGTTCAAGTTTCACAAGTACCTACCAACAAAATCCAGTATTCCATCACTTATCAAATGAAATAATATCGCACAATAACCAACTCAACTTCATACAGCCATCCTTGATTATAATCAGGTGCTCCTTAGTGATGAATTTTTTTTTTTTTTTTTTTTCATGCTCGATTCCAATGGTTCGTTATTGAAAATAATAAACCAAAAGGTGTTCCACATGTGAAAATTGACTTCACGTTTCCTGGGACTTCACGGGATGTTGGGAGGAGATGGAAGTTAATGGCATCTAGCGTCGAACCCCTACACTTCCTGGACGGCCACCTCTCTCCCGTCGTTCAAAAAGCTGTCGAATCGCTAAGCCATTTCCCGATCACAGTAACTTCGCGAAAAATGAACCGATTTCATTGTTTTAGGGCTTGAATTGTACCTTTGGATCTAAGGAAGAAATCCGCCACAGCAGATTTCCGATACCTCATCATCCAACAAAGATATATCAGTTGAAGAGAACAACCCCCTTAGCCATGACTTTGTTAGTAAATTGCTGCTTTTAGTGGCATTTTTCTCCAAATGCGCCAAGGCGCGAATTTTTCCGTTCCAAACAGTTCGAGAGAGAAACGCGTCAAGGATGACGAACTGCCAGAAATGACGTTTCGAGTCCGAGCCGACCCGTGGGCGGAGCCCCTTATCACTACCTAGGAAGTCGAGAGGGGAGAAATTTCGCTTGCAACGATCTCGAGCAGGCGTCGACCCGTGTGCGGAGGGCCTTAGAGATGACTGACAGTAACGTCGAGCTTCGAGGACCAACTAGACCCCGAACGGAACCTATAACCCGAATTTCATCAATTTTTTTCATGGTAACTAAGAAAAGTGACCCGTACGGCGTACGGCGGACAGACAGAAATATTTTTATTGCAGTTTTGGATTCTACATACCTTGAAACGTAAACCATCAAATTTTGAGGGGGCGTGGGGGGGGGGGGGGGGGGTAAGAATTTTTTTTTCATGCTCGATTCCAAAATGATGGCTGTTTAGGATTTTGTTGGTAGATACTTTTGTAACTTGAGCAAATTGAAATATTATTGGGTAAATTATTACACAACGGTAAATTATTACACAACGGTAATTTATTACACAACAGTAAATTATTACACAACGGTTTATTATACTGTCTGCGCAGAAGGGGCATCTATACAGGTAAATTATCGCACAGCACACGTACACACATTATTTACCTTATGCTTCATGAATAACTACAAATAAGTAATGATTTAATTATTCAATCCAGCGCGTTTGTATGAAACTTCAATTCCCGGGCCGGCTCTAGTACTCCAACTAGGGCTTTCCTGGAGGGATCTCGAGGGTACTGACCACAGAAAACAGTGATCTACGCAGAAGGGGCATCTATACAGGTAAATAATAAACCGGCACGTGATAATTTGCAGCGTTTTTTAGTTTTCTGAGTGTAAACGTGATCAAAATTTGAATTCTTTATGCTCCCTTGACGGAGAATTGAATGCTCTACAACTTTTATTTCAGACGTTTGCTTTACTGGCCACTTCATTTTGAAGGAAAGTTATAATAATCTCACTTTTTCTCCAAGTTGCAAAGATTGTCATTTTTAGACTATTTCGGCTATACTGCCTGACCGAATTATAAAGTTATGGTGCTCATTCAACGCATTTAATGGCCTTCAATTCTCTACACATTGCTTGTTACGCTAGGAAGCGCCGTTTAGGAGTAATTCGCGAAAAAGTCCGAAACATCCGTTGTTTTTTGGTCCTCTGACATGAGCTTACTTTGAGAGACCGAGCAAAACTAGGATATTAGGTACTATTAAACGTCCAATGAACCTATTAAATTTCCACGCCGGTCCCAAAAGGATCTAGAAACTGGTCTCGAACCATTGGCTGCCTATGACGAAGCGAAAATTCAGGGATGTACAAGAGATATTTATCTATCTAACTGTACTTAAAAACGTACTTTTTGTCCAGGTGGGGACCTCGCCGAGTACCACTATCGTAAGCAAAACCCCACAGCTTCCTGCTGCTTAGTTGTCGACTCAGGCTATAGTTTCACCCATGTAGCTGCTTACATTAATGGTAAACGAGAGCCTAAAGCTACTAAAAGGATCAACGTCGGCGGTAAAGTGCTCACGAACCACCTGAAAGAGATAATTTCGTACAGGTACGCTTGTCTCTCAAAATCCCTTAAGTCTCGTTTACATGGTGACCGTTTACTATCACTTCCACTACCTGTTGCAGCCACTGCCATAGTGTAAGTCAACTGTATGACGGTTACGGTCAGGTTTGACGTGATAGTTGACTACTCAGCTACTGTCACGTCAACTGTAACAGTGATGATTTACACAGTAGCAACCAATTTTTCTAGATCCGCCATTTTTTAAACTGACTCACCAAGTCAACTGTCAGCATGTAGACAAGGACACTGCCGTGACAGTACTCAGTACCTACTGCCACGTCAGAAAACTGTAATCATGTAAATGATGACCACTGAAATTTGGCTTAGAATTTTCTGCTGAATTATTCTAGTAGTGATCATATCATTTCAATGGTTCTTGTATTATCAGAAAAGTACTTTTTGAATTTAGGCAGCTGAACGTGATGGAGGAAACTTACGTGATGAATCAAGTCAAAGAGGACTGCTGTTTCGTGTCGCAAGACACCAAAGCTGATTTCGCCAGATGTAAATTGAAGTATCCGCAAAATGATATTATTCGTGAGTACATACTTCCGGACTTCACCACTCTCAGAAGAGGTTACGTTCACACATTGGATCAACCTCCAGTTTTGGAACAGGTAAAATTTTACATTATACTGCAAGGTAATTTTGGTAAGAACTAAATCATTCGCGATGGAATCGTGGAACCCCATTTCAAAAAATCCCTGATGGCTTAAGGAGCGAATTTTAAAGATTTTTTTTTAAATTGAGAATTTAAATTAATGGTCATCTGCAAGAGTACTCATTACAGCCTGACTGTGCAGAAAATATGCTTGTTGAGATCAGAGTAGCACGTCGTGCAGAAAAATTGTCAAAAAATCTTTTTTGGGTGTTCTGAACAACAAAAGTCTGAAAAGCTGAAACTACTCCCAATCCATTCAGCGACAGTAAAAAAAAAAAAACATGAGGTTAGGTAGACCCCTGGTGAGTTACGAGTTCTCACACTATGCGAGCTTTTGATCTCAATATGGTCTTCCAAAAGGCGTAAAACCATTTACTAAATGCATAGAGCTATTATAGGCGATTATACCGTATTTGACCTTAGTGACCATGGAATCACATGAGAATTTTTCCTATTTTTCAAAATCCGGATGTGCTCTGTGAGTGTTGAATGGAACCGTTCCAGAACACCGTTGATGTTGGGGTTTTGACTGCTGATAAAATGGGCTTCTATTTTGTGGAGGGTTAAGAGTTCTCTGACTAATGAAGGGTGTTCGGTTGCGTTGTCCAAAATTATCCTTTTGGACCATGGTGTCCAAAGAAGGTAAGCAGGTTTTTGACTACATCAAAGCTGAGCATATTTAGAGAAGGAGTCAATAATGGTTAGGAACTTGCTACTGTCTAATGTGAACTTATCTATGTGTATTGTTCTCGCAACTACATCGACCAGCAGTTAGTTTTATTTTGTTTTATATTTGTTCAATCCTTATCCGTGACCGGTGAACTGTGAGTGCTGTGATGTGGTGTCGAATAGTGGTTATCGCTTCCTCTCCCCCCTTTCCCCATCGTCTGTGCAACGAAGCCCTCAACGCCTCAGTACCAGCGATTCCCTTCTCAGGAGCACACGAAGCCGTCGATCGCTGCTATAATTATTTGCAAAGCCGATCCGCCATATTGCTTCATTCCTGAACTTTACTATAAAGGGTTCTAGAAGGAATTGGGATTTTTTAATCCTCACTTCTACCCACATCCATCTGAGAATCGACGTGAGTATTCATTGTCACATGAAACGTACCAGATTTGTATCCATTCACGGACATGCTCAGCATTCTTGAACGTATTCCTATGTTGATCATACCACTCTTCACAGCTCTTCAGGAAACCGGCATCCAGAACACCTCCAGGACGTATCCACATGCGGGGTAACTGGTTCGTCCACATCTGAGGCTCTCCCTGATCACCAGCGCACTTCGCCTAACACCTGCAGGTCTGTAAGTCTGCATCCGACGACGGCTGGTGACTTGGAACCTTCCAGACGAGGATTATGTGTGACCGTGTTCACTGATCAGGTCGGGTCTTTCCTTTACCTTATAAAATCAGACGATAATTCATTTGCCAACCTAAAGACCTTTTTGTGTTTTAACATTTTATTTTCAAAGTTTATAACCGGAGCTCCGTAGGTTATCCCTTCCTTTCAACAAAAGACCAAAATAAAAATTAAGTTTAAAGATTTAAGTATTTTCTTATAGTACCTATTTCTGTTCTACGCAAGAACATTCTGGTAGCAGAGCGTGGTTTTGTATGTGGAAGGAATTGTATTAACATTTTTAATTCAAATTTCGCACTGATTAAAATTCTATCACTTATGTATATACCTAAATACGATAGGTTGCGTTATTCGGTATAGGTACCTATTTAGAAATATATTTATTATGTTTCACAATTTTCATACCTACCTGCACGCATTATTTATTCGCATGCCGTTCGTTTGATTTTATGTGCCTCGCATATTTTTATATGTAATAATCGTTTACTTAATAAAACGGCAATTTTATTATTCCGAAATAATTTATTCATATTATTAATAATTCTTCCTATTTCCGGACTATTGTATTCCGAAAAGCAGGTTTACTTAGTTTCCCGATTTGACAGTCACGTTATCCATATGTACACTGTTGACTATTTTAGTGGGTTTTAGAGGAGTCTGTATTGAAAAGGGGGTGTAGTTGCGAGTTTCGTCCTATCTTTAGCATTATTACTGAAATTCGTCCTCACCCTTACACCTACCTGCTTGACTAATCCTTTAGAATTTTGCCCGTCCTTATCATCATTCATCATGGAAGAAGTACAAAAAAAAAAAAACCAGTCATGCAGCATGACTTAATGAGCGAATTTTCAAAGAAATATTCGAATTAATGGCTATGGTTTTGAATAAAGGAAAACTTCGGTCTAAAATTTGGTTTTCTATGTATATTCTCTTCGTATTTATTTTAATTTGTACGTTTTGTCCATCCTGATTCTACCGTTTGTTTATTACGTAATTGTACTAAGTGCTTATTTATTTGATCGCTGTGGGTAAATTCAAGGAGTTGTACTAATCGTTTGCCTCCCCCTTTTTTGCTTCGAACTCTCGTCTTCAATTAATACTTCTCACATATTTCAATCTGACCACTCTAAGGGGGTGGGGGGGGGGGGGGGGGGTAAGAGTTTAAAGATTATCCTAGTTTTGGGTAATTTTTGCGCACTTTAAATGCTCTAATTTAAGAACGGATTTAGATATCTAAAATCCGATTTCACTATCGTGTTCAGCGTGCAAAAACCTTTAAAATGAGGGGTCACTTGTTAGAAAATAACATTTTGGGGATTTTTGGGTAATTTTTGCGCACTTTAAATGCTCTAATTTGAGAACGGATCAAGATATCTAAAATCCAATTCCACCATCGTGTTCAGCGTGCAAAAACCTTTAAAATGAGGGGTCACTTGTTGGAAAATAACATTTTGGGGATTTTTGGGTAATTTTTGCGCACTTTAAATGCTCTAATTTGAGAACGGATCAAGATATCTAAAATCCGATTCCACCATCGTGTTCAGCGTGCAAAAACCTTTAAAATGAGGGGTCACTTGTTGGAAAATAACATTTTGGGGATTTTTGGGTAATTTTTGCGCACTTTAAATGCTCTAATTTGAGAACGGATCAAGATATCTCAAATCCGATTCCACCATCGTGTTCAGCGTGCAAAAACCTTTAAAATGAGGGGTCACTTGTTAGAAAATAACATTTTGGGGATTTTTGGGTAATTATTGCGCACTTTAAATGCTCTAATTTGAGAACGGATCAAGATATCTAAAATCCGATTCCACCATCGTGTTCAGCGTGCAAAAACCTTTAAAATGAGGGGTCACTTGTTGGAAAATAACATTTTGGGGATTTTTGGGTAATTTTTGCGCACTTTAAATGCGCCAAAACCCTCCTTAGAGTAGGCCAATTTCGCCCATCTTCGAACTTAGCCTTTCGATTGCCAAGATAGATTTTTTGTGCAAATTTGAGCTGTTTATCTCAATTCTATCGAGAGTTATCGTCTGGAGTGACACATATATAAATAAATAAATATATATATATATACATATAAAAAAAATCAGTCATGCAGCATGACTTAATGAGCGAATTTTCAAAGAAATATTCGAATTAATGGCTATGGTTTTGAATAAAGGAAAACTTCGGTCTAAAATTTGGTTTTCTATGTATATTCTCTTCGTATTTATTTTAATTTGTACGTTTTGTCCATCCTGATTCTACCGTTTGTTTATTACGTAATTGTACTAAGTGCTTATTTATTTGATCGCTGTGGGTAAATTCAAGGAGTTGTACTAATCGTTTGCCTCCCCCTTTTTTGCTTCGAACTCTCGTCTTCAATTAATACTTCTCACATTTTTCAATCTGACCACTCTAAGGGGGTGGGGGTAAGAGTTTAAAGATTATCCTAGTTTTGGGTAATTTTTGCGCACTTTAAATGCTCTAATTTAAGAACGGATTTAGATATCTAAAATCCGATTTCACTATCGTGTTCAGCGTGCAAAAACCTTTAAAATGAGGGGTCACTTGTTAGAAAATAACATTTTGGGGATTTTTGGGTAATTTTTGCGCACTTTAAATGCTCTAATTTGAGAACGGATCAAGATATCTAAAATCCGATTCCACCATCGTGTTCAGCGTGCAAAAACCTTTAAAATGAGGGGTCACTTGTTAGAAAATAACATTTTGGGGATTTTTAGGTAATTTTTGCGCACTTTAAATGCTCTAATTTGAGAACGGATCAAGATATCTAAAATCCGATTCCACCATCGTGTTCAGCGTGCAAAAACCTTTAAAATGAGGGGTCACTTGTTGGAAAATAACATTTTGGGGATTTTTGGGTAATTTTTGCGCACTTTAAATGCGCCAAAACCCTCCTTAGAGTAGGCCAATTTCGCCCATCTTCGAACTTAGCCTTTCGATTGCCAAGATAGATTTTTTGTGCAAATTTGAGCTGTTTATCTCAATTCTATCGAGAGTTATCGTCTGGAGTGACACATATATAAATATATATATATATATATATATATATATATACATATAAAAAAGTGTTAAATTTCAGGAATCGTTTTAGAATGGTCTGAAACGGATTTCTATGAAGAAAATTTCCAAAAATTTATATTATTTAAATTTCGAAGCCATTGCAATAGCTTCATTTTCTTTGAAAATTCGCTAAAAAGTGTTAAATTTCAGGAATCGTTTTAGAATGGTCTGAAACGGATTTCTATGAAGAAAATTTCCAAAAATTTATATTATTTAAATTTCGAAGCCATTGCAATAGCTTCATTTTCTTTGAAAATTCGCTAAAAGGGCAGCGGAAGGTGCCAAGCAAAACGAACTTACCAAAAGAGCTGAAGTTGTTTGTAAATCTATGCTGTTGGCTGCGAAGGAAGTAGTTCGAATAAATGACAAGGGTAACAAGATGATCCAGATTCTCGTGAATTGTTTAAAGGTATGTTTAGGACGATCGAAAAACACTTTAACCATTTCGAAGAATATTATGAAAAACTCTTGATGCTATATGATGAGTGTGGAATAATAGTTGACACCTCCACTTTATATTATTATCATTGTGCTGTTTGATCATATATGAACGTAGCTTTTCAATAACTTCTACGTCTTTTCATAATATTATTATCATTGTGCTGTTTGATCATATATTAACGTAGCTTTTCAATAACTTCTACGTCTTTTCATAATCATATATGAACGTAGCTTTTCAATAACTTCTACGTCTTTTCATAATTATTCATACGTGTAATTTCGAACTGAATAAAGCCTTTAATAATGTTCCTTTAAACTAAAAGGTTTACTCCATAACAATTTATTCAGTTCGAAAATGGAGCGCTATCTCAAACCAGATAGGTTCGAAACAGATCCGAATCTGCCGAGCGCTGCAAAAGCATGGTCTCACTGGATCAAGACGTTCGAAAATTTTCTTCTCAGGATCACTCCCGACAAAGAACAAGCGAAGCTTCTAGATGAAGACACGAAGCTTCACCTCCTGATGAACCACGTCTCTCATGAGGTATTTGAGTATGTGCCCGAGTGCAAATTATATACCGAGGCGAAAGTAATTCTTGACGCCTTATATATTAAACCGAAGAGTGAGATCTATGCTCGTTTTCAGCTAGCCAATCGTAGACAACAAACGGGAGAGTCTATTGATCAGTATTTACAGGTTCTCCAGCTTCTCAGTAAAGATTGCGGTTTCACAGACGTCTCCGCCGAAGAGCATAGGAAACTTAGTATTAGGGACGCCTTTATCAGTGGAATTCAAGCTGCTAGTATTCGTCAACGACTTCTTGAGAATACTAAACTGACCTTAGATGCAGCGGTGGATACCGCACGCTCCTTAGAGGCTGCTCATACGCAATCAGCTAGTGTCTCCGACTCTCGGGATTTCATCTCTGCTTCTACTTCTGATCCAAACCCTGGATCCTCATCGGTTCCTGATCCCCAGGTGGCAGCTGTATCCCCTAATCAAAAGTGCTATTTTTGTGGGGGTTCGAGACATTCTCGATCAATCTGCCCTGCTAGAGATGCAACCTGTATGTCATGTATGAAACGTGGACATTATCAGAGGGTTTGTAGGTCCAAGAGGCAACATTCAGATCGAGCTGGAGCAGCAGCGTCTTTTCAATTATCAACCATTGCCGCATCTATCAGCTCTTTACAAAAAGCTATTGTTCCAATAGTTATCAGCCAGTTCCCTACCAAGGCGCTTATTGACACTGGCAGTTCAGAAAATTTCATTGACGCTGCATTTGTTTCAAGGTATTCTCTCAAGTATATTCCTCAACAATCGTCAGTTTGCATGGCATCTACTGCCCATACTTCGACTATTTCAGGTTATTGTATGGCAACCATTAGAATGATGAACCAGTCTTACGATGACGCCAGGCTCTCTGTTTTGAACGACTTGTGTTCTGATGTCATAATTGATCATGACTTCTTGAAGAAGCACAGTCAAATTTCATTGAATTTCGGGGGTCCCATGCCACCCCTTAATATTTGTGCCCTTGCTCATGCCAAAATCGACCCTCCTCCTCTATTCCACTGTTTAACTGGTGATGTGAAACCAATCGCCACCCGGTCTCGTAGACATTCCCCGTCGGATTTCAAGTTCATACAAGACGAGGTTCAGAAACTGTTAGCAGATGGCATTATTGAAGAAAGTAGGTCACCATAGAGGGCACAAGCATTCGTTGTTTCTAATGAAAATCACAAAAGAAGAATGGTGATTGACTTTTCTCAAACCATCAATCGCTAAACTCTACTTGATGCGTACCCACTTCCAGACAGAGACTATAATTGTAAGCGTGTCCAAATATTCCGTCTTTAGCACCATCGACCTCCGGAGTGCTTACCATCAAGTCCCTCTGAGGGACGAGGATAAGCCGTATACCGCCTTTGAGGGGGCAGGTCGACTGTATCAATTTTGTCGTTTGCCGTTTGGAGTTACCAATGGTGTGTCCTGCTTCCAACGGGTAATAGATGGCATTATCGACCGAGAAGGGCTTCGAGACACTTATGCCTACCTAGATGATATAACCATAGGAGGTCGTGATCAAACAGAACATGATCGCAATCTGGAAAATTTTATGAAGGCAGTCAGAAAGTACAGTTTAACTATTAATAACGAGAAGAGCTAATTCTCTGTTCCTAGCATAACCCTTTTAGGATACAAAATTGAAAATAGTTCCATTAGGCCCGATTCGGATCTACTCAAACCTCTTCTTAACATGCCTGTGCCTGACAATGCCGCCTCTCTCAAACGTGCAATGGGTATGTTTGCGCACTATTCCAAGTGGATTCCACATTTTTCTGACAAGATTCGGAACCTTCAAGCCACAAACCAATTTCCTCTTACTTCAGACGCTGCAAAGGAGTTGAAAATTGATATCTCCAAATCCTTGTTGCCTACAATTGATCCATCTATTCCATTTGTAGTAGAAACCGACGCCTCAGATGTCGCAATTTCAGCCATCCTGTCTCAGTTAGATAGGCCTGTAGCATTTTTCTCTAAAACGCTCTCGACTTCCGAAAAACATCACTCTGCAGTAGAAAAAGAAGCTCTTGCTAAAGTGGAGGCTCTTCGGAAATGGCTTCATTTCCTTTCAGGCCGTCATTTCAAACTGATTACCGATCAAAAATCTGTTTCTTTCATGTTTGATTCTAATCACTCTAGCAAAATCAAAAATGAAAAAATACTTTGCTGGCGCCTCGAGTTAGCTCCATATCGGTATGACATCGTTTACCGCCCTGGCAAGGCTAATACGGCTGCAGACGCCCTCTCAAGAATTTCCTGTGCCTTGGACTCAAACAAACTCTTTAGCCTACACTCAAATCTTTGTCATCCTGGAGTGGCTCGAATGGCCCACTGGGTCAAATCATACAATCTCCCATATACAATTGATGAGATAAGAAGCGTTATCTTGATTTGCGCTGAAATCAAGCCACGCTTCTATAAGCCGGATAATACTAGTCTCATAAAGGCCACAGCTCCTTTTGAACGAATTAGTATTGATTTTAAAGGGCCTGTGCCTTCCTCAACGAAGAACCGATATCTGCTTACGATACTTGACGAATTTTCTCGGTTTCCATTTGTCTATCCATGTTCTGACCTCAGCTCTGCAACTGTCATCCAAAAATTGAACGACCTTTTCTCATGTTTTGGGTTGCCTGCATACGTTCATTCCGATCGAGGACCTGCTTTCTTTCCAGCTGAATTCAAAAATTATTTTCATTCAAAGGGTGTGGCTACTAGCTGTTCTACACCCTATAATCCGAGAGGTAATGGACAGGTGGAGCGCGCAAATGGCACCGTAGGAGCCATAAGTCTTGCTTTAAGAATTCACGGACTAGAGAACCATCAATGGGAATCCGTCATCCCTGAAGCACTACACTCTATTCGTTCGCTCCTCTGCACTGCTACTAATGAGACTCCTCATTCTAGAATGTTCAATCACCCGAGAAGAACCAGTAACGGCACGTCACTACCATCTTGGCTCACAACTCCCGGATCAAGACTCCTCATGAAAAAGCATGTGATACGATCCAAGTATGGCCCATTAGTTGAAGAAGTAGAACTTCTGCATGCTAACCCCCAGTATGCAGTCGTGAAGACATTGGACGGTCGAGAGACAACATCTCTTCGACATCTGGCTCCAAGAGGTGACGTCAAACTGCTGGAATCTACTGGTGCGGAGGGAAGCAGTCGGGTACTGGAAGAGGAAACCCTAAGAGACCCTGAAGAACCTGTCAGTTTTGGCAATGCTCCGCGAGCAAACGACTGTCCTCCAGATCTTCCACCCACCCCGGACGTTGGTCCAACCCCTGAGGCACCACCCCTAGACCCCATCCCATTACGCCGCTCGCCGAGAAAACGGAGGGCCCCCAGGAAATATCTGGACTACGTTCAAAATGAAGTGGGGGAGAATGTGGAATAATAGTTGACGCCTCCACTTTATATTATTATCATTGTGCTGTTTGATCATATGAACGTAGCTTTTCAATAACTTCTACGTCTTTTCATAATTATTCATACGTGTAATTTCGAACTGAATAAAGCCTTTAATAATGTTCCTTTAAACTAAAGGTTTACTCCATAACAATGAGTATGATCAGCTTATAGAATTCCCGTCCAAGTATGATTCCACTAGTTGGTCACAGGTCCTTGATTGCTACTATCAGTCTCACGCTAATTTTGAAAAATTGTTCAAAGGCGACCAACATCGGGCGTCAACATCTTCGTTCAACCCGGCAACCAGCGTCACATTACAAGATTCCCGCTCTTCGAGAAATTTGCCCAAAATTGCTCTTCCTCACTTTAATGGTAGTCAGATCACGGAATGGCCTAAATTCCGGGACACCTTCACATCTTTAGTATACCGAGACGAGTCATTGACAGAAATGGAAAAATTCCATTACTTAGTTCTGTTAGTGGTACAGCAGCCTCTCTCATCAACCATTTACCATTAGCGGAATCAAATTTTGAAGTTGCGTGGAATGCTTTGAAGGATGCTTATAACAATAATCGCCTTTTAGCAAACACGTATCTGAATAATATATTGGGCCGTATGAATAATGACGGAAGTAAAAGGTAGGAGTAAAAGGTAGAAGCAAAAGCACGGTGTCTGAAGCAAAAGGTAGAAGTAAAAGCATTCGCTTCATATTTTATGAATAACCATATGCTTTCTCTTCGAAGGAAATGCTTCGAGTTGTGAAGCAAAAGGTTGACTGCGGCTTGGGGCGGGAAATATCAGCTGGGGCGGGAATGACGCGGTTACCAGGAGATGAGCCACGCTGGTACACTAGCTCAAGACGCGTTACGCGAGTTTTAATTTGTTGAGCACATTTTCTCTTGCGTGATGGATAACGAATATAGTGATAGTGATGTGCATGAAGAATGTGGTGTGGAAGACCGGAATGAATGCTGCGAAATGGATCTCATTGCGAATTTTGTCGCAGACAACCCAGTACTTCTCTCGAAATCCCAGACTCCTGCAGTGAAACGGAAGAAAGAAGAAGCGATGAGGCTTATGACAGCACGATACCAGCAGATGTTCGGTAAACTGGTAGAGTCTATCAAAATGATGAAAAAAATTAACAATATGAAAACGCGTTTGAAGAAAAAAACTGATGTTAATAAGACTGGAAACCGTCCAATTAGACTGCGGTCATGGGAGAAACAATTTTTTCAGGCGATGGAGGGGGAAATTAATCCTACTGTTGCGAGAATTCCTGGTGCCATGGTTTGTGGAGGACCAGCTTCATCATCGATTTCTCCACCATCATCGATTTCTCCACCATCATCAGTGGTCATCCCAACACCTCCTTCAACGTCAGTGGAATATCCGTCTCCACCTCCCTCATCACAGTCACAGGTATCCCAACCTTCCCGTCGGAGGAACAATTCTAACGAAACCAAAGAAACAAAAAAGTTGACAACTGTCGAGTTACAGCGGTTGGTGTTGCTTGAGCAGCTGGAAACTACGCGTGTTCAAAGGGCTTACTACAAAGCCAAATTGTCAAAATTGAATATACCTCCTGAACGTTTCATGATTGATGGAGAACGTACTTATGTTGATATGGGATGATTTCTGATTTAATTTCACTGCTTTTAGTTAATTAATTGAGAAAAATTTTAAAAACTTACTTGAATACAAATTTGTGTTCAACAAAATTTATTTATTGATATACATGTACCTACCTACTAGGTAAATGCTTACAGATATTCTTTTAATAAAGTTTAAATTGGTTGAATAAAGTCGTTAAAATGAAAAATTGGTAAATTCAATATAATTAAGAAGGTAGCTTCTAAAATCCTATGTAAAGTTGTTATAACCATCCAAGATTATCTCAGCCAAACGCCTTCGTTGTTCTTGACCTCGACCACGTACTCCTCCTCTGTCCTCAGGTTCAGCGAGATAATTATCAGGGGGGGAGGAGTCACCACCGTCTTCACCAAAGTCCTCAAAATCAGAGTCTCCTAACATCTTAGCGATGTTGTGTAGAACGAAACATGCTACTATTATAAATATTAGGAATGTTCCTGTGTTTCACACGACAAACATACTTCAGAATTGGGAATCTTCGTTTCAGCTGTCCGAACGCTCTCTCTATAGTCACTCTTTCTTTTTTCAAAAGGTTGTTGAAGGCTCGTTGTGAAGGCTCAGTAGGATTACGGAATGGAACCATGAGCCATGGCTCGATACCATAGCCTTCGTCTCCAAGAAGTACTGCATTTGTAGTGCCTTGCATGATTTGCTGGATAGTCGAGTTTCTCCAAATTCTACTATCATGTACAGATCCAGGCCAGCTGACATCTACACTAGTGAACACGCAGTTAGCATCACACGTTGCCTGTACATTAAGTGAAGGGTAACCTTTTCTGTTAACATATTCGTCCCCATGTAGACGCGGTTTTTCAATACGTACATGAGTGCAATCGATCACGCCGATCGCTGTGGGAAAGCGGTACGTAGTTTGCCATTGCTCCTTCGCTATGGCAACAGCTCGAGGGGACGTCGGAAATTTAATGAACGTGCCACATTTCTGTACAATTTCTCTTGCCACTGCACGCACTGACTTACAAATGGTCGTCTGATGCAAGCCAAGTTCCTCTCCCAGTCCTTTTCGAAACCCGGGATCTGCCACGTATCTAAGAAATACCTTCATCTTGAGTAATGATGATAGCGCCTTGCCTCGTCTTTCGTTATTTTCATTCAACAAATTAGCTGATAACCAATTTACGTTTTCTTCACTGAATCGAAATAAACTTTTAAAGTCACCTGATTGTTGGGACAAACGATTTCTGTACACCTTAGTTTTACGCAATCTAATCACATCAGCCATTTCTAACTGCAAAGGTGAGTACCAACAACCCGAGATCGTTCACAAAACCAGAATGGTACTCTCATATGACTGATAGGATAAAGGGATTCACCTGTGAATCTACTCTGGAGTAGATGCATATTTTCGGAAGCATTTGCTTCTGTTATGAAGCAAAAGGTCTTTTTTAATCATACCGAATGCTCTTTTTGAAGTAACTCCTACCTTTTGCTTTTACTCCTTTGCCTCACCTTTTACTTTGCTAAATTTATTCATACCTAATGAAGCAATTGCTTCATGTTGTGAAGTAAAAGCAAATACTTCCATATTATTCATACGGCCCATTATCTGTTCGGCCGCAGCAGGGCAAACCTACTCATGAATCTCCATACATTTTTGACTAAAAATTCTGACAACATAGCAGCGCTAAAATTATTAAATATCCCTAATGAGTCAGATTTTTTACTATTTTATTTGGCCATTCGTTGTCTCCTGTTACTCGTCAAAAATTTGAGGAAGCATGCAAAAATGTTTTGTTCCCGACGTACGATATATGTTGACCAAATTTGTTCGAGAACATAGCATTGCGTTACAATTAGCCGACAATACTAATAACATGGATAATCAGCAGTCTACTGAGAAGTCATTGGATAGGTTTAAACAAAAGCAGACGACCAAACTTACTGCAAAACCATCCATGCTAGCTAGTTCCGAAACAAAACAACCATCTATGTCAGAAATTCAGTCACATTGCCCTATTTGTAAAGGAAACTTACACGCCATCTCGAAATGTCCTATTCACTCTCTCCGAATCAACGATTAAATCTTCTGAAAAATTGGAAAGGATGGAAAAATTGTTTATCTTCCTCTCATAACACGTATTCTTGTCCGTCGAAGAGGTCTTGTAAGTTGTGTAATCATCGTCACAATACTTCGTTACACATCGAGCCGGCAGGTAATCCTTCGAACTCTGGTCCAGCTCTCGCTTTTACCCAACCAAAACAATTTAATCCCGGTGGAACGTCTTTCAGTTCAACATCCCACAATGATATCAACGTCCTGCTCGGAACTTTAGTAGCTGATATTTTAGACACTCAAGGTCTTCATCAACCCGTACGCATCGTTGTTGATTCGGCTTCTCATTACTCGTTCATAACACAAAAATGTTTCAGCAATTTGGGACTGCCAATGAAGTACAGTCACAAGAAAATAAGTGCTATTGGGCAGACCCTATTTGATGGTGTAGCGACAATACAGTTCTTTCCTAGTTTCAAAATTTTCTTTTCGATCATATGTTACCAAAAATGAGTTCTGAGAGTATTGAATTTTGGTGGCGGCCGATATTTTCTTTTTTGTTCAAATTCTTCTAAACATCCCAATTGACCGATTCTTCCGATTTTCACCAAAACCAGTTCTTCCATTTTTCAGTATTCCGTGTTATTGGGTTCCGTTAACAAATCTTTTGGAGTCAGATTGAATCAGTGTATAATTTGTAGTCACCACATACGCATTACTACAAAAGTGGTGACCCCGACGTGATCTGAACAGCGAACATGGAATCCCGAACCTCGTCTGAGCCACAGCCTCCGTCACTTCAAGTGAATCGAGTAACCGTAAGGGTCCCGCCTTTTTGGAAGGCGAATCCCAGACTCTGGTTCCGACAGCTCGACTCCCAGTTTTTCAATGCGGGCATCACGAACGACGTCACCAAGTACCACACGTTAGTTGGAGCTGTGGAGAGCGACGTGTTGGCGGGCGTCAGCGACATCATCCTGCAACCACCAACACAGGACCTTTATGCCACCCTCAGACGACGGCTGGAAGACCACTATTCCGAATCGGAGGAAAAACAACTTCGGAAGCTACTCAGCGACCTTGAGCTAGGTGACCGACGTCCTTCTCAACTATTACGCGAGATGAGAGATCTGTCCGGAGGAATGGTAAGTGATGCACTGCTTAAATCTCTCTGGCTACAGCGCCTACCCTTGCAGATTCAGGCGATTCTCACTGCTAGCACCGACGACCTAAATCATCTCACTACCATGGCCGATAAAATCAACGAAGTCCTTTCGGTTTCACATCCTACTATCCGTGCTGTGAGGCACCCCCAGCCTAGCACTAGTCAGAGTAGCAGTGCCAACAAATCGGATAGTGGAACGTTCGACCAAATTTTAAACGAGATCCGAAATTTGTCCACACGCCTAGACGCCCTAGAAAATCAAACATCTCGGCCTCGGAGTAGGTCGCGCAACCAAAGGCTCGACGAGCCAACACACTACGAGGGGGTGTGCAAATACCATCACCTTTACAAGAATAGGGCGTACCGCTGCATCACACCTTGCACTTTTTCAGCCAAATCCACTCCGACAACTCTACAGCATTTCACCGACGCTCCGGAAAACTCCCAGGGTCGTCGCTAGAGGCGACGGACGCTTCGACCCTCACACAACGTCGCCTGTTTGTGGCAGACAGGGCTTCCGGATATCAGTTTTTGGTTGATAGCGGTGCGGATATTTCGGTCATCCCTCCTGCTAATCGTGCAAAATTTACACCGAAACCTGGGAGTTCCAACTTTATGCCGCCAATGGGACGACCATCAACACATATGGGTGTCAAATTTTAGAGTTGGATTTTGGTTTGCGACGTTCTTTCCGTTGGTCTTTTACAATTGCTGCAGTCAACAAAGCGATCATTGGCGCAGATTTTTTACATCATTTTGGTTTGTTGGTAGACATCAAAGGTCGGAGACTTGTAGACAATTGCACTTCCCTCCACGTTTCGGGCACTCTACAAGACGTTTCATGCGTTGGAATTTCTACAGTAGGGCCAGCTAACGATTCTCCATATCTTGTATTACTTTCTCGCTACCCTGATTTGACAAATCCAAATTCCGTTGGAAAATTTACTCCTAAACACTCCGTCACCCATCACATCCTAACTGAGGGACCTCCAATTCATGCACGAGCTAGGAAGTTATCTCCGGAGAAAGAGGCCATAGCACGGGCCGAATTCTCTTACATGCTCGAACGAGGGATTTGTCGACCTTCCAACAGCCCATGGTCCAGCCCTCTGCACATGGTTCCTAAGAAAGACGGTACCTGGCGGCCGTGCGGGGACTATCGTGCCCTGAACGCTTGCACCATTCCCGATCGGTATCCCCTCCCAAACATCCACGACTTTGCCCATACACTCGCTGGAAAAACAATTTTTAGCACGGTCGATTTGGTCAAGGCCTACCACCAAATCCCAATGGAGCCAGCAGATATTCCCAAGACTGCAATTATTACGCCATTTGGCTTGTTTGAGTTTACAGTCATGACGTTTGGCCTTCGGAATGCAGCCCAGAGTTTCCAGCGTTTTATCCACGCAGTCACTCGAGACCTAGGTTTCTGTTTCCCCTACATTGATGACGTTTTGATCGCATCCACAAACGAGGAGGAGCATCTTGAACATCTCCGACAACTCTTTGAAAGGTTTCGCCAATTCGGAATCGTAATCAACGCTAGCAAAAGCAATTTCGGAATTCCCGAGGTGAAATTTCTGGGCCACGTAGTCTCGCCTCAGGGTACAAAACCCCTCCCGGAGAAGGTCTCAGCCGTTCGGGACTACCCCAAGCCAACTACCATTGCCGAGTTACGCCGTTTCTTAGGAAAACTCAATTTTTACCGTCGTTTTATTCCACATGCTGCTGACAGTCAGGCCATGCTTCAAGCACTTCATGACGGGTGTAAGAAGCGTGACAAGACTCCCATTCACTGGACTCCTGAACTGGAGCAGGCATTTACCAGCTGTAAGGAGGGTCTGGCAGAGGCCACACTCCTCGCTCACCCCGTTCATGATGCCGCTCTTTCTCTATCGGTGGATGCGTCTGGCACCTCGATAGGCGCGGTGGTTGAACAATTAGTCGAAGGGTATTGGCAACCCCTGAGTTTTTTCTCCAAAAAGATGAATCCAGCCCAGACTAAATACAGCGCTTACGATCGAGAGCTCCTCGCAATTTATGAGGCCATTAAACATTTCAAACATTTATTGGAAGGTCGGGTGTTCACGATATTTACTGACCACAAGCCTATCACATTCGTATTCCGACAAAATCTTGAAAAGGCAAGCCCTAGGCAAGTTCGCTATCTTGATTGCATTGGTCAATTTTCAACCGACATTCGTTTTGTTTCTGGAAAGGACAATTTAGTGGCGGACGCGCTTTCCCGAATATCAGCTGTCTCTTCCTTTGCTCAAATGGACTGGGCTAAGGTAGGTGGAGGGCAGGAATGTGATGACAAGCTCAAGACACTACAACAATCCAACTCATTTAATTTCATAAAAGTATGCATGTATGATTCTGACATCCCCATTTACTGTGACACTTCTACAGGACGGGTGCGCCCTTACATCACTGCCAACTTTCGTCGAACAGCTTTTGACATGGTGCACAACTTGTCCCATCCAGGAAACCGAGCTACCCAGAAAATGTTGAAGGCGAGGTTCATTTGGCCATCAATCACGCGTGATTGTCAAGTATGGACCCGCTCATGTATCAACTGCCAGCGCGCCAAGGTTCAACGCCACACAGTTAGCCCACCAGGCGAGTTTCTCGTTCCGGGCGAAAGATTCGCGCATATTCATGTCGACCTTATAGGTCCACTTCCGTCTTCCCAGGGCTGTTCTTACTGCCTCACAGTCATAGACCGTTTTACCCGCTGGCCTGAGTGTATCCCCATAGCCGATTCCACGTCCGAGTCTGTTGCTCGGGCGCTAATCGCTGGTTGGATCAGTCGTTTTGGTGTCCCACTCAAAATCACTAGTGATCAGGGGCGCCAATTTGAATCCGCACTATTCCGGTCACTGTCCAAAGTTCTGGGAATGCGTCACATCCGCACTACTTCTTTTCATCCATCTGCCAATGGTTTGGTTGAACGCCTGAATAGAACTATTGAGACCGCTGTTCGCGCGCATGCATCTCCCCAGTGGATTGAATTCATCCCGATAGTTCTCCTTGGCATAAGATCTGCATTCCACGAGGACCTGAAAGCTACCACATCTCAACTTGTGTATGGGACTACATTGTGTCTGCCAGGTGAGTTTCTTGATGCCCCCGCTGAACAGGAACCATCAGAGTTTGTGGCCAATCTCCAAAACATCATTGGTCAATTAAAGCCTGTTCCAACAACTCATCACGGGGCCAAGACAACGTTCGTCCATCCCGAACTTCGATCCTGTTCCCATGTTTTTCTTCGTCATGACGCCTCCCGACGACCTTTGCAGGCACCCTACGATGGACCCTTCATTGTTTTAGAGCGATCCGACAAGTTTTTTAAGCTACATGTCCGGGGCAAGGACACCTTTGTATCCGTGGACCGTCTCAAGCCAGCGTACGCCCTTGCCGAGTCGCCCTGAACACTTGGCTCTGTACAGCGGATGAAGGAAGTCGTATCTCTCAAACCCCGCGGCGTGCGCCAGGTGCATTTCTCGTCCCCGGAGGAAGGGGAGTGTCTGTAGCGACACTACAGTTCATTCCTAGTTTCAAAATTTTCGTTTCGATCATATGTTACCAAAAATGAGTTCTGAGAGTATTGAATTTTGGTGGCGGCCGATATTTTCTTTTTTGTTCAAATTCTTCTAAACATCCCAATTGACCGATTCTTCCGATTTTCACCAAAACCAGTTCTTCCATTTTTCAGTATTCCGTGTTATTGGGTTCCGTTAACAATAAATCTTTTGGAGTCAGATTGAATCAGTGTATAATTTGTAGTCACCACATACGCATTACTACAATGGAATAAAAGGTCAGCTATTATGTACTATAAAATCTCGTAATAAAGTCGCTCCACAGGTACATGTTGACGTTTTGGTAGCAAAGAATATAACTTCGTGCCTACCTACCGTTCCTGTTCCAAACCATATTGTCTATAATTATGAACAGTTTGAGTTAGCCGATCCACAGTTCTGGAAACCATCATCTATCGACCTTTTACTAGGGGCGGATTTATTCAGCGAAATTTGGAAAGGTTCACCAATCACTATAAAGGTGGACCTTCCCAAATTATTCGATTCCATATTCGGATATATTGTCATCGGGAAATATGGCGATTCTTCACCCCCTATTGGCACTTCATTAATGATTTCTCCATGCGAACCAGACGATTTGAACACACATTTGACAAGTTTTTGGGAATTGGAAGAGCTTTCAGTAACAAAGCTTCTCATTTCCCCTGATCAGCCTGAATTTGAGGATCATTTTAGGAACAATCATTATCGTACGGAAGCGGGAGAATACGTGGTCAAGCTTCCCTTCAAGCACGACCCCCCCCCCCCCCCCTCCCGTTTTCCATCATATTTCTGCCATCGCCTTGAAGCGTTATCGCAATTTGGAGTCGAAACTGGACAGAAATATGGAGTTTAAAAAACAATATCAGCCTATATGTATCAGCCTTTGTGACTGAATACATGAATTTGCAACATATGGCTCCGACAAACAGGTCTGCTAAATTCGTAATACCTCATCATGGTATTTTCAAAATCGATCGCAGCAAAAATAAGTTGCGAGTTGTTTTTGATGCATCTGTCAAAACAACCATGGGTTCTTTGAATGACAGTTTACATGTCGGACCCAAATTACAAAACGACATTCGCCTCATTCTCTTGAATTTTCGAATTCATCCTATTGCATTCGTCACTGATATAGTGAAGATGTATCGCCAAATCATTGTTGATCCGGCTGATCGTGTTTATCAGCATATATATTGGCGACCTGATGCTGAAAAACCAATACAATAGTTTGAAATGAATACTCTGACGTACGGACTCTGATGTTCGCCATTTTTGGCTCTTCGAGTGATTCATCAACTGTGCATGGATGAAGGTCATGACTTTCCAGAGGCTGTAAAAGTGCTGTTACACTCTTCATATGTCGATGATTTAGCTTCCGGAGCACGATTAGTGTCTGAAGCACTAGACATACAGCAGCAACATATAGGAATTTGTGAACGGGGAGGGTTCAAGTTGAATAAGTGGGCAAGCAATTGTCAACACTCCTTCGTGCTGTGTCTCAAGAGGATAACTCAGTAGAACCATCGATTTCATTGCAAGATAGTGATGACGTATCACTTAAAATACTAGGCCTGCAATGGGACCCAACGGCAGATCACTTCTCGTAATCAATTTCTCTACCAACAATTGTTTATACAAAAAGGGGTATTTTGTCTGCTGTATCCAAAATGTATGACCCTCTTGGCTTTCTGTCTCCTGCAGTCATCGTGATGAAGAGTATAGTGCAAGATTTGTGGAAGGAGCAACTAGGTTGGTATCAACCCATTCCCGACAACATCAAAGACAAGCGGTCCACTCTCGTAACACAACTTGAATTTTTCTCGCATATAAAAATTCCTCGCTATATCTGCTCTGAGAACACCATCCAGTACAGAATTGTTGGTTTTGCAGATGCGTCTTCCAAGGCTTATTGTGCTGTGGTGCATTTACAAGCCATCTGCCCCACCCAAACTTCATCTCGACTCCTTGTAGCTAAAACTAAACTCGCTCCAGTCAAGCAGGTATCCATCCCACGTCTTGAGCTGTGTGCAGCACTCTTGTTGGCCAGACTCTACGAAATGACGTCATCATTCATCAAGAACGTTTCTCATGACAGCTTACCTCCCAAGTTCTTCTCAGATTCATCTATTGTGTTAGGATGGATCAATACTCCATCTTATAAACTTAAGACCTTTGTAGGTAACCGTATTACGGAAATCAATAACTTGACTCCAGCGTACTCATGGAATCACGTTCCATGAGAGCTGAATCCAGCCGACTGCGGATCAAGAGGTTTAAACCCTGAAAACCTTACTAACTTCCAACTGTGGTGGAGCAGACCATCTTGGTTGAGTCTTCCTGAAGAATTATGGCCATCCATTCCTCTAGAAGTCCCTTCCGAGCTTCCTGAGGTGGCATCAAATAAAATCACACTGATCGCTCTTAAGAATCCACCTCATTTTATCCAGTGGATGTCTCGGTTCTCGTCTCTCCTCAAACTTCTGAGATCTATAGCATGGATGAAAAGATGCATCAAGAACAGGCGTGCAGTCCATTCTGGCGAATCAAAGCAGGTTGGAGCGTATACTCTCTCAGACCTTGAAGAAGCCCGTTGGATTTGCATCAGAGCAGTTCAATCTCATTTCTTCTTCAACAAGCCTGAATCAGCAATTCAGAAGTTCATCAAGATTCAGCTTTTTATGGATTATAATGGAATTTTCCGCGCTGGAGGTCGATTGAGACATGCAAATCTTCCAGCTGACCATAAACACCCTGTTCTGATTCCTGTAGATGCACATTTTACCACTTTATACCAGCACATTTCACCAGCTACTAGTAGATCATTTTCGTAAGTTATACCTTCATCCAGGGCCCAGCACTTTACAAGCTCTCCTTCAAACCAAATATTGGGTGCCATCACTCAGACGACTGGTGAGGCAAAGGACATTTTATTGCATTAAATATTATAAATCAAAGGCAAAGGGTACCACTCCAATAATGGGTGATCTACCCCCTGCCGCCTTTAGGGTGGGCGGGCATTTATACAGGTGGGCCTAGACTTTGCCTTTGCCGGCCCATTTGTAATGAGAGAATCCTTGCGACGCAAAGCTTTATTGAGTAAAACGTATTTATGTATTTTTGTATGCATGGCCAGCAAAGCTGTTCATTTAGAAGCGGTGACCAGCCTCGCCACAGAAGCCTTTCTTGCCACTCTTTCCCGCTTCACGTCTCGTCGAGGTTTTCCCCTTGAAATATTTTCAGATTGCGGACTTATTAGAGAGTTTTTGCAACACACTCACGACGAAACGAAAGCAGTGCTGCGCATGCGCACTTAAGACACCGGAAAGTTTGACTAACCGTGACGACGAAAAATACCGGGATCTCGCGGTGTCAGCTTTCGTCGTGTTGATATGACGAAACGTAATTTAACCTTACATCTGTATAACGCTACCTACCTTCTTCTGTTTTCCTTGGAAAATAAAAATGTTGAGCGTCGTATTCACAGCTGCTTCTTGGCGTCTTGGCAGACTTGACGCCATGTGTGGACATAGACTTGTATTAACCATGGAGTAAAATGGATGAAAGAGAGGTTGACATAACGTTAGCGTGACTCCACCAGCCGGTAGACGCCAAAGCTGAACGAAAACTGAACCGAAAAAGGTTAGCATCTGACTTCGGTCGCCCTATCCGCCATTTCCGTTTCGGTGTCGTTTTCCGTTTCGTTTCGTCACGAGTGTGTTGCAAAAACTCTCTAATTTCGTCGGTGCAGCCAACAAAATGACGGAATTCCTTGAACGGTATAAGAATAATCATACTCAAGTTGCCATAAGCGATTATTCTACCAAGCATGACTTCAAGTGGAGCTTCAATCCGCCACACAGTCCCAACTTTGGAGGTCTATAGGAAGCCGGGGTGAAGTCGAGCAAGAAGATCATCAGAAGAGCAAGGTCGCACTTTGCTGAAGAAGATCGCCGGAGATTCCCCATTAACTTTTGAAGAATACAGCACACTATTTTCCAAGATAGAGTCTATCCTCAACTCAAGGCCTCTATGCCCTTTATCTACCAGCCCAGAGGAAAGAGACTGTTTATCGCCAGGACATTTCCTTATTGGAAGGCCACTGTTGGCCATCCCCGAGCCATCTGTGCACGATCTTCCCGACAATCGCCTCTCCCGTTGGCAAGTGGTTAAGAAGATGTCCGATCAGTTCTGGAATCGCTGGCGTTTGGAGTATTTGCACACCTTGCAAGGGAAAGCAAAGTGGCACAGGAAGACGCCAAACTTGCAAGTAGGTGATCTTGTCCTGCTGAAGACAGACACTTCCCCAATGAGTTGGCCCCTCGCCAGAGTAACTTCGGTGCATCGAGGTGCTGATGGAGTCATAAGAGTGGCAGCAGTCCAAACCTCTTCTTCGTCGTTCCGGCATGCAGGATCCAAGCTGATACCACTTCTTCCTCTCACCACTGATCCTTATGATTCCTTCTAGTAAATTTTGACAAATTTAGGTGGCGGTATGTTCTCGCAACTACATCGACCAGCAGTTAGTTTTGTTTATTTTGTTTTATATTTGTTCAATCCTTATCCATGACCGGTGAACTGTGAGTGCTGTGATGTGGTGTCGAATAGTGGTTATCGCGTCCTCTCCCCCCTTTCCCCATCATCCGTGCAATGAAGCCCTCAACACCTCAGTACCAGCGATTCCCTTCTCAGGAGCACACGAAGCCGTCGATCGCCACTATAATTATTTGCAAAGCCGATCCGCCATATTGCTTCATTCCTGAACTTTACTATAAAGTGTTCTAGAAGGAATTGGGATTTTTTAATCATCACTTCTACCCACATCCACTGGAGAATCAACATGAGTATTCATCGTCACATGAAATGTACCAGATTTTTATCCATTCACGGACATGCTCAGCATTCTTGAACGTATTCCTATGTTGATCATACCACTCGTTCACAGCTCTTCAGGAAACCGGCATCCAGAACACCTCCAGGACGTATCCAACATCCACATGGGGAGTACCTGGTTCGACCACATCTGAGGCTCTCCCTGATCACCAGCACACTTCGCCAAACACCTGCAGCCTCTGCAGGTCTGTAAGTCTGCATCCGACGACGGCTGGTGACTTGGAACCTTCCAGACGAGGATTGTGCGTGACCGTGTTCACCGATCAGGTCAGATCTTTCCTTTACCTTATAAAATCGGACGATAATTCATTTGCCAACCTAAAGACCTTTTTGTTTTTTAATTATTTATAGAAGACATTTTATTTTCAAAGTTTATAACCGGAGCTCCGTAGGTTATCCCTTCCTTTCCACAAACGACCAAAATAAAAATTAAGTTTAAAGATTTAAGTATTTTCTTATAGTACCTATTTCTATTCTACGCAAGAACAGCATGGTTTCGAATGGTCTCGAAGGAGTTGGCGTGAGATTGAACTTTGGTTTGATCAGAGTGCGATCATGTTTCGTCACTAGACGTGTGTCACACTGGATACTGACATTTTGAATTGACTTTCTTAAATTTGGGAAAAAAGATAGTATTTTGATTTTCTCGTTCGTTTCTGAAGTTCCCGTATGATTTGTTTACCAACATGATAATTTGAAATAATTGCCATCCGTTCTTCTTCGTTTTCTACGTCTTGAACAAATTTGGAGCATCTGGTCATCCGAATGTTTGAAACTAAACGGAATAATTGACAACATCCCTTTGACATTTCTTTTCTCAAGTTCTGTTGTCATTCTCGTTTTATTGCTGAAGGAGTTCTTGAGATTTTTATTGGTTTTGGCGTATTGGTTACTTTTTTTTAATTATGACTTGATGTACTATGATGAAGTTCTTGACCGCCGGAATAAGTAAGTTAGGAGGTGTTCGGCCAGTAAAAACGATTTTCTTTAAGCCAACGTTTCGCTGAATTTATTCAACATCTTCAGGGATTAGAGACTGTGGTGATGATGCACTGATGAAGATGCATCATAGTTAGCATCATAGCACTTCTGTACATCATAGTTAGCATCATAGCACTTCTGTACATCATAGTCATAATCTTCATCAGTGCATCATCATCACAGTCTCTAAGTCCTGAAGATGTTGAATAAATTCAGCGAAATGTTGGCTTAAAGAAAATCGTTTTTACTGGCCGAACCTCAGGAACCTCCTAAAGGTTCTCGCACACTATGCGGGAACAGGACAGGAAACGCCGTGGATAGGACGCGGGATGCCGGCCGGCTGCCGCTGTCCCGTCCTGCGCCTATACCCTCATTAGGCAGGACGTTCCTCAGCTCTCTTTCCCCCACCGCTCGCCATACTCCCCTCGTTTCAAGATCTCCTGTTCTCAAACAACATTTTTGTCCCATTTGCTTCTCAGAGTGAGAGTGGTTTCATTTTATTGTGCTCGTGTGGCATACAAGTGTAATTAATGAGTGATTCATCATCATCTTCTTCTGAGGAAGAAGCTGTAGTTGCGGCTATTCTGCTCACGGAACCTAATAAAAGGATGTGGGTTCATGACCATCATAAGAGATCAACTTGGAGAGTTCAGTACGATTTTTGAGGACCTCAAAAACGATCCTCATAAATTTTTGACATATGTACTACCGAATGACCTATGAAAAATTTGTTTGTTTTTTGTTTGAAAATTTATTTATTTTTTTTTTTCCATTCTCAACCAAACAACCTAATCTGAGAGAACAAATCGGAGAGAACAAAGATGTCGGGGGAGGGAATCAGAAATAAAGGCACTGGAAGTGGGGAAGGCGAGCGTGTTGAAGGCGAGCGTGGGGAAGCCGAGCGTGGGGAAGTCGAGCGTGGGGAAAATTTGGACGGTGGAGGGAGAACGTCCCGTGCCAGGAAACGCCGTTTTTCCCGCCTAGTATGCGTATCTCCGTTCAAATACACAGAAGCGAAAAAATACGACCCGCGTCCCGCGGCTGTTTCCCGTCCTGTTCCTGTCCTGTTCCCGCCTAGTGTGTGAGGACCTTAACTGACTTGATGTAGGCCATGGTTAACGGCACCGTCAGAGATGGGTATGGTCAGAATCGTATTCTGACCTTAGAATGCTGCATAGTGGCGTTTGTGTCGGAATCTAAATTGAAGTCTGGGTCACGCAAAGTGGGGTTCACAATTACTGAATCCTTTAGGGTGTATTCAAGTAATTCTTACGAGTTTCGGGGCCATTCAGAGGTTCGTACCACTTATAGTCTCTAAAATTTTGTCCATGTCCATAGGTTCAGGTGAATTTGGAAAGTTACTGGTAGAAGGGGGTCACTTGAATCATTGTTATTTAATTCAATGCAGGATAGTGCGTCAGCAACATGGTTTGAAGAACCGGTTTCATCTTTGATTACGAAATCTTAATCACTGATTTTTAGTTCCCAACGGAATAATTGTGAGGAACAATCTTTGAGGCTAAAGAGCCATTGCAATGGTCGGTGGTCTGTATACAGGGTGAATTTTGGTCTGTATACATAAGGGCGAAAGTTTTTAAGAGCAAATAGAATAGCTAGTAGTCCTTTTTCACTGGTGGCTAATTTAAGTTCCGAATTGTTTAACATACGGCTTGCATAGGCTATTGGTAGATCCGACCCGTTAGTTAACTGGCTGAGAACGGCTCCAAGGGCTACATCGCTTGCGTCACATGTCACGATGAATTCTTTGTCGAAATCAGGGTATTGTAATATAGGGTCGTCCGTTAGCAAATTTTTGCACGTTTCAAAGCATTCTTGGTATTTTGGACTATTGTATCTTATCACTGCATTCTTTTTCAAACAGGTGGTTTAAGGTTTAGTCATTTTGGCGAAGTTATTGATGAATTTTTCTGTAATAACCTAACAGTCCCAAAACCTGTTAGGTTGTTTTTGGAATGGGGAATTCGGAGATTGCCTCGATTTCTAGATGATTGGGTCTGACACCTTCTGGTGTGACTATGTGGCCTAAAAAGCTGATTTCATTCCGAAGAAATCCAGTTTTGTCTAACTGGATCTTTAAATTTGAGGCACCGAGTCTTCTGAAAATCTGTCGTAGTCTATCGCAGTGTTTCCCAACCTTTTTTCCTGGCGTACCACTTCACAAGACAAAAATATTTTGCGTACCGCTTAGTCACGTGGAGGCAATTATGGATGGAGTATGCTTATTATTTTACTAACCTAGCTAACCCATTTTCCAACCATAAGTATGAAAAAAAAGTTCTGTGTAAGTAGTGTTATAATATTTTATTAATTGATATGAACAAGGAATTCATACCGTAAGTTGGAAATAAAAAAACATTATAGGTACTGTAAGGAAAATACCACAAACATATAGTACAAAACTTCAAAGCACAGACCTGTACTCACTACATAAAGTTGCCAAAGGGGTCGTGAACTAATGCTGACACACCAGCCCAAACAATCTCGACATAATACTCGTCCATAGAACGTCACCGTGTACCACCGCAGTGGCCTCTGCATACCACAGGTCGGGAAACGCTGGTCTATCACATTGTTCTTCCAAGCTTACGCTATGGATTAAAACATCATCTAGGTAGACTGGACATATCTCGTTCTGTAATCCCCTGTGGACACAATAAATTCACTAGTCTCTGGAATGTAGAAGGTTTATTCTTGAGTCCAAATGATGTGCGCGAAAACTCATAATGACCAGTTTCTGTGGAAAATGCTGTCTAGGGTATTGATGGTTCATCGAGTTCGATTTGGTGGAAACCGGTACCAAATCTAATGTAGAGAAGTATTGACACCTACAGAGTTCGTAAAGTAAATCATGTTCTCAAGTAGTGATGTTGGGAAGGGGAAATTTTTCATCGATCGTTTTTTCGTTCAGTTCTCTGTAGTCGTCTACCGAACGATATTTAGGTTTGCCAGATGTGTGCTTTTCATAGGGGCGCGGTATACGGGGAATTCGAATGTCTGATAGTTTGTTGATCGAGCACATTGTAATAATAATAATAATAATAATAATCATTTATTGAGCTTTAGACATGAAAGTCCATAAGTTGCTCACTCGAATTACATTACATACTAGCTAGGTAAATACTGAGGCAGGCGAACGGCCAAAAAAGAGAGAACAAAAAAAAAATTATTGAAATCTACAAAATAGCTAAATGGAAAAAATATATTAAAAAAAAATAATACTGCTTATTACAATTAATTGGGGGGGGGGGGGGGGGAGTATGCACATACAGACGTTAAACCCAATCGCCACTACCTAGGCCCTCAGTAGCGGCCGCCAAAAACCGACCCAGAGCAGGTAACGCTCGAATAGAAGTGGGGAGTAAATTCCAGGCTCTTGCCCCGGAAACCCCAAATGACCTGGACATAACTCGAGAATGATGGCGGGGAATCATAATGGCATTGGACCGAGAAGAAGAGGCAGGGATAACTAGAGCATTTAGGTAAGAAGGTAACATACCATGCAGGATTAGAAACATTAATTTAAGGTGACGGAGAGAAAAATATTTGAAAAGCGGTAAAGGAAAGAGGCTGAGAGATCCTACTGAGTGCCTAGGCTTGACATTATGTACATAACGCAAGCAGCTGTTATAAGCAACAAGGAGTTTATGCTGCAAAGCAGAGGATAAGGAGTAGGAAAAGAGAGAAGCACAGTACAGGAAATGGGGGCTCACAAGAGCAAGGGCAAGTTTGCGTTTAAGGTTTTCAGGTGTAAAATTATTCAACCGTCGCAACGAGTGAAGTGAACCATAAACTCGTCTGCAGATATGGGAAACTTGTGGCTCCCAGGAAAGAGAACAGTCAAGATGAACTCCCAAGTTTTTCACTTGGCTACAGAATGGAACAACAGTTCCACCCATCAAGATCGGCGGGAGAGGATCAGTAGGAATAGCGCTACTAAATAAAACTATTGCCTGAGTCTTCATTGGGTTCAAGGCTATCCCATTCCTCGAAGCCCAGTCAGAAATCCTTACCAATTCAGAATTAATTATACTAATTGACGTAACCAAGTCAGATCCCAAGTTACTATGCATATAAATCTGAAAGTCGTCTGCAAAAAGATGGTGGGAACAGGACTGAAGGACTAAGGGCAGGTCGTTGATGAAAAGCGAGAAAATTGTTGGGCCCAAAACAGCCCCCTGGGGGACCCCCAAGGGGACAGGGAGAGGCGTAGAACGAGAGTCGCCAGAAACCACCACCTGTGTTCTTTCAGAGAGGTAAGACTTTACAAGGTAGCAAGCCGTAGAGGAGAAGTTGAAGAAGGAATTGAGTTTTTCAACAAGAAGATTGTGATTTACAGAGCCAAACGCATTTTTAAAATCAAGTAAAACCATGATAGTGCACTGTCCTCTCTCAATACCACCCCGCACATCTTCAACCACCCGCAGCAGGGCAGTTTCACAGCTGTGGGATTTTCTGAAACCAGACTGAAGGTGATCCAGTAAGTTGTTGTTCCTGATGTGTTCATAGATTTGGCAGTTCATCAAGGATTCTAAGATCTTACTGAGGAAAGGAAGCACACTAATTGGGCGAAAGTCGGACAACTGGGTAGGGTTAGTAACTTTGGCAAGTGGGAAGACGAGGGCAGACTTCCAGGCACGAGGAAACTGCGAGGTGGTGAATACATGGTTAAAAAGAAACGTTAAGTGTTCAAGTATGAAAGGAAATATAAGCAAAATGAACCTTCTAGGAATACCATCATCACCAGTAGCATTGGATACAACAGATTTGAAAGCAGAGGCAACCTCATCAGCGGTAACATTACGGAAGGCAAAATCAGGACCAGGTACAGAATGAGGACTAAGATTAGACTGAGGGAAAGGAAGACCAGTGGAATCAGCAAAATGACAATTCAACTCGTTTAAATCAAAATGAATTGAACTACTATTACCTTTGGAATTGTGAGATAAGCCTAAATTTTTAATATTATTCCAAAGCCGACGAGATGGGAGAGATGTATCAAGCTGTTGGGTGTAGTGAGACTTTTTCTGAATTCTTATCAATTTTTTAACCCAAGTGAACAGTCTCAAATACCGCTCCTCATCCGACACCAGGCCCGACCTCTGCCATTCGAAATAAGCACTATCTCTCATGCGCATAGCATTTCGGATACCGGAGGTAAACCATGGCTGGTTATCCTTCTTGATCCTAATCACATGTTCAGGAGCATGGGAGTCCAATAGATTCAAAATCTGGGTATTAAGGAACTCAGTCATTTCATTTGAGTCAGACATGCAATATAATGGAGACCAGTCACAGGAGACAGCGTCTTCAGCTAGGAGTTTATGATCAATGCGTTTGAAATTCCGACAAGTTACTGATTTCTTAGCGAATTTATAAGGAGGTAAGTCGTATGAACAAACAAGAAACTTGTGATGACCTAAGGCAGGTACAAGGAGCTGATCATACTGGAGAACCTTTGTAGGTTTCTTCACAATACAATGGTCGATTAGAGTTTCAGAGGAGGTTATATGAGTTGGTGAGGATGGAAGAACAGTCAAGCCGAGGGAGGAGAGAAGTGATAAGTACTTACGAGATGCAGAGATATCCGCCAAAAGATTAACGTTTAGATCCCCCATCACTATAATATGGTCATATTTAGTAACGACAGCAGAAAGAACATTTTCAAGGGGGTCAAAATCATTAGGGGTTTTAGGCACATAGACAATACCAACCAGAATACTACGGCCAGAGCCCAAGCCCACCTCGACGAAAATATATTCGAAGAAGGAACCAGGGTCACTGGAAAGAACCACTCTAGATTTCAACGAGTCGATACAGTACAACGCAACCCCACCCCCGCGCTTTCTAAAACGATCGTTTCGGTGAATCCTATAGCCATCAAGAGAGACTGAGGTATTAGTGAGAGAACTTTTTAACCATGACTCGGAGATGCCAAGGAAATGGGGCTTACTGTACTGTGTATGAATTCGAAGATCGTCGATGTGGGGGAGCAAGCTATTAACGTTAATATGGCACGCCACAAGACAATTTTTCTTTACAGAGAGACAGGCATTAAAAACTCGAGATAGGTTAGTAAGGTCGGAGCTTGGATTCGAATTATGAGACCCTGAAAGAGTACATAATGAGTCAGAAGTCAAGCCAAGAAGGGCACCGGGGCAAGCCTGGAAGTCATTGGTAGGGTCCTGGGTCATAGACACAGGAGCAACTCCGGAGACGGAAAAGGCGACCACCCAAGCACCAGGAGTGTAACCAGAGAGACATCAAAATCAAATGTGCACAAATTAGGGGAGCAAGAAAGGGAGGTAATAAGCTAACTAATACGAATTTAGGAATCATAGACATTGTAAAATAAAATTGAATAGGGAGTGGGAATAAAAAAAATTAAAAAAAAATAAATAAAAATTGTTGATTTGATTCTTAAGTTCATCTTTATAGATGCTAGGATATCTATATGGTTTGACGTAGACAGGAATCTGGTCTGAAGTTCGAGTGTGATGTTTGACCTGTTTAGTGAACTTAAGAAGTTTGTTGTTGTTTTGGAAGATTGAAAAATAATTTTACTATTTTAACAATATCCTGTTTTTCTAGGTCGTTCACATGGCCAAGTCTAAGTTTTTCCAAATCAACAGTAGCTTTTTTATAATTTTTGATAAGAAAGTTTAGTAGGATTTTGATTCTCGGCAGAGAGATAACCTAGAATCAGTTCTGCAACAATGGGATAGGATATTCTGCCGTGTTTGTGTGGTGAACGAAGGCATAGGAATCATGCACGTTGACAATGCAGTGAGTTATTTCGACCCTACCTAGCCTCGTATAAAATGTTAATATAAGAAAGGGTTTTATATATAGAGAGAGAGAAACACACTACTTGATGATCACTATTACAGAACTGATTTATTGGATAGAGGTGGTGGTGGTGGTAGCGCCTACCTACCTGACGACCCTAGAGGAGAGCTTCCTAACTAATCCTCCTGAGTAGCGCCTAAAGTTCAAATCCAACATCCCCCCCTCAAGGCAAACATGATTAACATAACATCCGTAATTTAACAATCAAGGTATAACAAAAAACATGATTGACTTGAAAAGAGAGATCAACTAATGAATCATGAAATGTAAAACAGGTCAAATTTAAAAGATGTTTAAAAACATCGTAAGAACAACAGTCACATAACATACATCGGATTAGGTACATCATTTTCCCTAAGCTTCTCCACAAAAAAAAACGTTAGACATAATATCACATCATATTCATACAATCAAATTTTAAACAATTTTCATTGAATTTCTCAGTTTTAAATTGTACGTGACAGAGGTTTTGTAAGCGCATCAGCTAAATTTTCCTCAGATTTAACAAAGTCTATTTTCATTTCTTTCTTTGTAACAACGTCTTTTATAAAATGAAATTTGATTTCAATATTTTTAGCCGTTTTACTGTTTTGATAGCTTTCCACTAGCTTTTTAGAACTTTGATTATCAAATTTTAGTACAGGCATAACCCTCTCACCACGCAATTCGTACACAATTCCTTTGGCATGTAGTATATCAGAAGCAGCGCCAGCACTGGCAATGTACTCTGTGTACTCTGCCTCAGCAGTAGACAAAGCAACGGATGTTTGTTTACGTGACGACCAAGAGATGACGTTACCATGAAACATAAGGACTGATCCAGACAGGTACACTTTTCTTATCGCCATGGTCTCCTGCCCAGTCAGAGTCTGAGAAACCCACGAGAGTCGGAACTGAACCACACACATCATACGTCAGAGATAGGTCGATGGTAGTTTTCAGATACCTTGGAATCCGCTTGGCACCCTTCCAGAGCTGTTCGGTTGTTCTATCCAGGTATCTGCTAAAGACTGAGGTGGCAAAGGCGATATCTGGTCTTGATATAGTAGAGATGTACATGAGTGAACCAATAGTCTCTCGAAATGGTACCTGCACCTCCCTCGAAGCTTCATCAACTTGAAAGCCTGCTTCCATTGGGGTATCGGTTGTTCTACAATCAAACGTCTTGAATCGTGTCAACACTTTTTCTATGAAACGTTTTTGGGTGATCATCAAAGTATCAGCACTCATCTTGATCTCGGACCTAAAAAGTCCTTCAATTCTCCCATATCCTTAGCACGAAAACGATTCTTCAAAAGTTTGACCATTCTGCCGCAGTTTTCGCCTGTTATCAGGATATCGTCGACCCATGTCAGAACCCAAACATTAGATCCATGATATAAACAAAAATCATTATGAGAACTCTTCAGTCCTTGTGCATGCATAAATGAGTCGAAAAATTCATTCCATTTTCTAGGAGATTCACTCACGCTTTATTTCATTTTAAAACAATAGGCTTGATGTAAACATCAATATCAAGATCCCCGTTGAGAAATGCGGTAGGTACGTCCATTTTGTCGGATGTTCCACTTCATCTGGAGAGCATGTGCCAGCAGCATACGTATGGTAGAAAATCTCGCCACAGGAGCATAAACGTTGTAGATTTCCTCTTCCTGATAACCCCTAGCTACAAGTCTTGGTTCCGTCTTGTTTAGAACGAAACACCCGTCTAGTGTCTATAGGTTTCTTGTGTGAAGGTATTACAGGTTTTGATGACAAAGTACCATGCTGCTTGTGAGAACTCAATTCGTTTTCAATAGCTTTCTTCCATTAAGGTCCGCTATTCACAGCTTCCTCATGTGTCATTGGATCTCCAGCGGAAAAACAATATGCGCTGTATAGTTCATAATCATTGAGCTTACTTGGGACCTTCCTGTTTCGTTGTGGCCTTGATGATGTTGGTGCCTTCTTTGGAAAGTGTAAGCGGTATGCCTCTAGACGTTGCTAACTGGTGGATGACAACCATAAAATGCAGTAACGAGTGTAAACAATAAAATTCATTCTTATCTTTACCATCTAACTGTGTAGTTCATTCTACAGAAAGGGACTGAAAGACACCTTGGTTCATATCATACACAAATTAATAACGTAGATCCATTCATTTACTTCGCCTTAGAATTCGGATGTAATCACCTAAATTTTCTTGATCTTTTCATTTCGTTGAATAATGGAAAACGTGAGTTTTCCATTTGATATTATCAACTCCAGTTCGTGACAGTTAGACCTAGTTACCATTATAGACAATCGTAATTATAAATTATTCTCATGTCGAATTTTGCCAAATAAAACCTAAGTTCAGGTTTGCATACTTTATTACAATTTATTTGGCAAAATTCTTGACATTATCAACAATGAAGAAGTTCCCGCCTTGATGTGGACCCATCGGATGCGTGCGCTGAAGCCAACTGGACGCACTGGAAGCATACGTTTGAAAATGTTCTGGGTTCCTCGACAGGAGTCCTGACGGACGAGGTAAAACGTCAACTCCTAGCCAATTTTGTCGCCCCTAAACTGTTTATATACATATCTGAATGTACTACTAACAACACAGCTTTAACATCTTTGGAGGGGCTGTTCGTGAAGCCTAAAAACGAAATTTATGCACGACACTGCTTAGCCACTAGGAGGCAACAGCATAGGGAAACACTTGATCAATATTTACAAGCTTTGAAGACCCTTGGCAAGCAGTGCAATTACAAAGCTGTAACAGCAGATCAAAATAGGGATGACAGCATTCATATCAGGCTTACAGTCAGCGGCTATCCGCCAGAGGCTTTTGGAGAACCCTGTACTATCCCTCGACGATGCATTCAACCAAGCTAGGGCTTTAGACTTAGCACAGCTATATTCATTATCCTATGAAGGACCACAACCTTTGCCTATAGGTGCAATGAAACAGCCATGGGTGGAGGAAGACACTGGCAGATCCGACACAGACCAACATGACCACACAATAGGAGCCACTTCAAACCGCACTTCTTGCTATTTTTTGCGGAGACCCACGACATCCTCGACAAGCCTGCCCTGCTTTAGACGTTACATGCAGAATATGCAACAAAAAGGGGCACTGCCAAGGTTTGCCTTTCCAAGGAGCGTGTTTCAAAAGGAACGGTTGCTTCACTTGCAACCGTCGTGGCTGTTTCATCCCCTACACTTGCATGTACAACAGTACCAATAAGGATAAATGACTCTATTCTAGCAGATGCCTTGATCGACACGGGAAGCTCTCTTAGCTTCATCAGCTCGTCCCAGGCTCAGCGATGGGCACCTGGTGATAAGCACATGCGAGATCAGTCTGGAGTTGATAATATCACATTCTATACGCTCCCTGCTATGCACCTCTACAAACCAGACCCCCCCATGAATGGGTGTTCCTGCATCCAAGAAAGTCACCGAATGGGGAAGCAGTACCTTCTTGGCTCCTTGAACCGGGGAGAGTAAGTAAGAACCGCTAGTAAGTACGAACCGCTAGTTGATGAGGTTGACTTGCTGGAGGCGAATGCTCAATACGCCCACATCAGGCTCCCAGATGGAAGAGAAACGACAGTGTCTACTCAGCACTTGGCTCCAATCGGGGAACAAAATATGGTAGGGGAAACTATTACAGAACATGCTCCTGTACCTTATCAAGAAGACAAGAAACCCGTTGGTAATGAAGTTGATGGGACAAAGCAACCTTCAGAGGAGCCTCTGATTAGAAGCAGCGAACGAATAAGGAGACCACCCAGCTATTTAGAGGACTATGTAACACAGTGAGGTGGGGGTAAATGTAATATTATCAACTCCAGTTCGTGACGTTAGACCTAGTTACCATTATAGACAATCGTAAATAAAACCTAAGTTCAGGTTTGCATACTTCATTACATTCCATATATGTGAAAGATACTTATAGCGATATTACCATTCATAGTACATCAAATCATCCAGTAGTCCACAGACATGCTGCTTTCCATAGTATGATTAACAGAGCTTTATCTATACCAATGAGTGAACAGAATTTAGCTAAAGAAAAGTTAACTATTAAAAGTATAGCCGCGAGTAATGGCTATGGGGGAGATCTCATTGATACAATATGGAATAGGGTTCTTAGAAAAAAAGAGTAGGGAAGGAGTTTCAAACCTAGTTAGGGAAGACACGACTGAGGAAAAGATTTGGATTAGTATACCGTATTTCGGATAAAATTGGTAAAATATTAACTTCTAAAGGGTTCAAAGTAGGGTATAAAACTAAAAATAATCTCAGATCTTCATTAAGTTCAGTTGAAGGTAAAATTAATGAAGATAAAAGTGTGGTTATAAATTAAAGTGCCCTTGTGGACTTGACTATTGTGGTCAAACTGGTAGGAAGTTTAAAGAAAGAATAAAGGAACATGAAACAGATTTCAGGGATAATAAGGGTGATTCGGCCTTTGCACGTCACTTGAATGAATCCAGTCATAGCTTCAATTTTGATCTTGCAGACAGTTCATTGAACATCTTCATTTCTGCCCAAAAGAAAAAAAAAAGTCGAAATTATTAAGAGTGATAGGTTGGGCTTTGAATGATGTAATTCCTTGAGATTTTCTCCATTATTGCGTTCATTTCTGTAACAGCTTGGTCCCCCCCCCCCCCCCCCCCAACCATTCCCCCTCATGTTCCTTTCACTTTTTGGCATTCTGTTCCTGGGCCAATCAGAATCGACCCTTTGTTACTTTAACCATTCTTCCTCACAGCCAATTAGAATCGACCCCCCCCCCCTTCCTTTGTTCCCTTCACCATTCTTCTTCACAACCAATCCCAATCGACCACATTTCACTTTTTTACTATTTATATTGTCACCTCTCTAGTGTACCTTCAGTTATTGTTTGTTACTGGCGATGGTTTGATCACCGAAACCGGTATAACAGTATTTTTCGTGTATTAGTGGACGTAGACTATTCCTTCAAGAGTCATCTATCTAAAGTTCTCGCCATATTTATGGTGGAATTTATGGGGTCAACCGACTCCTGTAGGAGCAAAAGTGAAAGGGTGGTGGGAAGGACTTGGCCAACACTCCTGAGGCGGGCGAGGGTCAGGCGAAATTAAAAATAGTGCGTCCCAACCGACTCCCTCGGAAAGTGTTTGTCAACAGAAGACATGATGAACCGAGATGAGAGGTGAAAGTGATAACTGTAACATGAGAGGTGCCGGGCTGCCCTCATATCGCTCGTCAGTGCAGTTTGAGCAAGTTAATCGTCGAGATGGATGTGACCGTGGAAGGTGGAACCCAACAAGGAAGAAACGCGCGTACACAACAAGTTCAAATTTGTGTTCCACAAAATTTTAAAGACGAGATAGGGGAAGGGTATGTGCGGTGAAAAATAAATATCGGTGTAAGGCTTATTTGAAGACAGTCGACGGTGTGGTGTTTTTCGGTAGTAACGAGCACACCCGCCCTGAAAATGCCTTTGATGTAGACATGGAGAAGATGAAACTCCGAACCTCTGTAAAAAGAAAAGCTGCCAATGATTTAGGGACTCCTCTCGGAAAGGTCAGTGCATTGTAGTACAGTACATTAATTAATTCCAGTCACAACGACCACAGTCATCAACCAAAACTCAAACGATTACGCCAACAACGGTGGATTGCTCAATACATCGATAAGCAGCAAAACGAAGGCTACCCAATTTATAAATTTGTTAAAAAGTTGTCTTTCCAAACTCGTGTTTATTCCGTTCTAGTTGATTGAGTTTATTCCCCCAGGAGTCGGTTGGTCACACTTCTCTGATTTCAGCCAGGGCGGGAGTCAGTTGTCCTACTACTTTCCCTCGGGATTCGGTCGACCATTCCAATTTGTTCTCTCACGGAAGTAGGTTGGGCTCGCCAGGTCAACTCGGGAGTCGGTTGGGAATCCCCGATTTATTGAATGATGGCTCTTCGTCGTATTTGTACACAAAAGCATTGAAGAACTGAAGGTCCGTTACGTTCTTTTTTGTAAAACAGTGACTTTTGGAAGTCTGTGGCCATCCCTTTGATGCCAACTTTTTTCATAATGTTTGACCGAATTCCTCTTTACAGTAATTACATTTTCTGTTGTTGTTTCACAGCAAAAATTACGGATGAATAACGAGAGGTTCTCAGTGCCGGAAATTTTGTTCCACCCCTCGGACGTGTTCATTCCTCAGTTAGGGATTGCGGAGCTGGTCCATCACTGCGTGGAGCTGTGCCCTGAAGAGGCCCGTTCCCACCTTTACAGGAACATTGTGGTCACCGGTGGAACGGCGTTGCTGCCTGGGTTCGTCGACCGACTGTACAAAGACGTTAGGGCGTTGTCTTGTGAAGAATACGACATAAAGATCACTTTACCCAAAAAGTAAGAAGTCAGAAAGAAATCCTCAGTGTCTAGAGTGTGTCATCTGCTGTCGGGGGTTTTAAACCAACTAAACGAGGCACTCAAAATCTACCGCTAACTACATATCTCTCAGGAATGATGGTAGGAATATAGTCCTGAAACCGGTCTCCTAATTGAACCAATACAAACCAGTGGTCTTTTTTAGACCAAAAATGAAGCCGGTACACGTGATACGGCGTACGGCGGATGGACATTGCATTTTTGGAATCTATGCACCTCGAAATGGAAAAGAAAAAAGTTCGAGGGGGTGTTATAAAATTTTTTTGCTGAGCGAATACATAGGCGTATTATTCACAGAATAATAAACCAAATGGGTGTAAAAAAAGGGTTTTTCGAGGGTTTTTGAGATTTTAGGGAACATGAGCTTGTGAAGTATCGTTTTCCATGATTTTTAGGGCGAGAAGACCGAATATGAAGTTGATCGTGACCAACGAGTGAAGAATTGAGGATGTAACGAAGGTTCAGCTCCCAAATTTCATTTATTATGTCAAAAACCGGGAAATTGTCAGAAATCACCTTAAATTTGTATAATAACACTAGAAGTATCAACTGGTGAATCAAGACAATCAAATGGCACTATCAATTTTATTGAGAGTTTTTGCAGCACCCTCACGCCGAAACGAAACGGAAAACGACACCGAAACGGAAATGGTGGATAGGGCGACCAAAGTCAGATGCTAACCTTTCTCGGTTCAGTTTTCGTTCAGCTTTGGCATCTACCGGCTGGTGAAGTCACGTTAATGTTACGTTAACCTCTCTTTCATCCATTTTAGTCCGTGGTTAATACAAATCTATGTCCACACATGGCATCAAGTCTGCATTAACATAGAAAGACGCCAAGAAGCAGCTGTGAATACGACGCTCGACATTAATATTTTCCAAGAAAAACAGAAGAAGGTAGGTAGCGTTATACAGATGTAAGGTTAAATTACGTTGCGTCATCTCAACACGACGAAAGCTGACACCGTGAGATCCCGGTATTTTTCGTTGTCACGGTTCGTCAAACTTTTCGGTGTCTTAAGTGCGCATGCGCAGCACTGCTTTCGTTTCGGCGTGAGGGTGCTGCAAAAACTCTCTATTAATTGATGAATAAACGAACTGGTGAAGTTCATTTGTAATTATATCTATTGGGACAATTGAGAACTCTTACATGTAGTAGTTCCCTGGACTACCCTTCGACAGCCTGTTTTAGAGAAATTCGAATAAGAAAAATTCGCATCTCCTGCTAAAGACGAAACTTCGCTGTGGGGCCAGACCCCCACGGAACACTGCCATCAGCCGGCCCGCGCCGTTGGCTGCACTGGCGTTCCCCCACAGCATCTTCACTCTTTGAAAGACCCAGCAACTGCCAGCCATGTCCAAGAAAAGGGGGTAGGGTTTGGTGGGTCCTAAACGTTCTCAAGTGTCCCAATAGATATAATTACAAATGAACATCACAAGTTCGTTAAATTATATCAATCAATTCTATCAGTCAGCTATATCTGTGGGACGCTTGAGAACGTTTACATGTAGTTTGTTTAAAGAACCAAACCAAGCTAGGCAGTTGCTCTAAGGAAAAATGAGAGCCAAAAAACCCAAGCCCGCAATTGGTCTGTGGGAAGTGACAAGTATAGAGACCCACAAGTGCCCAACCCATCACTCCTTAAGCGGGCCATTCACAATCGCTCCAAACTCCCTCGCGCCACGCAGCGCCGCGCCAACCGCTCCATTTTGGTAGGACATTGACGACCGCGCCGCGCCCATCCCGTCATTCCAAGTCTTCCGCAGTGAACGCGTCGCTGTCAGCACCGTACCACCATGGACGACGAACTATATTATATATTATTATTATTATATATAATATTATAAATACCTATTATTATTATATAATATTATTATTATAATATTATCGTTATATATAATATTATTATTATATATAATATTATATATATATATATATTATAAATTATAATTACGCGGCTATTTGTTTGTGTATTAAGGGAAGGAAGTCCAAGAAGAAGTGGTGCAAGCAGCGGCTCATGAATAGGAGTCGCAACTTCTTCTAATTAGGACCCCAAGTTTGTAAAGGATTAAACCTACAAATTGAACATACAGACAAAGAAAAATAAATAATAGTAAATTTAGCAGCTAAATAAATGAGGTAGACAACGATCTATGTTCATTGCGACTTGAAAATTCGCTAAACTTTTTGCTGTTGAGATGACCTGGTAGAGAGGTACTAGGCCTTCCCAACCCTCCCCTTGGTTGGCATTGTTTCTTGTTATCAAACTACTACTAGTGCATCGTCCATGCCTTTGATCTCGCCGGACTTCAAAGACTGAGCCGACCGCACTAGTTTGAACTTTGATCATGATTTACTCCTCTTTCCAGTTTCTCCCCCCCCCCCCCCCGCCAGACAAGGTTGTCTTCACTTCTCCCTTTTGTCTACACGTATACGCTAAATGTTTATGTACTCCAAATTACAGATTTTTTTAATATTTTGAACGCTTTGCTGCCCACCAACAATCCTGTTTTTGTGTTGCGCAACAATTCTGTGGGGATTATTGATTTTTTGCCAATAGAAGCAATTTATTGCTTTCTCGCCATGTAGGTCGGATGTTGTCTGGAATCACACACACACACACACGTTGTGATGTTTGCACGCACACTTGGTTTATTATTTTCAATAATGAACCATTGGAATCGAGCATGAAAAAAAAAATTCTTACCCCCCCTCAAAATTTGATGGTTTACGTTTCAAGGTATGTAGAATCCAAAACTGCAATAAAAATATTTCTGTCTGTCCGCCGTACGCCGTACGCCGTACATGTTGTGATTTTTTTAAAGCGTCAGTGTTCAATTCCCCAAAACTGGTAGGTATCTATGAAGAAAATCCAATCTGATCCATCTATCCAATTTTTTTGTTCACTGTTTCCTTTGTTGCGTTTTCGTCTTGCGTTTTGAACAATGGTTCTAAGCCAAGATTTCTTTTTACCTTCCCATGGTAATCTGAATGAGTTACCTTCCAAAGGCAGGGCAGCTCTTTGTAAATTTCATTACTTCTACAACAAATTCCCGACCGCTCGCCATGATTAGTACTTCCCTCGACAACTCACCGACACAGACTGAGCCAAATAGAATAGAATAGAATAGAATAAAGTTTATTCACAAATGATTTTACAATGACATAAGACAAATGAGTAACAAATACAATGGTACTTAGGCGCTAAACATTTAATTGATTCTGCCTAACGATAGGCTATGCCCGTGTTGTTAGGCAATCAGTTGCCAATTGCATAGTATTCTATCAACCATCGATAAAAATTCAAAACTCAACCGTTCAACAAAAGCTTGAGTTACATGATCACAAAGTTACAAGAAGTTACATGATCAACAGCATACACCCGCCAACATTTTTATTTATCACAGGTATATACTGCCGATTAAGCTATCAATCCCTCCCATTCCTCTCCTGACTATCCATGATAAAATTTCAGTTTTGTAATTAGATCTCGTGTAGTTCATAGGAGATTTCATGTTAGTGCTTATACTCCTGTGGATTATGTATATTACGTAAGATGGACTATGAGTAGTAAGAACCAGCCAGCTAGGGGGAACAATATTTCCTGCAGACACAAAGCGTGTAAAGTAAATAGGTGTCCTTGTATCGTTTATAATGTTTGGGTGTTTGTGATCAAATAATAGCGAAATCTTCACATAGAGTTGACGAATATTGAAGACCTTTACCAGGTCAAAAACCTCCTCAGTTGGGGTTCGACGAGGAAGAGACATCATAGTTTTTAGAATAAATTTTTGTTTCAAATATAGTTTGTTTATATGAGTGGTAAAAGTACCACCCCAAGCTAATATTCCATACTGAATTACAGGCTGACACATGCTATAATACACTAGTTTAAGTTTCTCCTTAGGTAAAATTTTTCTTATGTTATAGAAGATATAGGAAAACTTTTTAATTTTATTACAACAGTAGTCTATATGGGGGCGCCATGACAACTCTTGATCTATTATAACACCTAGATATTTATGGTAATTTACCATATCAATAGTCTCTCGAGAATATACTCCAAGAAGACTGCTGTCCCTTTGTACTTCCAATATTAACTTCCTATCATAAATATCAGCTTCGTTACTACCAAACACTTTGTTGTTCAAACCAAATTAGCTTCGTTTTTTTAGTGTTGAGTGTCAGATAATTTCCATAAAACCAGTCATTTAAAAGTTTCATTGATATGGATGCTTGGGTAAATGTTTCCTCCCACGTATCGCCTTCCACCACCAACGCTGTGTCATCAGCAAATAAGTAGAGTTTGGATTTGTACATTCTTAGCTGCACAATGTCATTGATATATATTAGGAAGAGAAGTGGTCCTAGAGTGCTTCCTTGAATAACACCGAAATCATTATTCAGCTCATCACTCATACAATCACCTATTGAAACAACTTGTCTACGATTCGTAAAGTAGCTTTTAAACCATTGTAAACTGGAGTCTAAGATACCTACCTCCTTCATTTTCTCGAATAGATGTTGCCTATGTATGGCATCAAATGCTTTGGCAATATCTAACATAATAAGGGCTCCTTTCTTTTTTTGTTCTCGAATGTCATAAAGATCGGAGGTTAGGGCATAAAGAGCTTCCTCCACTCCAGCGCTTTTCCTAAACCCGAATTGTCTAGAATTGAGCACCTTAATTCGTTCTAAAAATGCATATAAATGATCTTTAACATGTTTCTCAAGTATCTTTGATAGAGAGCTTAGCATTGATATAGGTCGGTAGTTGCCTTCATCACTCACATCACCGCCCTTGTACAAGGGGATGACTTTTGCTGCCTTAAAACATTCGGGGAATACAGACATGGAGATACTCAAATTAAAGACATGAAGTATTGGGGATTTCAGGAATTTATAATATCTTTTTATTTTACTGAGTTGGATCGCATCTAGACCAAGAGCTGAACTTCCTTTCTTGGTTTTCAAAATATTCTCCAGATCTGACTCGGACATCAAAGGGACTACAAATTTGTTTAGTGGCGGATGGCAGGACTGATTTTTTATGTTTCCATTGGATTTTTTCAGGATGCTTGAGGTCAGTCTTGAACCAATTTGAGTAAAAAAGGTATTGAGCAAATTACAGGCAGTTTTTTGAGCTATGTTTGTTTGGAGTTTATTCTTATTAATCAAAAACTTTACCAATGGACACACTGAATCCTTACTGATTGTCCCAGCAATTGCAGTCTTGATAACATCCCATGTTTTTTTCGGGTTTCCTTCCGCACTTTCTATTTGATTCGAAAAAAATGATGTCTTAGCTTTCCGTATCATTTCCTTCACTAGGTTCCTAAATTTAACATATCGCTCCTTGAGGAGGGAATTATTTTTTTGACGCTCTGCTTTTTTTCTGAGAAGTTCACGGGTCCGGAGTGATTTTATAATTCCGTCCGTTATCCAAGGCGTCAGTTTCTGCTCGCGGCTACTGACCTTCTTGAGCTCAGTTGTTGCCTCAACACTTTTTTGTAAAACGTTAATCAGCTCCTCGGAAGCATAGTTGACGTCAATCGAGTTCGTAATATTTGTGAAATCAGTTTGCCTAAATATCACTTCCAGTCGTTTATAATCAATTACTTTTTTAATTCTTATTTTAGTTCCAAGGGGCCTTTTAAAATAAGTTGTCGGAATAATTAATGCTGTAGCGAAGTGATCTGTTATGTCGGACTTGATTATTGCAGGAAACATTTCAAGAACTTTTGTCCTTGCAAACACGTGGTCAATTAGAGTTTTTGAATCATGTAATACTCGAGTTGGTTCGTTCAACAATGACAGGAAACCCATAGATGAAATACTGTCCATATAATGGTCAACCGCCGGATTGTTTTCGCTTAGCAAATCAATGTTTATGTCCCCCACGATGAAACAGTGGTTGGCAGTTTTACCCTTGAGAGTTTTTGTCAATTCGTCCGTAAATTCTAGAATATCACAATTAGCTGAAGGAGACCTATAAATACCGATCAAACTATAACTTTCAGATCCGATGGTGAATCCTATGTCAAGGCCTGTTGCACCCTTGAATGAAATTTGCACTACAGTACACGAGAAACTATTTTTACTGTAAACAACTACCCCATCGTTTCTATTACGGGGATTTGTCGAGGAGTGACATGTATATCCTGGTAAAGAGGTGGGGTGACACACAAATGTTCCAAACGCTTCAGTAAATACAAGGAAATCACGCATGACCTTGGACACCTCTAACATACACAGGACTTCATCCAGATTTTTGCTGGCACTACGAATATTCATGTGAAATATAAATATTTTATCTCCTAGGTCGTACTTACTTACAAAATCATTAATATTTTCATATGTGTTTGACTGTTGCTCCAAGCAGCAGAAGTCCTGATCGCTTGGAAGTTCTTCAAATTCCATAGTCGGTTCTATTAATTAGGCCAGAAATTGCATTGATGTAGCTCGGACAGTTTTTGTTGTTCGCAGCATGGTTGTGGGCTTGCTTGAACCTCTTACAGTTAGAGCAAGAGGGCGGTTGATCCTTTTTGTCGCAGTCCTTGGTTGAATGGGCTTCAGAGCAGTGACCACAAATTGGTGACGCAAGTTTACAATTTTTGGCAACGTGGTTGAAACCATTGCAATTGTAGCACCTTGTGATACTCACGAAATCCTCCACACGACAGCAGCTCCATCCCAAAAATATCCTCCCTAGATCTAACAGTTTTTTCCGCAGATCGGGTGACACCTCTAAGACGTGGTGCGTCGTTAATTGGTCTCTTTTGCCGATTTTAAAAGCAAACTTGATTTGTTCGTCAACCACTTTTTGTTCAAAGTTGTTCAGTGCTACCAGATTTCTTTTTATTTCTTCCGGCGTCATACCCGTTGGCACACCATACAGAGCAATACGTGGAAGCCTCTTCTGGGGTCTACTGGCGCAAAGCCCGATGTCTCTGAATTTCGGACATTCGAGTAGTGCGTTCAAATTTTCCTTGTCGGCGGTGCGAATCAATAACCCTTTGTCTCCCAAGTTTCTCACGTTGGTAATTTTTATTCCCTCCGTGGTTGGTATCAAGACCTTTTGAATGTCCTTTTTTATTTCGTCGGCATTCCTCGTACTGTTTCTATCCACTGGAAAAACTGCTACACTGTTATCCGATTTCAACGGCTTGTCCATTTTTTTATTCCTAGTTTTAAGAACAGTTGCATATGGTATTTTGCCCGACTCATCTGTATTATTTGCTGATACAATGTTTAAAATTGAAAGTGTGTTAGCTTCCAAGGTTGAAACCAAGGTTGCCTTACCTTCCTTAGCTTCTTGGTACTTCCCATTCATTAGATTTAGCTCCAATCCCACATACTGCACAATGCTTTTAACAAGACCCGCTATCACTGTGGACTCAGCTTTCCCAATTTTATTCTTGCTGTCCAAACAAAATCTGACGATCTGACTTTCCAATTCAATTACGGAGGAGCTTACCTCCCGAACATAACTTTCCACATTGGGACACACCACTTTTCCTGGTGTCCCCATTATAGGTAAGGAAAACTAGCACGGCACGAACTACAACGCTGACATAGCGACTTCGCGGGCGAGACCGACGGATCAGATAACGCGGCGATGCGGTGTTTTGCGACGAAAACTGCCTATTAAATTGTTCGCTGTTCACTTGACAAAGGATCGATGACAACTGAAGTGGAAAATGGAAAGTGGAAAATGGAGCGATGGGTTTCCCCATTCACGAGCGCTCCCCGTGCCACGAGTGCCTGTGCCCTTCCGGATTTCCCCATTCACGATCGCGCCACGCCAAGTGCTCCACTGCTCCAAATGAAGCGGCGCGATGGATTTCAGGCGGGTTGAATATTCGACTGGGCCCACCGCGCCGCGCCAAGCCATTCGGGTTTCCCCATTCACGATCGGTTTTTGGAGCGGTCGCCTCATTTTGGCGTGTTGGAAGGGTCGTGAATGGCCCTCTTTAGACTCCTCTTCTTGGGCCTAGCTATTCTACTTCCTGATGTAGTAACCCCCCCCTCCACTTCCTGGAAAGGGAGGTTGATTGGTACCCCCACCCATCACCTGATATAAGGGGATAGGTGCAACCAAGGCAGCAATGTGCCCTTCAACCAAAACCATATTCTCAGTTCTTACGTCTCTCTAACTCTGGGAAAAAATAAAAACATGGTGAACTTGGATAAGAAGAAGATGTAATCAAAAGACCCAAAACCATAGACAACAAATACTGCCATGAATAACATACATACTGCGTAAGTCCTCAACCAATGAGAAATATAACAAAACTGCAAGTCAAATCCATGAAGAACAGTGGAGCAGATTAGGGACCCAATGGTTGAGCAAACACGTGGGAGATGAACGACTCGTCGGGAGCCAAGGGCTGATAGTAGAAATTGGCAAACATTGCTGAACTCCTTGTCCACCCTGCCGCCTTAAAAATAGTGTCTAAAGTGGCCCCCACCCTATTTGTGGCGACATTGATGCGTGCCTCGTTGAATGAGATTTGAAACGCTCAGCAACCCCCGACTCTCTTAACACCTTAGTGACTCAACCCGAGATTGTCTGGCGCGACGCTGCCGTGTATGGAGGTCTGGTAATAACGAAGAGTGCCTCAGTAGTTGGGGCCCTCAAAGGAGCCGATAACCTCAGATGTTCTGACATGAGGGAAGCTACACATAGAAGAGGCCGCTGTGGAAAAAAGGACACGGTGAGACATGGTTGGGGCTTATATGGCGCCGCAGTCTTCAACCGACTAGAAATAGGTATCTCCAGGACCTGCCCTGGCCAGACCTGCACCTCCGCCAGAGGCGATAGTCTGACGCCTCTGTCCAGTCGCCAATAACAGAAGGGTAACCAACTTCTGAGACAGCAATGGCAATCTCTGTACGGGTTTCTCCAACCACTGAAGTACTCCCTGGGGATCCCAAGTGGTATCGTACCGAGCAGAAGGCGGACGAGTATGCGATACTCCCTTGAGGAAACGGGAAATCAAGGGGTCAGGACTTAAAGGCTCCACCGCAATAAGGGACAGGGCTGACCTATAAGTGTTAAAAGTCGAATACGACACCAAACTGTTCTGAAGAATGGTCTGGAGAAAATGTAGTACAATTTTGGGTTTGGGATCCCAAGGGTCCAACGCTAGATCCCTACAAAATCCCCACCAACGATGATAACATCCTTGGTACTGGGAGTACCTACGTTGCCGGGGCCAGAGTGGCCAACATGGTGTCCACCGCTGGAGTATAAATCCCTTGTCTTATGAACGCCTGCCGGACAACTTCCCTGCTATCAGTCGCACCCTATCTGCCCGTGTGTGGGTATGGTCCCTGAAAGGTAAATGTAACAATTCTCTGTTAGGGCCAAAATACTTGGGGGCTGAGATCAATAACTCAAAAAAAGTGGGATACCACGGTTGTGTAGGCCAGTCAGGTACCACAACTATTCCCATAGATTTCTCTGCAATGATCTTGCGAAGCACTTTAAGAATTAGTACAAAAGGTGGAAAAGCGTAAAAATTCCAATTCTTCCATGAGAACGTGACAGCGTCCACACCCTATGCCCTAGGGTCTGGGTGCCAAGACAGAAACCTGTCGCACTTTGTGTTCGCTGCAGAGGCTAACAGATCGATGTCAGGACTCCCTAGGTACTTTGTAATACACTGAAGTACATCATCACATAACGACCATTCAGTCTCCCCAGGAAGTACTTGGGAGCATTCATCTGCCACCATAATATCCTTGGAGGCGATGTACGACGCAAAAATTACAGTATGTCTCTGTTCACACCACCCCCAAATTCTCTTAGATATGTCAAACAGCAGCTGGGATGACATAGACCCCTGTCTATTAATACAGCTGATGACGGTAGTATTGTCTGCCCTAATAAGGATACGGCGGACTCTTTCTCGGTCACAGAAATGCTGGAGAGCTAATTCAACTGTCCTCAACTCTAAGGAATTAATATGCCAACCAGATTCGGCTACTGACCACCAACCGTTGATTGTGCTATCCTCAGTGGCGGCTCCCCAACCCGGCAATGATGCGTCTGGTAGAAATTGTCAGTGAGTAATCTTCGTTATGCAGCCGATTATACAAAGTCATAATGTTAGTTTCCCACCACTCAATATCTGGTTGTATGGATACTGGTAATTGAAACTGCAAGTCAAAATCCTGATTATTGGCCCTCAGCGCCTCAACTTTGATCATCTCCAGATGCATTGTATAAAGTTTCCCCGTAGGGAGTCACTGGTATCGCCGTCACTAGAGTACCTATCAGGCCAACTAGATGACGAAATGAGCATGTTTTCAATTTATAAAAACTATATAAAAACGCCCTGATCAGCAAGTGCTTCTCCTGAGGCAGCGAAATCATCAAGTTCCTAGTATTAAACAAAAACCCCAGGAAGACGAACTGTTGTGAAGGGACAAAACTACTTTTAGCGTCATTAGTAACAAACCCCAAACGCTGCAACAGGCCTGATAAGATTGTAATGTTTCTCTTTGACGACCCGAGGATCCCAAAATCATCCAAACTGTTGACACACTTTATACCCTGCGACCTAAGCCACTCTACAATAGGGCGCATAAGCTTATGGAAAACATGGCGATACCGACATGCCCATGGGTAAACATGTAAATTCATATAATTGATCTTGGAAACAGAATCTGAGAAAAACTCGGGATTGTTCTATAATAGCCCCAAAACTGTCAGGTTCAGTGAGGTCCCGCATAGTGCGATGATCCTCCAATTTGAAGTGGGGGCATCTATAAACGAATTTAGATATTGCAAATTTAATATAAATCGTCTTCCTCCTCACCATTTTTCGACCAAGAAAAAAGGGGAAACCACGACTTGGGTGAGAGGCTGACATCATCCCTTCTCTTAGACGAGCTGTTGGCATGTTTGCACACTACGCTCGATTCATCAAAGGCTTTTCCGAGAAAATTCATCCTCTTGTGAGATGTAAAAAATTCCCTCTGGATGGGGATGTTTTAAATGCCTTTGAAGGGCTGAAGAAACTTGTTGCAGCCTCAGCAATTCATCACATCAACGAGGATGAGGACTTTGTCGTGGAGACTGACGCGTCGGATCATGCAATAGCTGCAGTGCTTACCCAACTTGGTTGTCCCGTTGCCTTATTCTCAAGGACCCTTTCATCTGCCGAACAAAGACACTCAGCGGTCGAAAAAGAGGCCTACGCCATCGTGGAATCACTTCAACGTTGGAAACACTTCCTACTAAGTAGACCTTTCAAAATAATAATGGACCAACAGGCGGTCTCTTTCATGTTCAATTCTAAAATCAAGAACAAGATCAAAAGTGAGAAGATCCAGCATTGGCGAGTTGAGCTTTTACCATACCAATTCGACATCATCTACAGACCGGGAAGTGAGAACAAAGCTGCTGACGCTTTCTCCCGCTACTGTTCTTCCACAGTCACCAACAGCCACCCCAATTTGGATGACCTTCACAACATGCTTTGTCATCCGGGAGTTACACGGATGTTCCATTGGATTCGAAGTAAGAACCTTCCATTTTCTATTGCGGAAATCCGTGAAACCACCAGAAAATGTGCTGTATGCTGTGAGATCAAGCCAAGATTCGTACTGTATCAAGGCGCTTTGATTAAAGTGACTTCCCCATTCGAGAGGCTAAATTTAGACTTCAAAGGACCTCTTCCAACGATCTTGGGTAATCGCTATCTCCTGACCTTATTGGACGAGTATTCACGGTTCCCGTTCGCATTCGCATGCAAGGATACGTCATCTGCCTCCGTTATCAAAAACTTGAAGCTGTTGTTCTCGCTTTTTGGGACGCCGTGCTATATTCACTCCGACCAGGGTAGCTCTTTTATGTTGATGGAGCTAAAGACATACCTTACAAAAAACGGGATTGTCACGAGTCGCTCTTCAGCATTCAACCCCCGAGGGAACGGTCAAGTGGAGCGTTACAACGGGATAATTTGGAAGACTATCCAGCTCGCTCTCCGTGCTAAGCATATGGACATTCGGCATTGGGAAACTGTACTCCCAGAAGCTCTGCATGCAATTCGATCGCTCTTCTGTACATCAACCAACGAGACTCCGCATGAACGCCTCTTCAAACACAACCGTCGTAGCTCCAACGGAATGCCTCTCCCAGAGTGGCTGACTACCCTGGGCCTGTGTGGATGCGAAGGAACGTCAGAGCAAGCAAGTACGAACCATTGGTGGATAAAGTAGAGCTCGTTGAGTCAACCCCCCACTACACCCACGTACGTCTTCCTGATGGTAGGGAAACTACAGTCTCACTCAGGCAGCTTGCTCCAGTAGGCGTCGAGACACAACCAAACGAAATCCCAGCAACTGGACAAAACGGTCCACAAGTGCATCTAGATCTCCAACCTGTGCTTCTTGAACTCCAACCAGCGTCTCCAGAGCCCCATCCAGGAGTACCATCAGCCTTTAAGAAAGTTTGCCAGGTTCCTGTCATTGTCAGCCTGTGTGAGCCCACAGACAGTGATGTCATCAAGATATGCCAATGTCCCTTCTAACTTTTCAAAGCCAATGATGCCTTGAACCACGCGTTGGAATCCAGGTACTCCGTTGGTCACTCTAAAAGGAATCCTTCGAAATTGGTACAGATTACCATTAGCCTCAGACACAGTGTAGGCGCGATCAACCTCTCGTATAGGGATTTGGTGATACGCACTCTTCAAGTCGATGGTGCTGAAAACACTGTATTTAGCAACTTTGTTAACAACTTCCTCGACTCTTGGAAGAGGGAAAGCATCTAGTAACGTAAACCTATTTATTGTTTGGGAATAGTCGATGCACAAACGCTTCTTTCGATTTCCTCCAGCAACAACAACTACCTGGGCACGCCATGGAGAAGTACTTTCTTCAATAATGCCATTTTTGAGGAGTTGTTTAATTTCTTCTTCAATGAAATTTCTGTCTTCTTTAGAAAAACGACGTGATTTGATAGCAACGGGTTTGATGGATTCTAATAGATTTGTGAACAGCTCTGCTTCCGGGATTTTGGCCATAGCCACGCTACAAATATCAAGAGGAGGTCGAGAGCCTTTGAAATTAATGGTGACAGCTTTTTACTCTTGAAGGACATCGTCAAGGCCTATGATGATGTCTGCACAAGATTGCGGGAGCACTGAAAGTTTGAAATGTGGGAAAACTTGGTCATCCAGCTTGATGTTAGCATAGCAGCTGTATTGAATTGGGCAAGATAAGGGTGTAGACGCCATTGAAATGAGGCTAGCACGCTCTTTTTGTAAAGGAAGACCCATTCGACGAGCAAAGTCTTCATCTACGAATGTTGATGAGCTGCCACTGTCAATAACTGCCTTGGCTTTGTTGTCATTGATAAGAACATTTACCACTGATTTTGAGAGGCACTTGAGAGCAGCGCAAACAATGGCAGTAGTAAGCAGTTACTTGCTTCTTCGAACGGCAAACGGATGGATAGGGTCCTACTTTGGTACAATTCGTACATATATTGTCTTTAGCATGCACTGCGAGAATGTTTTACCCTCCCACAAAAATAGCATTTTCTCCTGTCATTCGTTGCAGCCGAAGTTGAGTGAACAGTTAAACTGTCAGGTACCTCAGGTGGGACTGTTGAGGGTGGAAGGTTACTCGACACAGCATTCACGACAGGAAATGCATTATTATATGAGGTGGAATGAATCTGGGCTGTCTCTAGAGCTAGTGCCTGTGTATAGGCCTGATCTAGCGTGAGGGTTTTGTTCTCTAGCAAGCGGCGGCGAATGTCAGCCAACATTAGTCCTCTAATGAACGAGTCCCTCACATAATCGTCCTGGTTTTCGGCTGTGGATCTAGCTCGGAATTGACAGTCAAGGCAAAGCTGATTTAGCCGTATAATATTGATCAACAGACTCATGATTGCCTTGAGACCTCGTAGCTAACTGGTGAAGTGCAAAAATTTCATTGATAGGTTTTACAAAGGTGGCTTTAAGGATTGCGATAGCTGCCTCATAACTATTTGCCTCGCTGATCATTGCAAAGATAGGTGGAGCTACATGGTTCATAAGTAAATCGAGTTTACCTTCTTCGGGAAGTGGTCCAGGAACATTCCTGACGAAGCTTTCAAAGGTGCGGAACCAATGTTTCCACTCGAGTGCCGCGGTAGCTGTGTTCGGATCCAGTTCAAGACGATTCGGACGTAAGAGCCTATCCATACTGAATTTTGTTCAATAAATTGAGATAAAGCTGACCTCGATGTTTAAGGCTTTATTGAACAAAATTCAGGTGTATAATGAAATGAATATGAGAATTAATTAACCAATGTGTAGCATCCATGGCGACTAATAACTGTCCAGGAAACACAAATAATGTTTGCGAGTTTATCACAGAGGCACATCTTCGTACTATACCTCCACTCACCATTTTGTTCACGATAATGGACAGTTGGCTAACAAATGTCCCATCCGAAGGATGAAGCCGTAAGTTTGGGTTTGGGGTTGGCGCCGTGTGGAAAGGTATCTCAACCCCCTTCAACCATGAAAAAACTATAGGATTATCAGTGACAACATGCCAGTTCTCCTCATAACGAAATAATCTCCTCTCCCCTAACGGGGTATCATTACCTATGATGGCGTCGAGCTTAGCTTCTGCTGTGCGGTCCGGACGTCCCCCTGTACGGTCGGCGTTGAGCATGGCCGGAGGAGTGACTCCCTCGGGATCTGGTGGCCGATCTGTGGGCTTGCCCCCCCCCCCCCCCCCCCCCCCGACGAGCAGCTCGGCCTCTCGTTTCCCTGCATCTGCAGACTTACCGGCCCCGAGGGCTGCTGAGGGTGAGGTGGCGCCGGAGGCGGTTTCTTCAAGGACACTAGGCCCCTGGCACTGGAGGTCATCCTCTGAAAATCCCTGTATCGAGCTGTGAGGTTGTCCCCAAAGAGCCATTCCGCGGGAGGGACATCCTTGGAGATCCTCTCAAGGGCTTGGGAGCATACCGCCAACAATAGGCGCCACCTGGTGCGATTAATGTCATAAATCATGCCGTCTTGGCCCGCCCTGCATCAAACATACTAATATAGCTGTCCCCCATCGCAGGGATGGCCGCACCACCTCGATCCACAATGGATGAGAGGCCCATTCCTAAGGCCGAAATGGCCGTGGCGCACTGTCGCTGGACGCCGACGGACTTATGGTTTACCCCAATTGACACCGCTATTTCTGGATTCATCATGGGAGGCGTAAGAGCCGGCAAATTCGCGCGGATCTGATATTTAGCCCGAAGGCCATTAAAAACATCCAACGGGACACCATTAAGCAAATGGTGTTCCCATCTATCCGCAATGCTCGGATGAATTCGCGGAGCCGGTGGCGGAGGTATGGTGGGGTTATCCCCCAGGACCATAAGCACCTGAGGATCCAAACCGGCGTCAGGGCCTTGCTCCGGGACCGTATCTCCCGCAGGTGGGGTAAATCCTGCAAAATCCGGAGATCCCGACGTCAAGCGGATCTCAGGTGTGATCGCTCGCCAACGTGGGTATATGGGGCGGAATATAGGGCCCTTCATCACCCAGAGCACCGTCAAGGTCCGAATCTTCCGCGGAAATACCGTGTAGTGATTCTCAATCGGTATCACGGACGATATGCTCCCCAAATTCTCGATTTGGGTGAGTTCTCTGCGAATGACGATCGGAGTTGACGGGATGCACCCCAAATTCACGATCTGGGTGGGCATCCCATGAATCTCTACTATAAAAATGCGGTCTCTCGATGAAGGTAACCTCGCGTCTCCTGGGTGATCGGGATCGTGGGCGATACCTCCAACCCGAAAATTCGCCGGGATCTCGATCCAAACGAGTACAGATATATCGAGGTTCCTCTTCATCACATTCGACCTCCCCTCGAGATATCTAGGCATCGTAAATTGGGTTGAGAACGTTGAAGACGGGACCATGCGGTCGCCGTGGAGACCGCGGACGAAACATCGTGAGAACGTCGCCCCACGAAAATCCTAAGCATCGAAAATATCTCAAACTGATAAACAACAGTCTTACCTTGACGCAGCAAAACGCAGAAAAGTAAAAACTTGCCTTAAATCTGAGAAATGGTCACAAAAAGTTCAGAAAAGACGGACTAAACAACCTGTCGAAAAGAAGCCAAAGATTAAGTGAAGATGCTGCGGGTGAACGCCAGTGCTGCCAACGGCGCGGGCCGGCCGATGGCAGAGCTTTCCGTGGGGGTGCAGCCCCACAGCGAAGTTTCGTCTTTGGCGGGAGATTTGAATTTCTCTAAAACAGGCTGTCGAAGGGTAGTCCAGGGAACTACTACATGTAAACTTTCTCAAGTGTCCCACAGATATAATCAAAAATAAGTTGTAAAAAAAAAAATTAAAAACATGAGCCCAAGATTTTGGTGGCCAAAATTGGTGTAAACCATCAAAAATAGCTATTTCAATTATTGCAGATGCAAGAAATATTAAATGAACAGCCCACATTTATGTGGGTATTTACAATAGAATGATAAACCCATTTGACAAGGATTTTGCAGCGTTTTGTTTCTTAATTTTATAACACCCCCTCACCAAAATCTTCGTTTTTCCGTACACAGTTCGGGTCCCCATTTGGGAATACATTTCGGTCCTAGTTGTGCTCCTAAGCTCGGCAGCCCAATCGGAATACACCTGAGGGTGTTATGGGTGACAAATGGGTGTAAAAATAGGGTTTTCCCAGTTTTTTTGGTTTATTATTTCAATAATGAACCTTTGGAATCGTTACGAAAAAAGAAGAAAAAAATGGTTTCCGTTTCAAGGGAAGTACTTACATAGAATCCGAAATGGAATAAAAAAATTTCTGTACGTCCGCCGTACTTCGCACTTCCCTCAGCTCCCATGAACCGAATAAATTAAATTTGGTTTGTAGGTCCCATTTGGGGTCTAGTTGGTCCTCGAAGCTCGGCGTTACCGTCAGTGAAAAATAGGGGTTGAAATTTTCAGAACGCCGTAGCTCGAGAACTTTCAATAGAAGGTTATGGTTTTTTTAACGTTTTTAAATTGATCCTGAACTAAAGAACTGTTTGAGACCACCCGGAGCATTGTACGACCAACCGTTCTTTTGCAGTAAAAAGCTTCGTCAACATGATAGTGAATCAAACGGAATAAATCCGGCCCAGATATTGCTAGGGAGCACCTGATTATAATCACGGATGGCTGTATGAAGTCGAGTTGGTTGTTCTGTGATACTATGATTCATTTGAAAAATGAAGGATCTTCTGGATTTTGTTGATAGGTACTTTTGCAACTTGAACAAACGTTGAAGTATTATTGGGGGACCATTACCCAACGGTAAATTATTACACAACGGTGTATCATACTATCTACGTAGAAGGTGCACTTATACAGGTAAATTATTACACAGCGGTATATTATTTGCCTTGTGCTTCATGATTAACTACAAATAAAATTGATGATTGAATTATTGAATCCCGCGCATTTATGTGAAACTTCAATTCCGGGGCCGTCTCCAGTACTCGTTTTAGGGTTTTCCTGGGGTGAGCTCGAGGGTATTGACCACAGAAAACAGTGATCTACGCAAAAGGGGCATCTAATAGGTAAATAATAAACCTTTGTGTAATAATTTGCAGCGTTTTGCTTTTAGTTTTTAGTGAACATGTGAGCTTGTTATGTATCGTTTTCCATGTTTTTTTAGGGCGAGAAGACCGAATATGGAGTTGATTTTGACCAAAGGTTGAAGAATTGAGGTTGTAACGAAGGTTGAGCTTCCAAAATCCTAGGAAATTATCTGAGGTCACTATGAATTGGTGTAGTAATACTAAAAGTAGTTTCAGCTGGTGAATCGAGACAATTAAATGGACTATCAATACGATCAAAGATAATAATTTGTAAAAAAAAAAAGCCTAATTCGTGTTTTTGGGGGCCAGAATTGGTGGAACCATTAAAAATAGCTGTTTCAGTTATTGCATATTGATGAAACAATAAATTAACAACCCACATTTCTGTAAGTATGTCCAATGGAATAATAGACCCATGTGACAGGACTTTGCAGTTTTTTTTTTGTTTTTTTTTTCATATTCCAGTCCAGTCACTTACTCTTGGGAAGGAGGAAAACTGATCAGCAAGGACCCAGAGTTCTATTCCTTTGTCGTCACCAAGGAGGAGTACTACGAAGAAGGCCCAATAATTTTGATGGAAAGATTCGACGGAGTGTCTTAAGGCTCCATGTAATTTCATCTAGGTATTATGTTTAAATAAATGCTAATAATTATTATCCATGTCTTGTGTTTCACTACCAACTGTTCAACAAACGTCTCAAGCGAGTCGTTTGCACTTGAAATATCTGTTTTGTATTCTGCCTAACTACTTGAAAACGTAAAAAATTGTTTTTTTTCGCTGTTGCACTGATAAGTCAAGGCTTTTTGATGAGTATTGTATGTATATAAGAAATGGTTCGGAGGTCGATGATCGACTTTTCAAAGAAACTTAATTGTACTTTACACACTTTATAACACTTGGAAATAATATGGGAGAGAAGGTAACTATCAAAGTCAAAAGCCGTTTGGAGGTGAGGTTAATGAAAACTGAGATGCTACTTTAGCAATCAAATAATTAAACGAACCACTCACCATAAAGGAGAATCTATAGTTGGAAGGATTGATCCTTTTGGGTAGATTATAAATGATGCACATGAAACTGAATTTAAACGAAATGAATATTATATTTGAGAACTTGCACAAACTGTGAAAATATACGGATCATGAAAGAGGCGACAGCGTCAACGATACGGAAGCGAATGAGAGTAGGAGTGGGGTTAGCAAACCCCACCGCATTTTCTATATAACAGTAGTGCCAACTATACAGCTCATAAAACATATGATCCTTACATGAATATACGAATAATATAACAGTTCATAGAGACAATATTACGTTTATGTTATATATATATATACATGTAGATTAATTCTGAGCTATACAATATATTTTCTATTCGATTCGTTGTACACATAGTGTAGAATAGAACAAATGCTATGGATACTTTGTGAACTCTGTTCCATAGAGGAAGTGCTCATGGAGGCATCTCATTTGAAGATCCTATTTCAACACTCCCTCCTCTGCAAATGACGAGGCCAATGTGACAGGACTAGAAGCTGTTTCAGTAGCAAAGCACACAGAAACGACACACGTCCTAATGTCACACCAGAGGTCCAACATATTAGCATGGAATGATCAGTACCAGCGGCAAGATCATGAGTCTGAATCCGATACTAATGTAGTTGCGATTCTAAATTGCAGGTTCAAAAGAGTTTTCTAATACATTTGCCTTACAACAAAAGGAAGTCATTCAGCTCACATAGGTTCCCTACTAAGATTCTAGAAATACAATATAAAACACAACATATATCATATTAGCAGGGAAGAATTGCCTGAACTAGTTTTACACTGAATTAATGCACAATCACAAATTGACCCGCGCACATCGAAACACAACATCGGAGACACATGTAGCTGAGGCGTAGAGCTGACAGGCGACGATACTGATGATACGTGGGTTGAACTTGATTGTGATGACGTGTTGAAGCATAATGATGAACACGTAGAGGTGGACAGCAGCGACGATTCTTTGGCCAAATTAGGCCCATGGCTCTTGTTCCCCTGAAACAATTACATCACAGCATTAATTCAAAGAATTTTTCACGAGGCAGAGCTTTGGTAAAACAGTCAGCAAGTTGTTCCTGAGATGATGAAACCCATTCAATATGGACTTCACCCTTTTTTTTTTTTTTTTGAACAGGTCATGGATAAAATGTAGAGAGAGCTTGACCACATGTTTAAGGGTCTTGGAGTCATTCGTCATGGCGACAGCGATAGCTGGAGCACAGTCACACCTCAACGTGGGACGCATGTCAATGCCTACAAGAAACTCACATAGGGTCCGTACACTTGTGATCTCCTTGCGCGCCTCCGACATGGCTAAGTACTCAGATTCACACGTTGAGAGGGCCACATGTGTCTGCTTTTTCGACCTCCACGACACCAGATCACCAAGAGACTTAATCATGTATCCTGTACTTGACCTACCATTGAGTGCGTTAGTACCCAATGAGGCATCTGAGTAGGCAACCAGACTCTCGGTTCTCCCAGTATACATGATACCCAGAGACACCGTTCCTTTAAGATATTTCAACATTTTTAGGACACACTTCCAATCATTCAGAGTATATCCTATTTGTTTTCTACTGAGAAAGTTGACTGCAAAAGAGATGTCTGGTCTCGTTCCATTTTGGATGTATAAGAGAGCACCTATTACTTCTCGATATGGAACATCTGGAGATGATTCCGAGTCTGCAGTCGACTCTAATTGAGCACCCAACGTGCATGTTGTGGGCGACATGGGAATTTCACTGATACTTTCTTCTGGGTGTAGGAATTTGTCTAGTAAACTCTGGATCATGGTTCTCTGGTGATTGAACAGCTGTTTACTTGACACATTCCTAACGATCTCAAAACCCAAGAATTTTCTAGGATTTCCCAAGTTCTTAATTTTGATTTCTTTCTGTAAAGTCTGAATAACATCCAAGGCCATTTGATTATCATTGGACGCTAGAAGACAATCATCTACGTAAATAATAATCAAAATATACTTTGGGCCTTCTTTCCATTTGAAAATGCATGTTTGAAATGGATAGACTACAAATCCTAACTTAATTAGGATGCTGCTAAACTTTTTATACCATAGATTTGGCGAGACTTTTAGGCCATACAAAGATTTCTTGAGACAGCACACATATGCCCCTTTCAAATGAAATGGTGGATCAGCAAGTTCCTCGACACCTTCAGGGACCTGCATGTATACAGGTTTTTCAAGAGTCCCATGGAGGAAAGCTGTAGTCACGTCAAGTTGATGAAGATGTAAACCAAGCTTGTTCACAACAGACAAGAACACTCGAACATCACAAAGACGTGCCACCGGAGCATAAATTTCAGAAATCAGATACTGATTGGTATCAGCGAACCCTTTAATAACTAGGCGGCTTTTGTACTTATATGAACCGTCAGGTTCTACTTTTAGCGAATTTTCGAAGAAAAGGAAGCTATTGTTCTCGGTCCAAAATTTTTAAAACTCGAATTTCCGAAAGATTTTTATACCAAAATCCGTTTCAGACCATCCTGAATTCACTGCCGAAAGACACCAAAAATTATATGTATATATATATTATGTATATATATATATATATATATATAATATATTTATATATTTATATATGTATGTGTCATTCCAGACGATAACTCTCGAAAGAATTGAGATAAAAAGTTCAAATTTGCACGAAAAATCTGCCTTGGCAATCGACAGGCTAAGTTCGAAGATGGGCAAAATCGGGTCACTCTAAGGGGGAGTTTTGGGGAGTTTTAGGGGCGGAAAATTACCCATAAATTCCCAAAATGAAAAAGTTTGACAAGTGACACCTCATTTTAAAGGTTTTTGTACGCTGAACGCGATGGTGAAATCAGAATTGCGATATCTCATTCCATTCTCAAACTGGAGCACTTTGAAGATGAGGAACGTGGTTATTTCTTGAGATGTTCTTCCTGGTTCGTCTGCTCTAATCTGATAACGGAATGGGATATCGCAATTCTGACTTCACCATCGTGTTCAGCGTTGGAAAATCTACAAACCGAGGTGTTACTCGGCAAAAAATGGAACAAAAAATTTGTTACGTATCCAATACCTACAACTCTTCTGGTATTCAAAACATTTTTGATTTCCCCCCCCCCCCCTTCCACCCCAAATTTTACTTTGCGTAAAACTACTCCTGTTTTAATTTTGTATGGTATCAAGTTGGGAAAACATTGGCCGAAAATCAATTTTCAGAAAATTTAGGCGGAGGAGGGAAGATGCCGAAAACTTCGAAAATTCGCTCTTATAGCCATGCTGCATGACTGTGGTTTTTTTTCTCTTATGTACCCATCGAGATTTAATTACCTTGGTACAGGGTGGAAGACTAGACTTAGGGACAAGTTCCCAAGTACCCATTTCCTCTAGTGATTCAAGTTCACTACGTATGGCCTCCTCCCACAGATCCCTATCCGGCGCAGCCATAGCTTCCCGGTATGAGAGGGGCTCTACATAATCTGATGGGCCACCCTGATTCACTGCGACCAAGAGGTGTGGTTTTTCAACCTGCCTCGAGGCTGAAGATTCCCCAGATTGGGAATCTGTGCCTGGCGAATCTTCAGGTGCCTGTTTCGCTGATTCCAGTCCCTCACCCATGTCAAGAATCTCCGCAAGTGGCCTTGGATAATCCTTTATTCTGTCCCCATACACTATGGTTTCGATACATTTTACATCACTAGAATTTACAAGAGTTTTATGTTGCTCAGACAAAATCACAAACCCCGTTTCATTACACTCAAGCAAAAATCCCTTTTTAGCATTTGGAGCAAATTTAGTTTTATTATTAACATCCACATAGTGTACAAGGCAGCCAAAGCGTTTCAGTAACTTGAGGCTAGGTGGATAACCCTTGACAAGTTCAAAGGGACTTCGAAACAAGTTTGAGGAATGAGGCATGTTGTTATAAACAAAGATAGAATACTTGAGAGCATGTCCCCAGAATGCATAAGGCATTTTAGCAGAAAGCAGGTTCACTCGAACTTTATGTTTGATTTCTTGACATACTCTTTCAGCGCACCCATTTTGCTGAGGAGTATGTGGCTGAAATGGATCCCAAATAATTCCCTCGTCAGACAATAGCTTTTTCATATCAGAAGTTTGAAATTCCAGACCGCGATCCGATCTGAGCTTAAAAACATTTTTCGTTTGGGAGGTTATTGATTCTATTTAACGGAGGCACCTTCCAAGAGCCACGTGAACCTCTTTCTTATTTTTCATTGAATATGCAAAGACATAACGCGAATGGTCACAGACAAAAATCACAATATAGGAATCCCCAGTTGTAAAATTAGAAGGACTGATTGGGCCCAACAGATCAGAGTAGAGAGTAGCAAAGGACTTTTCAGCCCTGTGCCTACGTTGGGTATGAGGTCTCCTGACGGTATTTGCCTGGTGACAATCTTCACAATTAGAGATGGCATTAATTTGTAACTTTAACATTTTTAAGTTCAGGGAGAAACTTCTTAGCTGCTTCGAGGTACTGTTTGGAGGCATGATTCAAGCGAATATGCCACAATATGTCAGAATTTTGAAGTGAACTATAGATTTTATCTAAATTATGCTATCGAATCTAGCAATTTTGAGGTCAAGTGAATCTGGTTTTTCCAGGGAAGCTGGCCCATGTTTCTGTGGCTTTGGTTTGACAAGGTTATGTTCATAATGCTTCTCAGCTCTTCTCCCTCCCAGACTTGCAGTGGACACATCGGATTGAGGCAATTATGAATCACTCCCTCCCATTAAGTCACATGTAGGGGGACTGCAAAGGTGGTCTCTCCCTCCCACTGAATCAAATTGTGAACCCGAATCTAAAGGAGCAGTAGAACTGCAAGGCTGATCCTGAGAAGCCGAGAGACTGAGACTCAACTTTAGTCTCTTAGATTCCAGGGCAGTACACTGCAACCCAATTCGCTTCGTAGAAGGGGAAACGACTGGCAATTCAATCCACCAGAGATTGTCACGAAAATACCCAGTTTTTATCACCGTGTTTGAGGAGGGTTGAATGAATTCAACCTTGTCTTTTGAGAACACAACCTTTGGCCCAGCTTGAGTAACCTTACGAACTGAAAACAAGTTTGATGAGAGACAGTGTACAGAACATCTTTCAACGTAGATACTTGGCAATTATTTAGAAATTCGAGGTCACCTCGATAATTTACAGACAGGTCAGCACTATCATTACTATTGGCACATTTAAATATACGAGTCGAAGGCAGACGTTGAAAGTTGACCAAGTGGGCTTTATTTGATGTCAAATGCTCTGTACATCCCGTATCCATAATTGCTTTGAAACATTGCTCACCTTCAGATAACTGGAGGACAGCGCCCTGGCCGTTGCGCTCACTGACATAATTGAACGTGCTGACCACCTGCCCCTCCTCGTCTCCCATGGTGACCCAGACCTGCGAGTTGTCGTCACCTTCAGAGGAACCGACAATCACGAAGACAGAGTCTGGGTGTCCCCTAAATTCTTGAGCCAGATGTTTAGCTTGACCTAGGAGCATCGTGAAAAGCTTCGGTTTTCTGATTACCGACGATGGCTTAGGTCGATTCGGAAGCGAGACTGCATTAGTATTTTTGGGGAAAGGCTTGGAATTTTTAGGACGTTTGAGGAGCGTAACTAGGTTGGTCTGGGGACTTGAAAAGTCTTTAGCAATATGCTGATTCGAGATGCGACAGTTAAAGCAAGTCTTATTGGCTTTGAAGCTGTTTGCCCTGGTATGACCCGTTCGGCGGCAGTAAATACAGTACCCCGCTTTTCCCTTGGAACTTTTGAATCGAGTGTAGCTTTACCCTTGGAGCCTTGGTAAAACCAGGGATTGAGCCACCTCGTGCGACGGCACCCTTCCCACCCCTTGATCCACCTCGACCCCTAGTGGAGGCAATACGGCTCCTCATCAAGCTGAAGCTCGAACCCCCCGAGGATGACTGCTCACTTCTGAGTTGCTCCTCTAAGAGCATGTCACGAAGCTCGCCCAGAGAGAACTTGAAGTTCAGCCTTCTGGTATGTGACAGTCTCATCGATTGACAACTCAAAGATAGTCTTGACATACTCGGGTGTCAGCATGTCAGCATTGATGCTGATGAGTTTGTTTCTAATCTCGTCGAACCTACCGAGAAACCCAACCGCTTTTTCACTTTTCGGGTCGAAATGAATTGAATTAAATTGAGTAACGAGTCTTTTCAACTGAAATTTTGAGGAGGGATCACAAGTATTTTGCAACTTGTCCATGATGTCTTTGGGATCACGAAGATCCTGGACTAGGTCTTGAAAATACTGGGATAATGACTCAAAAATAAAATACCTGACCTTTTTCCTGGCAGTCTCTCGATCACTTACTGAGAAATCGCCAGGAGCAGGTTCAGAAGGGTCGAGCACGAAGATGCAGTCCTGGGTCTCAAGTTGACCAACCACACTTCTCCTCCAGTACTTGAACTGATCCTCTTTGTCAAGCTTCTTGTCCCGAGGACGAAGTTTCACGGCATCAACCTTGCATATCCTGTACGGCTCCTCCCGAACACGATGCTCTGAGTGACGGTCAGAGTGCCGGACAAAATAGTTGGGGTTATGCTTCCGAGGACCACTGGAAGAATCAGAATGAGAAGTGCCGCAGTCTAATTGATTCCTAACTTCCTGACCGGAAGGTTCCTCCACTTCCATGGTGGAACCTTCGTCCATAAGAACAGAATGGGATACCAGGGCAGTGGTGGCGAATAGACCAGAAGGACTGGAGGAAAACGGTCCATCTAACGAGACGTCATCCGCGTCATAGTCCAAGTCAGATTGGGACATATTGATACCTGTAGAATATTTCAGTTGACAAATCCGCAATTTCCTTTCTTTACCAAATAAGACATAACCTAAATGCTATTTATTGAGACACCAGGGTGATTAAATGAATGGATAGAAACATACATGTCATGAAAGATTCATTGTTTCATGAATAAGAATCTTGGTTCAAATACATACTAGGAATATATCCAATCTCCTGTGAAAGGATTCAAAATCGGTTGGCCAACCTGTTTCTATAGATAAAAATAGCATGATTCAAACTAAAAGAGGTTATTTCAAAAGTTAATTGGTAAGATCAATATGTATATTATTTTCCTCCAGGATCAAACGACACTTGACTCTCCAACGAAATCAATCTCATATTTAAAACAAAATAATTCATTATTTTGAGATGTAACTTAATTTCATGGGGGTGCACTCCCCGAAGACTAGATATCCGATTTGCGTGATTTTCCGTCATAAAGAAAATGAGATCTCCGACCCCTATCCCATTCAGTTCCGATGTTACCCATAAGGTACACATCGAAACGAAACAACCCGTCCCCTCTGTATTCACTGAGCGAGCCTCGGGTTCGAACTGAGATGTGTTAATCCCAAAATTGGGCACACCTGGTTTCTCACTCCGGCTACCTCAGAAGGGATGGAGTAGATAGGGGCGGTCCCGAATGAAGTTTCCGAGACTAATTCGAGCCCTTGGCATGATTTCGGTCTATCCGTGATCATAAATCGAAACAAATTTAGTTGCGATCTTCTCTGTGCCTCAATCTCTTGGATTGATTCAGAGGACCTTAGCTCCTGGGTCCAGCCCGATTCACATACCCCGTTGAGTTGCGGCCTTTGAGACTGTGCTGGTGATAAGATCCCGATCACAAAGCGGGCACTCAGTCACTCGAGGTACCCTATATGTCGCCAGGCGAGGTTCTAATGTGCACTGTTGATCCGAGGTCGAAACTAAAAAAAAATTGTGCACGCCAAGATCAACCTTTTCCTGACTTGGGCTAGCGATTCAATATCTATCGCGCAACTCGGCGCCTGAATTTCCTGTCGGGAGCAGGAAAGTTCAGACTTCGTCCACCACGCTGGAGACAGAGAGCTATCCGGCAACGAGCTCGAGTACGGCTCACAGAAAGCTATCGGCGTCCCGATATTTGCTCTATCACGGATACTAACCGACACAAACTCTTTCGGACCGAAAAACCCAAAAAGAATGAAGGAAGTCTACAACGACGTCGATCTACGTTGATTCGGAGCAACTCCTAGTGACCTGGTTGGGGAAATCTAATTTTCGATGTATTTATCGAAATTACTCGAAGAGAAACCGCGGCCATCTTCCGACGCTTGCGATCCCCTGTGTAGACTCGGACGCTACCTAGCGGGGAGGGAAAAATAGACGCCAGGAGACCGATTACACGCCAAGGCTTGATAGAAAATTCAAACGATCTAATTTTCTTCAGTTGGGCTTCTGGATGGAAATGGATATAATTTCAACGACCTGACCAAAAGCAATAAAGACGGCGTTGTCACGATATCATATCAAAGTCAAAAGCGGTTTGGAGGTGAGGTTAATGAAAACTGAGATGCTACTTTAGCAATCAAATAATTAAACGAACCACTCACCGTAAAGGAGAATCTATAGTTGGAAGGATTGATCCTTTTGGGTAGATTATAAATGATGCACACGAAACTGAATTTAAACGAAATGAATATTATATTTGAGAACTTGCACAAACTGTGAAAATATACGGATCGTGAAAGAGGCGACAGCGTCAACGATACGGAAGCGAATGAGAGTAGGAGTGGGGTTAGCAAACCCCACCGCATTTTCTATATAACAGTAGTGCCAACTATACAGCTCATAAAACATATGATCCTTACATGAATATACGAATAATATAACAGTTCATAGAGACAATATTACGTTTATGTTATATATATACATGTAGATTAATTCTGAGCTATACAATATATTTTCTATTCGATTCGTTGTACACATAGTGTAGAATAGAACAAATGCTATGGATACTTTGTGAACTCTGTTCCATAGAGGAAGTGCTCATGGAGGCATCTCATTTGAAGATCCTATTTCAACAGTAACTTTTGCTACGAAGTCTGAAAACGAAAAAATGTAATGAGTCCAGGGGGAGCTTGGAGGACGCGGATCTTCCACTGGGGGGAGAAAAAGCAATTTGGCATTTTTTTAAATAGTGTAAGCGAAAAGTGGGCGCATAACTCCTCCATCCGTAGAAAGAAAATACGGTGAAGAATTTGAAAATTCCAACGGATTTTCTAGGCTGTGGGTTGTTGAACAGTTGGCTTCCTTTTGTGCATATAATTATGACAGTAAAATATAAAAGGTAAATGACATCAGTACAACATGCAATGTTAAGGTCCACACACGAGGTGTTGCAATATTTACAAGATGTTGTTTTGTAGAAGTCAGATGTTGCATAAGTACGTTTTGAAACTGTAAACTCTTCAGTTTTAATTTCAACCCCGGTTCTTTTTGCATTTGAAAATTAGGATACTTACTGAGGAGAAAAGCTTGACCATAAGTTTCGCTAAGGTCTGGTTTTTGTAAATTACTCTGCTAGTACCAGGTTTCAACAAATGGGTTCCTTTTATTGTCCGGACTTGCACATCATTCTCGGAAATGATCTTTGTTTGTTCCTCGAAAGGGAATACCAAAAAAAAACCAGATTAATCTCTTCTAAATACTCCATGTTGGTTGTTACGTAGGTTATTGGAATTAATTATTAGTTGCACTCGACATAAGTAAGTAGGTACTTCCTTTCTCACAATTATTTTTCAATAGTTTTAGTCCTATATCATTTTTTGGTTTCAACTTTGGTTTCTTGTGAAGTTCATTTGTAATTATATCTAGTGGGACACTTGAGAACGTTTGCATGTGGTAGTTACCTGGACGACCCTTCTATAGCCGGTTTTTAGAGAAATTCGAATCTCCCGCTAAAGACAAATTTGCTGTGGGGCCGCACTCCCAGGGAGCGCTCTGCTATCGTCTGGCCCGCGCCGTTGGCAGCATTGGCGTCTCCCGCAGCATCTTCACTCTGAAAGATGGAACCCAGCAACTGCCAGCCATGTCCAAGATAATGGGGTAGGGTGTGGAGGGTCCTAAACGTTCTCAATTGTCACACTAGATATAATTACAAATGAACTTCACAAGTTCGTTTATTCATCAATTATATCAGTTGTACACTTGAGAAAGTTTACATGTAGTTTGTTTAAAGAACCAACCAAGCTAGGCAGTTGCTCTAGGGAAAAATGAGAAAACCAAAAAACCCAAGCCCGCAACTGGTCCGTGAGACCTGACAAGTATAGACACACGAGTGAGTGCCCAAGCCATCACTCCTTGGACTCCTCCTCTTGGGCCTAGCTAGTCTTCTTTCTGAAGTAATACCTGAAATATACCGCAGTGTTTAATGCTTCTGCCTAGTTCCTTTCACTGAGGTCTGCTTTTTGCACCATGCACCTTACTTTCTCTACTACAGTTTTATTAACTCTCTGCAGCTCCTAGCTGTTCTGGTGTATAAGGCACTGTAGTTTGATGCCTTATTCCGTGTTGCTTTAGATAGTCCGTCAGTGTGTTATTAACGTACTCTGAGCCGTTGTCTGTCCTAAGAACTTTGATTTTTATTCTGGTCTGATATTCCAGTAACTCTTTGAATTCTCACAAAACTTTCTTCACATCACTTTTCTGTTTGATGAAGTAGGTACGGAATCTAACTTTCGTGGTTGAATGTTGGTGAGAACTTAAGTTTACTAGAGGAGTGATCCCTGGAGGGACTCACGACAATTAGAACTGACCACATTGATCCGTTCGCACTTGGTCTTCTTTGCTACAAATTTGAAGACTCCAGCATCAAATTTTCCTTGTAACAGAATTTTTGCTTTAGTCTTGGCTTGAGCATCCATTATCTTGCAGCCCTCATCTGAAAAAACAACTTTCAGACCTTTCTCTACCAATTTTCGACTACAGTAGATTTGTGTTGAGATCTGGGCTGAAGAAAACATCTTGGACGTCAAGTTTTCCTTGGACACCAGGCGAACACTGTTCAACTGTTTAACACCTTTTTGCTAGAACTTTATTGTCATTCGCCATCTTAATTTCTCTTTCTACTGGTCGCTTATTCCGTGGCCAGTCATTTCTCATGGTGAAATGCGAAGTGGCACCAGAATCAATTATACAATGATCTTCGTCCAGAGTCACTAGAGCTAAGGCCATTGACGTTCCTTGCTGACCAGCATCTTTCTTCTTAGTTTTGCACTGAGCTGCAAAATGTCCTTTCTTATTGCAAGCATAACACTTGGGCACAAAGCGATTCTTCTTTGACCTTTCTTCACGGCTAGAGCTTTTTCATCCCCGGTCTTTAGAGTATCTTGTTGATTCAATAAGGTACGAACTAAATCACTCGTAATTTTAGCTCATGAACTTTCCAGTGCCATGATCATGGGCTGATGTTCTTCTCCCAACCCCTTTAGCACGACTACTCCAACAAACTCGTCTTCAAGCCCTGCACTGATAGCCACCAATTACAGAGAGAAACCAAGAATGTGATTGAGGTATTCTTCTATGGCTGAAAAATCCTTTAATTCCATCAAAAACAGTTGTTTCAGCAAACTCAATCGTCTGTGCAATCTCTTACTTTCGTAATTGGGCTCTAGCTTTACCCAGACTTCGTTGGCCGTTCGCTGACTTTTGACCACTGAATATAGAGACTCACCGACCATCAAACAAATTTTGACCGAGCTTCAGCTTCCTTCCTTGGATCAGTCTCTGTTCCTTCAACAACTGCCCACAGATTTTCAGCAATCAGAACATTTCCATACCGAACTTCCAGTTGGAATAATTCTCAGAACCAGGCAACTTTTTAATGTTTGGCATCGCTCCTAATCCTGACACGTAGGCAACACTCGTACCACCCAACATAGAGAACTCCAACAATGAGCAGATTCCAAGAGAACAAGAAGCGGAAGAGAAATAAGGATCCCTGAAAGTTTGTTTTATATAAATGATGCTTCGGAAGGATATAGTGATCTACTCCAATACCAATAGGGCTCTAACCCCCTGATCATCATACGTGGATATTGTAGACGCAGCTGAGGGGGGGGGGGGGGAAGGGTTAGATTCTGAAAAATAAAGAGTTTTAAGGACTCCCAACATTGCAATAGAGTTTTTCATTTCGTATTTAATTAGTTGCAATCCATTGCAGTACATCATCTTACTATTGTATTGCGACCATAGAAATGGATAAGATACGGCTATTGACATTAGGTGCCGCATCGATAGGCGATTTTCTCCCTTCCAAATGTGCATCATCTTGTGATCGTATTGTGACCTCAGAGATGGCTACTGTAGGGCTATTGACATTAGATGCAGAGTCGATAGGCAACTTCTTCCCTTCTAAATGGTGTTGGCGCCAAAAAGGAGGCAACAACCCCTTTGTCAGGCCCGAACATCCAGCTTGTCTAGTCACCTCATAAGAAAATCGACTGTTGTAGGTGAAGCATCATTGGAGAAGTGTTCCCCGTTGGGTGGAGTCGGCACAAAGCCCCATCAGGAAGGACTGTGTTTGGGTAAAGGCCGCCAGTGGGAACTGATGCCCACCCCCGCCTCACCATGTCTGATGCTGATGATGGCCAACGCATTATCCTGCCTGACGCCGATGATGGGTGAATGGGGACGACTACTCGATATGAATAAGCCGAGCGGCAGAGGACCCACATTTTCGTCAGTACAAAAAAGCATGCGAGAATTATGGAAGCTGGCAGACTCTACATAAACAGTACTTGTTTTCCCCATAAAAGAGTGCACCTTGGCACATGGAAAGTCCTAGGCTCTAATGTCGTCAATCAGATCGATGATGCCCTCATATAAAAACTTCATGCTTCTACCATAAATTGATATAAGAGCTAGGCAAGGTCCCAATTGGGATTCGGACCACTTCTTGGTCCAGGCACTGATCGTTATCGAATCACAAATGTAAGGAAGCAAAAGAAACTTAACCAGCCAAAATGGGATACTAGAAAGGTTCAGGATAAGAGCATGATAGAAAAATACCAGGCAGCTGTAGCTGAGCATGAAGACGATCAAAGCTTCCAGGCATGTCAGGTGGAGTCCAGGTGGAAGGGGATATTAAGCAGGCTGCTCAAGAGCATATAGGTGTGCAAAGGCCCTCAACGAATGACGGGTTCGATGAAGCATGTGAGACTGCGCTAATGCTGAAGAACCAAGCTCGAGCAAAAACAATCCAAAGTGGCACTAGAAGCAATAGGAATGCCTATAAAAATTTGAGGAGGAAAGCCAAGACTCTGATCCCGCAAAAGAACGAAAGCAGAAAAAGAGAGAAAACGATAAGTTGGAGGAGACAGAGAGGTTGGCTGACTGCAGGAATTTCTATAGAAATGTTAGATGGTTCCAAAAAGGTTAGCAACCTAAAACTAATGGGTGTAGAGACAGGGATGGCATTGTTCTCGATGATGAACAGCACATGATCAACAGTTGGTCAGAGCACTTCCGAGAGCTACTAAACAAAGAATCCCTTCCAGAAGAAGAACAAGATGAGAAATTCTATGGCCCACATCTGCCAGTTGAGGTGTCATTTCTAGCAGAACTTCAAAGCACCGTTGAAAAGCTCAAAAATAACAAGGCATCTGGAGACAATGGTATTGTCACAGAGTTATTTAAAAATAGGGGCGAAAGATTGGTCACCGCTTTCCATTCCCTAATTTCCCTGGTATGGGAGCAAGAGAAGATGCCAGAGGATTGGTACACAAGCCTGAATATCCCAATACATAAAAACGGAGATAAGCTCGATTGCAGCAATTATCAAGGAATGTCACTGCTGGCTGTGGCCTACAAGGTCCTATCCTTGATTCTCCTCAATAGAATCAAAGGATATACCGAGGATATTCTTGGAAATTACCAGTGTGGCTTTCGGCAAAGTAAAGGAACAGTGGATCAAATATTTATCCTACGAAAGGCAGCTGAAAAGTTTGTTGATCATGGTATTGATTTATACGTACTTCATTAGCAGACATTTGTCAATGTCCACCAAAATGAGGCTGTATAAATCCTTAGTCACGCTCTGAAACGTGGATTATGTGAGCCGAAGACAAAGAAAAACTGAGGGTTTTTGAAAGAAAGGTAATAAGAAGAATATGTGGAGCTGTGAACGACGGTGCAGGTTGGAGAATAAGAAGGAATGCGGAGATAGCCGAGATTCTGAAGAATGAGGAATTGTGCTGCACATCAGTGCAGGAAGGATCAAGTGGTTGGGTCACGTCGACAGGATGCTGCCAGACACAGGGCCAAAGATGATACTCGGAGCCAGACTGGAATCGAGGAGAAGAGGACAGCCAAGAAATAGATGGCTGGACCAGGTGCAGCAGGACCTGCACACCATGAATCACCTGCACACATGAAGAGGGTTGTGGGTGGAGAGCGGTATAAATCACCTTTGGATCGCAGACCTGCCTTGTCTGACGCCCGTTGGGGCCAACGCATTAATTATCCTTCCACACGCTGGTGCTTTTCACAACAGCCTTCTTCTTCCCTCTTCTTCTTCGACCCTCCCTGCACCTTACCCTCGGGGATGAAAAGTTTCCTTGGAAGCCTCCTCGGCGGATCGGAATATTGCAAAATCATCGCACAATCAAACCTCAACCAGTGAGCCTGGTTGAAGGATCGCAGATAATGGCTTTCATCTGCACCTATCGCAAAAATCGAACACAGCAACATGAGGAAATGATGTGAATGATAAATGAAGACGAAAATATAACTGAAACTGATGAAAACACCGTGTGAAGATTAAACGATCGTGAAAACTAGATTACGCTCCAAACGATCAAAAGAGAAGGCATCTACCGGTCAGTGAGCCGAGCAGCTGCTGCCAGCATAACAGACAGAAATCGCTTTCTTTTTACCTTCAAACTAAGCACAGAAAAGAGCTGCTGCCAGTTGTTAACAAATCTCTCCCTACCGTAATATATTTTTGTATTGTTATCATTCTTGAAAGTTTACTTTTAATTTGTGATAATTAAGTATTTGTTTTTGAGCCAATTGGGGGGGTGGTGGATGGGCGAATAATAATTATCTTTTCCGACGGCCACGTCGAAACTGAATTGTCAAAAGAAGGTACCCAAGCAATGAAAATTCGGAACTGTTTGAACATCTAGCAGTGGCATAGCCACTACCCCCCCCCCCCCCCCCCCCGTAGTTAAAGATGTTCAGTGGCTACACCACTGCTAGATGTTCAAACAGTTCCAAATTTTCATTGCTTGGTACCTTCTTTTGACATTTCAATTTCGGGGTGGCCGTCGGTAACGATAATTATTATTTTGTGAAGAGCGTACCTTGAGAACGATTAAAACCGACCAGTCTCATTGTTGAGCTGTCCATCTACCAGTTGTTCGTAGATTCCTTCCCAGTATCAGAACTCGCCCTTTAATGATACGAAATATTCGAGTGGATAAGGGCGTCCACACAAGGCCTCGTGACGTCACACCCCTTCCCACCGTGCGTGAGCACACCTCCTCTGTCTATAAGCCTTGTTTGGGGGTTGATACACTTTGAGTAGGACTTGGAAGGGATGATTTAATGACCATGTAGGGCTCAAATGGATACCATCCCTTATGTAGGATCTCCCATTCTCCACCAGTACTCTTTTGTCAACGACCAAACCTGGAGACCATAGATACTCTTTTGAGTCCTTCTTGAACACATGACCTCTTGGCTGTAGTGCGACTAAATTGTGGTCTCCAAATCGCTGATCTGTCACACCACTCCCTGACGGCTTCCTTATTTTTAATCAGAATGACCCTGTCTTTTACCCTATCTTTTTTAGACAAGTAATTTCCTTCTTAGCGTTTGAGAACGTGCAAGGAATTGTGGATATTAAATTTCGACCCATCAATAGAGGCATGCGAATGCATATTGTTTTTTGGTGTATTTCTCATAATTGAACTAAGTGGTAGGTAATTTCTCCCGCATCTCTTGCCTTCATTACATTTGTTACATTAGGTACTTCAGTTTTTTGCATGTTTTTACCACACTCTCAGCGAGCCCATTTGACTTTGGGTAATGTGGACTCTACATGATCAAACTTGCCATTCCTTAGCGAACCGACTGACTGTCTCAGACGTGAAAAATGCTAACCCATCTGTATAGAATTTCACTGAGATGCCATGTTGGGCGAAAATAGACTATGTTATATATAACTCCTAAAAAAAACACTCCCTGTAAAAAAACGCTGCAAAGTCCTTGTCACATGGGTTTATTATTCTATTGGACATACCTACAGAAAGGTTGGCTGTTCATTAATTGTTTCTTTCATGGGTAATAATCGAAATAGCTACTTCTGATGGTTTCCATTAATTTTGGCCCCCAAAACACAAATTAGGTACGCTCTTTTTTTTTCTTTTTTTTTTTAACTATCTTTGATCATTGGTAGTGCCATTTAATCGTCCTGAACCACGTCTTGACACTTTTTCCAGTGTTATTATACAAACTGATGGTGATTTCAGACGATTTCCCAGGTTTTTCACTCATAAAAAATCAATTCTGGGAGCTGAACATTTGGTAGAACTCAATTTTCCACTCTTTGGTCAAAATCGACTTCATATCCGGTCTTCTCGTCCCCAAAAACATAGAAAACGATATCTCAGAAGCTCATGTTACCAATATGTTGCTAAAACGTAAAAAGTACCTATTTTTACACACATTTTCACTCATAACACCCCTGGGTATATTCCGATCGGGCTGAAAAGTTTCGGGACACAACTAGGGCCCAAATGGAGCATGTGTGCGAAAGAACGATTTTTTTAGACCGAAAATGAAGCCTGTACACGTGATACGGCGGACGGCGTACGGCGGACGGACATTGCATTTTTGGAATCTATGCACCTTGAAACGGAAAAGAAAAAAGTTTGAGGGGGTGTTATAAAAATTTTTTGCTGAGCGAATACATAGGTGTATTATTCGCAGAATAATAAACCAAAAGATGCCAAGCTACAAAAGGTGTGATATCCAGGTTGTGCCAAGCACTGTGCCTAATAATCTTCCGTCCACATCCGACAGTTCATTTTCGACGTTAATTTTGAGGTATAGACTAGACTTAGCTAACAGGGTGAGGAGTGAGTTAATCTTTAGGAAGTGTGCTGCTTGGCCGGCCTAGTTACTGATCTATTCAGTTCCTACACGAAGGATTCGAAGCCATCAAAATTAATGATTCAAATTCTACGTGCCTACTAATCTTCCGTCCACATCCGACAGTTCATTTTCGACGTTAATTTTGAAGTGAGGAGTGAGTTAATCTTTAGGAAGTGTGCTGCTTGTCTGTCTACGACATATCAGGCACTTAGCATGTGAATCATTAATTTTGATGGCTTCGAATCCTTCGTGTAGGAACTGAATAGATCAGTAACTAGACCGGCCAAGCAGCACACTTCCTAAAGATTAACTCACTCCTCACCCTGTTAGCTAAGTCTAGTCTATACCTCAAAATTAACGTCGAAAATGAACTGTCGGATGTGGACGTTAGATTATTAGGCACAGTGCTTGGCACAACCTGGATATCACACCTTTTGTAGCTTGGCATCTTTTTTTACAGGGAGTGTTTTTTTTTAGGAGATATCACAAATTTTGAAAGGTCGCAAGTAAGTTTGGAGGGGGGGGGGGGGGGGGTGAGGTATTGTTTTTCAAGACGAGGAGACTGATTACCGATACCTTAGTTTGTTGTTGAACTTTGTGAAAACTTGTAATTTTTTGTGCTTCCAGTTGGATGTTGTTCATATAGTTGTGTGGGTACCTACTTACACAAAATAGTAAATTAAGTGAAAAGGAAGAGAGGGGGGGGGGGGGGGGAGACGACATTTTCGAACAAATGAGCACCAAACAGTTTCTATTTAGTGAGCCCTACATCCATGACAAGGTGTTGGACATTGGTGAGGTTAAGGGTTGATGGATCAGGTGCATAAACGACGCCAGTTACAATAGTAATGAAAATAATAATAAGAATGTGTAGGTACAATAACAAATTTACAGTAACATAAGTGCAATATGTAATTTATGTTCTTATATTTTAGTAGTAATATATAATACTTACAATGACATAATTACAATAACATATTGACAATAAGAACATAATATACAATAAGCCTGAATCAATGTGGTGCAACGACGATATTCTCACACAAGCAATGCTAAAAATGCTTGACACTTCACATTGGAAAGGGTAGACCTCCCGTTATTCGCCATGTCACTTCGGCGTTACCTACAGTTTTTAATTTTCGTTTTGATGGAAACACCCAAAATCACTTCACGCATTAACATGATGGTACTAAATTTCATAAAGATCGGTCTAGGGAAGAGGGTATATAAGTGGCGTGACAAAGAATGGGTGGAACAAACAAGCCCCCATCCCCCGGAACCCCCCCTTTGCTTGTGCGAAAACGGTTACAACTCCCAAAAGGTACTTCACCACGCCAAACCTGATCTACAAACCAAATTTCATAAACATCGGTCGAGGGGAAACGGTAGAAGTGGCGTGACAAAGAATGGGTGGAAAAAAAGCAAGCCCCCTCCCCCGGAACCCCCCCCCCCCTTTGCTTCCGCGAAAACGGTTAAAACTCCCAAAAGGCACTTCACCACGCCAAACCTGATCTACATACCAAATTTCATAAACATCGGTCGAGGTAAAAGGGTTGAAGTGGCGTGACAAAGAATGGGTGGAAAAAAAATGGGAAGAAAGTCACCAAACACGTATTTTGAGCCCTATTTTTCGCAGGTTTTCGAAACACCTACCGCTTCGAATTTGGTGTCAGGCGACTCAGGGTGTTTGCCCCACAAAATATATACGCGCGAATAAAATATAGAAATAACGGGGAAGGCCCGGGAGGGGGCCAAAGTTGGCCCGATTCTTCGCTCAGTGATATAAGGCTCTGGGGCAGCCGGGCGCGGGTTCATGCTTGGCATCGCTCGGCTACCGCCTCGCTTGATAATTTATTGTAACGCTCTTCATATAACCTGGAGTTCAGAATTCTTTCAGAATAACCGAGCATGCTACTTTGGCGGGCATAATGATATCAATCCTTTTTTGCGACTGAAGTGGTTTTCTTAGTAAGTAGGTGAATATTTACTAAACGGTTGTTCTCAATTTCAGCTCGTGTCGTGGAAATATAGTCAGTCTTCCACTGTTTTGGATCCTAAATTGAGAGCAACGTGTAAACAGGTGAATTTCAGAAACGGGAATATCCTGTACCTGTAGTGAATGGGGGCAAAGTAACTGTCACGAGTTTTAGCAGAGAGTCGTTAATTTGTTCTCTGCTCTACGCAAATTTCACGCTCAGTTTCATCTCAAGCTATGGCGCTACCACCACTGACTATCCGCTGCTCAATTCTCTATCTCCTAAGCCAATTTGTGATGAGTTCGGTGGAACAGGAGGACACCCTTTTTGAGCGTTTTGCCGTCAGAATCCCCAGAATAATTGGATGTAAGCATACCTACCTTCACATACGATAAATTGGCTAAAATGATCCTACCGTGAAGAGCCAAACTCTAACTGCACCTCGTAATAGTCCAACTAGTGCCTACTATTAATTTATATCTAATGATTTACGTAGGATGTTCATTCAGTTTGATATTTTGGTGAGCTCTAGTGTTTAACCAAAAAGAAGACTGAAATACTATAAGTACTGTCATACTTAAGAGTACATGAAATCATGATGTCACTACCTACTGTGTTTGATGGGATGAAGTTATGCCAGCTTGTAGAACTGAAACAAACTTCATTAAATCAAACGCAGTAGGTAGTTATTCGATTCGAATCTAGGAGAGTCTGAGAACGGAGACCCGATGACGCCACTTGCGCGTTGCAATGGCTAGATTAGGAAGGAACCCCCGGCAAACATCGACGTTTTGGTTTTGATTATTGACAATCAATTTCTACTCTTCGATACCTATTCTCTGATATATAAATGAGGTAAGTAGGTAGTACTTTACTTAGGAACGTAACCTACATTGCTACATTAGTTATTGTTCTTTTGCTTCCTCACTAGGTGTTAGTGGGAGTCATAACCCCCCCCCCCATTGACTCGAAAAGTTCATCGCAAATTAAAATTAAATCTTGAGAATGAACAATCACGAAAGTAACAAACATTACATTATTGTAGTGATTGAGGAGGAGACAGACAAGTCGATCGCTTGATTGAGAATGGTTAATTTATTGGTGGCACCTGGCTGTTTTATAGCCCCCTGACATGATCAGAGGTGGGTCGGGGGGTCCCCACTCTGAGAGAATACATGTCTACACATAGTGTAGGTTGTGGAGGAGCAGCCGATCACAACACTGCTCCCCCCAGAATTTAAGTTACGTTTAATTAAATTTTGTTCTTTGTGCCGTTGGTTGTCGGGCGTGGGAGGTGCGTGTGCTGGTTGCGGTGGTCCGTTGTGGCTGTCCGGGTGGCTGCGGTTGTCGTGGTCGGGGGGTCGAGTTCGGGGTGGTGCTAGCGGCGGTCGTGGCGATGGAGGCGGGATCGAGCGTGGCGGCAGTCGAGCGGTGTCGTCGCGGGCAACGCGGTGGCGTGCGCCGGCGTGTCGACGGAGTGCGGGGTGGCGCGTGTGGCGATGGCGGGTGTGCCAGCTTGGGGGACATCGGCCGTGCCGCGGGCGTGGCCAGGGGTGATGGCCCCGTGGGGGTGGTTTGCGTCCCCTTGTCCGTCGTCGCGAGGAGTGCCTTCGCTAGGTGCCGGGCATAGGTGGCTACGATAGCGGTGGCGGGCGAGGCTTGTACTCCAATGGTGTGCTGAGCGGGACGACGCGCCCCGTGTATGCAGCAGTCGCTGCAGGTGCCAGCGTACGGAGGGAGCTGCAGCGTCACGGTGTGGTGCGGGCTGGTGGTGACGCTCATCACGGGGGTCCCCGGTGCCGTTTTCGCGGAGATCGGGCGGATTCCGGGCGGTGGCTGCAGGTGGGATCCCGTGCGGCGTGGCGTGGCGTTTTTCCGGGGCCGCGCGTGGATGGGGATCGCGCTGGCTCTGGAGATGACCATTGCCTGGCGGATCGGGATGGGTGCCTGGTGGCCGGGTTTTGACCCTCTTGGTCAGAGCCGCTGGGGACGGCGTCAGGGCGAGGTCCCTTGCGAGCTGGGCGGTCGTGGGGGGTCTTGGCGACATTGTGTGTGAGTGGTTGTCGGTGCTGTTGGGCGTGCGATTTTATAGCCACAGCGGTAGGGTGGGGGGGCGGTTGTAGGTGTGGTGGCGGGGCCCGTGGTGTGCGTGGGAGAGGGGGCCGGCTTACACCGGTCGACGGACACTGACGGCATTTTGTGGTCGTCCGTGATGTATGTGAGGGTTTTACCGTCATTTGTGAGGATTTGATGGGGGCCGGTGTATGGTGGCTCTAGTTTCCCCCGCGGTGTGTCGACGCGTACGTACACATGGGTCGCTGTGAGCAGTGTAGAGGGTATGTAAGACTGTGTGTAGTGGCGGTAAGACTCGTTCGTGCGGAGGGGTACGGTTGTTGGTGGCGGCTGAGTGAATAAATCTCCCGGGAGGCGAGGAGTGGCTGAGAAGAGGCGTTGAGCCAGTGAACCGCCATCGGGGCCCGGGCGATTTCGTAGGCCGAGGAGGAGGCCGCTGAGGTGAGTGGCCCAAGTGCGGGACGTGGCGGTTGCGATTATCGCGTCGTTTAGGATGCGGTGTAGTCGCTCGACGAGGCCGTTTGCTTGGGGATGATACGTGTTGGTATGATGCACCTCCGTGCCCATTGATGTGCAGTATTTGTGGAAGTCGGCGGAGGTGAATTGTGTGCCCTGGTCGGTGGTGATGTGGGCAGGGGAGCCGTATCGCGCGATCCAGTGGGTGTGTAGGGCCGTAATTACTGGGTCGGCGGAAATGATCGATAGAGGGGCACATTCAAACCAGCCGTTGGCGCGGTCGATCATCGACAATATATATTTTTTTGTTGCCGAAGGTGGTAGTGGGCCAAAGAGGTCTATGTGGACGTGTTCAAGTGGTGCTGCATCGGAAAATTCGCCGAGGGGGGCCCTTATGTGTCGCGTCGTTTTCGCGCGGTTGCAACTCGGGTAGGGGCGCGTGAATAGTCGAATTGATGATGTCATGTTCGGCCAGTAGTATCGTGCCCGGATTAGGGCGGTTGTGGCTTTTATCCCGGGGTGCGTCATCCCGTGTAAGTGCCGGAAAACAGCGACGCGGAGAGGCGTCGGGACGTAGGGGCGGGGCGCGGCGTCGGTGTTATCACACAGTATTTCATGCCCTTGTATCTGGTGTGGCGTGAGGGTCATTGTGGTGATGTGTTCATCGGCGGCTTGTGCGTCGGCGAGTTGATGGATTGTGAAAAGGGTTCGATGATCGGCGACAGCGTGCGTATCGAGCATGTTAGCCGTCGGTGGTAGGCGAGAGAGATAGTCGGCGACGATATTTGTAGGGCCCTCGGCGTACCGGATGTCCGTCGTAAATTCTGAAATGAATCTGAGGTGACGGAGCCTCGTTGGCGGGGCCGTATTGGATTGGGTCGCGAGAGAGGTCGTTAGGGGCTTGTGATCCGTGTATATGGTTAGTGGGCGCCCCTCGATCTGTTGCCGAAAATGTACGATGGCGAGGTATATAGCCAATAGTTCGCGGTCGAACGCGCTGTAATTACGTTGAGCCGGGTTGAGCGTGCGTGAAAAAAAACCTAGCGGGCGTAGGTGCGATTTGTCGTTGAAGTGAAGTGCGGCGCCGACGGGGAAATCCGACGAGTCCGTATGAAGGACGAGTGGTTGGGTCGGGGCCGGATGGGCGAGTGTGACGGAGGTTTCGAGTAAGCGTTTAGCACGGTTGGCAGTCCACGTGAGCGTGCGTTTATCCTTTTTCCTCGCGTCGGGTGGTATCATTTCCACTAGGGGGCGAAGGGTCGATGCGGCTCGTGGTATGGCTCGGTGATAGAAGTTAATTAGCCCGAGGAACGTTCGGAGTTCGTGGACGGTGTCGGGTCGAGGGAATTTCTTTATGAGGGCCGTGCGTTCGGGTAGGGGTGTGATCCCGTCGGATGAGACGTTATGGCCGAGAAATTTGACTGACGGTCGGGCGAGCTGGCACTTGGCGGTGTTGATTTGTAGGCCATATTTGGCGAGGGTCTCGAGGAGCGTGCGTATGTGGGTGTAGTGTTCGGACGGGGTCGCCGAGGCGACCAGTATGTCGTCGAGGTAACAGTACACGAAGGGTAGGTTGCGTAGGACGTGGTCCATGTAGCGTTGCCACGTTTGCGCTGCGTTTCGTAAGCCGAAATTCATTCGTCGGAATTGGTAGGCGCCGAAGGGGGTGAGGATCGTTATTTCGGCACGTCGCGTTCGCTTATTTTACAGTGGAAAAATGCGCGGGCGAGGTCGAACGTGCTGTACACGGTGGTCCCGTAAAGAGTTGTCGTGAAGTCGTGTAGGTGCGGGACGGTGTAGCGATCCGGTATCGTGAGATGCTTCAGTGCTCTGTGGTTTCGGGACAATGTGTAGCGGACTTGACCACGGCGCTTCCGAAGGTTCAATGACCCTCGCCGCTAGTAATTCGCCGAAATGGGCCTTTGCTTTCGCGTAAAGGTCCGGTGATAATCGGCGAAGTTTCGCGTGACAGGGGGGTCCCTTCGTGACGATATGATGTTCTACGGGCTCGTCGCATGGTGTGTCGGAGGGTTTGTAGCCGTTGAGGAGGGCTTGAAAGCGGGGCTCGTTCGTTGTAATCGTGCAAATTGATTGTCCCGGAGGTACGAATTCTACCGTTCCGGTAATGAACCGCTCCTTGGCCGCGTTGATGAGTCGGGCGTTGGGTAGGTCAACGAGTAGGCCGTGATATGTCAAACAATCGGAGCCTAGGATACGTCGGCGACTGTGAACGTCCATTCGTACGGAGGAAGATCAGGTAGGTGCACTGAGGCGGTGTGTGTTCCGTACATTTTGATCTAGGTGCCATGGCGGCGTGTAGAGCGCTTGGGCGTGTGTGTTTTCGACGTAGTAGGGTGTTCAGGACGGTTGAAACGTCGGAGCCGGTGTCAACGAGGAATTGTAGGGCGGTACGCTTACATCGAATGAACGGCTGTTACGGCTGGTCGGGCCGCGCGTTGTCGTTTTCCGACGGTTTCGTGCGCCAGCTACAGGGGCTGCGGCATTTTAGCGCTCGGGGGCCCCATGTGCGGTTGGTAGAAACATGGGGTGTTTGTCGGGCGGCGAGTGGTCGGTGGTGGCTGCGTCGGCGGTCGCCGTTGGCGTCTGTTCTGAATCACTTCAACCTCTTCGGTGACGGTAGCCACACGAGGAGGCGGGGCGAAGGTTATGAGGCGATCGGCGAGCGCAGCGAGTTTCGTGATGTCGGGTTCGTCGCGCGCCGCTATGTGAAGGCGAATGCTGTCTGGAAGGGCGCGTATGAAAAGCTGCCGAACGAGCGGGGTCGGTGTGTCGGCCGGGAGTGCTCGAGTGAGTCGGCGGGCGAGGACTGACGGTAGTTCGTCGTCGGAAGCCGGTTGGAGTAAGGCGGTGAGCCGGGAACCATCGGAAGGTGCGTGCGTGGCTAAAAGGCGAGTTTTCAACGTCTGGTAGCTGTTGGCGTTCGAGGGGTTGAGGTCCGCGCAGAGGTCCGCTTGTCGGGGCTCGAGTGCGAGGAACGCGCGTGCGAACTTCGCGTGCGGCGTCGTGAGGCCTTCGTGTGCCAAGATGATCTCGAGTTGGGCGAACCAAACGTGCGGAAATGCGGGGTCGAACGGCCGGAGCTTGAGTATCGGCAGAGTCGCATCGGGGGTTTTCTGCGGTTTCGGATCCGTCATTTTCTTTTTCTTCGTAGGTGCCAGTCCGTTGAGGTGTCAGCAGGAAGTGTACGAGTCGCCGGCGTCTGGTTCGTTATATAGAAGACGGGTGGTGGGGCGAAGTAGCGGGGGCTCGCTGTGATCTCCGTTGACAGGGCTTCGGAGTGGTGGGGTTCGTCGCTGCGGAGGCAGTGCTCGACGCAGACGATCGGCGGGCGCTGAGCGGCGTTGTTCGCGTCGGATGGTCACCAGTGTAGTGATTGAGAATGGTTAATTTATTGGTGGCACCTGGCTCTTTTATAGCCCCCTGACACGATCAGAGGGGGGTCGGGGGGTCCCCACTCTGAGAGAATACATGTCTACACATAGTGTAGGTTGTGGAGGAGCAGCCGATCACAACAATTATAAAACAATAACAGGTTAAACGGTAAATCAAACATGATAAACAGTTAAATAATATTACGCTTATTTTATTACGAACGATATGTCCCAAAAATTTGACCCACTCTTTCTGACAAAAATGCTTATCGAAATAGTCCCTCAACGTCAGCATCCCACACTTCAGGTGAATAATACTGATTTTAGCCCTTGATACCAATATTGTTGACCCCCAAAAATCCTAATATTAGACCCCTATTCTCTGTGAAAAGCAACTGAAATGGTATTTTTCTGTCTTCACTCATCCTTCCATGCCACTTTCAGTGATTTTATATTACAATATCAATTTTAGCAGTTTTTACCAATTGTTGACCCCTAAAACTCGAATTTGACCCCCTTCAAATTTTTGAAAATTGCTTATCCTTTTGTTTGGCATTAAGAACATTTTGGCGGAATTTGGAATTTGTATCACGTAGCCAAGGTCAGATATCGTCTGGAGTGACACACACACACACACACACACACACACACACACACACACACACACACACACACACACACACACACACACACACACACACACATATATATATATATATATATATATATATATATATATATATATATATATATATGGCTACGTGATACAAATTCCAAATTCCGCCAAAATGTTCTTATTGCCAAACAAAAGGATAAGCAATTAGGGGCCACCAGGTATGCAACAGCCAGGAAAAGCTTGACGGTTATTTATCAGGGGTCGGGAGCAAGTTGGCAGAAAGGGGATACCCAAGACGACTTCTTGAAGACAGAATGGTTCCATCTCATATACCCTATCAGCACAGGCCACAGCCTCCGTCTGACCGAGTCCCCCTGGTCACCACATTCTTTTTTGGAGCTCAAAAGATGAATGGGATTCTGAGGGAACTGCAGCCTATATTAGCTTCGAATCCAGAGACTCGCGATGTGTTTGGGGAAATGCCTCGAGTGGCCTTCCGGCAGGGGAAGAATCTTGGTGAAATCTTGTCGCACCGGCACCCACGATCACAGCCCCAAGATTTAAGGGAACCAGGCCTACACCCCTGTCAACGGCCGAGGTGTAAGCTGTGTGAAATTGTCGTTGAAGACCGTCAATTCACATCGGCAAACACCTCACATTCTTACAGGTGCCAAGGCTCAGCAGAATGCCAATCAGCAAAGTGCGTCTATCAGCTCACCTGTAAGAAATGCACCGATGAGAGAGCGTTCTATGTTGGCAAGACGGAGACATCACTCAACCTGAGGATGAACAACCACAGAGCGTCTGTTCACCAACCCCAACGACGGCCCGTAAAGTTGCATGCTAGGTCACACAGTGCAACGTTCAATGAGTGCTTTGAAGTGAAGGTGTTGAAGAAGATGCCCGACTCAGCAAATGGCAGGTTGCTCCAGCAGTCGGAGCGCGCCCACCGATGGGTACTTCATTCTAACCAACCTCCTGGCCTCAACATAAATGATTGAGGGACAATCGCCATGATACAAGTGTCAAGGATTCAATTTGGAAGCGATGCTTTCATACTTCACATAAAATTTTTTTCCTTCTACCGTTTGACAAAGATTTCTTCGAAATATCAATCTATCACTCTTTCTCTTCTATCTGTGAAATTTTCTTAAAAACCAAGTCTATATATATATATATGTATATATATATAATATACGTATACATTTTGTGGTTAAAGTCTAAGGATGAAATCAGGATGATCTGAAGCGGATTTGCCTATAAATTTTTTTTTTTCTAAGCGTTTATTTTTATATAACAACTAGTTACACCATGTAGTTTTACAAGTAACTATCTAGTTATTTACTTCAACTATCTTTACGCATTGTTTTTATGGTGAATGTTCACAAGCAGGCACCACACTAATTTTTTACGTTACAACGTCAGCATCCGAGATCCAGGGGTTTGGTTCTTTTCAGACGCCGAACTTGTTGCGAATTGTCCAGTAGCTGAAGAGCTTCTATATTTGAGTGCACGTGAAGTCGGTTCTCGTTACGTCGTGCTGTTTTTTTAACGACATCTATGACGCTCTCCACGCGTAAGTCTCTGTGGAGGTCGTCGTTTCTAATGTACCAGGGAGCATTTACAATGCTTCTGAGCACTTTATTCTGAAATGTTCGAATTATTTTCACATTTGTTTTGGCTGTACAGCCCCATAGCTGAATTCCATAGGACCAAATCGGCAACAATACTGTCTTATATAACAGTACTTTATTGTGGGTGCTGAGTTGAGAGTATCGGCCCATCAGCCAATATAATTTTCTGTATTTAATTGAGAGCTCTTTCTGTTTCTTCTTGACATGCTCTTTCCACTTAAGCTTCGCATCTAGAGTCATCCCTAGATATTTTGCTGAGTTAGCATACGGAATGGTGTTGTGATTGATCTCCAATGGAATATTTATTATGGTTTTGTACGTGAAGTTGACATGTGTTGATTTTGTTTCATTCAGTTTTAGTCTCCATTTCTTCGTCCATTTATCAACTGCATGTACCATTAGTGACTGGGACGTCACATGTGTACATTAAATAAAGCAGAGGTCCCAGGACGCTCCCCTGTGGAACCCCTCCTTCAATTTTTTCCAGTTGAGAATATTCATCTTCTATTTTTACTCTGAAGTATCTGTTATCAAGGTAGGATTCAAGTAATTGACAGTATTGCTGTGGGAGCAATCCTTTTAATTTATTAATCAGCCCTTCGTGCCAAACCTTATCAATAGCTTGTGACACATCAAGAAAAACCACGCTGCATACTTTTTTGTTCTCTAACGCTCTCTCAATCTTATCCGTTATCCTATGAACTTGTTCAATGGTGGAATGTTTTGCTCTGAAACCAAACTGATGAGGAGGGATAAGGTTCCTGTCTTCTATAATCCCAATGAGTCTCTTCTTGAGGAGCTTCTCAAACAGTTTTGAGAGAACTGGAAGTAGGGAGATAGGTCTGTACGACTTGACATCTGTTGGCTCTTTACCTGGTTTCAGTAGGTACCAAGATGACCTCAGCAATCTTCCAGGGAAGTGGGACATGTTTCAGCCGAAAAGCAGCATTTATCAAATATAAAAGCTTCCGAAGGCCTATTTCCGGTAATTCTTTGATAACTTGACCAGTAATAAGATCGTAACCTGGTGCTTTTTTTGTTTTCAGTTCATGTTTAACGCATTCAGTAAGTTCCTGAAGCTTTACAGGTTTGATAGCTATGGTGTCCGCCCTAGTACTATGAGCAAGGTATTCTTCACTCGATTGCTGCGGTAAAGGAGAGAATGTTTGGGAGAGGTGATTCGCAAATAATATTGCTTTCTCTCTTGCACTTTTGGCCCATTTGCCACAGTTCGTTCGTATAGGAGAGATCGGTATTTTAGGTTTTCTCAGTCCTTTAGCTGCTCTGTATAAAGAGTAATCTGTGGATTGTTCCGCAGACAGATTTAGAATATTTCTAGCAAGTGTTTCTTGTTCTATTTCTTTGATTACAGAACTTAATTTCTTGGTAAGTCGATTTAGTTCAGCCTTGCCTCCAGGAAATCGAGAGATGTGCCATCTTTTTCTTGCCTTGCGCTTTTTCCTTAGTAGTTCCCGTACCACTACAGGGTAGATGTTACTACTAGGTTGAGAGATTCTATCAGTTGCATGTGTAGAGCGCCACGCTGCTTCTTGTATTAGATCAGTGAACTCCTCCACTTCTCTATCTAGTTGATCTGTTGTCCTCAGTGGCGTTTCCAACCTTATGCGTGTAGAGATATGTGGCCTGAATTCATCCCATTGGGTATTTTTGTTGACAAGTCGGGGCGCTTGTTCTATTTTTATGGCACTACCACTTAGCGTTAGGATAATGGCTGAGTGATCTCCTGATAGGTCATTACTTTCGTTAACTTGAGCATAGTTACTAGAGATACCCTTAAGAATGAAGAAGTCGATTATATCGGGTTGTTTGTTCACATCTGTTGGCCAGTATGTTGGCTTACCAGAGGACATGAATTCGCAGTGGTACTCATGGCCGGCAGAATAAAGCTCGCGACCTTTTGTTGTAGTGAGCCTCGATCCCCAGAAGGTGTGTTTTGCATTAAAATCACCCCCAACGATAAAACTGGCTCCTAGCTGGGTGAAGAGATTTGTGTAATCAGCTTTCTTCAAAATATGTTTTGGTGGACTGTAAATGGATGAAATGTTACAATCTTTTCCTTTAAATTGGATATTAACTGAGACAACTTGCATTGTTTCCTGTTCTATCTTAAAGTTTTCATGATGTTTGATTGAACATTTTATTATCACTGCTGAACCGCCCCTAGCTTTATTAGCCTATAAAATAATTTCAAAAACTTAGGTATGTTCTGAAAATTTTGGACCCATTGCAATACCTTCATTTTCCTTGAAAATTCGCGAACATTGTTGCCAAATAAATGTTGTATTTCTCAATTTTATCTTACCTAACGTTATCTGTAACATTTAGTGCTTTGTTAAATTTAATTTAAATTCAGCTTTCTTTGTAATGTCAAACCTTACTACCGAATTTTCAAAGAAAATAAAGCTATTGCAATGGGTCACATTTTCAGAACATGCATTTTTGAAATATTTTTATAGGCAAATCCGTTTCAGAGCATCCTCAGTTCATCCCTAGATTTTAGCAAAAATTTATGTATTACGTATGTAGATTTATGTGCCACTCCAGATGATCTGTCCTTGGGTAGGTACGTGGTAAAAATTCCAGATTTCGAAGATGAGCAATTTTCAAATTCCAAGGGGGTCAAATTGGAGTTTTTAGGGGGTCAAAAGTCGGTAAAGACTGCTAAAATTGCAAACAATTGCTGTAAAATCACTGGGAGTGGTATGGAAGGTTGAGTAAAGACAGAGAAATACCATTTCAGTTGTTTTTCACAAAGAATAGAGGTCAGATTTTGATTTTTTGGGGTAAAAAAATTGGTATTAATGGTAAAATCAATATTAATTCACCTGACGTTGTGTGGGATGATTAATCACGACGGAGGGACTACCTCGATTTTCTCAAAAGCAAGTGGGTCAAATTTGACTTTATCAAACATCGGTAAAAATGGCTAAAATCACGAAAAATTATATAATTTTAAGAGAAGTGGTATGGTTTCTCGCTATATCATCTTTTTACACAATATTTGTTTAGTGGTTTTCTAGTAATTTAAAATATATTTTCCAAATTTACCTACTTAATATTCACATTTACCTTCATCCACATCCTTCATCCATACATTTAACACATTCGAAACATCATACACCATTTCAACCTAATAACCCTTATTCATATCTTCTTTGTGCACGGATCAGGCTTCACCTGCGGCCATTTCGCTTTTTCCAAGTTTTTACCACTCACTTCTTTTTGGTCCAGCCTTGATAGCACGTCTTGCTGAGCTGTTTCGCATAATTTCATTTTTGCCTTTTCGGCCATAATCACCTTTTTATTTAACCTTCATGCGTTCGGGCGAACATGAGTCACACCGGCGCTCGCGCAGCTGTCAGTTGACCGCCCACTTTTTTTATGATTACCATGCTGGTTTCTCTACTTTCCATTGCAGTAAATACAAAGGAACTAGGATGCAACTCAAAAAAACATATTTTCCATCAAAAACTTCTTTATTATTCAAAAATAATATAGCCATTACTTAACATAAAAATAAACTATTAGAGAGTTTTTCCTTACCACGGTCGGCCTTAGCACGGTGTCCTAACACCGTGCGATTACCGCGAACCAGGCGGAGAACGCATGAACTAGCTAACACGGGACGTACGAAGCTCTGCTTCACCGTGGCAGCAGAGCTTCACCCGGGCCGTACGAACCCCTTCTCATACGGCCGTACGAACAACTTTTCTCCGTGTAATCCCTGGAAGTTTCACTGATAACAGCTGGTTAAAGATGACTCAATCCTATTTTTTCTTCATCAAGACAACATATCAATCGACCTAGCTTTTTAGCAGTAGTTTTTATTTGTTTATTATTTATTACTTATTATTTTTTATTATTTATTTATTACTTTACTATGGAAGACGAATTGAACGGTTTTATCGATCTGTATTCCAACAATTTGATTGACGGCGACGACGTTATTTTGCGTGAAAAAATCGTATTTTTAGGCGTGTTCAAATATGGGTAATCAGGGGAAAATAAATAAGTAGGTATAAAACGCGTTTCTCCATTTTTCCCTCCACGAACTGAACCTTTCAATTGTCAAGACATTTTTTTTTCCCTGCAAATTTAACAAGGGGGAAACAACTCGCGTTTTTTTGTACATTTTCGGTAATTTTCAATTAATTTTCGTAATTTTTTTATAACTTGTCAATTTTTTATAATTTTTTTGAAATTGTTTGTGATTATTGACATTTTTTGTAATTTCTCATAATTTTTGGACTATTTTTTTTGGTATTTGTATCTAATTTTTTGCATTTTTTCGGCCGAGGGGAGGAGGGTACATTTTTGTCCTCGCCATTTTATAACAATTTTTCGTAATTTTTGGTCATTTTTTTAATTTTTTGTTTGCACAAAAATTGCGAGTTGTTTTCCTCTCGAAACTTAAGCTACGTTTCTAATTGAAGCAGCAAGACGTCAGTTGAAACGATCAAAACAACAAGATACGAAAGCAAATTTTAATTCACAACTCACTCTTTCACGATTTCCAACTAATCAAAACACATGAGTGAATTTTACTTACCTACAAATCTTTTGAATCCTTAAAAAGATCACTACGGATGATCACTCAACACAACGGAACACTGGAGTAGAATCCGCCATCATGCTTCAAAACAATTGGGCGTCAGGTTATGATAAGACACCGTGCGTTTTATCGACGGACACCGTACTAAGACCACGTGACATCCTGAAAAAGTTAGCATCCATGATGCATTCCCCTAGATTCCTTACCACGGTGTCCCGACACCGTAGTAAGGAAAAACTCTCTATTGCTTCCGAAAAAAACGTAATTGGCTTCAGATGGCCACTTGGAAAATAATTATTTTCCTTCAACTTTTGTTTGTTTGTGGAAAAACTAGATTATTCATTTCAATCAAACTAGATACTAAGGAACTAGAATCAAATATATTTAAACTCATGTATGAATGTTACATCCTCAAACAACTCAAAAAAGCGCAATCGGCATCAAAAAGGCCACTCGGACAATAATTCTTCTTCAAATTTTTGTTGTAAGAATGTCATTTTTTTTTCATTCAAACTAGATGGAAACTAGAAAAAAACCTGAGCCATTAGTTCCAAAATTACGAAATAGAAAAAAATTACGAAATGATAAGTAATAAAAAAATTACAAAATACATAATTATCATTTCAGTCTTGCAGGATTGCTCAGTCTGTCTCGCTGTCCTCGTTCTCAAGCAACTGACAATTATTGCACTTTACTGAAGTGGTTGAATGTTTTACGCAAACTTTTTTGCCACAACCTCCACATTCTCGCCTGGTTTTTATGTTTTTTTTTCTTTATATTTTTTCTTTTATGTTTTATGTTTCGGATCTCCTCCATCTTCTCCATCACTGTCCATTTCTTCCATTTCTGCTAGCACCTGAGCTATCTCCTCAGTCGTTCTGTGAAATTTTTCCCTGAAAAAAAAATGAAAAAGGATTATTAGTTTTTTTTTGGGTGTATGAAGAAGAGGGCGAGAGAGGCAAGATAGGCAAATGAAGTCGCAACATTGCAGAAAAAATTATAATTTACTAGATAGGTACCTAGGTACTTACTTATTTTTGAAAGTAGTTGATTTTAATTAGGTATAATAATTATATACTATTAACGAAATTATAGTTTACTTACATTTTACGATGTCGATGAAAATATTTCGTCAGAAGTCGCGCGGCTGTCACCTGACCGCCGTCAGTGAAATCAAAACTACGAAAGCGTTCGCGCGGCTGTCTCCTGACCGCCGCAGTCGACACCATCAACTTTGGAACTGTACTGAGCGTAAACAAAGAGGCGGGTCACTGATTTCAGGTGCTGAACGTGCGGTAAGAATTGTATCTAGAGAATACATGCCCCTCCCATCCCTCCCAACAATCACTGGTGAGCGCATCTTTTCGAAATTCAAGAAAGGCGGTCACTTGACCGCCTGCGCGAACGCATGAAGGTTTAAACTTGTCTATTCAAATTCTGTTTACTTAACATCAAATTTCCCTGCATATGCATTGTCCATCCTGAAAATCATCCTCGTCCTTGTCTTCAAGAACTTCTTCATCGGATGGGCCCATCAACGCGTCGCCACATCAACTTTAAGGTATTGCACCATATTTCATTCGTCACCCATCCCCATACCTACCTCATTTTCTTTTCATAATTTTACAATCATTATTTTCATAGATTTAACCAGCACGTCTACAGGCATTGCTCCCATTGGGTAGCCTTAACGGGTCTCTCGGCCCTGGTCCTTCGCTTAATTTAAATTTAAATCCCCAACATTTTGGTCCTTCGAGCCGGATTAGGATAATATAAATTGTTCGATTCCCATAAAACATCATAACTCACAATTTGGTAGTTAGGCACACTCAGTTCACTAACCACACTCATTTCATCTCATTTTCTAGTTATTCACCATATCAATTCACGTAGGTAGGTACATGGTCTTTCATTTCTCATCATTCTTAAATCATTTTTTGGTTTATTATTTATTTATTTTCTGACGATGTACATAGGAACTTTTGTTCCCTCATTGAGTACATGGATATATACAATAACTATAAATTTACAATACGAAGTTAAATTTTTAAAGGAAAAAAAAAAAAAAAAAAAAAAATGTATAATAGCAAAAAATGTAGGAAGTATGAATAGCAATAAGTAGGTATTTAGTGAGGAACGTGTTATTGGCTGAAAGGAGGAATATGAAAAGGAGAGAAAGGAAGATCGAGAGAAAATGGGAAGAATATGAAAACCTACTGACTGTCAAGATGATTTCTTGCATGAGCCGTGAAGGACCCCAAGGAGGGTAACACCCGAATCCCCAATGGAAGGGAGTTCCACAGTTTCCCTCCCGCCACTCTTAGAGAAAGCCTGAATTTTGCGCATGTTGCTCGTATTACTCTAACAGTGCAGAGCCTTGGAGAGATCCCGTATTCAAAGAAGCTAGAAATGTAGGGTGGCAGTGGATACGACTCTGATTGAAGGACCTTGAAAATAAGTCTCAGGCACCTTATCTTAAGATAAACGATGAAACTACAGCCTAGAAGCTCGGAAGACTGCTGGGAGACATGTCCCCGCGGTTTAAGGTTGAAACAGTAACGTACACAGCTGTTGAATGCGACAAGAATTTTGCGAATGCAGGTGCTATCCATTGACAAAGCAAATATCACGTCCCCGTATGTGAGCAGCGGCAACACCAAGGATCTGACAAGCTGGATTTTCAAGGAACTGGGCGTGAAGAATGATTTTATACAAGCTCATTGTTTCTTAATCGTATCTTTCGACTTCCGAAGCAAATACGTTTGCGGTTACCCCCTAGTGTAAATAAATATCCATGGAGTCAGTTTGAAACACGCCATTTTGAATTTACAGGACCCTTTTGCTCAAACGTTGTGTTGTCCTTTCATCGCACTGTTGTTTGGACTTCGAGTCAGAGTATCCATCCTCGTCTTCTTCACTGATAAACCCAGAGTCATCTTAGTATCCATCCTCGTCTTCTTCACTGATAAACCCAGAGTCATCTTAGTATCCATCCTCCTCTTCTTCACTGATAAACCCAGCGTCATCTTAGTATCCATCTTCGTCGTTTTCAACTGATAAGTTCTGCGTTATCATGGCAGCGGCTGTTTTTAAAACTCAGTTGGAATTTTCCATCGAGAAAATGAATGAATTGTTGGTTCGGGATACTGTGCATTCAGCATCTGCGGATTCTGCGGCTGACGAGCTGAGGATGCGATATTTGGTGAGTCAATTCCCCGGTATTGAATCTCGTTTTATCGAAGTATATTGTGACACAAAAGAGACAGACAGGGCTGATCTTAAAGCGATGTTTGGTGATTACAAGAAGCTCCTGTTTAACTTGCAGTCCAGAATTGTTGTTGTTGAGGATAGAAGTCATACTCCTACTATTCCCGTTTCTGACTCGTTCTCACCAACATTCGCCTTGTAAACTTCCACCAATACAACTACCATCGTTCAGTGGGAATTATACGGACTTCCCTAACTTTCACTCATTGTTTACCTGTATGGTTATTGAAGATTTATCCCTTTCTGATACCCAACGCCTTCAGTACTTGAAGATGTCTCTTGGTGGTGAAGCCTTGAAACAGATATAATCGCTTGCTCTCAGTCATGAGAATTTCTCCATTGCTTGGGAAGCCATTGTCACAAAGTACATGGACATTCGGCGTATTTCCAGTACTCTTTGGAGTCAGATAGCTCATCATGCTCTTGTCAAAAATAACGCTCAATCACTTGAACCGTTTATCACTTTAGTCAATGACAATCTCGGAGCTTTACGCGGATTGAAGCATAATGTTGACGGATGATCATTCCTTATTCTCAATACTCTATTCTCGAAAAACTCGACAAATCTCTAATTGAGCAATTCGAGATGTCACATGACCTACCGACCTATTTAACATTGATAGATTTCCTTCAAAAGCGTTGCAAGGCTCTTGGGCCTCATTCTGTGCAATCTACTAATGATGATTCGGTACTTGAGTATTAAATAGCCTTCAACACAACATAGGACCGTGGAAAGCTCTTCGAAAGTCAAAATTTGAGTCCCAATTATGCGACACAGATGATTCTTAACGCTCTTGACAAGACCTTCCCAAATGCCACCAAAGTGTGGACTAGCAGGAGGGTTGAAGTGGAAGGCTATGGCTTGAACTGAGAGTTCGGAAGCAATACGATGGTTTGTCTCCGATGATCGAAGAAAACGAGTAAGCTCTCGATCACCACCCACAAAATTAGTTCCACAATCACAGAAGATGTCGGTGCATCGGCCTCTTCGGGATATAAAACACTGCAGTGCTGCTAGAAAGGCTTCAGTCGTCATGTCAGAAACAGCTTCCAAGTGGCAGGCTTTGGTGGAGAGACAAATAAATACACATATATATGCTTTGAGATGAGGAGCTTTCCTCAATTTTGAGGCTCTTATAGGAATTGGTCCTGCATAATCTATGCCAGTTTTGGAAAAAACTTTGACCTGTTGTACCCGACAACTAGGTAAGGAGCCCATGAATGGGTGTACAATCTTGGGTTTTGCTCAGAAACAGGTGATGCAGCTCAGAGTGAATGTCCGAATGGCTGATCTTGCATTAATGATCCAGAAGCGTCTAGATATCATAGCCTGCAGAGCCTGAGGTCCAGGATGTCCAAATTGCTTGTGATAGAACGAAAGTACAAGTGTTGTAAATTTATGTCTGGTAGGTATCATAATAGGATGGCCTGAAGTCGCATCAAGCTGAGAGTTTTGTAGACGTCCTCCAACTCTTAGGATTTTATATTGACAGTCAGTTGTAATAAAAGGATCCAGTTTGGCCAATTTCGATAGAACAGGCTGACCACTTTCAAGGGCAGTGATCTCGGCAGCAAACACTTCATGCTGAATGCGTTCAACCCAAAACAAAAGAGCAGTGTGGAGTTCACTGGTAGTTAAATGTGATGGAAAATGTTTCCGTTTCTGCCTGGGAATAACAGCGCGGAATACCCAAACCGTACTTCGTTGTAGAGTCAACAGAGAAGAAACTCTATTCTGTAGGGGGTCAAGAACCGATCCACATTCAGGAACTGTGACTAGACTGAGATGTACTTTGAGGATTGGTTGAGGATGTTTTTCTTCAAGGTCGACATGTGGAGGAATGCACTGGGATTCCACTTCCAAGGGCCAGTCATGGTTGGGCCTTGACAGCCAACATGGACCAGTCCACCAGAGAGGATGCACATTAAGCTCACTAGGGAGAACACCTCTGGAGACACAATCTGCAGGATTGTGTTCACCACACACATGATGCCAAGAATGAACATTGGTCAGTTCCTGAATATGACTGACACGGTTTGCTACAAAGCATTGCCACTTGCTTGCATGGGAGCGGATCCAACTTAAAACTATAGTAGAATCCGTCCAACAGTAAACATTTGAAATTAAAATTTTGTTCGCAAACTGTTGATCAACATGTTTGATTAACTTCGCCATCAGCAGGGCGCCACATAGTTCCAAACGAGGCAGGCTAACAGTCCTCATTGGAGCGACTCGAGATTTGGCAATGAGCAAATTAGTGGAGATCGTTTGATCAGGCAGTATGGCTCTCAGGTAAACGACATCACCGTAACCAACCTCGGAGCTATCTGAGAAGCCGTGAAGCTCATACACCACATTGGGATCTCTTGATGTGAAACACCTGTTGAGGGAAATGTTTCCAAGTGCCGAAAGACACCCTTTGAATTCAGCCCATACATTAAGAATGTCAGGAGGAACAGGCGTATCCCAATCGAGTTTAATCTCCCATATAGAACGGAGAATGCGCTTAGCAACGAATATTGAAGGAGCCAACCAGCCCATGGGATCATAAAGACGAGCTATGTCCGAAAGGATACCTCGTTTTGTGGGGACTACATCAGTGTCCCTGAACTGATAAGAAAACGAGTCACTGATAGGATCATAATGTAATCCTAGAACTTTGAGGCCATGTGGCTGATCTTGATCTAGAGAAATTGCTGAGTTGTGCTGAAATTCAGGAGGAATATTAATCAAAGCTTCAGGCTTATTGGAAGCCCATTTTCGGAGTTCAACGCTTCCTTGACTAAGCAAGCTCACCAATTCAGATTGTAGCAGCTGAGCAGAGCCAATATCTGGAGCTCCAGTGAGGCAGTCATCAACATACAAATCATTCTGAATGACTTCAGCAGCAAGAGGATATTTATCTTTGAACTGCCGAGCAAGATGCAAGAGAGTACGGATCGCCAAATACGGAGAGGGTTTTAGCCCAAAGGGGACTCGTCATGCGGTACATACTGATAGGTTGATCAGTACTATTCCTCCAAATAAGCCTTAGGTAGTCTCGATCTTCAGTACGAATAGCGATCTGGTGAAACATACGCTGGATATCAGCTATTAATATGACTTCATGGCGACGAAAATTCAAAATAACATCAATAATGTCAGAATGTAGCTTAGGGCCTGGATGCAGGCAGTCATTAAGTGAGCGACCATTAGACGAATGGAAGGAACCATTGAAGACAACTCGTAAGCGAGTAGAAGTGCTTTGCTGTTTCAGCACCCCATGATGAGGCAAATAAAATGCAAATGAAGCTTGGTCAGGCTGAGGAACAAGTTCTACAATTTCAGAGGAAATCAATTCGTCAAAGAATATCTTATATTCCTGAAAAAGGTTATTATCCATTGAGAACTTGCGTTCCAGTGAATTAAAGCATCGTGATGCACCATAGAAGGTATCTCCTAATTCTGGAGGTGATTCCTTGAAAGGTAAAGGGACTACATATCGATGTAAATTATCATCAAGATATGTGCCTTCAAGGAATATCGATTCACACAATTGATCTTCTGGTTTAAGAATCTTCGAGATGGGAGGTTCTTCGGAGGTCCAGAATGATTCGACCATCTCCTCAAGTGAAGCATGTAGAGAAACAAGAAGGTTAGTATGGCAACATGAGTCTATGTGCATAGAGCGTGAAGGATTGATGTATGTTTCTCCAGTAAGTATCCATCCGAATGAAGTCTGAAGCGTGACTGGGGTTCCAGGAGGTCCATACTGTCGGCCCTGACAAACAATGTGAGGAACAATATCTGCCCCTAGAAGAAGCTGAATTGGGGATGAAATCCCGAATCCTGGATCTGCCAAATCCAAACCTTGTACATGAGTCCACAAGTTAGGCGGGACATGGCGGGAGGGAAGTGATCCCGTAATACGCTTAATAGAAAATGAATTGATGAAATGCACCGGAGCACGTTTTCCAATAGGACAAATAGACAATTTGAAGGATTCAGTTACATTTGCCACGCATGTACTAGAAACTCCATGTAATGGAGAGTTTACAACAGAGGGCGTCAATTTGAGTAGTCTGGCGAATTCAGAATCAATTAAGCTGCATGTACTAGCTGTGTCCAGCAAGGCACGGGCAATATGCGGCATGCCATGAGCATCGTTAACATGGACAAGTAAGGTGGGAAGAAGTATCACGGACGATCGAGAATCAAGGGGATTCTGATGAGCAGTAGTTGCAGAAATATGAATATTTCCTGCGGACGAATCAATAATATCAGTATGAGAAGATTCATCTGAATCATTTTTTGTGGGGAAATGTAGATAGGAATTATGTAGTCCACTACAAGTTTTACAACGATTTTTTGAAGGACATGATTTAGCAGTATGTGTCATTTTCAAACAATTTCTATAGACCCGGTGGTTTTTAGCTAAAGTGCACCGATCCTTAGCATTCAATTTAAGGAATTTAGGACAATGCATCAAAGAATGGCCCTGTTTACATTCAGGACAAGCATCGCTATTGGATGAGTGTGAAGTGAAGAAGCACTTATTAGATTGATTCTTACGCGTTTGATTAGCTTTTGATGGAGAATCATCGGTACTTGAGTATTAAACGGAGGCCACCTAACCTACAGAAATATTTCGTACCGGATACAAAAAATAACTACATAATTGGAAAGAACACACTTTAATAGATTTACAGGTGAAGTTTAGAATTAATCCGACGCCTGGTTCTGACGTTGTGCAACCCAGAACGCAGCAATGTCGGTCAGGATGGAGTAGAAAGCGTCGCCGCCGCTAGCAGTCACATCAGATCGCCACATGTATTCTGCCAAATAGCTATCCAAATGATGACGCGCAGTTCCTCGCTGCCTTTTATTCCTCCACTTTGCACTGCCCCACATTCGCTCGACATATTGCGTACTAGCCCCAGTTTCAGGGTCCACGAAGTTGTATTTGTGGTTTACCGTGAAATGTGTGAAGCCGGCGTTTTCTAGTTCCTGAGAATTGTAACCTTTCCAACAGTCTGAAATTATCGTACTTCCCGGTTCAATATGGTTCAATATTTCAGTAAGCAATGTATCTGCCCCACGGTTCGGCACTTTTACTAAAAATCGCTGTCCTGTTTCGCGGCACAGACCTCCGAACACCCACTGCTGTGGTAGCACTCTCCCGGCGTTACTTTTACGCTTGGTAAACAAACTCTCGTCAATTTCGACAATTTTACCTTCGCCACCAATTTTTCCACTATTCTTGTTTTCAACACTGAATACACAAACCTCCCTCATATAACTGTTCCAGTCGATGACTGTTTTACCGGCCATGCCTAACTGCTTCTCACAGAATTTTAGTGATGTTTGTTCCTCGGCCCAAAAGTAAATAAAACGAACAATTGTCGTGAACGCTAATCTGCTATGTCCGAACCAAGTATCAACCCTAAGAGACACCTTTTTACGACACGAATGTACATTGCACTGCCAGAATGGATATTCCTTACCGAAATACAACTTCATTTCGTGGTCGTTAACACACAATTTCACTGAAGGCAAAAGATGCCTTTCTTGAAAGAAACTTACACTATCCTCTTCATTTCGAGGTAAATCCCACAACAAAATCACGTCACTCATTATTGAAACACGTATAGCAGTAGTAGCGCACGGCAATAAATCACTCAGTACACGGACCAGACACAGTGACAGGCGATGACAGGTAATGGCGCGCGCTCCGGTCAACGACCCTGACCTTGGCCTACTTGGAGGGGATTCTGCGAGTTGACACATGACTCATCTGATAACGCTCGACTCACAACAATACTAGAATAGTTCTACTACAACATCTATAACAATTTAACCTTCTGTAAGTGCCGCGGCGCGTTTCGTAATGGTGGCCTCCGTTTAATACTCAAGTACCAAGGCTATCTCAACTCCAGACCTTTGATTCCCATGAGCAATAACCCAAATGATCTGGAAGTATTTGTCGAACTGTAACCATTTTCGCTGGTGACACTCGACTATTCTCAACTTGTGTAAAACAACACCTGTTCTATTTCCATGAACACATTTGTGTAAAATCTTTTTATAGTTCGTTGTAAAAAAAAACTTGATTGCAATATAGTGATTACTTCTGCTGACATTATTCTATATAATTGAAAGCTTCCATTTATATCCAAGTGGTGAAACTCTGTAGAAGAAAGTTTCACTACAACACCTACAAAACTCAACATCACATCTGATTCCGTTTGGTGCATAGATAGCGGTAGCACGTCTCATTTATGCTCCGATCAAACCAAATTCACCAAATTAGAAAAAGAAAGCGGAAAATTGATGTTAGCTTCTAGCGACTCAACTGCTAATATTTCCGGAAAAGGTCTTGTGAAAGTGAAGCTGGAAGATGACCATATTGTAAACCTCTCTGACACGCTATACGTTCCGAATCTCAGCACGAACTTACTATCCGTAAGCAAAATAACTAGCAACGGGTTAGATGTCACATTCAAACGAGACCATGCTGAAATTCGAAACCAAAAAGGAGACTTGGTGTGTAAGGCTCATAAACATAACAATTTGTATTTGATACATACAAAATCCCTAGCATTTTCAGCCCTTACATCCTCTGTTACATCCGAATTACGTAATTGGCACAGAAAATTGGGCCACATTAACGAAAATGACCTCAAATTCGCTAGGAGAAATAAAATAGTGAAAGGACTTACGTTCAATCCGTCGGATAAACTTGGGGACTGTGAAACCTGCATTAAAGGGAAATTTTCGAAGCTCCCATTCCCTTCAAGGGAAGAAACAAAAAAATTGGAAGCTCTCAAAATCATACACTCCGATGTCGTCGGACCTATGCATTGCAAGTCTCCAGGTGGTTCGCAATACTTCGTCACATTTATTGACGGATACTCCCGCTACGGTCGTGTTTACTTCCTAAGACAAAAGAATGAAGTGCTTCAATACTTCAAGGAATTCAAAAATGAAGTTGAAAACGTCCTAAATAAGAAGATAAAATACCTCCAAAGCGACAACGGTCAAGCCGAGTACGTGAACCGTGAATTCGATCAATTTTTGAAGGATTCCGGTATCATACGTCGCCTGTCAGCTCCTCGAACTCCAGAACAAAACGGATTGGCTGAGCGTCGAAATAGAGTGTTATTAGACAAAGCACGATGCCTCATGCTTGAATCTAAATTGCCGCCAATGTTCTGGGCTGAAGCCATTTACTGTTCAAACTACTTATTGAATAGGTGTCCATCAAGAGTCCTAGACCATCAAACTCCATTCCAGATGTGGACAGGGCGCGTACCGTCTGTTCGCCACTTGCACGTTTTCGGTGCCAAGTCATTCGTTTTGGACAAAAGTCCTGGCAAAGACAAATTCCAAGCGAGAGCCGAGGAAGAGATTTTCCTTGGTTACTCTGAAGTGTCAAAGGCATACCGAGTTTGGGTGCCCCAAAACACAAAATCGTGATCTCTCGGGACGTCAAGATAGTGGACAGGTTCTACTACACTGAGAAATCCTCTGAAGACCCACTTGCATCACTGTTAGACTCCGAAAAACCGAAGCCAAACCCGCCAGGCGAGCTGATGATTGACGTCATTACAAAAGGCAACAACGGGGTCAAACCAACTGAAGAGGAACACGAAAACTGTGAAGAACAGACAAGTGAAGAAGAAGTTGAAGAACGCTACAATCTGAGAGATAGAACACAACTGAATACCCCCGTATGGCTGAAAGATTTTGAAGTTTCTTCTCTATCTCAAACAGAAGCATTGGAGGGGGCAGATGCGAAATCTTGGGAAGAAGCAATAAAGAGTGAAATCAGAGCACATCTTAAAAATGAAACATGGAAAATAACGAAGAGAGTGGACGGGTCAAATGTCATAGGAAACAAGATGGTGCTAAAGAACAAATACAAAGCGAACGGCGAATTGGAGCGTCGGAAAGCACGGCTTGTTGCCCAAGGGTTTTCCCAACGCCCTGGCGTCGACTTCACCGAAACCTGTGCTCCCGTTGCAAAACTCAGCTCCATCAGGCTGTTATTAGCACATGCCGCTGAGGAAAATATGCTAATTCACCAAATGGACGTGTGCACAGCATATCTGAATGGTGAAATCACAGAAAGCATTTTCATGAAACCACCGGACAATCTCGAAGCATTCCTTTCCGCCATCATCCTTGAAGAATGTGAGTCAGAAGACCACGCTATCATGAACAAGGCAAATAGATGCTTCTGGACTACAGATCAATCCAAGGCGAAAGAGTATGCAAGTTGCAGAAGGCACTGTATGGATTGAAACAGGCGGGGCGACAATGGTTTCTGAAATTAGATTCAAAATTAAAAGAACTTGGTTTCAATCAATCCAGCGCCGACCCTTGCATGTACATGCGCACATCAAGGGGAGAAAAAGTGCTGATTTCCGTGTATGTGGACGACCTCCTCATAGCCTCTAAAAGCCAAATCCAATTAGATCAATTGAAGCAAGAACTCAACAGCAAATTTGAGATGAGGGACCTCGGACCACTTCACTACTGCCTTGGAATTGAGTTTGAAATCAAAAACGGAATATACTCAGCAAACCAAGCAAAGTATATAAGAGAAGCTTTGGCAAAGTACAAAATGGAGGACAGCAATCCTGTCAAGACACCAATGATCCCAGGGCTCAAGCTGGAAAAAAATTTAAATCCAGATCGTGCATACCCATATCAGAATCTCATTGGTGCATTGATGTACCTTGCTGTCGCAACTAGGCCTGACATCTCTCACACTGTCAGTTTCTTGAGCCAGTTTAATAACTGTTATGGAAAAGATCATTGGCTAGCGGCGAAGAGGGTCCTACGTTACCTGAAAGGAACAACAAACTTGTCTCTACAATTCAGGAAGACAGGAAAGCCTCTCACAGGGTTTGCCGATGCAAATTGGGGCTCATGCTCAAATGATGGCCGCTCATACACAGGCTTCTGCTTTATTTTGGCAGGAGCATGCGTGAGTTGGGAATCCCGTAAGCAGCGTACTATTGCCCTCTCCACACAAGAAGCTGAATACATGTCATTGACTGAAGCTGCGAAAGAAGCAATGCATCTCAGACAGCTCTTGCATGAAATGGGGAGCCATCATGGACCTATCGAAGTGTTCAACGACAATCTAGCTGCCCAACACCTCGTCAGAAATCCTATTGTCAGTTCACGGTCCAAGCACATAAACATCAAGGAACACTTCATAAGAGAAAAGGTCGGGCAGGGGGAAATCAAGGTCTCCTACAAACCATCAGTGACGATGGAGGCCGATATCCTCACCAAAGGCCTACCCAGCCCCCGTCATGAAGATCTCGCTACAGCAATTGGACTCGCGTACAGTGATACAGTGGGCTAGATCTGTCGAGTGAAGGGGAGTGTCGAACTGTAACCATTTTCGCTGGTGACACTCGACTATTCTCAACTTGTGTAAAACAACACCTGTTCTATTTCCATGAACACATTTGTGTAAAATCTTTTTATAGTTCGTTGTAAAAAAAAACTTGATTGCAATATAGTGATTACTTCTGCTGACATTATTCTATATAATTGAAAGCTTCCATTTATATCCAAGGGTATTGTCACCATGGAATCTCTCGTTGCTCTTCCCGAACCTGTGCAAGCTCAAGATTCTCCTCCTCAGGATTTTCGCAACTGCTGGTTCCTAACCAGATTCATCCATCAACAGTTCTGGAAGAGATGGCACACGGAGTATTTGACAACTCTTCAAATCAGACAGAAATGGACAAGGAAGTTCAACAACCTCAAGGTTGGCGACCTTGTATTGTTGAAAGAAGATAATGTTCCACCACTCATGTGGAAGAGAGCCCGAGTGACAGATGTTCGTCCGGGCGGTGATGGAGTTGTTCGTACAGCTATTATACGAACCGCAACGGGAACCTACACCAGGCCTGTTGTCAAATTGGCTCCACTCCCTTTCCCAGACTCCTCTCAATAACTTCTGCTCTGCTGAAGAGGTCCTTCAGGGGGGGCGGTATGTTTAGTGGTTTTCTAGTAATTTAAAATATATTTTCCAAATTTACCTACTTAATATTCACATTTACCTTCATCCACATCCTTCATCCATACATTTAACACAATCGAAACATCATACACCATTTCAACCTAATACCCCTTATTCATCTCTTCTTTGTGCACGAATCAGGCTTCACCTGCGGCCATTTCGCTTTTTCCAAGTTTTTACCACTCACTTCTTTTTGGTCCAGCCTTGATAGCACGTCTTGCTGAGCTGTTTCGCATAATTTCATTTTTGCCTTTTCGGCCATAATCACCTTTTTATTTAAACTTGTCTATTCAAATTCTGTTTACTTAACATCAAATTTCCCTGCATATGCATTGTCCATCCTGAAAATCATCCTCGTCCTTGTCTTCAAGAACTTCTTCATCGGATGGGCCCATCCACGCGTCGCCACATCAACTTTAAGGTATTACACCATATTTCATTCGTCACCCATCCCCATACCTCCCTCATTTTCTTTTCATAATTTTACAATCATTATTTTCATAGATTTAACCAGCACCTACAGTCATTGCTCCCATTGGGTAGCCTTAACGGGTCTCTCGGCCCTGGTCCTTCGCTTAATTTAAATTTAAATCCCCAACACTATTATATTGATGATTCTCAACATATTTGTTATCTTCGGTCGTTGTCAGTGATGTTTCCATAGGCGTCACTTGTGAACCTCGAAACTGATAATATATATAGTTGTGGCCTGAACCTTTTATTGAACTTCCTTCATTTTACGGCGATTTTTTTCATGGCTTCATAGGGTTTGGTGGACTATGAGAACCCTGCAAATCAATAGTTACTGAATGGCTTATTATGGAAATTCCAGTCACATAGGTAGGTACCTACCTACTTAGAAAGTAATAATTTAGAAAATGAAATCATAGTAAGAAAACTAGATACCAGTCAGATGCTAAAAACCAAACGCCCTTCTTGATACCCTGACAGGATTCAGCCAAAATTTGGCTGTATCCTGATTTGATCCAGCAGCCAACTATTTCTGCCAAACAAATCTTGTAGTTGAAGAAATAGATGTAGAAAGAAAAATACACTCCTAGATGTGAACCCAGTCCGCCTGCTAGCTCAAATCAACAGGAAAGGGGAGGAATCGTTGCAAGGTGGGCCCAGGTAGAGGATTAGAGGGCTAACAATAGGCCCCATTGTTATAGTGATTTTCCCAGATGCCGTTCGATCTAATGATCCGATCTTCAATCTGAAAGCGGATTTGAATTCTTCGATTTTTTTCCTACAAAAGTACTAGTTGCTTTTTTTTAAAAAGGTTGAAATTAAGTGAAATAATTTCGGGAACTCCATGAAAAAAAATTTTAGAATTCAAAACTGAATGTCCGCACTTGTGGTTGTTTATAACGATTACAGAACATTTTACAGATTGAAAATCGGTTGACCCGTTCAAGAGATAAACCGAATATTGGATTGCCCCCGACGGTGCAGCCATCTCTTGAAAATATTTCTTACTAAAATCCGTGACATTTACCCTTAAGGCCCTGTAGCAAGTCGATCTGTCATGGCCATTCTTTTTACAGAATGTGCACACGACCGGAGATTTTATTGTGTGTGACGACTGAGAAATTTTGTGTAGGGTCATAAAATATCTTTCCCCGGAATCCCTCTATTTGAATTTCTTGTTGAACTGCCCCTGCGCCCGGACAGCCCACCCCTACCCCTGGTGGAGGCTACTTTCTGACGGAAAAGGTGTGAACTATTGCGAGCTGACGGGGCTGCTTGATCCCCTCGGAGTTCCTCTTCAATTAAGAGATCCCTAAGTTCTGGGATGGTAAATCGGAACCCCTGAATTTCAGCCTTGGAATATGTCAAAGTTCCTTCTATTGCCATCTCAAATATCTGTTTGACATATTCCGGCGTGAGCATCCCCGGACTGATGGCAAATAGTTTCTTTTGAAGGTCGTCAAAGCGACCAAGAAATTCAACAGCTCTTTCTGTTGTTGGATCAAAACGGAGAGAATTAAAGGCAGTCACAAGGCGCTTCAATTGGAAAGTGGATGACGGATCACAAACCCTCTGGAGGTTTTCTACAGTAAGTAGCGGATCGGAAATATCTTGTACTAGATCTTGATAATAGGTATCTAGAGACTCTTGGATAAAGTACCTGACCTTTCTCCTAGCAGTAACCAGTTCGTCCTCGGAGAAGGTGGACGGAGCCGGTTCTTTCGGATCAAGGATAAAGATACAATCCTGCATCGCTAGCTGACACTGCGGTACCAGTACTTAAACTGATCAGCATCTTTTAGCTTCGCCACAGGTGTGAAACGGACAGAATCAATTTTTCGAATTCTATAAGGATTTCCCTCATTTCCGGACATCTGGACATTCAAAAATTGAGAGTCACGGGAAGTAGATGGAACGCTTCCATCAACTTCCATCGGAATAGCGGAAACTGTTGGCAACGGAGTAGAGGAATTTGCCAACATTGGCTCAATGGGAGCCACAGGGGTCAGAGGATTCTGGACATGGCCAGCTAAAACATTGATTTTGTTGTCCAGTTCAGATAATTTTAGAGTGAACATTTCAAAGCTTACCTCTACGGATTGTTTGAAAGTTTCAAGGTACCTGGCTAGGACCTCATCGGATGTCCTGGCGGCTTGGAGTCGCAACGCTTCCTCGGAAGGGTTAGCGGTTCGGGCGGATGTGTCTGATATCGGAAGCGGAATATTACCGCCAGGTTGCCCCGGAACTGCATCTGGTATCTGATCGGTGATTCTCTCGCGGGCCAGATCTTCAAGATCGTCCGCAGTGAAGAATTCGTCGTCAGAGTGGCCACTCATGATGGAGACGGAATATCTGAGATATACGGACGGGAGCAAGAAATCTGTAACCAGAAAGCAGTATCACATACGGGACACACTCACCGCACAGACATTGTTTGGACATAAAATAAGTTTGACAAACTAATCATTATCAACATATCAAAAGCACCAGCGCTGGATTTTGTTACGTATTATTTGGACCTGAGTCACACGGATACTGAAAAACGGAATCCAAACAATTAGTACACAGCTCAATAACGAAACAAGGATCAAAACGGACCTCACTCACCCCTAAATGCAAATAGCAGATAAGTGCACCACATTTATATTGGTAATATTGTTCGAGCATCCGATTTGCGTCTTCTTTCTTCAGTAATTTTACGGACTTGGTCCTCCAAAATGTGCCTTTACTCAAATATGCTCCAAAGAAATTTATCTCGGATCTACGGATTTTGTTATCACAAATCTATGGACTTTTCTTATTAGGGATCTACGGATTTTCTTGTCACAAATCTACGAACTTTTCTGATCACGGATCTAAAGATTTTTCTTATCACAAATTTACGGACTTTTCTGATCACGGATCTACAGATTTTTCTTATCACAAATTTACGGACTTGAGATGGCAAATTGTCAGTTCAACACAAAATTGGGGTGTGGTAATTTAAAGAAATTACTCATTTCGAAAAGAGCTGTTATGAACCTCTCATGGTACATACAGACACCGAAAATTTTATAGCAGAGGAACTGACAGCGGAGAGGCACATTTCGGGCCATTGTGAATATTTGGAGTTAACAATGATAAGGCTTTTTCTGATCGGAAAAACCCTCCCTAGTGGCTGACGGAATACGTGCGACTTTCTGCGACGGTTAGATATCAACGGACCGTTCTTAACCTCCAGGAAGTTCAAACTGCCCAACGGATCTTCCCTTTGAGTCGCGGCCCTTGGGCCCATTGTATGATGGGCTCGTCTTTAGATACGTGCTTTATGATTTTTCCCGGGCCCGAACATTCAACAACGTTCCACCTTGGGAGCTACATACCGGGTACCCTAGTCTTACATGACTTTGACGCCAGGAGTAACAGAAATATCGTACGGAACGGAGGTGCACCGGAATCGACCACTCACGAAGTATCCATGTACCATAAAGAATGCATTCTCTTATCGTGATTCATTAATCGTTAGACGGAACGGAATCCGAAGCCTGTGCACTAAAAGGCCGTGGCCGATCATTCCTGACTCGGGCTATTGGCATCACCACTATCGCGCGATCTCGTGCGCACACCCACCTTCAGGGCCAAGGATGGTGTACGACTTCGCCCGGAATCGGATGGCGCTACGAGACAGAAAGCATAAATTTCATCCGAAGGAATCTAGGTACCTATATTCCAATCAGATATCGGAAGGAAACGGATTTCCATCGGACGGAACATAAATAAAAACGCACGGTTTACGCTCTCTCGATTATGAAATCGATCTGATTTTGTTCACAGGAGAGCTCTATCGGACATTATCGGAACCTGTGAACAGAGCGTTTCAGCCACCCCCTATTCAACACCTTGATGATGAAAACAGAAAATCCCTCTGAGCCTTCATTTGCCATAAAAACCAGTCGGAAACTTTCGAGAAAGTACGTTGCAGGTAATTTGTGAGCAAAACAGTCAGTTTTTGGAGCGACACCTAGCCCAGGGGGAAATAAAAAAAAACATTCAATCTAAAATCGGACCGAAAAATGAACACAGCGAAGGTCCACCATTTTTTGCGGAGCGTCGATTGCAACCACGATGGCGTTCTCGACAAAAACTGATCTCAGGATGGAACCAAGACAGATACTCTGGGAGAGAAACCAAATCATTGTTAACATATTTATCATTGCGACCAAGAATTACTTTTGGGCGTTTACATACATATCGACCACTAATTTGCTTTAGAAACTTAGTTCAGAAGACGTCTAACGATATCGTGCCAGAACATCGGTTTCAAAAGCAAGGTGAGCGAGGTTTTGTTCGATAGTTTTTCTAACGAATATTACTGAATATGATAGACTTACATATTTGGTGAAGTCAATAACAACGAGTGTTCTCGAGTGATGAAATCCTTGTATTTCAGACCTTGGCAGAGATGGAAACGGATATAACTTTTAGTAACACTGAAACGCTGTGTAGCTGAAGGCAGAGCAGAACAGAGTGAATAGACGATTGCGTTTCAAGAACAAAAGGTTGACAGAGATGCTAACTTGATCATATGCGGAACTACTTTGTCTCGAATATTCGGAATTATACATATTAAACTGAAGAGTATAATTTGCTGAATAATTATATGATTATCTAGTTAGAATTATACATCGGATTATTTAGATTAATATGTATTGTTATTCAACAGAGAGTGAGCTATTTCATGGAGGAAGAACACAGCTAGTAGTTTGTCGGATATGCTATAGGAGTGCTATTGTACATAAGATGTCTTGCCGAGAAGACCACTTTTCTAACACCTTTATTTCCCATTTCCATCCTTTTGCCGGCTTCCCTTTCATTTCCCTCAATCCTCATCATACGGCTTTGCCGTCGACGACAAGGTAGGGCGTGGACACGCTTTTCACATTACTTTGTTTTCCTTTTCATTCCAGCTTCTAATCGCTGGTGGTCCTTCAGCTTCTTCTTCATTGTACAAACAATATTATTTGAATCAGCGCTATTAGGGTTTGAATCATAATTAACTTAAGTTTCGTTAAAACCCCACATTTGGTATCTTCGAGCCCGATTTGGTTTCATTTCGAAACGGATTTGCTGTTTGTAAAAAAAAAAAAAAAAATCAACAATTATATAGATTCAAATTTGTTCATGTTCGTAAGTAGGGGTATTAGGGGAGTTCCACGGCAAATTCGACCTTGACGTTATCTCATAACACTGATAAGAAGGTCGCTGACGTCATGACCTCTGACGTCACGGCCTCAGCTGATGTGATGCCACAGCCTCCATGTCCATGGATGTTATAAAGTGATTTATGACCCATGGATGAAGTCAAGCTACAGTATCCATGTAAATTCCTCCTTAACTGGTTCCCGCCAATCTTTCAAATGCTCTTTCCCACTAATTTTCAAATACCTCCTCTCCGCCCCTCGTCTAATAATAGGTTATATCAGCTGGTAATCAATCTCCCGCCAATTTTTGAATTTCTCCCACTCCCCCCCTCAGCTGATGTTCACTTTACCTCCAGTTCAAGGCTTTTCCCTCATTTTCAAAAATACTCCCCCCCCCCCCCCCCCTCGCCCCCTCCCATGAATGACATAAGACCAGCTGTTTACCAAATTCCCGCCTTTTCAAACTGTCATCTCCCTCCCCTCCCCTCGTCTAATAATAGGTTAGATCAGCTGGTTATCAATCTCCAGCCTTACCGCCAATTTTTGAATTTCTCCCACTCCCCCCTCGGCCATCAGCTGATGCTCCAAGGGCCAAGGCTTTTCAAAATACTCCCCCCCTCCCATGAATGACATAAGACCAGCTGTTTACCAAATTCCCGCCTTTTCAAACTGTCATCGCCCTCCCCACCCCTCGTCTAATAAAAGGTTAGATCAGCTGGTTATCAATCTCCCGCCTTACCGCCAATTTTTGAATCCAGTTTTCAACTGTCAAGGCTTTTCCCTCTAATTTTCAAAATGCTCACCCCCTCCCATGAATGACATAAGACCAGCTGTTTACCAAATTCCCGCCTTTTCAAACTGTCATCGCCCTCCCCTCCCCTCGTCTAATAAAAGGTTAGATCAGCTGGTTATCAATCTCCCGCCTTACCGCCAATTTTTGAATCCAGTTTTCAACTGTCAAGGCTTTTCCCTCTAATTTTCAAAATGCTCACCCCCTCCCATGAATGACATAAGACCAGCTGTTTACCAAATTCCCGCCTTTTCAAACTGTCATCCCCCTCCCCTCCCCTCGTCTAATAAAAGGTTAGATCAGCTGGTTATCAATCTCCCGCCTTACCGCCAATTTTTGAATCCAGTTTTCAACTGTCAAGGCTTTTCCCTCTAATTTTCAAAATGCTCACCCCCTCCCATGAATGACATAAGACCAGCTGTTTACCAAATTCCCGCCTTTTCAAACTGTCATCCCCCTCCCCAACACTCCACCTGATCATATGGTTTCGCTATCATTATCAAATACCCCACCCCCACCCACGCCCCCTTTTCGGAAACCCTCCCACCCTCCCCCACAACTTGGATCAGTTCATGGATCATATGTAAATTATAAGATCCATCGTTTTCCACATGTCTTTCAAGTGGCCTTTGGTATTCCCCTTCCCAATCCCTCAAATTTTCATTTACCCTTCTCAACCTTTATCATAATCGCCTGGTGTGACGTCATGCCCCCTGTTATTATTTTTTGGGCGTTATCCCACCACGACCACTCCCCCTCAGGAATCAGCTGATGTTATTTTTACCCCCCTCCCCACGCCGCTATTTCAACCGATAACAATAATCTGTACACATTCCCGCTCATTTCGGCAACATCAAAATTTTTTAGGGTGGGCCAAATATTTTGGCAACTGGTTTAACGTAGACCCATCGAGTTTAGGCTCTTTTTATAGCTCTCAATCACGCGATAACGGCGTACGATATAGATAAAGGTCTTCAATTATTTTTTCGGGTGTAGGCCCACCTACGTAGGCTTGTTGGGGCTCAAAAGAAAGCGATTTTTTCTGGGAGAATCGACATCTATGGATGAACCAAAAAGTAAGATGCTGTCCAATTTCGGTGGTGGTCCTCTATTTTACAGGTCCTGGATGTCGAGTAGGTAGGGCCATAGCTGTGTAACCCCTCAAACGAAAGCTCTTTCAGTGGACGTGACGAATATAGGAACCTCGAACCCCTTAAAACCCCCAAAATTTGCCAAATTTCGAGAAGGTAGTACAAGAAAGCATTGAGATTTACAAGGAGAACAGAAACAAGAAGGAGCTATCGGTAGATTGAAATATGGAAACACGCGAGGAATACCTCGGTTAGCGTTGAAGGAGAAAAAAGGGGTGTAATATGAGGCGCTACATCAGCAAGCTGCGGGAACCTCGGGACTCGTCCGTTTCGACGCAAGTCGTTGCAGTCGATAGAATCAATTATCTTCACCATCCATTCTTTGAACTTCCTTCAGGTACCTATGTGTACTGCATTTGTGAAATATACCTATACTTTGAAATAAATGTACTTAGGTTCCAGTGTTTAAAACATATAACCTACACCAACAATAAGATTTTAGAATACTTATCACCAGTTTCGTAATTACCGAATTTCCTATCACCGCAGCCGAAAATATTTTATAATCATCATCGTCGTTCTTGAGTCAGGTGTGGAAGAAAGGATTTTAACACAAAAATTCACACATGTGAGTAAAAACGCTGCAAATCCCTGCACAACGGTTTATTATTTTGTATAGAATACCCTTCTGTTACAGATCACAGCTCTATGTATAGATAACCCGTCTATATAATATAATATGTACTATTCTATGCATATTTATGTAGATCGCAGACCCTCCGTAGGTTAGTACCTAACCCCGTACTCGTTACTAGGTACCTACCTAAATCACGAGTTAAATGTTGCTAAAATAATTCTGCCGATGACAAACAGTACCTAACAAAAAGAAACACACATAATGAAGTTCTGAAAAGAAATTGTTGATGAGGAGTGAAAAAAGTTGCAAAAGTACCTACCAACAAACTCCAGCCCCTTCTACGTAGATGGTATAATGAACTGTTGTGTAATAATTTACCGTTGAGTAATGATTTACCGTAGTAATACCTAATTTACCCATCAATAATACTTCAACGTTTGTTCAAGTTTCACTACCTACCAACAAACTCCAAAAGAGCCATCATTTTTCAAATTAAATAATATCACAGAACAACCAACTCGACTTCATACTCCGCCAATATAATCAGGTGATCCCTACCAATGATTGGCCGTATTCACAAATTCCTATTGTGGGCGCGTCTCTGGTTACGAGATTTGGTTTGAATTGTATACAATTTCATTCACACTGGAGTCGAAAATGCCTGTCGGTGCAAACTTCGGGGCCTTACTGTGAACGAACGGCTGGACGTACGATGCTCCGGATGGCCTTAAAAAACTCGCAAGTTCAAGAACTATTTAAAACCGTAAAAATATTTACGTAAAAAAATGGTATAGGCGTTTTGAAAATTTCAACCCCTATTTTGAACCCCTTAGAGATGACTCACAGTAACGTCGAGCTTCGAGGACCAACTAGACGCCGAACGGAACCTATAACCCGAATTTCATCAATTTTTTTTCATGGTAACTAAGAAAAGTGGCCCGTACGGCGGACAGACAGAAATATTTTTATTGCAGTTTTGGATTCTACATACCTTGAAACGTAAACCATCAAATTTTGAGGGGGGGTAAGAATTTTTTTTTTTCATGCTCGATTCCAATGGTTCATTATTGAAAATAATAAACCAAAAAAGAAGAAAAAATCTATATTTTCTCAATAATTATTCACGTAGGTACCTATATTATTCGATAACTAGTAGGTACATACCATTAGAAATGAGTTCATACAGATTTGTTTGCTGTGGGACCTGTACAACTAGGTACTAGTATAATAAAAAATAACTAATAACTAAATGAAAGTATAAAACGTCACATCGATCATATTAAAATTCGGAATAATTTATTTTTGAACCGATCTGCGGAATCAGTAAGGCACGTAATAAGTACATAATCACTGGAGTCGTCCTCGCCAAAAAGATCCGAACAGTTATGAAGGTAATGGTCAGAACTCCTGCCTACTTTGTCGCAATACACGCAACAGATTGATCCCTTGGAAAATGGGTCTCGGCAAAATCCACCTGTCACCATTATTGAAGGATCGACGCTTATTTTTGTTCCTTTGAATTTCAATTTAGTGTCCAGTAAATTTTCTTGCATTTCATTTGATGAAAACCACTTCGATAGGGCTTGAAGTTTCACAATTGAACACGAAGGGGGTAGTAGAGCCTTCCAGCTTTTTCATGGGCTGAACAAGGATTTTCCAACGATGAATCGTGTAGCGCAGTTAATTTGGGACAGTTAAATTGACCCAAATCATGAATCATCCTATTATGAGAGAGTGACTTTCTAATATTGCGCACTTTTCCGAACCTTTTGCGTAACGAAGTTTGATACCCTGGTTGCATCCTGTACAAATTCAGGTATTTTATCGTAAGACGTATTTCCATCTTCCCATGGTAAGCTAAACGAAAGTATAAAACGTCACATCGATCATATTAAAATTTGGAATAATTTATTTTTTACCGATCTGTGGAATCAGTAAGGCTCGTCATACACCCTGAATTATACCAAATTTCGAGAAGGTAATACCAGAAAGCGTCGATTAGGTATATCGTGCTACGGGGTTTTTGTCTGATGATACCTCCTGATACATGAAACCTGTTTGATCATCATAATTCCACCAATACTATCTACACCCTCGTATACAGAGGAAAATTGGGGAGGGCCTTCCTTATAGATTTTTACTAATTAAATATATAATGTAACTTATTGTAATAAAATAAAATAAATTTAAAAAAATCAATAAAAGAACGATGGAAAAAAAAGGAGTGTGAGTTCATAATGGTTGTCACACACTGAACATTGCGAGGATGGGGCAATGTTTATTTTTAAAAACCAAGAAGTTATTAGTCACCCTCACGTGTATAAAACACGAAATTTCTGATATTATGAATTACTAGTACTCAACATGGTTTTTGCCATTGCAGATGTAAAACTTGGAAACGTGAACAACGACAACAACAGAAGTCAGTAGAGGGTAGTCTCAAATGCAACATTTATTAAACTAACCAATAACGACATCCTATTGGATAAACCCCCCCTCCCTCTCGAGTATTTAATACCATGATTCATCTCACTCGCAACAAAAGAACTATACCTAGTTAGTGTTCGTCTTGTGATCAGTGATGGTGTTACACGTTGAAAAAATTCGTTTTGACAAGCGTGGGCTCAAAGGAGTTGATATACGAACGGATGAAGAAATAGGGTTGAAACAAGTTGTCGTCCATAACAGAGAACAAACCGTATCGTTATACCCGCTGATGAATGGATCTTGATCGAGGAAAATCTACAAAGAAACTTGCCTGCTTACATCTCTCAAAGCTACAAGAGAATACGAAAGGAGGATCACCCAGTCATCATATCAGACACTTGGTTATTCCGAGTCCAGTTTGGTATTCCTTCTACACGTAAACATCGCTCGCTTGTTATATATGAAAAATTCGAATGGTTCATAGATTATGATCATAGCATTAACGAAATCGCTTTAACTCGTCGAGATGATACACAGCTTTATGATAACCTGCAGAAGATACATGATTACCTTTGCGTGACTCAAGGAACAGGAGTCGAAGTTGATTATCCATCAAGTTTCGAGGGAGCGTTGGCCAACACATCAGAGCAGTACACATTTTGTCAACCAATCGTCTTTGAGAATCCTCAAAATGTAGCAGAAGCGAGTCTCCCCGCAACAGAAAAATTTGATCTAACGACTCAAAATTGGACTCACATATATGAGGAGATGAAACTAATAAGTCAAAGAGGATACGAACCATTGCGCGGGGAATTTTTTATGACAAACTCAGTTCAAAGTTTTTAATTACGGTTTAAATAGTCATGAACTATACAAAGATTATCGTTTGTCTCAAATAGTCCTCAACGTTAACATGAGCTTGAAGAGAAATCTTGCTGAAGAGTGCATAAGCCTAAACGAATTAATTATCGCAGGTCGACGGTTTTAGTCAAACATATTCTCGATGATTTATGGCAAGCTGGCTTGATTGATTTAACTAAGAATCCTGATAGAGGTTTCAAACATTTTACTGGCAGTAATCGATGTCGGATCGAAATAAAATTCTGAGCAGGCGATGAAAGTGTTTGTCCTCCTTCCTTAAAATATCTTCATTGCCAAATTGCGAGCTCATGTACCAAAAATTAAAAATCTAGGTATTAGACAAGGGGTACCTACTTGCCTTCATTAGCCAACGAACTATTAATCGTCGCACGCATACGGCGAAATGATAAAGCACCTAATAACAACACTTATAATTCCATTTACATGATGTCTACGGAAATAAGATATAAGGATTATTTTACGAGCAAGATATGAAGAATACCAACTTTCCCGATCAATATTTGGTGGGGAAAAACTAAAAAAGAAGAAATGGTGAAGTTCTTGTCAATTGGCTTTGTTTTTGGTGACACACGATGAAATGAAAAGAACAAGTTAAATTTTGATCTGTACCTACTACCTATTTTACGTAACAAACGAATAAATAAAATTCTGAGCAGGCGATGAAAGTGTTTTTCCTCCTTCCTTAAAATATCTTCATTGTATAGGTTTTAAGGTATTTCCTATGACGCCAACCAAGTACCTATAACTCGAGTAGCTTAGACACATTAGTTCACTGATCAATATTATTAGAAGGACTAATTTCTGAATTTCGACGATATCTTCCCAAATTCACAGTAAACGTTCTCTCATGAGATTACCTAGTCTGTTCATGAAATCTATGAAAAGGATGTTTTTCTTGACCGACGTCTTTAGCTTTTTGATTACGCGGCTTCCGAATATTGGAGTCCTTAAGTTTGGCATGCAGACCAACAAACTATATGATAGGGATACCTGCTACCATGCCTCGTCCTTCAATAATTCTATTACCCAACTACTTTCTTATTCGCAAGTGACAGTCAAGGGTGATGATTAGGATAGTTGCTGAAATCATTCAAGTTAACTACCTATCTGTATTCTCAAATTTATCGTATATTGTACACGTAGTCTTAGTAATTTTTACATATGGGATGAACCCACCCTACATACTATCCATCTGTATCCATATACATCTCCTCTCTACCACCAAGAGATGGACGGAGGGGTTACCAAATTTTTCATCGAAGGTAAATCTAGCGTTGCAATTTGTTCTGTTAGCTAGTTTTGTAATTATCGAGTCGGTGGTTACCATTTGAAATCTTTGAACTTGCACTTGTTCATCACAGGTCGTCCTAAGACGGAGTTTTAGGTTGATTTGTAGTAATCTTTATCGAATTACGAAACCTATCTAGCTCTCAATTGGGTATTGTACTCCACATAAGGACCAAATAGAGACCTGCACATGTTTGTATATGCAGATGATTATCCTTAGTTCACGATTGTGTCATCATATATTGGAATTAAGGCAGGTAAAAATCGGCGTTATGCACAAAGTCTATCTGACGGTGTCACCGGCTCTCGCTTTAGTAGATGGCCTGTGAATCCCCAGCCTGTATGAAATGTTGTATGTTTGATGTCTAGATGTTCACACCAGTCGTTTTCAGCATAGAAAGAATCCTGGGTGGAATGCAAATTGCCAAGCTGGATCGAGTTTTCATTGTTACACGCCCACCTAGGTACTAATTTTGTTACTTTTTAAACCGATCTCGAACCAAGAATATTGGACATCCAGCCTTCAGTTCACAGTAGGGGGGCAGTAGGGGAGAAATCATTGCTAGGTGAACAAATGAGTATAACACGCATGGCTGTATGAAATCGATTTGGTTGTTCCTATATTATTATTATTTGCGTTTATTTATTAACATATTTCACGGGCGAGCTCAATTACATTACAGCATTCAAAAAGCAAGAGGAAGGAAATATAATAATATAAGTAAATAATGCAAGAACTTGAAAAAATTTTCATTAATAAATTATCGAGTCGGTGGTTACCATTTGAAATCTTTGAACTTGTGCTTGTTCGTCACAGACCATCCTAAGACGGAGTTTTAGGTTGATTTGTAGTAATCTTTATCGAATTCCGAAACCTATCGAGCACTCAATAGGGTATTGTACTCCACATAAGGACCAAATAAAGACCTGCACATGTTTGTATAGGCAGATGATTATCCTTAGTTCACGATTGTGTCATCATATATTGGAATTAAGGCAGGTAAAAATCGGCGTTATGCACAAAGTCTATCTGACGGTGTCACCGGCTCTCGCTTTAGTAGATGGCCTGTGAATCCCCAGCCTGTATGAAATGTTGTATGTTTGATGTCTAGATGTTCACACCAGTCGTTTTCAGCATAGAAAGAATCCTGGGTGGAATGCAAATTGCCAAGCTGGATCGAGTTTTCATTGTTACACGCCCACCTAGGTACTAATTTTGTTACTTTTTAAACCGATCTCGAACCAAGAATATTGGACATCCAGCCTTCAGTTCACAGTAGGGGAGAAATCATTGCTAGGTGAACAAATGAGTATAACACGCATGGCTGTATGAAACTTTCTTTCCTCCCATCCGTTATCAAGTTCCAGAAAACGAAATAGTTGAATTTAAAAAAGTTCAACATAATATTATGATTAATGTCCCCTTGTGATTTACGCGGATATTGAGTGTTTACTAAAATATATCAAGTCGTCCTACCCCCATTCAAATAATACAGATGATGACACAATCGTGAACTAAGGATAATCATCTGCCTATACAAACATGTGCAGGTCTTTATTTGGTCCTTATGTGGAGTACAATACCCTATTGAGTGCTCGATAGGTTTCGGAATTCGATAAAGATTACTACAAATCAACCTAAAACTCCGTCTTAGGATGGTCTGTGACGAACAAGCACAAGTTCAAAGATTTCAAATGGTAACCACCGACTCGATAATTTATTAATGAAAATTTTTTCAAGTTCTTGCATTATTTACTTATATTATTATATTTCCTTCCTCTTGCTTTTTGAATGCTGTAATGTAATTGAGCTCGCCCGTGAAATATGTTAATAAATAAACGCAAATAATAATAATATAGGAACAACCAAATCGATTTCATACAGCCATGCGTGTTATACTCATTTGTTCACCTAGCAATGATTTCTCCCCTACTGCCCCCCTACTGTGAACTGAAGGCTGGATGTCCAATATTCTTGGTTCGAGATCGGTTTAAAAAGTAACAAAATTAGTACCTAGGTGGGCGTGTAACAATGAAAACTCGATCCAGCTTGGCAATTTGCATTCCACCCAGGATTCTTTCTATGCTGAAAACGACTGGTGTGAACATCTAGACATCAAACATACAACATTTCATACAGGCTGGGGATTCACAGGCCATCTACTAAAGCGAGAGCCGGTGACACCGTCAGATAGACTTTGTGCATAACGCCGATTTTTACCTGCCTTAATTCCAATATATGATGACACAATCGTGAACTAAGGATAATCATCTGCATATACAAACATGTGCAGGTCTCTATTTGGTCCTTATGTGGAGTACAATACCCAATTGAGAGCTAGATAGGTTTCGTAATTCGATAAAGATTACTACAAATCAACCTAAAACTCCGTCTTAGGACGACCTGTGATGAACAAGTGCAAGTTCAAAGATTTCAAATGGTAACCACCGACTCGATAATTACAAAACTAGCTAACAGAACAAATTGCAACGCTAGATTTACCTTCGATGAAAAATTTGGTAACCCCTCCGTCCATCTCTTGGTGGTAGAGAGGAGATGTATATGGATACAGATGGATAGTATGTAGGGTGGGTTCATCCCATATGTAAAAATTACTAAGACTACGTGTACAATATACGATACATTTGAGAATACAGATAGGTAGTTAACTTGAATGATTTCAGCAACTATCCTAATCATCACCCTTGACTGTCACTTGCGAATAAGAAAGTAGTTGGGTAATAGAATTATTGAAGGACGAGGCATGGTAGCAGGTATCCCTATCATATAGTTTGTTGGTCTGCATGCCAAACTTAAGGACTCCAATATTCGGAAGCCGCGTAATCAAAAAGCTAAAGACGTCGGTCAAGAAAAACATCCTTTTCATAGATTTCATGAACAGACTAGGTAATCTCATGAGAGAACGTTTACTGTGAATTTGGGAAGATATCGTCGAAATTCAGAAATTAGTCCTTCTAATAATATTGATCAGTGAACTAATGTGTCTAAGCTACTCGAGTTATAGGTACTTGGTTGGCGTCATAGGAAATACCTTAAAACCTATACAATGAAGATATTTTAAGGAAGGAGGAAAAACACTTTCATCGCCTGCTCAGAATTTTATTTATTCGTTTGTTACGTAAAATAGGTAGTAGGTACAGATCAAAATTTAACTTGTTCTTTTCATTTCATCGTGTGTCACCAAAAACAAAGCCAATTGACAAGAACTTCACCATTTCTTCTTTTTTAGTTTTTCCCCACCAAATATTGATCGGGAAAGTTGGTATTCTTCATATCTTGCTCGTAAAATAATCCTTATATCTTATTTCCGTAGACATCATGTAAATGGAATTATAAGTGTTGTTATTAGGTGCTTTATCATTTCGCCGTATGCGTGCGACGATTAATAGTTCGTTGGCTAATGAAGGCAAGTAGGTACCCCTTGTCTAATACCTAGATTTTTAATTTTTGGTACATGAGCTCGCAATTTGGCAATGAAGATATTTTAAGGAAGGAGGACAAACACTTTCATCGCCTGCTCAGAATTTTATTTCGATCCGACATCGATTACTGCCAGTAAAATGTTTGAAACCTCTATCAGGATTCTTAGTTAAATCAATCAAGCCAGCTTGCCATAAATCATCGAGAATATGTTTGACTAAAACCGTCGACCTGCGATAATTAATTCGTTTAGGCTTATGCACTCTTCAGCAAGATTTCTCTTCAAGCTCATGTTAACGTTGAGGACTATTTGAGACAAACGATAATCTTTGTATAGTTCATGACTATTTAAACCGTAATTAAAAACTTTGAACTGAGTTTGTCATAAAAAATTCCCCGCGCAATGGTTCGTATCCTCTTTGACTTATTAGTTTCATCTCCTCATATATGTGAGTCCAATTTTGAGTCGTTAGATCAAATTTTTCTGTTGCGGGGAGACTCGCTTCTGCTACATTTTGAGGATTCTCAAAGACGATTGGTTGACAAAATGTGTACTGCTCTGATGTGTTGGCCAACGCTCCCTCGAAACTTGATGGATAATCAACTTCGACTCCTGTTCCTTGAGTCACGCAAAGGTAATCATGTATCTTCTGCAGGTTATCATAAAGCTGTGTAGCATCTCGACGAGTTAAAGCGATTTCGTTAATGCTATGATCATAATCTATGAACCATTCGAATTTTTCATATATAACAAGCGAGCGATGTTTACGTGTAGAAGGAATACCAAACTGGACTCGGAATAACCAAGTGTCTGATATGATGACTGGGTGATCATCCTTTCGTATTTTCTTGTAGCTTTGAGAGATGTAAGCAGGCAAGTTTCTTCGTAGATTTTCCTCGATCAAGATCCATTCATCAGCGGGTATAACGATACGGTTTGTTCTGTTATGGACGACAACTTGTTTCAACCCTATTTCTTCATCCGTTCGTATATCAACTCCTTTGAGCCCACGCTTGTCAAAACGAATTTTTTCAACGTGTAACACCATCACTGATCACAAGACGAACACTAACTAGGTATAGTTCTTTTGTTGCGAGTGAGATGAATCATGGTATTAAATACTAGAGAGGGAGGGGGGGTTTATCCAATAGGATGTCGTTATTGGTTAGTTTAATAAATGTTGCATTTGAGACTACCCTCTACTGACTTCTGTTGTTGTCGTTGTTCACGTTTCCAAGTTTTACATCTGCAATGGCAAAAACCATGTTGAGTACTAGTAATTCATAATATCAGAAATTTCGTGTTTTATACACGTGAGGGTGACTAATAACTTCTTGGTTTTTAAAAATAAACATTGCCCCATCCTCGCAATGTTCAGTGTGTGACAACCATTATGAACTCACACTCCTTTTTTTTCCATCGTTCTTTTATTGATTTTTTTAAATTTATTTTATTTTATTACAATAAGTTACATTATATATTTAATTAGTAAAAATCTATAAGGAAGGCCCTCCCCAATTTTCCTCTGTATACGAGGGTGTAGATAGTATTGGTGGAATTATGATGATCAAACAGGTTTCATGTATCAGGAGGTATCATCAGACAAAAACCCCGTAGCACGATATACCTAATCGACGCTTTCTGGTATTACCTTCTCGAAATTTGGTATAATTCAGGGTGTATGACGAGCCTTACTGATTCCACAGATCGGTAAAAAATAAATTATTCCAAATTTTATTATGATCGATGTGACGTTTTATACTTTCGTTTAGCTTACCATGGGAAGATGGAAATACGTCTTACGATAAAATACCTGAATTTGTACAGGATGCAACCAGGGTATCAAACTTCGTTACGCAAAAGGTTCGGAAAAGTGCGCAATATTAGAAAGTCACTCTCTCAAAATTGGATGATTCATGATTTGGGTCAATTTAACTGTCCCAAATTAACTGCGCTTCACGATTCATCGTTGGAAAATCCTTGTTCAGCCCATGAAAAAGCTGGAAGGCTCTACTACCCCCTTCGTGTTCAATTGTGAAACTTCAAGCCCTATCGAAGTGGTTTTTATCAAATGAAATGCAAGAAAATTTACTGGACACTAAATTGAAATTTAAAGGAACAAAAATAAGCGTCGATCCTTCAATAATGGTGACAGGTGGATTTTGCCGAGACCCATTTTCCAAGGGATCAATCTGTTGCGTGTATTGCGACAAAGTATGCAGGAGTTCTGACCATTACCTTCATAACTGTTCGGATCTTTTTGGCGAGGACGACTCCAGTGATTATGTACTTATTACGTGCCTTACTGATTCCGCAGATCGGTTCAAAAATAAATTATTCCGAATTTTAATATGATCGATGTGACGTTTTATACTTTCATTTAGTTATTAGTTATTTTTTATTATACTAGTACCTAGTTGTACAGGTCCCACAGCAAACAAATCTGTATGAACTCATTTCTAATGGTATGTACCTACTAGTTATCGAATAATATAGGTACCTACGTGAATAATTATTGAGAAAATATAGATTTTTTCTTCTTTTTTTTACTCACATGTGTGAATTTTTGTGTTAAAATCCTTTCTTCCACACCTGACTCAAGAACGACGATGATGATTATAAAATATTTTCGGCTGCGGTGATAGGAAATTCGGTAATTACGAAACTGGTGATAAGTATTCTAAAATCTTATTGTTGGTGTAGGTTATATGTTTTAAACACTGGAACCTAAGTACATTTATTTCAAAGTGTAGGTATATTTCACAAATGCAGTACACATAGGTACCTGAAGGAAGTTCAAAGAATGGATGGTGAAGATAATTGATTCTATCGACTGCAACGACTTGCGTCGAAACGGACGAGTCCCGAGGTTCCCGCAGCTTGCTGATGTAGCGCCTCATATTACACCCCTTTTTTCTCCTTCAACGCTAACCGAGGTATTCCTCGCGTGTTTCCATATTTCAATCTACCGATAGCTCCTTCTTGTTTCTGTTCTCTTTGTAAATCTCAATGCTTTCTTGTACTACCTTCTCGAAATTTGGCAAATTTTGGGGGTTTTAAGGGGTTCGAGGTTCCTATATTCGTCACGTCCACTGAAAGAGCTTTCGTTTGAGGGGTTACACAGCTATGGCCCTACCTACTCGACATCCAGGACCTGTAAAATAGAGGACCACCACCGAAATTGGACAGCATCTTACTTTTTGGTTCATCCATAGATGTCGATTCTCCCAGAAAAAATCGCTTTCTTTTGAGCCCCAACAAGCCTACGTAGGTGGGCCTACACCCGAAAAAATAATTGAAGACCTTTATCTATATCGTACGCCGTTATCGCGTGATTGAGAGCTATAAAAAGAGCCTAAACTCGATGGGTCTACGTTAAACCAGTTGCCAAAATATTTGGCCCACCCTAAAAAATTTTGATGTTGCCGAAATGAGCGGGAATGTGTACAGATTATTGTTATCGGTTGAAATAGCGGCGTGGGGAGGGGGGTAAAAATAACATCAGCTGATTCCTGAGGGGGAGTGGTCGTGGTGGGATAACGCCCAAAAAATAATAACAGGGGGCATGACGTCACACCAGGCGATTATGATAAAGGTTGAGAAGGGTAAATGAAAATTTGAGGGATTGGGAAGGGGAATACCAAAGGCCACTTGAAAGACATGTGGAAAACGATGGATCTTATAATTTACATATGATCCATGAACTGATCCAAGTTGTGGGGGAGGGTGGGAGGGTTTCCGAAAAGGGGGCGTGTGTGGGGGTGGGGTATTTGATAATGATAGCGAAACCATATGATCAGGTGGAGTGTTGGGGAGGGGGATGACAGTTTGAAAAGGCGGGAATTTGGTAAACAGCTGGTCTTATGTCATTCATGGGAGGGGGTGAGCATTTTGAAAATTAGAGGGAAAAGCCTTGACAGTTGAAAACTGGATTCAAAAATTGGCGGTAAGGCGGGAGATTGATAACCAGCTGATCTAACCTTTTATTAGACGAGGGGAGGGGAGGGGGATGACAGTTTGAAAAGGCGGGAATTTGGTAAACAGCTGGTCTTATATCATTCATGGGAGGGGGTGAGCATTTTGAAAATTAGAGGGAAAAGCCTTGACAGTTGAAAACTGGATTCAAAAATTGGCGGTAAGGCGGGAGATTGATAACCAGCTGATCTAACCTTTTATTAGACGAGGGGAGGGGAGGGCGATGACAGTTTGAAAAGGCGGGAATTTGGTAAACAGCTGGTCTTATGTCATTCATGGGAGGGGGTGAGCATTTTGAAAATTAGAGGGAAAAGCCTTGACAGTTGAAAACTGGATTCAAAAATTGGCGGTAAGGCGGGAGATTGATAACCAGCTGATCTAACCTTTTATTAGACGAGGGGAGGGGAGGGCGATGACAGTTTGAAAAGGCGGGAATTTGGTAAACAGCTGGTCTTATGTCATTCATGGGAGGGGGGGGGGGGGGAGTATTTTGAAAAGCCTTGGCCCTTGGAGCATCAGCTGACGGCCGAGGGGGGAGTGGGAGAAATTCAAAAATTGGCGGTAAGGCTGGAGATTGATAACCAGCTGATCTAACCTATTATTAGACGAGGGGAGGGGAGGGAGATGACAGTTTGAAAAGGCGGGAATTTGGTAAACAGCTGGTCTTATGTCATTGATGGGAGGGGGCGAGGGGGGGGGAGTATTTTTGAAAATGAGGGAAAAGCCTTGAACTGGAGGTAAAGTGAACATCATCTGAGGGGGGGAGTGGGAGAAATTCAAAAATTGGCGGGAGATTGATTACCAGCTGATATAACCTATTATTAGACGAGGGGAGGAGAGGAGGTATTTGAAAATTAGTGGGAAAGAGCATTTGAAAGATTGGCGGGAACCAGTTAAGGAGGAATTTACATGGATACTGTAGCTTGACTTCATCCATGGGTCATAAATCACTTTATAACATCCATGGACTTGGAGGCTGTGGCATCACATCAGCTGAGGCCGTGAAGTCAGAGGTCATGACGTCAGCGACCTTCTTATCAGTGTTGTCAGATAACGTCAAGGTCGAATTTGCTGTGGAACGCCCCTAATACCCCTACTTTCGTATAGTTTGCATTGTAAAGCTTATTTTCGATTACATAGCTGGGTTCGAAAATAACTCGTTAGCTTCTATTTGTTCAAATATTCGATCTTGACTTGAATTTATATTTGGAATTTAAATTTTGCAAAATTTTGACGCCGCAGCTCACATTATATTCATTTATCACATAATATATCGATTTTTTGGCAGGAGCACGTGGCTGATCATTTGAATCTATCACCCGGATCATATTTTGTGGATTATTGTATCCCGTTCAATCGTGTCGAGCTACACCTTTTATCTGAAGCGTTTTTCTCGTTGGCTATCTCTTTTCTTTCCACAACAGTTAGTCTTGAACACGGAACTCTGTATTTTGTGTGGAGAATAGCTTCACGAACGCTCAAGTTTGGGTGCCAATAATCCAAGTTTTTACCTGTTATCCCGATAGCAGTATTGTCGGGGTTTCCGTTTGGATCGGGGGTCGGGGGCGTCGTCTGGGCCTTGTTGTTTTCGCCGAGGGACTCGTGGGTTTGCCGGAACTTGTTTCCGAGTTGTGTTTTGATTGAGACGTCCCAAGTAAACAGAGATCAGAAGTTACATTCCTATTTTTCTATTACTGTATTTCTAATTGATCCACTGCAGTTAGAATAGAGCAATATTTGTTCAATCTCTTTCCCTATATTGCTGTTGCTTTATTTCACATAATTCATATTTTTGAATAGCAAGAATTTTGAATTACTTATTTACGAACAACTATACATTACTTAGATATTCCTATCCAGTATCGGCCCTCTCGTAACTCAACGTGTTGCAGATTACCTCTCCTCTCCTTATTTTCCGTCTCTTGGAGCAAATAAAATAAAGATTCAAATGAATAAAAGCAAATCGAAATGGCTGGAAAAGTTCGTGCAAAGATTCTTGCGGCCAGAAGCTCTGCTTTAAAATCTCGTGTGGAGAATTTGCTCCTGCCAGCTTCCACAGTCACATCTGACAACGCTGAATTGTTTTTGACTCAAGTTGCGGATTTAAATGAATTGAGGAACACATATGAGGTCATACTAGAGTTGGAGGAGGTCAATGCGGACCTGGAGGAAGGATATACACCCTCATTTGAATGTATTAACCAATTTAATTGTATGATTGATAAAATCAGAGTCGTACCAACAAATTAAGTCCACCACCCGTTGACGCTCGTCTTACGCTAAATTCCTCTCAGGGGCCTGCTGTTTGCAGAGTGAAATTGGAACCTATTAGGCTCATGAATTTTGATGGTTCTCCAGAGAATTGGAATCCCTTTTTCCAACAATTTCTAGAGTTGATTGATCGCAACCCGGACTTTTCTGATCTCCAACGCATGACATATTTAGTTTCACATCTTACAGGCAGCGCAAAGAGCATCGTAGCCGTAATCCCACCCGTTGAAGCTAATTATGAATTTCTCAAGAATACTTTGAAGGATCGCTTTGAGGTTAAACGGGCTCTAGGGCACTATTATTTGGACAAAATTCTGAATTTCAAACCAATTACACAGGAATCCGAAAGAAATTTAAATCATTTTCTTGAGGAATTTGTGGGGCTACTGAGGCTATAAAGGAATTAGCCATCGGTGATATGTTTGATTTTTTCTTGGTATATCTGTCCACGAAAAAGTTGGATCCTGACACCGTCATACATTTTGATATGCACCATCGGGAATTGGATGTACCTACCTTTGAAAGTGTTATTAATTTTGTTTGGGCTCAAACTCGCATCCTTGCTCGGTCCAAAAAACTCGTAGTTTCTTCCCAGGTCTCATCAAAATCCAATAGTGGCCCTAAGTCCTCTAAATGCTTTTGTCGCTCAGGAAGAGGACAACTCAAGCAAGTCCCAGCCTAAAAATGAAAAGTTCTGTCCATGCTGTCGTCAAAGTGTCTCGCATTCGTTGGATAAGTGTCCGACTTTCCTGAAATTCAACCCAGTGCAGCGGTATGGGTTCGTAAAATCCTCCCATCGATGTTTCCGCTGTTTATTGAGACATTTTTCAAAATCTTGTAACTCTCGAAGCTCGTGTAGTTTGTGTCAGCGTCCACATCACGTCTTGCTGCATTTTGTAGAGCCCGCTAGTCAGTTATCGTCTACTTCTGCGGTTCCAGTATCGAACCGTCAAAGTTCGGAGAAGGATAAATCGTCCACTCCAGTCACAGTTGCTACCGCACGTACTCAATCTCGGTACAAAACGGTACTTCTCGCAACTGCTCAGGTTATTGTTCTGGATCGATTTGAACAGCCCGTGACTGTCAGAGCTCTTATTGACAATGGGTCACAATCACATTTTGTTTAGAACGGATTATGTCAAAAATTGGGCCTCTCTCCTCGCTCTCATCAGACCGTCGTGTGGTGTTTAGGAAACAATTCTTCTTCGACCAAGGAACAAATTTCGTTGAAAGTCCGCTCGCAAGTCTCTTTCGATGTTGATTTTGCAATAAATGCGTTGGTAATGGAGGATCTTACAGGCTACCTTCCCGCTTTACCGGTCGATGTTTCCTGTCTCTCACATTTAGAAGGCCTCGAGCTGGCGGATGAGGTCTTCAACATACCGGGGCCCATTGATCTTCTGATTGGCGCTGAGTTGTGGCCGCAGATATGTGGATCTCGTAAGGTAGTGGGTTCTCCAGGCCAACCATACGGCCTTGAGTCGTCATTGGGCTGGCTCGTGATGGGGCCTGCGCCTGTCAATTCTTATTTCTCGTCCATCACATTTATATCCCTACGAGAGGATCCCATCGATGAACTTCTGGAGAAGTTCTGGGCGATTGAGGAGGCTCCGTCTGTTTCAGTTCCATCGCCTGAGGACGAAGACAGAGGATTTTTTGCGATACAGTGACGAGGAGATCTGATGGACGGTTCATGGTAGCCCTCCCTTTCCGGCTGTGGCCCACGTTGTTAGGAGATTCGTTTAGCTTGGCAACACATCCCTTTTTGTCCTTAGAACGCCGATTGTTAAAGCAACCTGAACTCTTCAATATGGGAAAGTGATGAGAGAATATTTGAACGAGAGTTATTTGACCCCTATAACGTATGCCAATTTGGATTTGTCGGAAAGGGCTTATTATATTCCATACCATGGCGTCCTTAAACCCGATAGTTCCACTACTTCTCTCCGAATCGTCTTAAATGCCAGTGCTAAAACTACGACCAAACACTCTATAAACGATGTATTGCAGAATGACTTAGAGCTCTTCTTAACTTTCGACTATTTGAATTTGCCCTGAGTGCCGAGGTTCGGCAAATGTATTTGCGAATTTTGGTTCGCCCTGAGGATCGAAAGTTTCAGCGTATCATCTGGCAGTTTTCTCCGGAGGAGGATCTTCATATTTATGAGATGAATACCGTTGTCTTCGGGGTTGCCCTCTCCCCATACTTGGCACTTCGAGTGGTAAAAGAGTTGATAGGCCTGGAGGGGCATCGCTATCCACTGGCTTCGATTAGTGCTGGTAGGGATACTTACGTAGATGATTACTTGTCGTCGACTCCAACATCGGCTGAAGCTTCTTTGTTGGTGCAACAGATGATCGAAATGTTTGCGTCTGGTTCTTTCACTTTAGCGAAGTGGGCTTCAAACTCGGCGTCGATTATGTCTTCCATTCCAGAAACCATTCCATTCCAGTCAACGGAATGTTTAGATTTGGATTCGGATTTGTCCTTGAAAGTTTTGGGATTAAAGTGGAACCCGCATAGAGATGTATTTCAGGTGAAATGAATGTTCCTTCGGGTGGCTGTACTAAAAGGGACATGCTGTCCGCGGTTGCCAGAATCTTTGATCCGTTAGGATTTCTGGCCGCACTGACAATTGTAGCAAATGGGTTCATTCGGTCACTTTGGTCTCAGCAGTTAGGATGGGATGACTCGCCGTCTGAGTTATTGTGCCGCCAGTGGAGAGACTTTGTGAAGGAGTTGAATTTGTTAAAGGATTGGAGTATCCCGCGTCACTCATTCATCTCTCCCGGCAATTTGGAGTGCACTCGTTGGATTTGCCGATGCGTCCCAAACAGCATATGGAGCGGTTGTGTAGTTTGAGCGATTGCTTTGGCATTTGCCGAGTAAGTCTACTTGTATCCAAATCCAAGGTTGCCCCATTGAAGACGACTAGCATTCCTCGCTTGGAACTTTGTGCGGCCATCTTACTTTCTTCTCTACCTCGTTATGTAATGAACGCATATTCCGACAGACACGAATTTTCCGAAGTGTTTGCTTTCAGTGACTCAACTGTGGCTCTCCATTGGCTGTCTTCGTCGCCATCTAGATGGAAAGTTTTTGTTGACAATCGAGTCACAAAAATTCAACGCAACACAGATGTAAAATATTGGCATCATGTTAGAGGAGAGCAAAACCCCGCTGATTGTTTGAGCAGGGGTCTTTCTGCGGGAGCACTACTTCGCGATAAAATGTGGTTCAGCGGTCCATCGTGGCTTGTATCTCCCTCCTCCGAATGGCCTATTACAGCCATGAGCAACTTGAATATGCCTCCTCATCCCACTGAGGAACACATAGTGTCCTTGGCAACAACTACTCCTCACGATTGGATATTGGCTCCTCTACTGCACCGTGTCTCATCATTCCGGAAGATACATCGCACTACAGCTTACGTTTTCAGAGCTCTGAGGCGGTCTCGTTTTCGTGCTGGCCCGATCCATTTGTCTGAGATAATGAATGCGGAAACTCTATGGTTGCGTCACACTCAGCTGCTCTACTTTCAAGATATATTCAGTTACTTGGAGTGTACTTCGAAAAAAAGACGAAAACGCTTGACCAGAGACGTGGACACGCTTTTCATATTACTTTGTTTTCCTTTTCATTCCAGCTTCTAATCGCTGGTGGTCCTTCAGCTTCTCCTTCATTGTACAAACAATATTATTTGAATCAGCGCTATTAGGGTTTGAATCATAATTAACTTAAGTTTCGTCAAAGCCTGATTTGCTGGAATACAACACAATCGAAGGGTGGTACATTCTGATTGGAAAGGAGGTGGGACAAAAGGAAAAGGAAACAAACGCCATGAGATGATACTAACCAAGCTTACATAAATAAATGAAAGGTGAATGATTTTGGAAATTTGTATCATTTACAGAAGAGCCTAATTTATGAATTTTCAGTATTTCCAATTGTTCCAATGCATCCAGTTTCGAACCATTATTACAAAGATGAACAACTGATGAATTGTTCGTATCAATACTGAAGTTAAATCCGTGACCCCCGTCCCTTGAATGATTAGGAAAAGCCGAATTACTAGAACCATCCCTAAGACTTCGTTCGTGTTCCCTTACTCTTTCTCTGAATTTACGTCCCGTTTGACTGCAATATTTAACTCCACAATCGCATTTCAAAAGATAAACCCCACTCCTGTCATCTAACGGAATTTTATCTTTTACATAACCTAGAATTTTCTTTAGAGAATTTTGAGAATAAAACCCCACCCTGAACCACCCCCTCTTTTAAATTACATTTCCTAGTTTCTGTGATATCCCTCCATAATATGGCAAACTAACCAATTTTCTATTGATTTCCTCTTTACCTCCTACTAAATTTGAAACAGCCCCTTGAAATTTCCTATTACTAACTTTACGCCATATTCTGTCAATTGACTGTTTTTTATAACCATTAGACTGCGCTGTTGCATAATAATCTCTTTCTCTTTTTGAAAGTCACCATCGTTCATAGGGACAGACAATGCTCTATGAATCATACTATAAAAAGCAGCAAATTTGTGAGATGGCGCCAAGATTTGAACTTACTATTATGAATAACAACATCAGTATATGTGGGTTTTCTAAATACAGAGAATTTAATATGTGCACCCCTCCAATTTGATAGTTATATCATGAAAATTTAATTCAGAACCCTTAAGTTCTTAGTGAATTTAATTTTACTACTGTCAGAGCTTAGATAATTAAAAAATTGAGATTGTCGTGATCCTCCCAGAACTTCACTTATTGTACCTAGTAGATTGTGCAAATAATAAACGCAACGAGTGAGGTGGCGTACGTGACCAGAGTCAGAGAGGCCTGCAGCTCCCACCAGTCCCCAACGGTAATTGTTGGGGGGAGTAGACAGGTGAATATAAAAACTCGCCGTATGCGCCTGTCACCTCATTCTACGATCTCATCAAGTCGATGACTTGTATCTCTCTCTATCTCCTCTCATGCTTCCTTACCTTATCTCACAAAAGAACCCAGATTGGTGGAACCGGCCTTGGTGATAATCGGCCTCGAGTGGTGGGGGCAAGTCGCGAGCTTAAGGAACTGCACTACCATGTGGCCAAGTCTGACGTAAAAACCAGTTTCTTGTATGGAAATTTGGAGAACCCTGTCAGCATGGATATACCAGAAGGCTGGGAAAAATCTAAAAATAAAATTTCCCAACTCTGTGAAGCTCCGCTAAGGTGGAACTCGAGCGAAAGGAAAAAATGGTTGTGAATAGGTCGGAATAGCAAGCGAGAGTGAGTGCTGCAAAGTGTCAAGTATGGGTGATGAGTCATCCTGAATCTAGCAAGGGCCGCAAAAGGTCGAAGAACAACGACCAAACCACGCACAAACAGACACGCATGCACAATCCACATCAGTCCACCGGCTCCCAACATTCCACCATCACAGCCACAAGTGACGGCGTCAACATCCCGCCCACCAAATTTTACATGAAAAATGTAAGGAGTCAAAGGATTAGTAGGAAGGTTTTTCTGGATCAGTGATGGGTTTCAGGGAAACTAGCTTGGAGATTGGCCTTGTGGAGGCTGTTCTGACTTCTGCAACTCTGGTAACACCATCCGTTCCCAGACTAGTACTGACAATCCTAGCTAATGTCCACTGGGAAAGAGGTTCCTTAAGAATGACCAGCTCACCAAGCTCAAGATTAGGTACCTGTTGAGTCCACTTGGTTCGAAGTTGGAGTTGGTGCAAGTATTCCCTTCTCCATCTTTTCCAAAATTGCTGGGCTCTCTGCTGAATTAGTTGCCAACACGACAACCTATTCTGGAGCAGGCCTAGGATAACATGTTCTGGTCTTGCCACCACAGGTGCTCCAATTAAGAAGTGGCTGGGCGTCAACGCCTCCATGCATTCCAGATCGCTAGAAACTAGGCATATTGGGTGGGAGTTGAGTACAGCTTCAATTCGGCAAAACAGTGTGCTCAACTCTTCAAACGTCAATGGCGTTTAAGGATAGCTTTGGTGGCCTTGATGTTTGCCTCCCACAAACCCCCGAAATTAGGAGAAGCAGGAGGATTGAACGACCAGTCCACACCCCTGAGATCTAGGGGCTGAGTTACTGAATCACTAGTGTCTTTTCTCATGTACCACGTTTTCTCGTGCAATTAAAGCATGCAGAAGTCACAATCCATCACTGCTAACAACGGGACTTAATGCTTGTTCATTGTAGCCGAGTTTTTGCTCACAACCCCTTGCGACAAGACGTGCTTTAATTCTTCCATCATCTTCACACGAAAAACCCACCTGTTTGTTAGTACTTTCTGATCTTTGGCGGTTTTTCGGTCGACAAGAGTCCAAGTGTTATTTTTAGCAAGGGGTTGCTTTTCATTGTCCCAATTCTTCCAGTGAGTCCCGATTTTGATGTTAATCTTTGAATTTTTCTGGCAATTGTGAAGTTATGGTCGATCACCTTGTAACAAGTGGCTGTCCATCCCTTGTCGTCATTTCACTGGCGGTTTCTGTCATTTATGAAGCTACATTGTAGACTGATGTATTAGTGTTAGCAGGGTCTTCAGTTTCATATTCCTCTGTCGAATTCGCTTCATCCTTATTTTCATCATCGGAGTCATCAGTGTCACTTTCATCGAAGTCTAGACGAACGATTTTCTGCTCTTTTTCTGGGTTCCTTTTCATTTCAGTGAGGTCTGCGGAAAAACTTGTGTGTTCATGAGGGATCCAATGGTTTCGAGATGGCTGGCCGTTACACTAGTAGGACATCATTCTCGGAGGAGGGGTCAGGTACTTTGGTTATGGGAATAATCTTAGCATATTTCCACTGGACAGTGATGAGGTGAGACTGTAATTATACAGGATGTGGCAAGATTATGGGTAGGAGATTTCTCACAAACCTCATAGGCAAGCAGTCGCTGCCTTGGGCATCAGGTGTGATCCATGAAAAAGCTTCGAAAACTTCATCCGATGCTATGTTATGAATCACAGCAATTGTCGGTCAAGCCCAGTCATCACCTGTCCGACAACTGTTGCCCCCGCACATTGAAATTAAAACGCAGGGCTTTATTATTAGCAAAATAATTATTTAATTTATTGCAATCAAAACGAATTGAAAGACTGGATTTTTGTTGTTTTTGAAGCAAAGTTTATGAATATTGGACAATAGATCTCTTATTACGGATTAACTTCTTAACTTTAATTACCTTATCCTTTAAATCCTGAAAGTCAACATCATTACGCATTCTTTTCTAAATTCTGTAGCGCTTATCTCATTCAGACAGTGCTTTTGGTTTATTATTTTCAATATCATATTCACCTTTAGAATCGAGCATGAAAAAAAAAGAAATTTTAACCCCTCCCCCCCTTAAAATTGTATGATTTACGTTTCAAGATAATTATGTAGAATCCGAAAATGCAATAATAAAAAAATTTCCGTCGGTCCGCCGTACTTAGAACTTTCCTTAGTTACCATGAACCAAAATTAATGAAATTTGGTTTGTAGGTCCCGTTTGGGGTCTACTTGATCCTCGAAGCTCGGCGTTACTGACAGTTATCTCTAAGGGGTGAAAAATAGGGGTTGAAATTTTCAGAACGCCTTAGCTCGATAACTTTCAATAGAAGGGCATGGGGGGTTACGTTTTTAAATTGATCTTGAACTAAAGAATTTTTTGAGACCACCGCGAGCATTATAGACCTATCATCCTACTAGCCAAGGAATGTATGTGTAGGTACCAAGACTTGTAACTAGAAAGCACTAGCTGTGTCAGCGAGTCGCCATCCAGACTCTACTATTTGAATCTTTCTTCAATGACCTAGGTATAAGTACTAGAGAGTTTTTGTACTTCCCGTAATCTTTACATGTTCAACTGTGGAAACACTGATACGGGAAGACGGACCAATGAGCTTGAAGCATTCTTTTCCCGTATACGTGTAGTTCTTCGCGTACACGGGAAAAGCTACTTCTTCGCGTGCACGGCAAGAACTACGCGTATACATGTAGAGAATGCTTGAAGCTCATTGGTCCGTCTTCGCGTATCAGCGTTTCCAAGGTTGAACGTGTAAAGACCACGGGAAGAACAAAAACAGTCTACTCACAGTGAGTACCTACTGACGGTCTTAGTAGACAGTCTTTGTACTTCCCGTCATCTTTACACGTTCAACCATGGAAACGCTGATACCGGAAAATGGACTGTAATGTTAGTTCTTCCCATACACGGCAAGAGCTGCTTCTTCTCGTACACGGGAAGAACTACGTGTATAGGTACGTATAGAGAATGCTTGAAGCTCATTGGTCCGTCTTCCTGTATCATCTTGGCGTATCAGTCCTACGGGTGAACGTGTAAAGATCACGGGAAGAACAAAAATAATCTAATAAACCGTTTCCTGGACCAACATAACTTCAGGATTAAGAAATGAGAATACTTATAAGCATCAAGCTCTTGTTCTGACACCTCGTTCTTGAATTGGCGTAGTTCATCCCTTTATAATCCCACCGTACAAGATCAACTACGTGGTGGCAGGCCGTTGTAACACGACGGCAAACTTGGAAGGGACTTGCATGACGAAGACCAGATGCGCCAGTATAGAAGGCACGTCCTACGGATCATGTGGTAGCTACAGCCGAGGCGTCTGCTGCGTAAGTAAGTAGTAGCACCTGTAGTATATATAATAGTTTGTAGGAAGATACAAATTGCTTACACATTCTTGGAGAGATTCAGCAAGTGGATGGACAACTCATCATGCCAAGAGGCTGAATAACTTTAATCTTCCTTGACAGGAGTAGTGTTGTGACAGCTCTCCTCACCAAAGCTCGAAGTATTCTCTCTTGCTTTGATAAATTAATGGCAATCGTAAGCTCAAGTTCATGAGCAGGTGAGCATCTAATTAGGAAGGTACATTATCACCTTTGATTACATGTGAAGGAATATGACTCGTGCCCAGTCAGGCCATACCTAATGAGTGCTCTACCTCTACTGCTCTGGCACAGCGCCATATGCGACCACAGCCCGACAGCCGTCCAAATACTTAGTCATGTTCATCAGACTACATAGCATACTGTAATTACGAATGACCATTAGTAATAAATTCTTATTATCCCAAAATATTTCTCTTCGCTCCTTAAGCCATGCTGTATGACAGGAATTTATTTATTTTTTTAAACAGATATGTTTTTGGGCTGGGGTACAGTATAAAATTTCCGACGACACCAAGAAGTGCAATGCACTACCGATAAACAATGATGTCCTAGATGCAAAGTAGTTATTTACTGATGTCCTAGAATGCAAGGTAGGTAGTTGTTTACCTTAGGCGATTACCAAGTTACTAGATTAACCGTTAGGCTAATTTCATTCCGGTTTGACCTACAAGGATGAAATTCGAAATGGAGCCTCTGTAGGACTGGTGAGTAAGAATGACGAGGTAAGGGCCCTCCCTGATCAGCTGAGTGATCTTTCTTCAATCCCCAAATTTCTCCGTTTACAAAAAAAATTTCAAGCTTAATTTTCTCCGTTTTCATGGAAAAACGTTGAATGTGGATATGCAGTACGGTACTGTCAATTTGTGCGTACAAAACAGTCCATGATTCCGCGAAAATGGAGAAATTTGTCCTAGCCATTTCCACCTAGCCATAAGTCCAGTGGGGTCATTCCTGGTTCTCCTTGTAGTCCACTACACACCACATAATATCGAGCTGAGGCAGAAAACAACCCCTGATAGGTTGCAAAGACGGGACATAATTCTTGAAGGCCTGCTAGATTTCAATCCACATGTCCACCACTTTTTCAACCATTTAGTTATAACTTGTAATTCTGGTTTATTATGTTCAGTAATGAACTGTTGGAATCAAGCATGAAAAACTAATTTTGAACCCCCCCCCCCACCCCATCTATCTCAAAATTTCTTCCTTACCGTTTCATGTTAGGAGTCTGAAAATGGAATAAAAACGTTTCTCAGTACTTCGCACTTTTCTCAGTTACCATGAACGAAAATGAATTAAATTCAGTTTGAGTTTCCCATTTTGGGGTCCTTGGTGTTACTGTCAGTCAACTGCAACGGGTGAAAAATCTGCATGTGCTTTGTCCTCCTAGGACGTTAGCAATTAATGCACTCGAACCAAAATACTCTAGAAGGTTCTTTAGCCACGACGTTCTCCTCCGTCGACGCCCCCGCTGGCAAACGATCCCTCCCTGCATAATCACTTGCAATAACTCGCACTTATCATTACGCATAACAAGACCAAAATATTCCAGCTTCCTGTGCTTCACATTAGCCACTTCTAAGGTCTTATCCAGCCTGCGCAGTACCTCCACATTCGTTGCCCTGTCAACCCAGGGTATTCTAAGCATACGACGGTATGCCCACATTTCAAATGCTTGGAGTTTATTGTATGTGGTTACGGTCAATGTCCAAGCCTCAAAACCGTATTAAAGAATGCTGAAAACGTAGCATCGGAGGATCCATAAGGGTAGAAGCAGATTCCAAGCCTCTAAACCGTAGTAAAGAATGATGAAAACGTAGCATCGGAGGATCCGAAAGGGGGGAAGCAGATTCCAAGCCTCTAAACCGTAGTAAAGAATGCTGAATCTGTAAGGGGAGAAGCAGACTCAAAGAGCGATTGGTAAGTACGCTTCTCATCTTTACAAAGGAATCTCTTGCTTCCTCTATACGACATCGGACCTCCGTAGAACAGTCCCACTTACTGTCGAGCAAGCATCCAAGATATTTATACGTTGTTACCTGTTAAATATTGATAATTACTGTATTAGAAACACGCGGTATGTATAAACTTATTTATTGAGATCGAATAAAATTGAACAGAGGAACATGGAACGATAAAACAATAGCATGGAATAAATCGAATGTCATGGAAGAGAAGAAGGTTGCATACATGTGTGCTTCACTAATAGTTCACTGTCCTGGAGTTACTCATGGCGGGACGCAACACTCTCCCACGCTTATTAAGAAGTTACAAAGTCGTCCAAGTAGGAAGGTGCTTTGCACGCTCGGCCGGATCGTCGAAGACCCAAACTGGGGGAACCTGGACAAGTTACAGGAACCGGTTCTGGAGGAGCCGGAAACTGACTTGGAGATTCTGGGGCCCAATTCTGATGAGTCCCTGTTGATTGATAATCAGTTGGGGGAGCATGTACCAGTTCCAAGTTACCCAGGTTTGGAGGATCAGCAGGGAGCTTTGTTGGTGGAAAAACTACCGGTTCTGGGGGAAAATGGACTGTCTTCTTGGGAATTTCCGTTTGTCGAAGCTGATCAATGTGGCGCTTGATTTCCACGTGCTGCTCATCAAGTTGAATCACATAATGGAGTTTTCCCATTTTCTTGACGACAGTACCCAGTTTCCAATGGTCCTTGTTATTAGCATGGTGTCTTGATAGTACGCGGTCACCCACGCTTAATTGTCGGCACTTGAGGTCACGTTTTGCATTTTTCTTTAGTATGAGAGGTCGTAACGCATCCAGTTCGCAGCGTATGTTCCTGCCAAGGTATAATTCCGCAGGTGTTTTCCCATATGCCAATGGAGTGGATCTGTAATGAAACAAAATCTGTCGAACCTTTGCATACATTGGATCAGGATCGTCTGTCATTGCTTTTAAGCGATGCTTCAATGTCTGGACGTTCCGTTCAGCCAGACCATTCGTGGCAGGATGACCTGGGGCCGTTAAGTTTTGAAAAATCCCGTTTTGCACAGAAAAGTTTTCAAATTCGGTGCTCACAAAAATTTAAGCATTGTCCGAAACCATTATACTAGGAAATCCATGTGTAGCAAAGATGTCCTTCAGCATTTCAATTGATGACTCTGATGTGGGAGAATTTTTGCAAATTTTTATTTCTGCCCATCTTGACTTGGCGCCCATCACAATTAAAAAGTGATATACCTGAAAAGGGCCAGCATAATCAATGTGAATACGCTCCCAGTTAGAGTCAGGTTCATCCCATGGATGGGTTTGCGCTTTAGGGGGGCTGGTTTTGTATTTGGCACATGATTCACAAGTTCGTGAAAGGCGGTCAATATCCTTGTCGATTCCTTGCCAGTAAACATGACGACGTGCCAACTGTTTCATTTTAGTTGTCCCCACATGAGTCCGATGAAGCTCATCTAACACTGCATGTTGAAGAGACTTGGGAACTAAAATACGATTTCCCCTAAACACCATACCATCTTCAATGGTGTATTCATAGGCCAGTGCTGGGTTTGTGTCGATGCTGGTAATGATTTTTTGAATTTCGCTATCAGAGCATGTGGCTGTTTTGATCGCTTCTGCATTCACAGTCTGTGAAGAAATCCTATTGACTGTTACCATAGAGATGCGTGAAATTTCATTGTTGAGGGCCACGTCATCAGAAAGATGTGCCTGCTGAACAGGGGCTCTGGAAAAACAATCTGCATCCGCATTGAAAATACCTCTCTTGAAAACCACATTGTAGTTGAACGCAGACAGGAACGTGGAGTACCGTAACAACCTATCTGCAGTCATGTCTGGCAGTTTTGCCTTGGAACTGATGATTCTGCTTAATGGTTTATTGTCCGTTTCGATTTTGAAGTGTCTACCAAATAAATAGTTAAAATAATGGCTTACTGAGAAGACAACAGCCAGTGCTTCTCTGTGTCATTGAGGGTATTTCTGCTCTGATGCGGTGAGCACCCTGGACGCGTAGGCAATGGGGCGCATAAGCCCATCAATTTCATGAGCCAACACACCAGCAACTCCAACAGGGCTTGCATCACACGACAATACCAATGGCAGGGTTGGGTCATATGGAGTTAAAACACGGTTGCTGGCTAGTTCATTTTTGAGCGTGATGAACGCAGCCTCACACTCAGCAGCCCATATAAATTTTGCATTTTTCTTGAGGAGCTGCCTGAGAGGGAAGGTGACAGTCGAATGATTAGGTATGAAACGGGCATAGTACGTAATCATGCCCAAAAATGTTTGAACCCCTTCTTTTGAAGTTGGTCTAGGCATATCCATTAAAGCTGTAACCTTTTCAGGGCTTTTTGAAATTTTGTTGTGTTGAACAACATATCCCAGGTATTCAATTTTCTCTTGAAACAAAACACGTTTTTGTTTGTTCAAATGGAGGTCAAATTTTTGCAAACGTTGAAGGCACAGCTCTAGGTTTTTAATGCATTCTTCCCTAGTTGAACCATGGCAAACAATATCATCAAAATATGACATTGTCTTGGGGTAGGCCTTGTAGAATTTGTTCAAGTATGCGATTGAACTCACTAGGAGCTACCTTGATTCCAAAACTCAGGGGTTTCATGAGATAAGTGCCTCTATGGGTTGAAATAGTCTGAATGCAGCTGGACTCTTCATCTACCTGTACATGCATATAGGCCTTATGGAGGTCGAGTCTACAAAAATATTTTGAATTTCTAAGGCGGTTGAGTATGTCTTCAATTCGGCGAATGGGGTAGTTTGAGTTCACAATCTGTGGGTTTACGCTCATTTTATAGTCCACACAAAGTCGTACGTTTCCATCAGACTTTGGAATCACCACTAAAGGTGAACCCCAATCACTTGTGTCCACCTTTGAAATGATGCCTTGAGATTCAAGAACATCAAGCTCCATCTCCACTTTATCACGCAGAGCATAGGGGACTTCTCGGGCTTTGAAAAATGTAGGTTTGGCCTTGTCACGTAAGCGAAGTGACACTTGCAGATCCGGAATGCAGCCAATTCGCTCTTCGAAAACTGTTGGGTACTTCAGAGCAAGGTCTTCGATGGTGTCTATGTTGTCCACTCGTAAAATCTGTTGAAATGAGGACTTGCACATGTCCAGTTTGTTGGGATCAATATTAAGGTGGCGGATCCAGGTTCGACCAAGAAGTGCATCAAATTCTTCTGGAACCACATAGAGTTCTTCTGTTGAGTGCCTTCCCTGGTAATCGACATTGACTTCCACTTTCCCCTCTGGAATGAAGACATTACCTGTATAAGATCGAAATGCGATATTAGGCATTTTCAATTCATTTGGAAGGTTCAGTTTTGATACCTGACACGAGGTATGAATGTATATCCTGTTCCCGAGTCGACTTCAAATTTGAGAGGGGAGCCCTGAATTTTGACGGTGACCATATACTTTTCCGAGTCTGCTACAAGGGAATTCTGGTTTCGAAAAACGTCAATTATTTTATGGCAACCATATTTTTCGAGGGGGTCATCACTGTCATCATCTTCGACAAAATTAGTTGGCTTTTCTTTTTTATAATCAGAATCGTGTTTCCGACTGTTTATCAAAGTTTGAATGCAAACTTTAAGAATGTGACCTGTTCGTCGACAACCCGCACATTTAAGGCTAGATTTGTCAGTGCGGCACTCACTAGTAGTGTGATTATTCCTAGCACACCTCAAACAAAGATCTGCAATTCCCAGTTTTTGCAGATCCACACGCGTTTTTGAACGGCTATGACTTGCCGATTTATTGCGGTTATACGAACCATCTTGACCATCTTGGGACCTTGGGTGGCACAAATGTGAACGGACACCTTGTTAGTATCTCCGATGGAATCGTCTATGGTAGATGAAATTTCACGACTATCCACTTTCGAGGCTTCTAATGCCAGGGCTTTTGCTACTAGGGCATCAAACTTTGTCATATCTGATTGCAAGAGCTGCTCCCGGATTGAATTGTCTCTGATCCCTAAATTGAGCCCGGAGTAAAATGTCTGCAATGGAACAGGTACGATTACATTCGCATTTCGTTTGAAACTCACAGTCAATGGCTAATCGGCGTAAACGAGTGAGGTATCCAGCAATAGTTTCATCATGCTGGTAGGTTGAAAGAAAAACATGCTGTGAAACCATCATGGATTTCTTGGGACACAAAAAATTTTCAAACTCTGTAATCAAAGTTTTATAGTCGAGATCGGATGGTTTTGTGGGCGAAATTTGAGAAGTCAGAAAGTCATACGTTGAAGGACCAACTGAATTTAGAAGCAACTGAGCACAGTGCTCAGGTTTAGTCGAAATGTTCTTCATTTTGGTATAATTTTCGAATCGCTGGAGGTAGTTATTAAAGGATTCCTTTGATGGGTCGAAATGTTCAAAGGACTGAATTAAAGCAAGATTGAGTACCTACCTGACCCGATTGACGGTTTTCGTTACCGGAAAGAGCAGCTTGGACGGCGGCAGCTGAAGCTGCAGTCGTTTGTTGAATAACAGTGTCTAACAACTTCTTCTGTTCTTCTTTGAATGCAACTAAAAATTGCGTAAATTGATTCGCGTCCATCGTGCGCTACTTTACCTCGTCGCCACTGTTAAAGATTGATAATTACTGTATTAGAATCACGCGGTATGTATAAACTTATTTATTGAGATCGAATAAAATTTAACAGAGGAACATGGAGCGATAAAACAATAGCATGGAATAAATCGAATGTCATGGAAGAGAAGAAGGTTGCATACATGTGTGCTTCACCAATAGTTCACTGTCCTGGAGTTACTCATGGCGGGACACAACATTACCCAATCGACTTCATCTTGCCCAATCCACAATACCTCAGACGAATCCGCATCAGTTCTAGAGACCCGCCATCCATTTCGTTTTGCTTATGTTCAGTTTCAGTCCCATCTCTTTGATATGTACAGCCACTGAAGCATGGAAGAAGAGAGAAGGAAACTTCACGTAAAATGGCGTGCAGAGAAGCCCCCTTTCAGAGCAATCTAACGGAGGCGAGTGGAACTATCCGTAGTGCATGCCTGTGTCGATAGAGCGCGGTGTGCCTGACACCCCCCCCCCCCCCCGACCATGGCAACCTGACCTATTTTTGTCATTTGATATCAAAATAATATTTTTTGAGGTTATTTTAATGTTCTATTAACCATGGCGTGTTATGTTTCTGTTTTGCTTTACCTAACACTGCTTGATTTTGTAAATTCTTCTATTCATAGGAGTTGATGTAGACAAAAATTAGTTAAATGAAAAAAAATTACTAAGTAGTTACCCAACAAATAGGTAAATAACGACAACGAGTAGGTACCCAATTGAACTAATACAGGTTATTAAAATTGATAGTTTATTAATACATTTGAAATACTTATTAAATTTGTTATGTACCATAAGGTGGGGCGAATCGGGTCAGTGGGGTGAATAGGGTCAATTTTCGGGAAAATTACAAAAATCGAAAAATCTCGGCAACGGACAAAGATATCGAGACGATCCAAACAGCATTCGATTCCTTAGGTATCCATGCATCAAATTATCGATTAGCTAACGATCTACTGTCCGCCATGGGTGCTACCCGGCTATGAAAACGGCGATGCCTAAATCAGCTGTTTTACAATAGCCCACAAACTTTGTTCACCCCGCCAACTGTGTGAATGTCGGCAGCCTGTCCTTGTGATAACACAACCCTGAACTTGTTTAGATAATTCCCTCCGAATTTGACAGCAGTGGCATTAACCTTTCGATTTGTTTTGATTTTTTTTTCGCCGGGAGGCAGTTTTGGGGCAAAAGTGGGGCGAATCGGGTCAGCAACTTTTTGTTTTTCTGAGGAGTGATTATAAGGTTGAAGAAGCTTCATCAGGGACACTACCACTTCATGGTTGATGCCACTCGAATTTGGAGTGATTTGGAGCTTCCCAATTGTGATGCATTGAGTCTCAATCAAGTTTTAACTTGGTTCTTCATTGTGATTTTTAATTGATTCAATCATTCTTGATTCTTCATTGTGATTTTTTTAAACTTGATTCTTCATTGTGATTTTTAATTCTAGTGCCTTCAGTCAGTTAATTTTATGAGTCAGTTTTTCTCTAATTCTTCTAGTTCCTTCCAAGTTTCGAGCTTAAACATTCCTCGATTGTGATAGGTAATTTATTTGGTTTAGAATAATGTTCAGTCATGGTTAATGTTTACCTACTCAATATATCAGTCATTTCACGTGATAAATAGCATTTAAAGACTGAATAAATATTTATTCCACTTTATATAAATAAACAAGTTATTGAGAAATTCGCTTTTTTGTTGTACAGCCCGAAAAAATGGTGAAAAAAAAAAAAAATACTGGTGGTTTTGGAAAACATTTTTTTTTGAAGATTCGTGACCCATTTGGTCCACGCTAGTGTTGAATAGGAGATATTCAATTTTTTGCTTGAAAAACCTATGGGTGACCCCATTCACCTCACCCGGTGGACCAATCGGGTCAGGGCCCTTTTTGAACCATAGCACTTTCCCTGTGATAGTATTATATTATTTGACCATGGTAATGAAAACTAGAAGCAGGGAACTGTGTATTGCCGTTGGAATCAAATCTCTATCTCAAACAGGGAAAAAACTACAGACCTTGAAAGTTGAAAAGTGACCCTATTCGCCCCACCTTACGGTACACTAAAACAAGGGGTAAGATATTTACAGTTAAAATTACGGCAAAAAAAGTAGCTAGGCATTTACATTTAAATATTAGGTATTTACAGTTCAAAAACATAAGTATTGATATTTACAGTAGGTACGTATCTAGTTGCTAAAATATTATTTACAGTTTTAATAATTTCTTTAATGAACCTCGTTTTAGAGATTCAGGGTCATCAATATTTCTGTTGGCATTTCTGACCACCCAAAAAATCCTATAGGTACTTAACAAAAAGTTGGGTCAGAGTCAACTCATGATCATCACGGCATAGGCCAAATGTAATGCCCTTGAGGGCTATAGCACTAACTATGCTTCTCGAAATGCCAACTTTCTGGCACCTGGGTTTGAACCCACGGGAGAAAATGCCTTCCATTTGAAGGAGAGCAGCAAATGCTCTGTCAGTGGGAAGGAAGAGATGACCAAACTCTTGGCCTAGCTCCTCGCTGTACGCTTTGAAGTAGGCCAAGAGTTGATGATTCTCTTCCAACCTACGATCTGACTCGTTTATTAACATTTGCTTGCACTCCAAGCAATTATGTTTCTTGAGAAACTTTCTCAAAATAAACCCACAGCAATAATGGAAGGCACTTTCTTCCATAGGGTTCAGGGACACAAAGGTTTCGCCACATTCGTAGGTGTAATCCCCCTCGTCAGGCTCAGCTGCCTGGGAGGTAGGAGGCACCTTGCTTAGTTGAACAAGAGCAGTTTCGATTTCCTCCTCACAGTTGGAACTCCCAGACAACTTAGGCATTGAAGAGAGGGATAAAGATTTTAAACCAGTCTTCATTTGTTGAGCGGTTGGATGATCTGAACATCCGTGTTGCTGACGAACTATGGAGAACGTGTTTTCAAGCGCATCTTGGTTTATCAACCGCGTCCTGAGACTACGTTCTCCATAGTTCGTTTGCATGAACTCTGACAAATACAAGAGTGAACGGATGTTTAGTATCCAACCGCTCAAACAATCTGGTTGCCTGGGACAACCCACAAATTTGGCAGTGGAGAGAACTTTCAACATTTCCCAAAGGAAAGGCCTATGCCGCGACGAACCACTAACTGGATACCGATAGCTCAATTTGTCCTGTGACTTTCTTGAACTGTTGAAACAGTCAAAAATATCGTTGAAGTCCAGGAGAAATTGAGCTGTCAATAAAGCTGAAGAGGGCAACTGTTTAGTCGCGTGAAGGACCAGCATAGCTACATTTAATGATCTGGAGAAAATTTGGGTGGCCAGCTTTACCTTCATTTTAGAAAAAAAACCCTTTTCTAAAATCAATATGCTTGATCGATAGTTTTGGCGCGAGCCTAAAGCGAAGCGGGTTGTCACATTTGACTGTTTGAACAACATGTTCCCACTTCGCTGTAGCCCCACGCCAAACAAAGTTATATTTCACGAAACAGTTTCGAAGTGATTTAATTAAATGAGGGGAATCCCACATGAAAAATATTTTTCTCTCTCTAAAGAAGAAAAATGGCTTTTCATGTGAGATTCCCAGACCTTTGACGACTTTCCAATTTTTCGGCCCTTGGTCACAAACAACTGTGGTAATAACTAGGCCATTAGACTCAAGGGCATCAAGGCATTGGAACAGTGCCCCTTGGATAACAGAAGAATTTTGCTCACTGCATGTGAACCAATGGCCCATCACCTGTTTCCATGGAGACACTGTTCCTTTTACCATGGCCACAAGAGCCTGGTTGGCAATCAAATCTTGTCGATTAAAACCATCATCAACAAGTCCCACTATGACGTCTTTTTTTGTATTATAATATAAATTCTTTTTAATCGACATTTCATCGAACACAAGGGTGCACAACTTTTGAGACGTTGGCCATTTGGGCACTTCTGACTTTAGAAAGTCTAGAATGTGATTGTGCACCCCTGTATTCAACGAAATTCTCGATTGGAATCTCTTCAATGTTGCAACACTAGGTAGTGTGAGCACTTTTCTGAGAAACCTGTACGCCCAAGGTGAATGATAATATACGCTTAGTGCGAAGTCCTTCATTGCACCCGACCATCTTCTCCCGTACTTGTTTAACCGGGACATTTTCATTTGAGCACAAAACAATTTGTGAGTTAGGGGAGGCATCCATGTTCGTGAGGAGGCTGCAATTTTACCTGAAGTAGGTGGAGCTCTTCTTTGCTTCCTAGCCCTTGCTACCTACATTTTCAAACGGTGTATCGTTTTCCTTGCGGCAACCAGGTTTTCCCATAATTTTAATTCCTTCTCGCTCTTCTTCCTTGTCGTATCTAAACAATAATTATTTATTATGTTAACAGGGGAAGGGTTAACACACAAATTTGGCAGGTATGAACTGCACTTACCGAACTTTTTTAAAGAGGGGATAAAGCATTTGATGAATGATATAGTTTTGAGCCTCTACGATGGTGAATACCTGAAAGCGGTACTGCCATTGATGAGTTCATGTGGGAAGAGTCTAAAAGCCGGGTATCCACTTGTATCAACCTTCCGTACCGTAACACCGTTCCGTAACACCGTATCGTATCAAACTAGAAAAATCACCTGTATCATCACCGCGTTCCGTATCAACTCGGAGCGATCCGATAGCGATCCGATCAGCCGTGAAAATGTCCTCGTTGCAACAAGTCGCTGCTGCGTACATTTTGGTTTATTATTCTGTGAATAATACACCTATGTATTCGCTCAGCAAAAAATTTTTATAACACCCCCTCAAAATTTTTTCTTTTCCGTTTCAAGGTGCGTAGATTCCAAAAATGCATGTCCGTCCGCCGTACGCCGTATCACGTGTACAGGCTTCATTTTCGGTCTAAAAAAGTCGTTCTTTCGCACACATGCTCCATTTGGGCCCTAGTTGTGTCCCGAAACTTTTCAGCTCGATCGGAATATACCCAGGGGGGTTATGAGTGAAAATGTGTATAAAAATAGGTACTTTTTGCGTTTTAACAACATGTTAGTAACATGAGCTTTTGAGGTATCTTTTTCCATGTTTTTGAGGACGAGAAGACCGAATATGAAGTCGATTTTGACCAAAGACGCGGAAATTGAGGTTTTACCAAAGGTTCAGCTCCCAAAATTGGTTTTTTATGAGTCAAAAACCTGGAAAACTGTCTGAAATCACCATCAATGTGTACAATAACATTGGAAAAAGTGTAAACAGGTGAATCAAGACCATTAAATGCCACTACCAATGATCAAAGATGATCTTAAAAAAAAAAAAAAAAAAGCGTACCTATTTCATGTTTTGGGGGCCAAAATTGGTGGAAATCATCAGGAATAGCTATTTCAATCATTCCACATGAAAGAAACAATACATTTAACAGCCAACAAAAATCTCTAGAACTCCAATAGAATAATAAACCCATGTGACAAGGACTTTGCAGCGTTTTTATCCACTTGTTAACCAAAGAAAAACAAAAGACCGGCAAACCACCTCGCTGGTGGATGCTGAATGTTTGGCGGAACCGCGAATCGTACGGTGAGACTGGTCTCATGGCAGACATGGCATAAGCGAGTCAGTGGGCTCTATAAAAAAAGTCTACGCCAGAATACCTCTAATACAAATAAGTACCCAACTTTCACGTCATTCTTCTCTTGCACATTTTGGTGCCACCGTTCGGCATTGAAATGGCGCCAGGAAACTGTGCCGTGGCGTCAAAAACCGTGTCACAGCATAATCTTGATCAAAGTTTGGGTCTTTACCTTGAAATTCAGAGTTAATAAATAATAGTCTTTACCTTGAAATTCAGAGGTAATTTTGAGTCTTTAAATTGAAATTCAGAGGTGGTAGTCTACCTTGAAATGCAGAGCTAATTTTGGGTGTCTTGAAATTCCATTCCAAAAATGTCCATTTACATTCCCGACGCCTCACGGTCAGGCTACGTGGTGCCAGACTGACATCGGGGAGTGGCGCCACACGGATTTATGTGTTGCGTACCTATCGTTGATCATGGATTTTGGAATATTCTCCGGTTTCAGAATGTCTCGTATGCTATGAAAGCGGTATTAAGTACATTTATGGTGCCACCATTCAACATCGTTACCGTCAAAACTCATCCATTTCGAAACAAATGCGTGTTTTTAAAGAGTCGACGGGAGGGGGTCTCGACTGATGTTACGATACGGGACGGCGCGGCGCTCCACCCCGTCTCCACTATCCGAACTTCGTATCGTATCATTCCTTTGATGCGACGGGGAAAAACCGCCAACGGAGCGATCCGCCCCGAACCCGATCCCGAACAGGTGCGTATCACGTTTTTAATTGATTTTTGTTACGGAACGGTGTTACGGTACGGAAGTTCGATACAAGTGGATACCCGGCTAGAGTTGCCGCCGAACGATACCTGTGACAATGTATCTTCAGTAAGCGTGTAGGTAGTGTATTAAAATACAAAATGAAGTTTGTAAAAACTGTGTTCCTATTTATGGCATATAATATATTGGACCATTAAAAGGTTTCTTAAAACTAAGCTGGAAGGTAACCGACAGAGTAGTTTTACTTCTCCAGTGGACTAGACGTATGTTAATGAAAGTAGAAATCATTGATTAAAAACAGCTTGAATACCGAAGATTTGAACCTAAGGAATTCCGATGGATCAAAACACTGAATCAATTTTAGTTTTACAGTTAGAAAGTCATTAAAAATAGTTGTTTCACACACAAATTCCGCTCATTATGTACACAACAGTTTATTTTTTTGTTTTGTTAAAGAAACTAGCTGGACTCAGTGCCATCAATGGCGTTACACTGCACTTTTATCAGTATTTTCACCCCCCCCCCCCCCCACGGTTAAGCTCCAAAATAAAATCCTAGAGATGCCACTAGGTACCAGATACTATCATATACTGGGTGTAACATGAGTGATGCAAAACCTCTCTCCCACGTGTTCTACATCTAGTGTCCTATAACTTTTTTTTTTCTCCACTTAAAACCCAAATTTTTTCACTTTTAAGATTTTTTTCGAAATTCCGACCTCGCACCAGTAACGCAGCTATAATTTCCTTAATTTAAAGAGTAAATTCAAATTTGAAGATACCGTTGGAAAGAACGTTAAATTTCCTGTCTCTCTAATGTAATGCCTAACAAAATATTTTTAGAAGGATTTAAGGAGTGAAAATGGAGTTCGAAAAGTGAATTTTGTCAAAATCTTAAAATCGTCTGATTTTTCAAACGCTTGGTGATCCTATTGATTCTTGTAGCAGAATAGTGAAGGTAAGCTAAAAAATGCGCCAAAACGTCAGCTTTCCAACGGACTAATCAAAACGTTTTTTGGAATTGATTTCAAGAGAGAAAATGAAGTTTGAATGCGAAAAAACGTATTGTTTCCGGCTAAATCTTGGGTTTTTCATGAAGAATGTACCTTTTGTGAAGTCAACTATGGGGTAATTTTCAAATCGAATGGTGACACCCTCACATCATCTCCCAGTATTTGGTCGTTATTATCATTTTAGTCCAAGGGTGTTGGCATTACAAAGAATAGAACTATGGAAGTTAAGCGGGACTCTGTTCAATCCTTTATTTGCTCAAAATGCCCTCCGTTTTGGCGAATACAGGACCTGTTCGTTTGTGAAGGGTTCATAGGTGGCAGCGTAAAAGATAAGAGCTCATCCCAATCAATCGTAGAGGTGCACAAACAACAGACATCTCACGGATCTTTCAATCCTCTTCACTTAACTTCCATAGTTCCATTCTTTGTAATGCCAACACCCTTGAACTAAAATGAAAATAACGACCAAATACTTACTGGGAGATGATGTGAGGGTGTCACCATTCGATTTGAAAATTACCCCATCGTTGACTCACTACTTCTCAAAAGGTACATTTTTCATGAAAAACCCACGATTTAGCCGGAAACGTTTTTTCGCATTCAAACTTCATTTTCTCTCTTGAAATCAATTCCAAAAAATGCTTTGATTATTCCGTTGAAAAGCTGACGTTTTGGCGCATTTTTTAGATTACCTTCACTATTATATGCTACAAGAATTTATAGGGTCACCAAGCGTTTGTAAAAAAAAAATCAGTCATGCAGCATGACTTAATGAGCGAATTTTCAAAGAAATATTCGAATTAATGGCTATGGTTTTGAATAAAGGAAAACTTCGGTCTAAAATTTGGTTTTCTATGTATATTCTCTTCGTATTTATTTTAATTTGTACGTTTTGTCCATCCTGATTCTACCGTTTGTTTATTACGTAATTGTACTAAGTGCTTATTTATTTGATCGCTGTGGGTAAATTCAAGGAGTTGTACTAATCGTTTGCCTCCCCCTTTTTTGCTTCGAACTCTCGTCTTCAATTAATACTTCTCACATTTTTCAATCTGACCACTCTAAGGGGGTGGGGGTAAGAGTTTAAAGATTATCCTAGTTTTGGGTAATTTTTGCGCACTTTAAATGCTCTAATTTAAGAACGGATTTAGATATCTAAAATCCGATTTCACTATCGTGTTCAGCGTGCAAAAACCTTTAAAATGAGGGGTCACTTGTTAGAAAATAACATTTTGGGGATTTTTGGGTAATTTTTGCGCACTTTAAATGCTCTAATTTGAGAACGGATCAAGATATCTAAAATCCGATTCCACCATCGTGTTCAGCGTGCAAAAACCTTTAAAATGAGGGGTCACTTGTTGGAAAATAACATTTTGGGGATTTTTGGGTAATTTTTGCGCACTTTAAATGCTCTAATTTGAGAACGGATCAAGATATCTAAAATCCGATTCCACCATCGTGTTCAGCGTGCAAAAACCTTTAAAATGAGGGGTCACTTGTTAGAAAATAACATTTTGGGGATTTTTAGGTAATTTTTGCGCACTTTAAATGCTCTAATTTGAGAACGGATCAAGATATCTAAAATCCGATTCCACCATCGTGTTCAGCGTGCAAAAACCTTTAAAATGAGGGGTCACTTGTTGGAAAATAACATTTTGGGGATTTTTGGGTAATTTTTGCGCACTTTAAATGCGCCAAAACCCTCCTTAGAGTAGGCCAATTTCGCCCATCTTCGAACTTAGCCTTTCGATTGCCAAGATAGATTTTTTGTGCAAATTTGAGCTGTTTATCTCAATTCTATCGAGAGTTATCGTCTGGAGTGACACATATATAAATAAATATATATATATACATATAAAAAAGTGTTAAATTTCAGGAATCGTTTTAGAATGGTCTGAAACGGATTTCTATTAGGAAAATTTCCAAAAATTTATATTATTTAAATTTCGAAGCCATTGCAATAGCTTCATTTTCTTTGAAAATTCGCTAACAGACGTTTTTAAGATTTTGACAAAATTCACTTTTCAAACTCCATTTTCACTCCTTAAATCCTCCTAAAAATATTTTGTTAGGCATTAGAGAGACAGGAAATTTAACGGTCTTTCCAACGGTATCTTCAAATTTGGATTTCCACTTTAAATTAAAGAAATTATAGCTTCTTTAGTGACACGAGGTCGGAATTTTGAAAAAAATCTTAAAAGTGAAAAAAGTGGGGTTTTAAGCGGAGTAAAAAAAAAGTTATAGCACTTTTGGTCGGAAATTAGATGTAGAACACGTGGGAGAGAGTTTTTGCATCACTCATGTTACACCCTGTATATGGAGCGACACTACTACTACACCTACCTATGTACCTAATAGTAACAGACATACAAAACCATCATTTAACTACCTTGAGAATGTCTAGGGGTTACATCGATGTTGGAGGACCAATGAGAGCACTGGGGTTGAGGCAACTGAAGACAGTCATCTGAAACATTGCAATGTTTTAAAAAATGTAAGTAATGTAAACATTTGGTGCAAGGCTTCATAGTGCTTTCCTGACACATGCATTCAGTTTACATGGGAGGCATTGGTGTTTTGATGTCTAAAACCTTGAAAAATGCTGTTTAGAACGACATTTTACGGGCTTCTGGAGCCTTCCAGAGTGGTTTTAGGGGGGGAGAGGTATTAGGTATCTTTTTCCACCTCATGAAGAGTAACTCATATGAATGTTAGCATTAGCGTAAAACCATTAGATATACTCGTACAATCTACCTCGAGAATGTGAAGGTGTCGCATGAAAGTTGGATGACAGCAGTTGGGCTGGCCGACGAGAACACTGGGGTTCAGAGGAAGTTTGTGGATTCTCATCTGAAATCACAAAATCAATAAGTAGGTAGCTGATGTAGGTAGAGCAAGTTTTGGAGGATGGAGTGACTCGCCACGGAATAGACTGGAGAGCATTGAGCAGATTATTATTATAATGATGTTGTAGTTGGTAAAGTGCTTAACTGCATTCAAAGAAAACCAAAAATATTTACAGCAATGCAGTATGACCATATGAACGATTTTTTGGAGAAATACATGAAATTGCCTTTACCCTTATTTACCGCCATTTTTAAACATTTTAAGCGATTTAAAAAAAACTTGAAATCTCAAATTTTAGTAGGTACTGTTTTGCTCGGCAGCATATTTTGCAATTAAATCGGTCATGTTTCTCATATACAAACTTTAGCTTATAAACATTACCCCCTCCCCCCCACCCCAAACATTTTCTGGTCATGCTGTAATTTTTAAAACAAATGTATTCAACAGTTGGTTGAAACTCAGATTTGAACACTATGTCAGTTCATCTATCTTGGCTCACGTCCAAGTATGGAGTTGAGACTTGGGAATGAACCAAGATAGATCTACTTATATAACTTGTGCATAGGAGGACAGCTGGCGTAGGTACTGTGCTTCCAAGTACGTGTTTCATTCTGTCCAACGCACCACCTATGAATATGGTGGAATAAACTGCCGAAACGCTGGGAAAATACGTCTCACGATTTTCCAACAAACTTCCTTAACCATAAAGACACATATAAACACTCTAGGTCCGAATTAGACTGCCTCAAAACGGATTTGTATGGTGAAACATTCCAAAAATCAAGCTTTCGAAATTTTTGGAACCATTGCATTAGGTAGCTGTTGGTAAACTATTTCTTCCACTTACACTGGAAATGCGGAGGAGGCGTATCCAGCTGGGAGAGCATTGGGGCTCCATCTGGTCCATGGGAAATGTGTGTAACACTCCGGGCGTTGTCACCTGAAATTTTAATGTTTCCTTCAGCATTTTTCATTTTGGGACCTTGCATAGTTTTCTACAAAAGCCATCTATCTGATTTGTTGACCTAAGAAGGAACATCCTTCGTCAGTTGAGGATTTGAGACCCATAAGTGTTGTGCCCATCTTGAGCAAGGGATTGGAAAACCTATTATACAACCAGATATCTTCTATTTTAAGTGAAAAAAACATCCTTGATCCATATCAGTCTGGTTTCAGACGTAATTATAGTTGTTCGACCGCCCTCTTGCGCCTCACAGAAGACATTAGAAATGGTTTTTCTAAATCTCTGGTCACAATCAATGTTTTATTGGATTTTGCTAATGCATTTGGATCAGTTGATCACTCACTATTAATTCACAAACTACGTACCTATTATAAATTTAGTAGCACTTCCTGCTCACTTCTTAAATCATTTTTATCAAAAAGTCGTGCGCGAACCTCCGAGCAGGAAACATCGGTCGGAGCTCTAGTGAAAAGAAAACAGTTAGTAATAATTATTATTTTCGCCGTGTCAGGAATGATATTGTGAGGAAAATGGACGAGGAAAGCGACGGCGGCGAGTCAATCGCCGAAATTGTTGACAAAACAAAACTGAAGGTTGTGCAACACCGGACCTCTACTGCGGCATTCCGTATCCAGGATGAGCACATCAACTCAGCATTTGGTGAGCTCTATAATACTATCATTGCCCTTTGTGAATATTTGACCCAAGCTGATCTCAAAATGAGCACTATGGCTAGCACAATTACTCAAAACACAAACAGCAAGGCTGAAACCAAAATGTATAGTACGGATGAGGATGACCTTGAACGAGAGACAAATTGGATCCTCAAAAGAGGCAAAAAGAAACGAAAAGCATCATCCTCTCCGGAAGTAGCCACCTTACCTAATCAACCCAAAGGGACATCTGTCCCTAAAAAGCAGGAAATTAAGGATTACCCCCCTCCACCCATCAACGTAGTTGGTATCAAGGACTTTAAGGAATTGAGCCCACTAATAAAATCGGCGACAAGTTCAGAGTGGAAAGTAACCGCTCTCAACAATAATAAGTGGAAGATTAATGTCCAAGATAAGGACGCGTACCGTGCTGTGACCCAAAGGCTGAAAGACGCAAGCCTTCAGTGGTACACGTACGAGAATAAGCATGATCGTCCCATTAAGGTGGTAGCCCGAGGGCTTCATCACTCCTGCCCACCACAAGAGATTATTGAAGACCTCCAAGGTAGGGGTTATAAAATCCTAGAGGCAGTCAACCTCGTCAAGAAGGAAAAACAACCCAGTGAGCAAGATGCACCAATTACGGTGCTGAAAAAACTTCCTTTATTTATGCTCTCATTTGACAAAGAGGATGATATTAAAAAAATTTATGAAATTAAGCATATCATGAATTTAAAGGTTAAAATTGAGCCCCTGAGGAAGACAACAGCACTAATTCCACAGTGCAAGTCCTGCCAGTCGTTCAATCATACACACAGGTACTGTCAAATGGAACCTAGGTGTGTCAAGTGCGCTGGTAAGCACAATACAAGTGATTGCCAGAAAACAAATGAATCACCTCCCAAGTGCATCAATTGCAAAGGCGACCACCCCGCGAACTATCGAGGGTGTGAAGTGGCAAAGGAACTTCAAAGGCTCCGTGATAAAAGGGATAAGCCGGCCAGAAAAGACACAACCACCGTACCTGGTAGAAGAGAGAGTGTATCGAATTCTAAAGGTATGAGTCAAAAATGGTCCAAGGGAGAAGTCTCCTATGCGCAAATAACAAAAAATGTAAAAGAGGTTCAGAAAGTAAAACCCACCACAGAAAATATGCTAGCACTAGTGCTGGAAAAACTGGAAGACCACAGTAAGATAAATCAAATTATATTCAACAGGCTAGATAAAATAGAACTGCAACTCTCAAATTACAAAAAATATGGGCCATAATACACTCCGTATAGCAACCTGGAATGCCAACGGGCTAGTTCAAAACATAAAAGAACTAGAGATTTTTCTCAATCAAGAAAAAATTGACGTATGCTTGATCTCGGAATCACACCTAACAAGAACATCCTACGCAAATATCAAAGGTTATAACATTTATCGCTCCGTCCACCCCGCCGATCGCGCTCGGGGAGGCTCGGCTGTGTTTATAAAGAGCAATATCAAACACTCGGAACAGCTGAAAATAGAGATCGAAAAAATGCAAGTCATCACAGTACAAGTGAGTACAAAAAACAGAACTATCAACATTGCTGCCATATACTGCCCACCTAGGTATGTTCTGAAAAAAGACGACTACGTGGACTTATTTCGCGAAATCGGACATAACTTCATTATAGGGGGTGATTTCAATGCAAAACACGAATTCTGGGGCTCAAAAACGCGCAACCCGAAGGGAGTACAATTGTTTGCAGCAGGTCAAGAAACTAAATGCAATTTTCACTCTGGAGGAGGGCCTACGTACTGGCCAACAGATGTGAATAAAGTACCAGATCTCCTGGACTTCTTTATAGTAAAAGGAATATCGGGTAACTACATACATACTGAGGATAGCGATGGCCTCTCGTCTGATCACTCTCCTGTGATCATGACGCTAAGTGACTCGGTAATCCTCAGAGAAGAGACCCCAAAACTTACTAATAAGCACAGTAACTGGGAGTTATTCCGAAAAACACTGTCCGAAAGCATTGATTTACACGTGCCCATCAGAACATCAGATCAACTGGAAACAGAGGTTGAACGATTGACCGAAAACATCCAAGAGGCGTGCTGGTCCTGCACCCCAATCAACCGGAAGAAACCTTTCTACCATTCCAACTTCCCTCTCGAAGTAAGGGAATTGGTACGGGCCAAAAGAAAAGCTAGGAAAGCCTGGCAAAGGGTTCGCTCTGCAGAAAACAAAAGAAAGCTGAATGCGCTGTGCAATGAGCTCAAAGCTCTAAACCAAGAAATTGAAGATGAAACATTGGCTATCAACTTGCAGAGCCTCACTGCTGGAAAAGACACGGACTATTCTTTATACAGAGCAACTAAAGGACTTAAGCGGCCCAAAATACCAATACCGCCTATTAAACGAGAAGATGGATATTGGGCGAGGAGTGCCAAAGAAAAGGCAGACTTGTTTGCTAACCACCTTGAGGAAACATTTACCCCGTTCCCAAGGCAGACCGCAAATGAGGATGCTACAATGATAGAAAAGTCAGATGAAATGGAAATTCGGCCGGTTACCATTCAAGAACTCAAAAATGAGATCATGTTCAACCTCAGTCCAAAGAAAGCTCCAGGCTATGATCTTATAACTGGGAAAATCTTGAAAGAACTCCCAGAAAAAGGGCTAAAGAAACTCCAACACCTAATCAATGCGTCTTTTAGGCTGCAGTACGTACCACTGCAGTGGAAAGTAGCAGAGGTGATAATGATACCCAAACCAGGTAAACCAACATATGAAAAAAAGTCCTACCGACCCATCTCCCTTTTACCAATTATCTCCAAGCTCTTTGAGAAACTCCTCTTAAAGAGATTAAAACCTATAATCGAGGAGAGAAATTTAATCCCTGATCACCAATTCGGATTCAGAGAGCAGCATTCAACAATCGATCAGGTACACCGGATCACCAGCGTGATAGAGAAATGCTTTGAAGAGAAGGCAATCTGCTCAGCAGTATTCCTTGACGTCTCTCAAGCATTTGACAAAGTCTGGCATAAGGGGCTTCAGGCAAAGCTACACAAGGATCTCCCTACCCAGTATTATAGGATTTTGGTGTCCTATCTAACAGAAAGGCACTTCAGGGTAAAACACGAAGATGAATACTCCCAATTACGTGTAATAAAAGCAGGAGTACCTCAAGGTAGCGTCCTTGGGCCAGTACTCTATCTACTATACACAAGGGATCTCCCAAAATCAGCAGAGGCTGTGACAGCGACGTTCGCAGACGACACAGCAATCCTGGCAGTAGGTTCTACAGTCGAGGAAGCCTCGGGAAAACTACAGGAATCCGTGAATAGCATCCATCAATGGACCAAAAAATGGAGAATAAAACTCAACGAAGCTAAGTCAACGCACATTAACTTTACATACAGGAAAGTGAGCCCTATACCAATTGAAATAAACTCCCAGATTGTTCCATATGCAAATACAGCTAAGTACCTCGGAATGACTCTGGACGCGAAGCTCCGTTGGAAGGAGCACGTGAAGAAGAAGAAGGAAGAAATAAACCTAAAATTCAAGAAGATGTACTGGCTCATCGGAAGAAAATCCCAACTGCCTACACATAACAAAATGCTACTGTACGAGCAAGTGATCAAACCGATTTGGGCTTACGGCTGCCAGTTATGGGGCTGCACCAAGAGAACTAACTTGAAAATTATCCAAACAACACAAAACAAAATCCTCAGGAGCATAGTGAATGCCCCCTGGTATATCCGAACGGATGACCTCCATCGCGACCTTAAAATTAAGATGGTGAGCGAAGTTGTAAAAAATCGAGCAACGGATCATGAGAACCGTCTCCACAAGCACAGGAATGTCGAAGTACTGAACCTCCTGGACAACAGCGGCGATTTACGAAGACTGAAAAGGACCAAACCTCTGGACCTAGTTACATCTCACTGAAGTGATGTGATGAGTGGTAGTAGGTAGTGATCTATGAACCACAATACGTTAAATAAATTAACAGAGTGAAGTTACTAGATGTGTACACACAGTTGTAACAATAAAGATGATATTAAAAAAAAAAAATTTTTATCAAATAGAACCCAGGCTGTTAGGGTTGGTTCTGTAATGTCAGATGGGCTTCCTCTCAGGTATGGTGTGCCGCAGGGATCAATTCTTGGGCCTGTGCTGTTTTCTTTATTTATTAATGACCTCCCTAAGTGCATTGGTCCATCTAGATACATTCTCTTTGCCGATGATTTGCAATTGTATACCCAATGTTCCTATAACCAAGTTGCTCATGCAATTGATAGTCTCAACACCGTCCTAAATAATATTAACCAGTGGGCTTACAGTAATGGTATGTTGTTGAACCCTGGTGTTTGTTCAGGAATGAAAAACACTACAGAACTTCACTTGAACTGGTTTATTGAACGAACGAGAAAAACGATCGACTTAGATAACAATGTTATTGCCATTGGGCAAATCTGTAGGAGAATTTATAGCTCTCTCCACCCACTTCGCAAACTTAGCAAATTCATCCCCCCCAACCTTAAACGACAATTGGTTGTTGCGTTAGTTACACCCCATTTTCTCTACTGTGATTCTATTTTCTCCCATTCCCTCTCTTCTTCATGTGCCAGAAAATTGCAAGTCGCCCATAACGCCTGCATTCGTTTCATTCATAATATCAAACCTCGTAATTCAGTTGGTAATCTAAACCTTTTTTCCCTCCCTCTACATAAATACTTCGACCTCCGCCACCTCATTCTTGTCTTCAAAATTTTGAATAACTATTCCGTCCCATCCTATCTGCACAATATTATTTCAAAATCATCATCCTCCCGCTCTAATGCCCTCCTGATAGTTCGCCACTCCACAAAAATCTTCGCCCACTCGTTTGGTGTTGTAGGGGCTAGGCTGTGGAACGCTCTTCCTCTGCGCCTCAGGTCTCTACCTACGGTCGGTCGGTTCAGGACAGTCGTTACTGAATTGTTTGCCAATAGTGAATAGTGTCCCCCCCCCCCCTTTTCTTCATTATTTTTTTCTTAAATTCGTCAAGTGTGATCTTGTTCTTAGTTTTTAATTCTTTACTTTTCTTCGCAAAGCGGCCTCTAGTTATGTAACTTTCTCCTGCGCTGTATATTCGCTTTTCTACTTAATTTTAGGTAATTCACTATTCTATGTAATTCTTGTGTACCTAATGGGCCATTCGGCCTTTGTACAATAAATGGTTTAAATAAATAAATAAATAAATAAATGTTCGCATTAAAAATTTCTTCTTATAACTTTCTCTCTCGGAGGAGCTACGCCATCTTGCCGTTCGAGAGGGGCTCAGGTTTGAAAAATCAAAGAACTACATGAAAGAACGTATTTCATAACTCCGAACCGACAGACCGAAATTGCACCGCCTATGGCTGACGTGATGCTTGCTGCAATTTATTAATATAAGCACAATTATATTCGTTCGTTCTAAGACCTAAAAGAAACCTCATGATCTGATCGACCCCGCTAGCCGCAGCTAGCGCTCGAGCGGACAATAGACACACTACTTCGGGCGTTTATGTACCTACGTCCGAACATCTTCCCCCCCCCCAATGACGCCCGTGATTCGGACTGCTCCTTGGGCATGGGGCAAAGCTTGACCAATGGACGTGTCAGCTCTCCACTGGTGGACCTAACTTTGGCTACCCGAACAATACCATCAGAACCAGCGTGAAGATCGGTAATCACGCCCATGGGCCAAGAGAGCGGTGGACGATTATCGTCCATGATCAACACTACATCTCCTAAAACAGGGGGTCGGTCCGGAGTATTCTATTTGGCCCGTGCCTGTAGATCAAGCAGGTACTCCTTACTCCACTTCTTCCAGAAGCCCTGTACGGTCTGGTTCACAAACCGCCATTTGGGAATAAGGCGCGAGCTGGAGTCCAGGCAGCCTTCAGATTCCGGGAGAGCAGTAAGTGGTCTTTGAATCAAGAAGTGACCTGGTGTAATAACGAGAATATCATCCGGCGAGGCGGATTGGAACACAAGAGGCCGACTATTAAGGATGGCTTCGACCTTAGCCACTATAGTGCTGAACGTTTGGAAATTGACCGTATGATCGCGCAAATTTACCCTAATAAGTCGCTTTGCTGACTTGACCGCAGCTTCCCATAACCCCCCAAAATGAGGAGCCCTTGTTGGTATGAACTTCCAGCTCACCCCCCTAGAGAATGAATATCCTGAAAGTGTTGACTTTGAGCACGTCTTACCAAAACGAGATCGGCTGCCCGCAACTCTTCAGTTGAAAGTGGTTCGACTTGCGCTCCCCGAACTGTTGCAAACCTATCTCTTTGACCGCGGGAGTTTCGTCCAAAACGTAAGATCCAGGCAACCACTCTTCTAAGCCGACCGAATGAGCTGAATTTTTCCTCCAACTCATCAGTCGTCTCCAGAGCGGTGGCATGCGACCTGACCGTTCTGATCTCCTCAGCCACACTCGTTTGACTGAGGTCGGGCCTAATTCTGCGGATAGGCCACAAGGACCGGTCTGAGCGTAACCAATGGGGACCATTCCACCAGAGCTCATTCTTGACCAGTTTATTGGGCAGAGCTCCCCTAGATGCTATATCGGCGGGGTTGTCCTGCGTCTGAACGTGGAACCAAAGCTCCTGGGGCAAACAAGAGAGAGCTTTGGCTACCCGGTTTCCCACAAATACTTTCCATAACGGAGCTGGTCGGCTGTGAGCCAGGACAGAACGATTGTGCTATCAGAGCACGCAACCAATTGAGCATGAGCGAATTGTGGCCGAATCTTGTTCATGGTCTTTCCTAGTAATTCGGCAGCGAGCAGTTCTAGCCTAGGTATAGATAAGTAAAGTAACAGCCATTTCAGGCTGGGGCTTTTCGTCCGACTGCCCTGCCGGCGTCGCGGACGTGATCAGCTGTCCTCCAATGGAGGATCAGAATTCGATCTGATCATTTCGCTCTTTACTTGGGTCATACTTGGACGTGTCACCACGTGTCACGGCGGTCACCCATCCAAGTACTAACCACGCTCGAGGTTTCTTAACTTCGGTGATCTCACGGGAACCGGTTTATTCCACCTGATAACGCCGTTGGGCGGTCTGATGCGATCCAGGTATCACGTCGTCAGAAATGACAAAGATTTAAGTAATTCAACAATTGATACAAGTAATTGAATTATGGATAATGCCTAGGTATAGATTCCTGCTTTATGGGGGCAATTCGAGCTCTAGCGGTGACTAGCCGGGTCACAAATGAACCTCCTTGCGCGCAAACATGATAAATCACAGCTGCGTATGCCTTTTCAGAGGCGTCCGTAAAACCTACTAACCACTGAATGGGACTAGAAACATGAATATGACGAGGAATCTTCAGCTCTGAGAGGGTATCGATAGATCTAGCAATGTTCGACCAATCAGTGACTAAGGAGAGGGGAAGCGGATCGTCCCAGTCGAAACGTGCATGGCACACCTCACGCTGGATCATTCGAGCGAAGACCGAAATTGGCATGACCCAGCCAGCTGGGTCATAAATTCTACCGACCTCACTAGCCAGCTCCCTCTTGGTTCGAACAACAGGTGTAGTTGGTACTTTAAAGAAGAACGTATCAGTACGAGGGTCCCAGGCCAATCCCAGCATTCTAAGGGGCGGGCCTTCCGTGGGATCCAAGTCCACTGTTTCGCCCGATATTAGGCAATGATCTTGGGGAATCCCCTGAAGCAGATCGGGGTTATTAGCGACCCACTTCCGCATCTCAAAACCCGCTGAACCTACCAGAGCAACAAGTTCGTCCCTAATCTCACGTGCCTCTTTGATCGTGGCACCTCCTCCATGAACGTCATCCACATAGGTTTGCTCGAGTAGTACTAGAGAGGCCCTGGGGTAGTTTTGGCCTGAGTCTCAGCTAAATGTTTCAACGTCCGGTTTGCCAGGAACGGAGCTGGAGCCGTACCATAAGTGACTGTACAAAGCGCAAAATCCTGAACAGGGTCATCCGGTGTATCTCTCCAAACAATACGGAGAAGATCTTGATCCTCTCTAGGATGTAAAATTTGGCGGAACATTTGTTTAAGATCGCCAATGAACACATAGGGGAACGAGCGGAAGCGGAGGAGAATGTTGCAAATGTCCGGTTGTAACTTTGGACCTACGTGTAAAATTTCGTTCAATGATCGCCCATTTGCCGTCCGCTGCGACGCATTAAAAACTACACGGATTTTATCTGCTGGATCCCCTAGACGATGAACCGCATGATGAGGCATATAGTAGTGAGCGAGACCCGGCCCCGGGGGATCGACAGGTCTCATGTGACCCTGAGCGGCATACTCATGCATGAACTTTTTATACGGTGGAACAAGATCAGGATTTCGCCTAAATTTACTTTCCAATCGATAAAGTTGCCGTAGGGCTATCGATCGAGAATGACCTAGCGAATTTCGATCCTGTGCGAGAAGCAATGGAACGGTGTACCTACCTGAACCGTCCCTGCGCACCTGATCTAAGAAGAGATTCTCTGCCTCCCGCTCAGCAGGTGTCCAAGGCTCCACCTCCTCAACTGACTCAATTTCGAACATTCGCTTCAGAAGGACGTCCGTTTCATGAACGGAACTCTGAACCTGTATGGGTGCAGAACTTAGGGATCCAAAATTCACCTTATTAGGTATTACCCCCCTTGAAACCAAGCTGAACAAAGGTGGACTAACTGATGAGAACTCCAGTGGGGGCACTACAGAGAATAAATTACGTACCGGCTCTAACAGAGCACCCTTGGAGTGAAAAAGTGGAACTCCTGAACGAGGGGGAGGAGAACGACGTTCCTTCGGTGGAGCAGGGGCCACCCCTGAACGTTCTCCCTTTCGTACACTGCCACCAACAAAAGTTTGTCGGAATGCTCTAATAATGTCCTGAATGGCCCACTTACGATATTCAACTGACCGAAAGTCCTTCCATTCCGGCTGAGCTGTACCTACTAGAGCGGGACTGAACCCAGCGTTAACTTCGGACTTGAAGGGAAAAACTTGACTAGGGGCTTCGGTTGGAATGAACCACTGAAGGTGATTCTTATCACCGAACTTCACTATCTGCCCCTTCCGTGTTTCAATTCGACCCAGCACCAACCAGCCTACTTCAGAACGTAATAACCATGGTGAGTTGCCCACCGGAGGTACGCGTTCCCCTTCTATGAGTTGTATGACCAGATCGGCACTTAGTAAAACGTCAACTTCACCCCTTGTGTAAAAGTTCGGATCAGCCAACTCAGAACCTAGTTCCCAGATATGGGGCCACTGTTCGATAGAAAAACTGCTAGATGGGATAGGAGCTGTCACCTCGTCCAAGACGAAGGCGGTGACTGGAATGTGCCTACCTGAACGTGTGAACAGTCCGAACGAAGTGAATCCTGGAACAGAGTGTGAATTTCCCCCTACTCCCACTATGCGTCGTTCTGAGGGGAGGACCTCCAATTTGAGCGCTCGACAGAATTTGAGTGTAATTATATTTACCTCAGACCCAGTGTCCAGGAGAGCGCGCCCCACGAGGCCCCTAGTTTTTTCCCTTTTGGACACATGCACGAGTGCGGTAGGTATTAAGCCTCCTGATCGTGGATGCCTAAGACATGATCTAGATAATGAACCTAGCGCCGGAAGAGAACTTCCCGCCACTAGCTGAGCGCCTGAACTAACTTGGTCCCGGAAATTAGTTTCCCTACTACTGAACGCATGAGACTCCGGAAGGTTTCTCGCTACGTTCGACGGTCGAGGCTCGTCGTGTGCGCCTGAACTAACACCTACTGGGGAAGGCTGCACAAAACACGAGGGACTTCTAGGAACTAACTTAGAACTAACCAGCTGAGTAGTGCAATGGGAAGCTCCACTCCTGGGTATATCACCGCAAGGTTTCAACAGAGTGGGGCCCCCTTCCTCAGTGGTCCTAGGTACGAACATGCGCCTACCTAAAGTGGCAGCCGAGCTACTGCCTGGGAACTTACGATCGAACATCCTACCTGTGGGACCGGATAGGTTATTATGATCAATGCAATGGGCCCTATTGGAACGAACGAATATTTCAGTGTGACTTGAACAAGGATTGATTATTATAGCATCTTTCCCCCTGGAGGGATCAGACCGATCACTCCGGACAGAACGGGTCGGAGGATCGGCCCGATCCCATCCAGTGGGGCAGCCTCATTCGCAATCGGTAAAAGATCTAGCCGAACGGAACAGAGGGTCAGCCACCTCTGAGCCCCCGACCCCCTCCGAGGCCCACTCACACAAGCTGATCTCAGAGAGGGCCGGTGTGCTCGTAACCAGTGGTGACTGTGCCAAGACAGGCGAATTGCGCCTCCGGCACGATCCCCCCTTTGAACTATCAGATTGGGGAGGAAGACCCTGAGCACCCCTCGACATTACCTCCCTTTTTGAACGATGAAGCCAGGCATGATGTCTTCGTCCACAGCCGCAACGTCGTCGAGAAGGACAGTCTTGAACGTTGTCATGTCGGTAGGAGAAGCAGTTCTCGCCGAGCTTGTGAAGACGAACGAATTCCCATTTCTTTTCCACAGGAACATTGAAGGTAGTGATGATCCTTGCAATAATGGCATTGGAGCCAAAGGGAATCCTTCTGAGTTTTCAAGGAACGAAGAGGTGGGGATGATCGATGGGCCTGCCCTTGAGTCGAATTTGGGTTTTTATCACGATCGAATGAACCCTGAAAGGTCGAAGGGATCATTTGAGCGATCTTGAGCTCCTTGTCTAGAAACTCCAGCAGTTTATGATGAGTTGGAACAACATCCTCAACCTCCATTTCTTCGCGATTAAATTTATCGCCCAGCGAGGTGTCGATGCGCGCGAAGAGAGCTTCAAAGAGCAGGAACGAAGCAAGATTGTGTGTCTCAACCTCTTCCATAGAACGGATCCAAGCCCTGGCCGCACTCAGGAACGCTTCCAACTGGTGCACGTCAGCTTTCTTGATAGTAGGTACGAATTTCTGATTCGAAAAGGATCGACGCGCGAGACGATACCGACCGGAATTATCCGCGATCAAGGCGTTATAAAGAGCCTGATAGTCCGATCCATCAGAACGGTAACTAGTAAGGGGCGAACGAGCCGTTCCAGCTAGCTTCTCAACTAGCGCCTGATATTTAATCTCATCCGGTAGGTACGGTACATTGTGAACCGCTCGATCGTACAAACCACGAAATAAGGCGAAATTCGTAATGTCCCCATCGTACAATGGAACTGTAGGCAGCATAACATTCATGTATTTTACTGCATCGAACGTGAGTTTGCTCCGATCGTTAGAACTTTCCGAAAAACATCCTGAAGGCTTCAAAGTCGGTGCGGGTAGTCCTATCTCTAATGCCACTTGCAGATCGGCTACTTGGGATAAAAGCGATTCACTTACGTCCCCATCGAAATCGGCGGATTCGATCCGCGAGAACAGGTCGTCAGCAGCTTTCGCTAAATCGCCCGCACGTGATCGGGCCTCCTTGGAACATTGTGACATCTTCAACGACGACTGGGCTTTAGTCGCCCATGAACAGGGTGTTTTATAAAGCGCCTTTTGATTGGCCTTAAAACTCTTGATGACTTCGGCTGAGATCTCCAGTCCACGAACGGAGATGATCGCGTTGGAACTCATGGTCGAATGAACGAAAGGAACAAACGCGAAATACTGGAATGAACTCAGCTATTCCGCAAAATTCCCGGGTTTCGGCACCAAAAATGTTTGTTCAGGAATGAAAAACACTACGGAACTTCACTTGAACTGGTTTATTGAACGAACGAGAAAAACGATAGACTTAGATAACAATGTTCGCATTAAAAATTTCTTCTTATAACTTTCTCTCTCGGAGGAGCTACGCCATCTTGCCGTTCGAGAGGGGCTCAGGTTTGAAAAATCAAAGAACTACATGAAAGAACGTATTTCATAACTCCGAACCGACAGACCGAAATTGCACCGCCTATGGCTGATGTGATGCTTGCTGCAATTTATTAATATAAGCACAATTATATTCGTTCGTTCTAAGACCTAAAAGAAACCTCATGATCTGATCGACCCCGCTAGCCGCAGCTAGCGCTCGAGCGGACACTAGACGCACTACTTCGGGCGTTTATGTACCTACCTACGTCCGAACACCTGGGAAGAGCCAGGCCATTTTGTTCTCTAGGGGGGATTTTGACTTGGCTGGACTCCCGTCTCTCATAATTGATGGTGAGGCTATTACTTTTCGGGATCATGTTAGAAACCTTGGTGTGGTGTTTGACTCTCATTTGTCGTGGCAAAAACATGTGGCTATGATTTGCAGCAGAGTTTATTACGCCTTAGGTATCCCTACTATATTATAAAAACGGATCTCTGTGAGTCTGTGTGTCTTTCTATGCACGGCCAAACGGCTCGACGGATATCGACCAAATTTGGCACGAATATCCGGTAGGCTCCCAAGTTGTGCAACGTCGCATTTTTAATTCCCTGACCATAGCGGAACTATGGTCGACCATGGTCAACTCCTGAATGGCTTGACGGATATCGACCAAATTTGGCACGAATATCCAGTAGGCTCCCAAGTTGTGCAACGTCGCATTTTTAATTCCCTGACCATAGCGGAACTATGGTCGACCATGGTCAACTCCTGAATGGCTTGACGGATATCGACCAAATTTGGCACGAATATCCAGTAGGCTCCCAACTTGTGCAACGTCGCATTTTTAATTCCCTGACCATAGCGGAACTATGGTCGACCATGGTCAACTCCTGAATGGCTTGACGGATATCGACCAAATTTGGCACGAATATCCAGTAGGCTCCCAAGTTGTGCAACGTCGCATTTTTAATTCCCTGACCATAGCGGAACTATGGTCGACCATGGTCAACTCCTGAATGTCTTGACGGATATCGACCAAATTTGGCACGAATATCCAGTAGGCTCCCAAGTTGTGCAACGTCGCATTTTTAATTCCCTGACCATAGCGGAACTATGGTCGACCATGGTCAACTTCGTTAATTGAAATGGTAACCCCTATTTTTTATCGCGTATTCGTAATCTACGTGAAATTCTATCTACGATCGACCCTTCGGACTACCCCCGCGGTCGACCATAGCGCATCCATGGGCCCCTCCATGGTCGAATCCCGAATTGCTCAACGGATATCGACCAAATTTGGCACCAATATCCGGTAGCCTCCTAAGTTGAACGTAGGCGCATTTTTAATTCCCTGATCATAGCGGAAATATGGTCGACCATGGTCAACTCCTGAATGGCTCGACGGATATCGACCAAATTTGGCACGAATATCCAGTAGGCTCCCAAGTTGGGCAACGTCGGAATTTTTCGGTCCCCTTCACCATAGCGGAAATATGGTCGACCATGGTCAACTCCTGAATGGCTTGACGGATATCGACCAAATTTGGCACGAATATCCAGTAGGCTCCCAAGTTGTGCTACGTCGCATTTTTAATTCCCTGACCATAGCGGAACTATGGTCGACCATGGTCAACTCCTGAATGGCTTGACGGATATCGACCAAATTTGGCACGAATATCCAATAGGCTCCCAACTTGTGCAACGTCGCATTTTTAATTCCCTGACCATAGCGGAACTATGGTCGACCATGGTCATCTCCTGAATGGCTTGACAGATATCGACCAAATTTGGCACGAATATCCAGTAGGCTCCCAAGTTGTCCAACGTCGCATTTTTAATTCCCTGACCATAGCGGAACTATGGTCGACCATGGTCAACTCCTGAATGTCTTGACGGATATCGACCAAATTTGGCACGAATATTCAGTAGGCTCCCAAGTTGTGCAACGTCGCATTTTTAATTCCCTGACCATAGCGGAACTATGGTCGACCATGGTCAACTTCGTTAATTGAAATGGTAACCCCTATTTTTTATCGCGTATTCGTAATCTACGTGAAATTCTATCTACGATCGACCCTTCGGACTACCCCCGCGGTCGACCATAGCGCATCCATGGGCCCCTCCATGGTTGAATCCCGAATTGCTCAACGGATATCGACCAAATTTGGCACCAATATCCGGTAGCCTCCTAAGTTGAACGTAGGCGCATTTTTAATTCCCTGATCATAGCGGAAATATGGTCGACCATGGTCAACTCCTGAATGGCTCGACGGATATCGACCAAATTTGGCACGAATATCCAGTAGGCTCCCAAGTTGGGCAACGTCGGAATTTTTCGGTCCCCTTCACCATAGCGGAAATATGGTCGACCATGGTCAACTCCTGAATGGCTCGACGGATATCGACCAAATTTGGCACCAATATCCAGTAGGCTCCCAAGTTGTGCAACGTCGGAATTAAGTACGATACTGCGTACAGCGAATCTCGGATAGCGAGCGAAGCGAGCGGTCATGCTAGTATTTAATGAAGCCACTCAAGAATTTTATGAGCAGTGAGATTAAAAAATACCTCGTTCGGACACTTATCCTGCCATATTTTACTTACTCTGATGTAATTTTTAGTACAGGATTGAGAGCAGATGTCATGAGGCACCTGACAGTGGCATTTAACTCCTGTGTCAGATTTATCTGCAATGCCTCGAGAAGGGAGCACATAAGTCCCTACTATAACTCTTTTATTGGCTGTGGCATCAGTGATTTGATGAAAGTAAATCTACTGTGTTTTATTTTCAAATATATAAAGGGGGCTCATCCTGAGTATCTCAAGGGTATGTTTGCCCAAACTAGATCGGTTAGATCCTTGGGTCTCTTGATGCCACAACACTCCTCGTCTTTGGAGGCTTCTATCGGGGTGTGTGGTGTACGGCTTTGGAATGCCCTCCCCAGGGCTGTTAAGGAGTCACCCACCTGTTCGTCGTTCAGGAGGCGGTGTATGGCCCATTTTACGGGGGTGTAGCAGCCATTCATATTATCTTTCTTCTCTCTTTCTCTTCTTCGTTCCTCTACACTTCTCTTCTTCATTTTTTCTTCATTTTTCTTCTTCATTCCTCTACCCTTCTCTTCTTCATTTTTTCTTCGTTCCTCTAACCTTTTCTTCTTCATTTTTTTTTCCTTCATTCCTCTAACCTTTTGTTCATTTTTTCTTCATTCCTCTAACCTTTTCTTCATTTTCCTGCTCTCATTTTCGATTTAATTTTCTCTCAATAATACAAATTTTTACTACTAATCTTGTACGCCAATTACCAATTAATTTTGCCATTGTGTACGCTAGGTGGGACCCAGGTCCTCTGTACACCTATCAATAAAGACTAAAGACTAAAGAATGGACAACATAACGATGGTAAACAGACGTAAAACAGACATTATTTTATTTCGAAAAGCTGGAAGTGACATTTAACATTGACTCCAAGGGAACATGATAATATGAGTTTCATTGTGGGTTAGGGGTTACTTTGTGAAATTGGAACGTTTCGTCTATGTTTATGGAAACGATATCCTGTGTACGCAAAGAATGATATAAGACTGACTTACAGTAGGATTGTCCAAGCGCTTGGAGATATATGATTTATTATGAGTTCTTTTGTACTTGGTATGGGGATCGAAGGGGGTGATAATTGCTTTAGGCTTCTTAATTTCATTATGGCCGTGGGTTTCTTATTCAAATCCCAACTTTGCTTTTGGAACATGACCATGGAGGGGGTGTGGCTACTGTGGGAGGGTGGGGTCGTTAAAGTTTGATTCCTGTATTCTATGGTGCTCTTGCCCGGGGAGATAGGGAAGATTCCGTGGAGGGTCTTGAATTGTATATTATCATGGAGAATAATTTTTATATGATCTTCGTAGTGGAACAAAAAGGCGTAACGGTTTGTTTCTTCCAAGAGTTCTACCTACGTGATTTTGCAGTAGATGTAATTGAATTAAGTCACAACGACCGTTGATACCTTTAGTGAGAATGTCTGACTTGCAGTCATGTTCACTGGATAGCTGAAGGCTGTTAGGGCATAAGTAATAATTTCACGTCCGTATTCGCACGGGTTGTTGAGAAATCTTATCTCGTTTTTGGATTTTAGAGCATATTTGGCGGTGGGTAGGACAGTTGCATAATAATTCGGGATGAAGGTTGGTAGGGATTGAAGGAGAATCAAGTCGTAATGTGCAGGATGGACGATGGGGACATCCAGGAAATAGATGATTTCCTCGTAGCTTACGAAGCATGTTACCTTGATGTGATTTTGGATTTCCCAGAGCGCTTCTCCATCAAAGAGGGGTAATCTATCACCATAAAATGGTATTAAGTTTCTTAGGATTTTCTGTAGGGTTTCTGGTTTAATAATGCTAGGGTGGAGTTTGCCTAATTTACAAAAGGTGATTGAATTTTCTATGTCTTGGGTCAGATCTGAAATTATTTGTAGTAACAGTAGATTATGCGTGAGTGCGTTTTCTACCTGTCCTGCATGGGTTGCAAAGGAACTTGCTTCCTTTAATCGCTCTATTTCGAAGGCCAGAATATCGTGATTGTAGTTGATATATCTAAGATGGTTCTGTTTAATTCTTCTACAAATCCTTCGTTTATTGAATAATGATGACTAATTTGTTGGGACAGTATCTCTTGGTTTGTGTGTAGGTGTTGGAGGATCTGGTTAAATTTTTCCTCGTCGTTGGCGTCTAAATTTCCCGTGATAAATTTGACTACGGAGCCTAAACCGTTAAGCAGTCCTCGCCTCTGACGGCGGGGTAAGGTTGAAGCAAATAATCTTCCTTCTATTATTTTTAGCATATGTTCAATGGCTTGAGTTCGAGTTCGAACTACCTTTTGGACTTCGCTGTCAGTTTCTATTATCTGGTTAATGTCCTGGAAATGGGCTTTAATTTGGTTTACTTGATTAAGAACTTCTCCAAGCTGGTAGTAGTGAGTAATGGTGTGGTAATAGTTGATCGTTCGGGCGGAACCTAATCGAATGGGCAATAAACCTAAATTGGAGGTAATGTTTTCAATTTCGAATCCTTGGGTCGTGAGTATAGTTGAGAGCACTAGGAGGATAACAGTGGCCGGTTGGCGGTCCATGGTTAGGTGGGTTGTGTGGAGTTGGCGTCGTCCTGAAATGAGGACAAGAAACTAGAATCGGAACTGGAGCTTGAAGGTGGTGATCGGTAGGGTTTTTGAGGAATAGGTATTTTAGAAATAGTTCTTGATCTTAGGACTAATTATGGAGGCATTCGTAAGGCTTTTCTCGGTTTCCTAATTGAGCAGGCGGGTATTCGGGGAGTTCGGGGAGAGCTTGATGATGGCTGGGGAGAATTTTCTGATCTCTGAATGAAATCAGATTGGGGAGAGGTTTCAAATGTGGGGAGGAGAAGATATTTGGTCAACCATTCTGGAGATATCTTTGCCAGTGCTTTTAGGTGTTGGAATTGAGGTAGGTTGGGCTCCATTTTGGTTTGCGGGTGTTTGGACGTTTTCAGGGACAGAGTACAATGTAGCAATTTGGGGAGAGAGGTTAGTTTGGATTCTGCCTTCAGAGGAAGAATCCGAAGGAGAAATCATAGCACGGGGTAGGTTTAATAGGGGGAAACTATTTTCTGACGGGGAATAGCTTGAAGAGCTTGTGCCAGTATTTTCCTTAGGGACTTCTGGAATTTTCCTAGGTCTCTTAATATTGGCAAAATGAATTTTTTGTTGGGTATTAGCATGACGGGGTTGAATTTCTGCTGTGTGTCTAGCTTCATCTACAGCTACTATAATTTCGGGGTTATAGCAGTGTTTGGTTTTGCTCTGGAGTTGTTTTGTTTGCACATAAACCGTATTGGGGAGTTCAGGGGGATCTTCTCGGGCGGAATTCCTATTTTCTATGATTCTTTCCTTTAGTTGATCGCCGTGTTCCTTGAGATTTTGATAGAGAACTTTCATTTTTTCGCGATGTTTTGCGAGGTAATCGTTGGCAAGGCGTTCTTCTAAATTCAATTTAAGGAGAGAATCTTCTGAAATATGCCCTTGAATTATCTCAAAAGGGGTTAGGTTGTTTGCTGAGTGTATTGAATTGTTATAGGCTATCAGGGCATATTGTACGCGGGTTTCCACATCATCCTTCTTAAACGCATCTTGGCAATTTAAAAGCCGTTTGAATCTGGATGTTGGCTAGATATGTAATGGATATTAATGTTGTGATTGGTTAGCAATTCCTTGACAAGGGAAGAGGGTAGGGGGGGGGAGGGTAGTTCAGCTCCGTTATCAGAAATGAGTTTTTTCGGGATGCAGTGATGTGAGAAATATTTAAGAAGGGCTCGGACTGTATCAAGACTGGTATTGGTGGGGACCATGTACATCTGAGCATACTTAGAGAAGGGGTCGAAAATTGTAAGAAATTTTGTTCTATCTATTGTGATTTTATCAATGTGCAAGGTTTCGAAAGGCCGAGACGGTGTGGGGGTGACGTTATACTTGATTTTTAGGGGATGTCTATCATATTTAGAGCGTAAACAAACATCGCACCGGTTTATGAAGCTCTGGATCGTCGTCCTTTGGTTGGGCCAAAAGTAGCTTCGTTTTAGGTGTTCGTAGGTTTCTGGAATTCCTCTATGGTTAGTTTTGCCTATGTGGTAAGTCTTGATGAGTTCTTGGATGTCATCCTCAGATTCGATATCTTCCAGCAGGGTGGAGAATTTGGCCATACGGATTTCTGACTCCTTAAAAATGCGAGTCATGATGGCGGCAAATCTTTGGAAGAATTTATCGTCTGGGTCATTATGGAAGTAAATCCCATAGTGGATTTTGGGTCTGACATATTCTTTTACGAACTCGACAACGTCCTTCTCGAGGTGGTAGTGAGATAATTCCACAGTGGTGCGGGTTTTGGTGGAATTGTAAAGGCGTTTAATTGAGGGTTACCTAGGGAGTGCTGTTACCAGTTTAAATATGATTTGGTTCATAGAGTGGTTTATTGGTCCTTCTTTACTGGGGATTGTGAATGGTTGGATTGCAGTTGTGAGAGGGGCAGGTTGAGTCTCAACTTGGACGTCCAGGGATTGTTGATCTACTGTATCCCTTTGCCTTGAGCGTGAAAACTCCTCCAATATTTCGGCAATTGCTCGATCTTCCTCCTCCGTAGTTATTGGGGCGGGAAGAATTTGGTCCAGTTGTAATTCTGGCAGTTCCATTGGAACGTTTTGGAGCAATTTTTCGACATTTATTGGTGGTGTGGGGCTTTGAGCTGGTGGATCAGACTCCAAGTTGTTTAGCTCGATCTGAGAGAGAGCATCAGCTAGGTGATTAGATTTCCCGGGTTTGTAGCGTATCTCGAAGTTGAAGTTACTGATTTTTAGTCTCCACCTATATAGTTTGGAGTTGGGATCCTTCATGTTAAAAAGCCATTGAAGGGGCTTGTGATCCGTAAACAAGATGAATTTCTGTCCGTATAGGTAAGGAAGGAAAGCTTTGAGAGCATGAAGTACTCCGAGGAGTTCCTTTTCATTGGTAGCGTACTTCCTCTCCGTTTCTGACAAGGTTTTGCTAGTATAGGCTATTGGGAGGTCCGAGCCGTCGACTTCTTGGGTTAGGACAGCGCCTGTAGCAAAATCGCTAGCATCACATGTCACTCGGAACTGTTTTTGAAAATCGGGATATTGTAAAATAGGATCGTTGCAAAGGAGGGTGGTACAGATTCCGAAGCTTCTTTCAAATTCAGGTGAAGTAGGGGTAATTTTGCTGTGTTTCTTTAAGGCGGAAGTGAGGGGTTTAGTGAGGGCTGCGAATCCTTTAATAAACCGACAATAGTATCCCAGGAGTCCCAAAAACCTTTTAATTTCCTTTCTGTTCCGGGGAATTGGGAAATTCTCTATAGCCCGTATCTTCTCCGGATTTGGTTTGACACCTTTTGGAGTGACCACGTGGCCTAGATACGCCAATTCCCTTTTCAGGAACTCAGTTTTGTCTGGTTGAATCTTAAGGTTGGACTGTCGCAGAAGATCGAATGTCTGTCTCAAGCGATCGATGTGCTCTTGCAAGCTGGATGAGAATATCAAGATGTCGTCTAGGTAAACCAGACATCTCGTTATTCAGACCTCTCAAACAATTGTTCATCATTCGCTGAAACGTGACTGGAGCATTGCATAAGCCAAAAGGCATCCTTAAGTATTCGTAATGCTGAGTTTCTGTGGAAAATGCGGTTTTTGGTATGGACTGTTCATCCAGTTCTATCTGATGAAATCCTTGAGCTAAATCTAGGGTCGAAAAATAACTGCAACGGCCAAGTTTGTCCAAAAGCTCTGAGATGTTGGGGAGCGGGAAACGATCGGAAATCGTGGACTCGTTGAGTTTGCGGAAATCAATGACTACCTAGTCGGAATTTTGTCTTCCCGGAGGCATCCATTTTCTTTGGTACGATCCAAAGGGGAGCGTTATAAGGGGAGTTGGAAGGGCGTATGATATTCTGAGCACGAAGTTTATCAATTTGCTTTGCCACTTCTTCCCGGTAGACATGAGGATACCGATAGGGTTTGATGAAGATGGGAATTTCGTCCTTGGTACGAATGTGATGATTTACCTCATTCGTGAAGGTTAGAGGGCCTTCGTCCTCTTGAAAGAGATCCGCATAGTCAAGGATTAGATTTTTAATCGCCTTTTCTTCCTCTAGATTTAAATGGTCAAGTCGGAATTTAGAAAAGACAACCCACTGGAATTGGTTCGGCATTTAACGGATGGTTTAAATGCAGCCTTACGGGCTCTTCCCCTAGATTGGTCACATGAACGAAAGCTTGGGAGTTTTCGACATGAACGAGGCAAGTTGGAATTTGCAATCCAGGGAAAGAGATCGAATCGACTATGGCTTCACCATTTTTGACGTTATCGACGTCCACCTTGATTTGTTGGATGGACCTAGCGTCAATTAGGAATGATTCTACTTTTCCCTCTGGACAAAGGCAACCAGTTGAGTAGTAGAGAGGGAGGTTGACCTGAGGTGTTCTTAGAAGGTTGCTTTTCAAGTCAACGGACGCTTTGATGGTTTTCAAATTATCTAATCCAAGGAGAAGTTTGAACTTGGTGTGGAAGTCGAATACTCGAAAAGGGAGGTTCAAGTTTTTTTGATTGATTAGTTCACCACAGGGGAGCATAGTTAAATGGGTGATATTGGAGTTTCCGTGAGCTGTAACTACTACGCCAGTGGCAGGTTCCAGTTTTTTGTTGAAGTATTTGTTGGCAATATCTGACAGAATGAAGGACCTCGTGGATCCAGTGTCCACTAGAATCTTCATTCCGGTTTTGGGACAAATTATAAAAGGTAACTCATTAGAAATATGATTAAATTATATTACTTCCGATTTTTGTATTTGAGTGGGAGCTAATTTAGTTTGGTTGGGGGTTGATTTAGTTTGATTGATTTTAGTTTGGTTGGGGGTTGATTTAGTTTGTTTGGGGGTTGATTTAGTTTGATTGATTTTAGTTTGGTCGGGAGCGTTAATTATGTTTGGTTTAGGTTTTGATCGTGGCCGTTCTCTAAAAAAGAGCCATAATCTGATTCAGATTCAATTTCGGGTTCTTGAACGTTCATTTCTCTAAATTGCTGGAGCATTTCGGCATCGTAATACACGGGTGCCTGGAGAATGGGGTCGTACACATAATAACCTGGGTAGCTGGGTGTATCAATGGGTTGATTTGGTTCGGTGTTTGAATCTTCTTCTTGCTGGTCGCACGCACTTAAGGTGAGCATGTTACCTGGGTTTTTGGGTTGGTTATAATATTGGTTGTTTCTAGAGGGACCCTGAAATGGTTTCCTTGGTGAGCTCTGCCCGTAGTTATTCGGTCTGTAAGGGTTGGGTCCAGGGGGTTTATATGGTTGGAAGGGTGGTTTGGGATGTTGGAAATTCGGTTTTGAATATTGGAGTGGTGGCCTAAATTGCTGGGCTTGAGGGAAAGATCGTAATGGTACGCTGCCAGATTGAAGGTTTTTGGGTGGTGGAATGGACTTTTGCTGTTTTCTGAATTGGAACTCGTTTGTTAGGATGCAAACGCACTCTGCGAGGGTAGCTGGACTCCTCGCTCGGATCAGTGATCCTACCGAGTCCTCCAGTCCTGTGATGAAGACACGTAAGGCTAACCCTTCCACGAAAGATATAAGTTCAAGCGAACTATGTTCCTTCTGAAGCGCTGCTATAACATTATTCAAGATGGTTTCCAGCCGTGTGTGGAATTCAAAACAGGTTTCACCCTGTTTTTGGCTGAGGCTGGCAAGTTCCGTTGTTAGGGTAAATCTTGTCTCGACGGTCACCGTATGATTCTAGCAGTACTTTTCGGAGTTCCACCCAATTTTGAGGATCTGCTGCGAAAACTCTTCTTGCAGCATCACCCTCAACTCTCGACAGTATCCCTTCAAACAAAAGGTCATTTTGGAAAGTATTCCGGCCCGTGTTGTCGAAAAAATTATCAAACAGTTTGTCGCATACGGATATAAATCGGGTTAATACTAGGGGGTCTCGGGCGTTAAAATCTGGGAGGAGGGCAAAGTGAGACTCCTTTAATGGGGTGGAATTTTGGTCAGAAGTTCGGAGGGCAGAAATATTTGAGGGGCCTTCCATATTATGAATTGTTGGTGTTCGTTCGAGCCCACGAAGAGTGTTAAACCAATCTATGTATGGGTCGGGCCTCGAACGGGGTAATTTAATGGATTTTGGAATTTTGGACAACCCTGTACAGTTTAAAAATTAAATTGAAGTGATTAAGTTAGATAATTAAATTTCCTGAAATATAAAGATGGTGAGTAAATAAAGTTCCTTAATACTAACAAGATTAACAGAATAATATGGCTTAAATTTACGTGAAGGCGAATGTCGAAGGTCGAGTTAAAAGGCTGGGAGTCAGCCGAAGAGTTGAAGATAAGATGAGATGAGAAGAGGAAATGGACTGCGTCCTTATCTGAGGTTTTTCTTTTTGGTTTATTATTTTCAATAATGAACCATTGGAATCGAGCATGAAAAAAAAAATTCTTACCCCCCCTCAAAATTTGATGGTTTACGTTTCAAGGTATGTAGAATCCAAAACTGCAATAAAAATATTTCTGTCTGTCCGCCGTACGCCGTACGGGCCACTTTTCTTAGTTACCATGAAAAAAAATTGATGAAATTCGGGTTATAGGTTCCGTTCGGCGTCTAGTTGGTCCTCGAAGCTCGACGTTACTGTGAGTCATCTCTAAGGGGTTCAAAATAGGGGTTGAAATTTTCAAAACGCCTATACCATTTTTTTACGTAAATATTTTTACGGTTTTAAATAGTTCTTGAACTTGCGAGTTTTTTAAGACCATCCGGAGCATCGTACGTCCAGCCGTTCGTTCACAGTAAGGCCCCGAAGTTTGCACCGACAGGCATTTTCGACTCCAGTGTGAATGAAATTTTATACAATTCAAACCAAATCTCGTAACCAGAGACGCGCCCACAATAGGAATTTGTGAATACGGCCAATCATTGGTAGGGATCACCTGATTATATTGGCGGAGCATGAAGTCGAGTTGGTTGTTCTGTGATATTATTTAATTTGAAAAATGATGGCTCTTTTGGAGTTTGTTGGTAGGTAGTGAAACTTGAACAAACGTTGAAGTATTATTGATGGGTAAATTATTACTACGGTAAATCATTAGTCAACGGTAAATTATTACACAACGGTTCATTATACCATCTACGTAGAAGGGGCTGGAGTTTGTTGGTAGGTACTTTTGCAACTTTTTTCACTCCTCATCAACAATTTCTTTTCAGAACTTCATTATGTGTGTTTCTTTTTGTTAGGCACTGTTTGTCATCGGCAGAATTATTTTAGCAACATTTAACTCGTGATTTAGGTAGGTACCTAGTAACGAGTACGGGGTTAGGTACTAACCTACGGAGGGTCTGCGATCTACATAATATGCATAGAATAGTACATATTATATTATATAGACGGGTTATCTTTACATAGAGCTGTGATCTGTAACAGAAGGGTATTCTATACAAAATAATAAACCGTTGTGCAGGGATTTGCAGCGTTTTTTTTGTTAAGATGAGCTTCGCTCGGGGTATGATGCGATCTTTCGCACGTTGAGTTACTTGACGATTTCAAATTCAAAATTATTTTCTTGTATTATTTTGAATTTACTTTGTTTACTTTTTCTTTGTTGCTTTTGACGTTACTTCTACAAGCGGGGCGTGCTTGGCTTCAATTGTCAGGGCAGACGGAAATGAAGACTTTGAAACTTATTTCTACAAGCGGGGGCGTGCTTGGCTTCAATTGTCAGGGCAGACAGAAATGAAGACTATGGGGACCGACCGGGGCGTGGTCGGGCTAGGAACCTATATAGGTCTAAGTGCCTACAGGTAACCTAGGAGTCTGGCTTACTACTGGTCGATAGTATACCTGGTGGTTCCAGTTGTTGTTCCTGTATTCGTTCCTGTGTTCGATGTTCGGTAGTCCGGTGTTCCTTCGTCCTCATGGTCAACGAAGTCGAGCGTGTTGATTTGCTGATCCCCACTGCACTCAATCCTTTTCGAAAACACTCCGGACACTTGAAGGGTTCGACGATCAGCGCGAAAACACTACGCGGATAATTTGCGAGTCGAAATTGGGTCTTCAAAATGTCCTCCAAGATTTGCGCCAGTTAGGGTAGGTTCTTTGGGAGTTGACTTTTTAAAAAAAGGACGAAATTAATTTGAGACGAAGGAACTTTATTTATGGTTTTGGACTTACACGTACTTTGAAATTACGGCGGAATAAAGTTATTAACACACTTCGGAACTACTTAGGAAATTACGCGGAACACACACAGGGTCGGTCGATTACAGTAGCAAGCCGAGAACTGAAGGTTCGAGCTTGCTCGCAGGGGTTTTATGGTCTATCATGACTGCGTCAGCAGTAAGTGTCGGTCGGGTGCTGTAACTTGTATATATTTTTAATTAAAATTGAAATGAAAAATTTAATCTTTATGAAATGAAAAACTTTGTGATATGAAAAAAATACACAATCAAAATTACCGATGTGGTTGCGGATGAACGAGGGTATTACAGGATCACTGTGAAACAATGAGAAATAGACTCTCTCTTTCGAGGAAAGACACCTAATTAGCTGTCTCTCTGAAAGAGATTGAGAATGCCAAGATGGCCGCCAACTCTCTCTTTTAAAAGTTACTGAATAACCCTGTCATGGATACTATAAAAATGTATTTTGCCAAAAGAGAGAGTCGGACCTGAAAGAGATGTCTCTTTGGCTTAGTGAATAAGAGTGGTTGAATAAGAGTGGTGATAGGACACACCCCTGCCTCACTCCTTTATCGATCTTGACCCCTCCAAGACCTCTCCGTCCACTCTTATTGCTGCAGTTTGATTCCAGTAGAGATTGGATATGATGCGGATGTCGTAGCCGTCCAACCCTTTCCACTGAAGTATTGCGATAATCATGTCATCACTTCATCAAATGCTTTCTCATAATTGAGAAAGCATGCATATACGTTGACACTGATGTCGCGGCATTTTTGAATCTGTACTTGAATACTGAAAAGAGCTTCGTGAGTTCCAAAACTGTTCCGAAATCCAAACCGGGAATCACTGAGAACGCTCTTACATTCCCCATGAATTCTGTAACCCTTTAGAAACAAGACATGGGACATCAGACTGATGGCTCTGAATTTCTTACAATATTTGGCATTGGACTTCGGTAACATAATGAATCTCGATTTAAGCTAATCAACAGTTAATGTCCCTGATATGTAGACACTATTAAACTGTTATACAAGCAGTGAAAGCGAACTTAGGTCCTTCAAAACGTTGAAGACCTCTGTAAGAATGGCATCGGGACCGACCGGCTTTCCATTTTTGGCCCTTTCGACTTCTGATCAAGTGATTACTGGACCTTCTACCTACCACAGATCCACATGCACCTGTTATCTGAGTACAGAGCACTCACGTACCACCGCCATTCATTCAGCTTCTCAGTGGTGTCTTCATGTAATGTACTGTGCTCCTCCAACAGCACGTTGCTGCTACATCGGGAACCCTCGCTTCTCAGTTGTTGATCTTACAGTGCATGTTGAATGAATTGAACTTGCCTTCAAGTTCCTCTACCTCTACACACTGTGAAGCAAGCCAATCCTACTTCGCCTTGATCACCTCCATACTTATCAGCCTAAGAGTTTCAGCATACTTTATTTCATCTTTATTTTTGAGGGATCTTCTTACATTCATTCAAGTGCCAATATACGGTCAGTCATCCACGGCTTTCACTTCACCATATTTGCCTGTAAATGGCATTTGCGTACTTCCCTGACAGCATCTTTAGCCCCAGTCCATGTGTGCTCAACGTCATCCATATACCAATTTCCTATAGCTTCAAAAAGCTATTGTTTATTCCGGAAACCTCTTCCATTCTTACTTGTTCATCGAGCAGCTTTCTTTTATTTTCGGCAGAGCGAAACCTTGCCAGATTTTTCTAGCTTTTCTTTTGGCCTGTACCAGTTCCCTTAATTGAGAGGATTGTTGGGATGATAGGTTTCTTTTTGGATGGGGTGCAGGACGAGCACGCTTCCTGAATACTTTCGCTTACTGGAAGAGATCGTGCAAAAATGAATAGAAAAGAGGGGAAATAGATGTTTCGGGAAGGAGGAAGAAACAAAAGGCTGGACAGAAAAAGAAATAATAACAGGGGGAACAAAAAAAAAGTGGGTCGTGAGAGGCACGTTTTCCTCCTGTGATAATTGACCGGTGTGAAGTTAGCAACATTTTTCAGCAACATCTTAGTGCCACCTTGAAATTTGGCATAAACAATCTCTAGGGCCTCTAAATAAATAATATAAAGTTTTTTGCCGAGTTAAGCCTCGCAAGGGGGTGCAATGCACCCCTAAAGTCAAAATTATATTTCCAGCAACATCTTAGTGCCACCTTGAAATTTGGCATAAACAATCTCTAGGGCCTCTAAATAAATAATATAAAGTTTTTTTGCCGAGTTAAGCCTCGCAAGGGGGTGCAATGCACCCCTAAAGTCAAAATTATATTTCCAGCAACATCTTAGTGCCACCTTGAAATTTGGCATAAACAATCTCTAAGGCCTCTAAATAAATAATATAAAGTTTTTTTGCCGAGTTAAGCCTCGCAAGGGGGTGCAATACACCCCTAAAGACAAAATTATATTTCCAGCAACATCTTAGTGCCACCTTGAAATTTGGCATAAACAATCTCTAGGGCCTCTAAATAAATAATATAAAGTTTTTTTGCCGAGTTAAGCCTCGCAAGGGGGTGCAATGCACCCCTAAAGTCAAAATTATATTTCCAGCAACATCTTAGTGCCACCTTGAAATTTGGCATAAACAATCTCTAGGGCCTCTAAATAAATAATATAAAGTTTTTTTGCCGAGTTAAGCCTCGCAAGGGGGTGCAATGCACCCCTACAGTCAAAATTATGTTTCCAGCAACATCTTAGTGCCACCTTGAAATTTGGCATAAACAATCTCTAGGGCCTCTAAATAAATAATATAAAGTTTTTTTGCCGAGTTAAGCCTCGCAAGGGGGTGCAATGCCCTCTGAAGTAAAAATTATATTTCCAGCATCATCTTAGCGCCACCTTGAAATTTGGCATAAGCTAATATAATGAATTATTACCAGATCGTTTTCTCCGCGAACTCTTAACATTGAATCCAGGCTACTTCAAACTGTTGCGTCGCAGTACGGATGCTAATATTCGGGTTCATTTCTTGGTTGGGGCGCCAACTTTTCCACTAATTTGTCAATTAGTTAAATATCCTTTTTGACATTTTATGTCTTTACTTTGCTACATAAACTCGAAAATGAAACGCGGGACATGCAACGGAAACAACGTCACGAAAATATTTCTGATGATTTTCGCTTACAACCGATTCGTTGCTACGGAACTTTATCTTCGCCAGTTATCATCGTACAAAAATCGTTCACCACTCGTTGGATAGCTCTCGATTTACCTAACCATACTACGTTAACCACTGCGGACTGCGTGGCCAACAAGCTGCGGTATGAGCGTGATTGTTTAAATGAATGTTTACGTACATAATACAGTGAGTCCGGCTAATCCGAACTAATTGGGACTGAAGGCTGTTCGGACTAGGTACCATTCGTTGGAAATCTTGACCAAAACAATTAAGTACGAAGTATTTGGTGTGGGTGCGGGAGGGGGCGCTAAGACATAAAATGTCCCTCGTGGTTGCGTACTTGTACGCAAGCTGTACCCACCGTTTGTGTTTCGACGTACTTCACACATTTTATTCCTAAATAAGTACCAAGGTAAGTACCTAAATCGGGAGAATTGAGGCTCTGGGTACTCAATTCCATGTAGGTAGATTTGTAACCTGTGATTTCCTTGATCGTTTGGAACAGGTAAGAATAATAGGAAAAGACAAAGAGTAGTAATTTACAATGAAACCAAAAAATATCAAGTTCGTCAACTACCTACCTACCGACGTCATCGCCTACACCTCCCAAGGCCCCAGCCAACCCTTCCTAAGAATAAATTTTTTTTAGTTTCCTCGCATTTTTTCCCTTCATCCATCAATTTCACTAATTTTAACTTTCTGCAGAACGTTTTGAACCCAATTTTCGTCATCCGGTCTTAACTTTTTGTTCTTCGGGCTCATGAGCTTGTATAGATGTTCGTTTCTTCCTAGTTCTTCTTGGTTTAAGAGGTTAATAAAAAAAATTCATATTTAAAGTCAAGAAAGAGAGTTTTTTAACGACAACCTGTGCAGTCCAGCCATCGCTGAAATCCAGCTTATCCCCTGAAAATGTCGATTTCAGAGGCCAGCCGAAAGAACCTCTTAATCCTAAGAAGAAACTAATATCTCCACAAGCTCATGAACCTAAACAACAGAATAATAACACTTATGACGAAACCTGGTTTTGAAGTTGTGTGGAAATTGAAAAGAAATTGAATTGATGGTTGAAGGCAAAAAAAGGAGTTTTTAAACATCAACCTTATTTTTATTGTTCTTGTTTTCTGGCGGTTCTTGTGGGATCCTCAGCCTCTTGGCACAATATACATTTATATGAGCCTATAGGGACTTGAAACATTTTGTTGTTGAATTTTGAAATACATTCAACCTATGGGGACCGACCGGGGCGTGGTCGGGCTAGGAACCTATATAGGTCTAAGTGCCTACAGGTAACCTAGGAGTCTGGCTTACTACTGGTCGATAGTATACCTGGTGGTTCCAGTTGTTGTTCCTGTATTCGTTCCTGTGTTCGATGTTCGGTAGTCCGGTGTTCCTTCGTCCTCATGGTCAACGAAGTCGAGCGTGTTGATTTGCTGATCCCCACTGCACTCAATCCTTTTCGAAAACACTCCGGACACTTGAAGGGTTCGACGATCAGCGCGAAAACACTACGCGGATAATTTGCGAGTCGAAATTGGGTCTTCAAAATGTCCTCCAAGATTTGCGCCAGTTAGGGTAGGTTCTTTGGGAGTTGACTTTTTAAAAAAAGGACGAAATTAATTTGAGACGAAGGAACTTTATTTATGGTTTTGGACTTACACGTACTTTGAAATTACGGCGGAATAAAGTTATTAACACACTTCGGAACTACTTAGGAAATTACGCGGAACACACACAGGGTCGGTCGATTACAGTAGCAAGCCGAGAACTGAAGGTTCGAGCTTGCTCGCAGGGGTTTTATGGTCTATCATGACTGCGTCAGCAGTAAGTGTCGGTCGGGTGCTGTAACTTGTATATATTTTTAATTAAAATTGAAATGAAAAATTTAATCTTTATGAAATGAAAAACTTTGTGATATGAAAAAAATACACAATCAAAATTACCGATGTGGTTGCGGATGAACGAGGGTATTACAGGATCACTGTGAAACAATGAGAAATAGACTCTCTCTTTCGAGGAAAGACACCTAATTAGCTGTCTCTCTGAAAGAGATTGAGAATGCCAAGATGGCCGCCAACTCTCTCTTTTAAAAGTTACTGAATAACCCTGTCATGGATACTATAAAAATGTATTTTGCCAAAAGAGAGAGTCGGACCTGAAAGAGATGTCTCTTTGGCTTAGTGAATAAGAGTGGTTGAATAAGAGTGGTGATAGGACACACCCCTGCCTCACTCCTTTATCGATCTTGACCCCTCCAAGACCTCTCCGTCCACTCTTATTGCTGCAGTTTGATTCCAGTAGAGATTGGATATGATGCGGATGTCGTAGCCGTCCAACCCTTTCCACTGAAGTATTGCGATAATCATGTCATCACTTCATCAAATGCTTTCTCATAATTGAGAAAGCATGCATATACGTTGACACTGATGTCGCGGCATTTTTGAATCTGTACTTGAATACTGAAAAGAGCTTCGTGAGTTCCAAAACTGTTCCGAAATCCAAACCGGGAATCACTGAGAACGCTCTTACATTCCCCATGAATTCTGTAACCCTTTAGAAACAAGACATGGGACATCAGACTGATGGCTCTGAATTTCTTACAATATTTGGCATTGGACTTCGGTAACATAATGAATCTCGATTTAAGCTAATCAACAGTTAATGTCCCTGATATGTAGACACTATTAAACTGTTATACAAGCAGTGAAAGCGAACTTAGGTCCTTCAAAACGTTGAAGACCTCTGTAAGAATGGCATCGGGACCGACCGGCTTTCCATTTTTGGCCCTTTCGACTTCTGATCAAGTGATTACTGGACCTTCTACCTACCACAGATCCACATGCACCTGTTATCTGAGTACAGAGCACTCACGTACCACCGCCATTCATTCAGCTTCTCAGTGGTGTCTTCATGTAATGTACTGTGCTCCTCCAACAGCACGTTGCTGCTACATCGGGAACCCTCGCTTCTCAGTTGTTGATCTTACAGTGCATGTTGAATGAATTGAACTTGCCTTCAAGTTCCTCTACCTCTACACACTGTGAAGCAAGCCAATCCTACTTCGCCTTGATCACCTCCATACTTATCAGCCTAAGAGTTTCAGCATACTTTATTTCATCTTTATTTTTGAGGGATCTTCTTACATTCATTCAAGTGCCAATATACGGTCAGTCATCCACGGCTTTCACTTCACCATATTTGCCTGTAAATGGCATTTGCGTACTTCCCTGACAGCATCTTTAGCCCCAGTCCATGTGTGCTCAACGTCATCCATATACCAATTTCCTATAGCTTCAAAAAGCTATTGTTTATTCCGGAAACCTCTTCCATTCTTACTTGTTCATCGAGCAGCTTTCTTTTATTTTCGGCAGAGCGAAACCTTGCCAGATTTTTCTAGCTTTTCTTTTGGCCTGTACCAGTTCCCTTAATTGAGAGGATTGTTGGGATGATAGGTTTCTTTTTGGATGGGGTGCAGGACGAGCACGCTTCCTGAATACTTTCGCTTACTGGAAGAGATCGTGCAAAAATGAATAGAAAAGAGGGGAAATAGATGTTTCGGGAAGGAGGAAGAAACAAAAGGCTGGACAGAAAAAGAAATAATAACAGGGGGAACAAAAAAAAAGTGGGTCGTGAGAGGCACGTTTTCCTCCTGTGATAATTGACCGGTGTGAAGTTAGCAACATTTTTCAGCAACATCTTAGTGCCACCTTGAAATTTGGCATAAACAATCTCTAGGGCCTCTAAATAAATAATATAAAGTTTTTTGCCGAGTTAAGCCTCGCAAGGGGGTGCAATGCACCCCTAAAGTCAAAATTATATTTCCAGCAACATCTTAGTGCCACCTTGAAATTTGGCATAAACAATCTCTAGGGCCTCTAAATAAATAATATAAAGTTTTTTTGCCGAGTTAAGCCTCGCAAGGGGGTGCAATGCACCCCTAAAGTCAAAATTATATTTCCAGCAACATCTTAGTGCCACCTTGAAATTTGGCATAAACAATCTCTAAGGCCTCTAAATAAATAATATAAAGTTTTTTTGCCGAGTTAAGCCTCGCAAGGGGGTGCAATACACCCCTAAAGACAAAATTATATTTCCAGCAACATCTTAGTGCCACCTTGAAATTTGGCATAAACAATCTCTAGGGCCTCTAAATAAATAATATAAAGTTTTTTTGCCGAGTTAAGCCTCGCAAGGGGGTGCAATGCACCCCTAAAGTCAAAATTATATTTCCAGCAACATCTTAGTGCCACCTTGAAATTTGGCATAAACAATCTCTAGGGCCTCTAAATAAATAATATAAAGTTTTTTTGCCGAGTTAAGCCTCGCAAGGGGGTGCAATGCACCCCTACAGTCAAAATTATGTTTCCAGCAACATCTTAGTGCCACCTTGAAATTTGGCATAAACAATCTCTAGGGCCTCTAAATAAATAATATAAAGTTTTTTTGCCGAGTTAAGCCTCGCAAGGGGGTGCAATGCCCTCTGAAGTAAAAATTATATTTCCAGCATCATCTTAGCGCCACCTTGAAATTTGGCATAAGCTAATATAATGAATTATTACCAGATCGTTTTCTCCGCGAACTCTTAACATTGAATCCAGGCTACTTCAAACTGTTGCGTCGCAGTACGGATGCTAATATTCGGGTTCATTTCTTGGTTGGGGCGCCAACTTTTCCACTAATTTGTCAATTAGTTAAATATCCTTTTTGACATTTTATGTCTTTACTTTGCTACATAAACTCGAAAATGAAACGCGGGACATGCAACGGAAACAACGTCACGAAAATATTTCTGATGATTTTCGCTTACAACCGATTCGTTGCTACGGAACTTTATCTTCGCCAGTTATCATCGTACAAAAATCGTTCACCACTCGTTGGATAGCTCTCGATTTACCTAACCATACTACGTTAACCACTGCGGACTGCGTGGCCAACAAGCTGCGGTATGAGCGTGATTGTTTAAATGAATGTTTACGTACATAATACAGTGAGTCCGGCTAATCCGAACTAATTGGGACTGAAGGCTGTTCGGACTAGGTACCATTCGTTGGAAATCTTGACCAAAACAATTAAGTACGAAGTATTTGGTGTGGGTGCGGGAGGGGGCGCTAAGACATAAAATGTCCCTCGTGGTTGCGTACTTGTACGCAAGCTGTACCCACCGTTTGTGTTTCGACGTACTTCACACATTTTATTCCTAAATAAGTACCAAGGTAAGTACCTAAATCGGGAGAATTGAGGCTCTGGGTACTCAATTCCATGTAGGTAGATTTGTAACCTGTGATTTCCTTGATCGTTTGGAACAGGTAAGAATAATAGGAAAAGACAAAGAGTAGTAATTTACAATGAAACCAAAAAATATCAAGTTCGTCAACTACCTACCTACCGACGTCATCGCCTACACCTCCCAAGGCCCCAGCCAACCCTTCCTAAGAATAAATTTTTTTTAGTTTCCTCGCATTTTTTCCCTTCATCCATCAATTTCACTAATTTTAACTTTCTGCAGAACGTTTTGAACCCAATTTTCGTCATCCGGTCTTAACTTTTTGTTCTTCGGGCTCATGAGCTTGTATAGATGTTCGTTTCTTCCTAGTTCTTCTTGGTTTAAGAGGTTAATAAAAAAAATTCATATTTAAAGTCAAGAAAGAGAGTTTTTTAACGACAACCTGTGCAGTCCAGCCATCGCTGAAATCCAGCTTATCCCCTGAAAATGTCGATTTCAGAGGCCAGCCGAAAGAACCTCTTAATCCTAAGAAGAAACTAATATCTCCACAAGCTCATGAACCTAAACAACAGAATAATAACACTTATGACGAAACCTGGTTTTGAAGTTGTGTGGAAATTGAAAAGAAATTGAATTGATGGTTGAAGGCAAAAAAAGGAGTTTTTAAACATCAACCTTATTTTTATTGTTCTTGTTTTCTGGCGGTTCTTGTGGGATCCTCAGCCTCTTGGCACAATATACATTTATATGAGCCTATAGGGACTTGAAACATTTTGTTGTTGAATTTTGAAATACATTTTTGGTGCCATTCGCGGTTACAATAATCGCATATCACCCAATCCGTCACTACTTCCGTATTGTTTATGCCAAATTTCACGGTGGCACTAAGATGTTGCTGGAAACATAATTTTGACTTTAGGGGTGCATTGCACCCCCTTGCGAGGCTTAACTCGGCAAAAAAACTTTATATTATTTATTTAGAGGCCCTAGAGATTGTTTATGCCAAATTTCAAGGTGGCACTAAGATGTTGCTGAAAAATGTTGCTAACTTCACACCGGTTGATAATTGATACAAGAAAAACCGGCAGAGATGGAAAGGAAGCAAGAAAAAATACACTGCCAAGGTGATGGCACAGGAGCTTCCTCGTCACAATCAGAGTGACCCATTAGAAAATAGAACAGACTCGGAAGCAAAATAACATAACATTACATTACATAACATTACATTACATAACATTACATTACATAACGTGAAATATACATATTACATAACATAACATTACATTGCATGAAATATACATATTACATAACATTACGTCCATAATACATTACGTCCATTATACATAGTCGTTCACGTGGCTGCCAAGGTGATCATTTCCCCTTCCTCGTCACAATCAGAGTGACCCATTATAAAATAGAACAGACTCGGAAGCAAAATAACATAACATAACATTACATTACATTACATTACATTACATAACGTTAAATATACATATTACATAACATTACATTACATAACATAACATTACATAACATTACATGAAATATACATAACATGACTTCCATAATACATTACGTCCATTATACATAACTAGCCTGACCGCTCGCTTCACTCGCTATCCGAGATTCGCTGTACGCAGTATCGTGGAACCAACAAACGACGGAAAAATCCCATACCCTACCGGGTATTTGTTCCCAATTTTATCAAAATCCGTCAAGCCATTCAGGAGTTGACCATGGTCGACCATATTTCTGCTATGGTCAGGGAATTAAAAATGCGCCTACGTTCAACTTGGGAGGCTACCGGATATTGGTGCCAAATTTGGTCGATATCCGTTGAGCAATTCGGGATTCGACCATGGAGGGGCCCATGGATGCGCTAAGGTCGACCGCGGGGGTAGTCCGAAGGGTCGATCGTAGATAGAATTTCACGTAGATTACGAATACGCGATAAAAAATAGGGGTTACCGTTTCAATTAACGAAGTTGACCATGGTCGACCATAGTTCCGCTATGGTCAGGGAATTAACAATGCGACGTTGCACAACTTGGGAGCCTACTGGATATTCGTGCCAAATTTGGTCGATATCCGTCGAGCCATTCAGGAGTTGACCATGGTCGACCATAGTTCCGCTATGGTCAGGGAATTAAAAATGCGACGTTGCACAACTTGGGAGCCTACTGGATATTCGTGCCAAATTTGGTCGATATCCGTTGAGCAATTCGGGATTTGACCATGGAGGGGCCCATGGATGCGCTATGGTCGACCGCGGGGGTAGTCCGAAGGGTCGATCGTAGATAGAATTTCACTTAGATTACGAATGCGCGATAAAAAATAGGGGTTACCATTTCAATTAACGAAGTTGACCATGGTCGACCATAGTTCCGCTATGGTCAGGGAATTAAAAATGCGACGTTGCACAACTTGGGAGCCTACTGGATATTCGTGCCAAATTTGTTCGATATCCGTCAAGCCATTCAGGAGTTGACCATGGTCGACCATAGTTCCGCTATGGTCAGGGAATTAAAAATGCGACGTTGCACAACTTGGGAGCCTACTGGATATTCGTGCCAAATTTGGTCGATATCCGTCGAGCCGTTTGGCCGTGCATAGAAGGACAGACAGACAGACAGAGCGCATGCGCAGGGCGAACCGCTGGCTCTATCATGTTGAAATTTATATGGGACCTCAATGGGCCCTACCCGCTTAATCCCTGAGAATTACATTGAAATTGGGTGAAATCTTTGGTTACTACGGCTGTAACAAGGAAATTGAATCTATTTCACGCCAGCGCATGCGCAGAGCGCAACGAGGGTCCGATCATGCTGAAATTCATACTGGATTTCACTAGGCCTTGTCCAAACAACCCTTGAAAATTTGAGCGAAATTGAATCAAAATTGTGAAAGTTATGCGTGTTTGTTGAATTTAACGTTAGCGCATGCGCAGGGCGTACCGCTGGATCAATCATGTTGAAATTTGTATGGGACCTCAAGGGGCCTCATCCGCACCATCCCTCAAAATTTGAGCTGAATCAATTCAAAATCGTGGAAGTTATGGTTGTAACAAGGAAATGCGGACAGACTCACAGACTCACAGACCGACAGACACGGAACCAAATTTGTTCAGTAGGCTTTGAAACGCAAAATGCAAGTGGAAATTTTGATTTCTGAAGACAAAGATTTTTTGGCTCACGAAAGTGAACACAAGGCTTCCGCTGCTTCGCAGACTCGGAAGCAATAGAACAGACTCGGAAGCAAAATAACATAACATTACATTACATAACATTAGATTACATTACATTACATAACATTACATAACGTGAAATATACATATTGCATAACATTACATTACATAACATAACATTACATTGCATGAAATATACATATTACATAACATTACGTCCATAATACATTACGTCCCTTATACATAATTGCGAAAGTTATGCGTGTTTGAAGAATTTCACGTTAGTGCATGCGCAGAGCGAACCGCTGGCTCTATCATGTTGAAATTTATATGGGACCTCAATGGGCCCTACCCGCTTAATCCCTGAGAATTACATTGAAATTGGGTGAAATCTTTGGTTACTACGGCTGTAACAAGGAAATTGAATCTATTTCACGCCAGCGCATGCGCAGAGCGCACCGAGGGTCCGATCATGCTGAAATTCATACTGGAACTCCCTAGGCCTTGTCCAAACAACCCTTGAAATTTGAGCGAAATTGAATCAAAATTGTGAAAGTTATGCGTGTTTGTTGAATTTAACGTTAGCGCATGCGCAGGGCGTACCGCTGGATCAATCATGTTGAAATTTGTATGGGACCTCAAGGGGCCTTATCCGCACCATCCCTCAAAATTTGATCTGAATCAATTCAAAATCGTGGAAGTTATGGCTGTAACAAGGAAATGCGGACAGACTCACAGACCGACAGACACGGAACCAAATTTGTTCAGTAGGCCTTGAAACGCAAAATGCAAGTGGAAATTTTGATTTCTGAAGACAAAAATTTTTTGGCTCACGAAAGTGAACACAAGGCTTCCGCTGCTTCGCAGACTCGGAAGCAAAAAGAGAGGAAGTCAATCGTAACTAGGGACCAACTAAACACTAGGTAACTGAAGGAAGTACGCAAGTAAGTTTTGAATGAAGGTATGGAGGTACAGAGTCCGAGCCGAGGACTGCGCCAACTGTAGTATTCTCTATGAGAACTACTGTTCCTACTCAAGAAACTACTGTTCCCCCTCCTCTTCCTTTCCTTCCACGTCGCCATCCTTGATTATAATCAGGTGCTCCCTAGTGATGATATCCGGGCCGGATTTATACCATTTGATTCACGATTGTGTTGACAAAGCTTTTTTGTGCACACAAACAGCTGGACGTACAATGCTCCGGGTGGTCTCAAAAAATTGTTTAGCTCAAGACAATTTGATATCGTTAAAAAATCATACACTTCTATCGAAAGTTTTCGGGCTACGGCGTTCTGAAAATTTCAACTCCTTAGAGGTGACTGACAGTAATGCCGAGCTTCGTGGACCAACTAGACCCCGAACGGAACCTATTACTCGAATTTCATCAATTTTTTTTCATGGTAACTAAGAAAAGTCCTCCGTACGGCGGACAGACAGAAATTTTTTTTATTGCATTTTCGGATTCTACCTTGAAACGTAAACCATCAAATTTTGAGGGGGGTTAGAATTTTTTTTCATACTCGATTCCAAAGGATCATTATTGAAAATAACAGCTCTCTGTATAGATAACCGTTCTATATAAATGTACTATTCTATACATATTATGTAGATCGCAGACCCTCCGTAGGTTAGTACCTAACCCCGTACTCGTTACTAGGTACCTACCTAAATCACGAGTTAAATGTTGCTAAAATAATTCTGTCGATGACAAACAGTAGGTAACTAAATTGGCAAAAAGAAACGCAAATAATGAAGTTCTGAAGGGAAATTGTTGATGTGGAGTGAAAAAAGTTGCAAAAGTACCTACCAACAAACTCCAGCCCCTTCTATGTAGATGGTATAATGAACAGCTGTGTAATAATTTACCGTTGTTCAATAATTTACCCATCAATAATACTTCAACGTTTGTTCAAGTTTCACTACCTATCAACAAACGCCAAAAGAGCCATCATTTTTCAAATGAAATAATATCACAGAAACCAACTCGACTTCATACTCCGTGATTATAATCAGGTGATCCCTAGCAATGATTTTATCTCGGGTCAATTCCCGATTGTTAGCGCGTCCCTAGTGATGGCATCTGGGCTGAATGTATACAATTTTTTCCCCCTGCTGTTGAAAATGCCTATCGCTGCAAACTTCTGGGCCTTACTGTGAACGAACGGCTGGACGTACAATGCTCCGGGTAGTCTTAAAAAACTCTGATGTTCGAGAGCTATTTAAAACCGTAAAAAAAATCGAGAAAACGGCGTCCTGGAGACTTCAACCCCTATTTTTAACCCCTTAGGGATGACTGACATTAACGCCGAGCTTCGAGGACCAACTAGACCCCAAATCCGAATTTCGTCAATTTTGGTTCATGGTAACTAAGAAAAGTGCTCAGTAGCGGACGGACAGAATTTTTTTTTGCATTTTCGGATTCTACATACCTTTGAAACGGAACCCATCAAATTTGCGGCGAGGGGGGGGGGGGGGGGTGGTTAATTTTGTTTTCATGCTTAATTCCAAAGGTTCATTATTGAAAATAATAAACCAAAAAATTATGTAACAATTTGGGCATCAGTCTTGCAAATTTGGCAGCAGTAAGGGGCTCTGTCAGAAGATTGGCAATTTGGTCTGATGTTGGACAGTACTTGATGGTGATGAGATCTTCATCAACCTTCTCCTTGATGTAATGGAACCGCACGTCTATGTGCTTGCTTCGACGGTTCATTACACTCCTTTTCGCTAAATCAATGGCACTTTGATTGTCAATATTTAGCTCAGCTTGAATCTTCAGTAGGGTGAGCTCTTCCAGGATGCTTTTGATATAGATGAGGGATTTGGAAGCGTCAGTTGAAGAAGTAGATGACTAGCTACCATCATTGAAGAAAATGATGAAGCCTGTGGTACTTTTTCTTGTCTTCTCATCCCCTGCATAGTCAGAATCACAGAAACCTTGCAGGAAAAAATACTCTTCCTTCTTCTTGTAACAGATTCCCAAGTTCTTAGTGGCATTCACATCTTGATGGTTCTCTTGAGGTTTACCACGTCAGATTGGGTTGGTTTTTCGACATGCCGTCCACTCACATCAACTGCTAGGGCAATGTCGTGTCGCGTCTTGGGTGAAAGATAAAGGAGACTTAAACTGCCTCTCTAAATGGAAAGGTCACGTCCTTTTGGCCCGGGGTGGGGCGATGTTTATTCCCAACAACCAGAGGGGTATCAACTGGCTTTGCATCCGACAGATTGTACATTTCCACAACTTTCTGTGTGTGGGGAGTATGGTATAAATACGCCACAACAAAAATTACTTTGAATAAACTGCAAAAACGCTGTATTTCAAAAGGCAAAATATGAACCGAAAAACTGACAAGCCATGAATGGAATGAAGTAAGAACGTGGTAGATGGAGAGTATAAAAATGGGATGGATAAAAGCGTAGAGTATTAATTAAGAAGACTACATTATTTGTCTTCGGTCATGAAGTATTCATTCCTCAATGGCGGCGTGACGTCATTGCGAAAGAGCGGCGTGAAGCTGAGTTGCCACATACTCCCCTCCCAGAGACGACAGTGAGGTACTTAGCTGGGAAGTGTACCGCACGTCCTGAGATTGTGTGCTGTACCTGCGGAGGAGGCACAGGCTCTGTGTTAGGTTTTGGTTTCTGGGGCTTTTCACTTGATGGAGGAATAGCGGCAGGCTCTTCACTGGTGGAGCTAGTTGAGGAGTAGGGTTCCTCAATGTTGGCTCGAGTGTCAAGACTGTCATACAGGAGAAACGCAGGTTTTAAGGTCAATAGAGATAGTCTGGTGGCCATGAGCTTCGAGATCCAGAGCTGGAGGTAGGGTGACTTCTGATATACAAGAGCAAAAGTCCGCTGGAATGTTATCTTTTCCGGGCAGGTACTTGATGTCAGTGATAAACTGACTGACGAAGTCAACTTGGCGCAACTGTCTTGGAGATGCCTTGTCGTGCCGCTGAAGAAAAGCATAGGTAAGAAGCTTGTGATCGGTAAATACTGTAAAAGGTCTTCCTTCAAGCATAAAATGAAAGTGATGAAAGTGTTTGATTGCTGAGTCTGCTGCTTGTAACTCCCTGTCATAGGTGCTATACCTCTTTTGACTGTCACTGAAAGTTTTGGAGAAGAATCCCAGTGGTTCAAGGCATTTGTATCTAACTTGATGAAGAGAACCACCCATAGCAAAGTCGGAAGCATCGACCATTAACACCAGTGGACGGTTGTTAGAAGGGTGAGCCAGAAGAGTAGCGTTGGCCACCTGCTGTTTCAAATCTTCAAAGGCTTGTACAGCGGCAGGCGTCCATTGAACCGTGTGGCGATCTCGCTTGCAGCACTTGTTGCACAGCAGACGGTGATAAAAGTTTGTCATGGCAAGAAAACGGCGAAGATCTGCTATAGTTGTAGGCTGAGTGCACGAAAGGATGGCTTTAACTCTGTCTGCCAATGGTTTAATACCATCTGGAGTTACTGAATAGCCAAGAAATGTGATTGCTGCAACACCAAATATGCATTATCAATATTAATATTGATGTGGTTGCTATCAAGTCTTTGAAATAGTATTGTGAGATGCTTTTGATGCTCAATCTCATCAACAGAAGTTATCAAAAGGTCATCAAGGTAACAAAATACAAAATCAAGGTCGCGTAGAATAGAATCAACATAATGCTGAAATGACTGGGCAGCATTTCGCAATCCAAAGGGAAGTTTTAAAAATTCGAAAAGCCCAAAAGGTGTGGTCACAGCCGTTTTTGGAATATTCTGCTCAGCAATAGGGATATGATGGAATGCACAGATGAGATCCACCTTGGAAAAAATGTTCTTACCAGCGAGGCGACTGTTGAAGTCCTGGAGATGAGGTACCTATGGGGTATCGGTCAGGAACTGTGACTGAGTTGAGTGACCGATAATCACCGCATGGCCTCCAAGAACCATCCTTCTTGGAAACAAGGTGAAGAGGACCGGACCAGGCACTTTTTGATGGATGACAAATCCCATGAGACATCATTTTCTGGAATTCAAGCTTGGTCTGCGCTAGCTTGTCCGCTACTATTCGCCTAGGCTTTGCTGAAGAAACAGGTGGGCCTGTGGTCTGAATGAAATGTGAGAACTGTATGTCTGGAGCTTTGAAAGAAGGGTTGTCATGGAGTAGATCGGGAAATCGGCGCAAGAGAAAAAGAAAAACGGAGTTATTGAAAAAATAGTCTATTTCCACTAATACACGAAAAACGCAAAAAACATTGTTATACCGGTTTCGGTGATCAAACCATCGTCAGTAACACACAATAACTAACTATTGTGTGTCAGTAACACACAATACCTAACTATTGTCACCGAAACCAGTATAACAGTGTTTTTTGCGTTTTTCGTGTATTAGTGGAAATATACTTGAAAGGGAATAGGGCGGCACTGAGTGCGCTAACCTGTTACTCCACTTTCGAATAGTATGTGGAATGCAACTCGGGGCAAATAGGTACAAAGACGGTGGCAGGAGCGCTAACTAGCTAGCAGTAGGCTGGTAGGTACCTATCCCCAAAGAAAGATAAGATGAGAATACTGCTGAGTAACTCGAAGGACCACAGCCCTGATGGCTGAAATTATTGCTGACGGTGGAAATTAATGCACTTATAAGGTAAATGAAAATAGAAGGCATAAATGGTCAAAGGCAAGTATATATTGGGCAAAATCTAACAACAAATAATTAAGTCAACAAGGTGCTACCTACCTAACTCTATGGCCATAGGAAAACAATTTAAACGGTGATACCGGTGATGAAATTCTGTTGTGGCGTCAAATCGAGCTGTCCTTGGGGTCCAATTCACGTGTCCAGAATCCCCAAATGTCCAGAGACAAGGTGGAAGGGAATGCCAGCTCCAGGGGGGGTATCCACAATTAGGTAGGTACCTCTTGCAGAAAAATCCGCCTGAAGAACGATTAATCCTTCTTCAAAAGATGAAAAGGCCAGAAGAAATAAATCCTGGTCGACCAAGGCCAGACTGTGGTATCCACAATAAAAAAACTTGAAAAGCGCGTTAGGTAGTCTCTTGTTGCTTGCAGTATAGCTCGCAGAAGTAATCAGAGAGAGAAGGCCGGGGATATAATATATAACTGCCCACTTCAATCTACCTCGAACAAACAACACCAGAAAACCGGTAGATGTTCTTCCAGGTGTCAGGGGTTGGTAAGCGTGTGCGCAAGGTGGCGGAGGTGCAGTTGATTCCCAGTTGTGAGAACACACTGAACGAGCCAACCGTGGGATGACGTCATCAAAAAATGAAGCGATGAGTGAGGATTAATTCAACAATTTCATTTGATTAAATGGCTATAATAATATTTAAGTGGTATGGTAGATCAACGGAATTTAATTGCAATAATAATGAAGGAATTAGGCAACATAGTAATACTTGTATTATTAACATGAAATGTAATTTTGGAGAGCGAGTGGCGCCACAAAATTAACAGCTGATTCCCACGTGCTGCCGACGTGAGATCTAGTGACTTTATCAAATCGGTGGTTGGCAATGCTCAGATTATAGATTATTGATAAATGATAGTGGTGATGAGAAAACAATACAACAACAGGAGACAATTCGATGTGTGCGTGCTGGTTAAATTGGTTGCTTGGAGTCGTAAATAAGAGGTAGGCGCTTCATTTCTGTACATACTCCCCCCATTTACGACTCATGGGAGCTGACTTGCTCATTTGTGGGGAGAGGTATGAGCTTTACTGAGGGACGCTTCAGCATACCCTTCTGGGTCTTCAGCGTGACGACGCGGACTATTCCATCCTGACCTGGATGGATGTCAACCACTCTTCCCATAGGCCAGCACGATGGTGGAGCATTAGTATCTGTGATGAAGACAAGGTCACCGATCTTCAAATTGGTTGGGCGGTTTAGCCACTTGTTCCGCACCTGGAGACTGCTCAGATATTCGTCTCTCCATCGGGACCAGAAATGCTGGACTCGTTCCCGAATCAATTGCCAACGACTCAGGCGATTTGCTGGAACATCAGAGAAGTCAGGTTGTGGCAGCATGGATAATGGTTGTCCGATTATGAAGTGTCCTGGGGTCAGGGCTTCAGGGTCATCAGGACTATCAGAGACAGGTTGGAGGGGGCGTGAGTTCAACACACCTTCTATCTTTGTGAACATGGTGGACAACTCATCTTGAGTGTATGAAAAGTTGCCAAAGGTTTTAAAGAGGAGGTTCTTAACAGATTTTACTCCAACTTCCCATCCTCCTCCAAAGTGCAGGGCAGCAGGTAGATTAAAACTCCACTGAATCCCAAGATGTGTGGTAGCGTTGGCAATTGATGCTTGAGTATCATGGCTCTTCAACCATTCTCCCAGTTCACGCAGGTAATTGGCAGTTCCGGTAAAGTTCGTTCCACAGTCCGATATCATACGGGTGGGGATTCCTCTGCGTGCAGTGAACCTAGAGAAGGCATCCAGAAATGCCTCCACTGTCAAGGAGATCACAAGCTCTAGATGGTATGCACGGGAGGACATGCATACAAAGATGCTCAAATAACATTTGTGGGTAAATGCCTTACGACGTGAAGTTTCCTTGCAAAGAAAGGGACCAGCAAAGTCGACACCGGAGATCAGGAAAGGTCTAACTCCTGCAAAACGACTTATTGGTAGGTCTCCCATGTAGGGTGTGAGAAGGCCTTTGGAGAAGCGAGTACAAATGGTACATTTATACTTCACCAGCCTGATGAGATTTCTGGCCTTAGGCATCCAGTAAGTCAAGCGGAGGGTGGCTAAGAGAGTAGTCGGGCCAGCATGATGATTAGCCATGTGCAAATGTCGGACAATCAACAGCGAGAAATGACACCTCGCAGGCAACAACAATGGATGTCTTTGCTCCATCTGAATGGGTGCATTGATGAGGCGACCGCCCACTCTTATTAATCCTTGTTTGTCAACAAAAACCGCCAAGCGGCGAAGTTCCAGAGGTAATGAGTCGTGTGAAGAGCTGATGAAAACATCTGGGAAGTATGCATGCTGGATCAGCCTTACGCAGTGGTAATTTGAGGCTGTGAATTCCCATGAGGAAAGAGGTCCAGAAGCCCTACTGTGTTTATGTTTCTTGGGAACACGAGCATTAGCAATGAAGCGTTTGATATATGCAATTACCCGAATAAGACGTAACCAAGACGAGTGTCGTTCACTGTACTGAATAAAACCTTGGCAGCTATCCACAGAGATCAAGGCGAGTCTGGTTGTGCGGAGTTCTGGTACTTCAATGTCGAGTATGTCATTGGTCAATGGCCATTGCTCAATGGGGTCACAAGCCCATGCAGGTCCTGTCCACCATAAGGGGTGATTCCCAAGTTGGGACGGTAGAGCACCTCGAGATCCAACATCTGCAGGATTCTGGATACCCCTGATGTGGTGCCACTGCTCCACACATGTAGATTCCAGAACCTGCTGAACCCAATTTGACACAAACGTCTGCAGCAGGTGTGGCATTGTGCTGAGCCATGCAAGCACTATCATGGAGTCAGTAAAACAAAACACTTTGGTGATGCCAAGGTCACTTTTCAAACATTCAAGTGACTTCAAAAGTTCAGTCAACAGTAAGGCACCACAAAGCTCAAGGCGAGGGATGGTCATTGTTTTAAATGGCGCAAGGCGAGTCTTTGCCTTCAGGAGCGTTAGTGTGACACTGGAGCCTTGTGTGGCCCGCAAATAAGCCACAGCACAATATCCTTTCTCAGAAGCATCTGAAAAGGCAAGCAATTGATAAGTCGTGTCTGTCCTGGGTAGGCAACGAGGGATGGACACAGAGGATAACAGGTGAAGCTCAGATGTGTAACGTTCCCATCGAGCTTTGACATCTTCAGGGATCTCCTCATCCCAACCCAGGTCGGATTTCCATGTGTCTTGCATTACGCACTTAGCATAAAAAACAGCTGGAGCCAAATAGCCAAGAGGGTCGTAAAGTCGCGCAATTGTTGATAATATTACTCTCTTGGTGAATCCTGGGGTGGGGTTGGAGACCTCATAGGAAAGTGTGTCTGAAGTGGGACACCACCTCATTCCCAAAATCTTCGTAGGTGTCATCTCATCGACACAGAGGTCTACCGATTGAGATGCAGGATCGACATCCTGGTTGAGTAATGAGGGAAGATTGGTGGCCCATTTGCTGAGCTCCATGCAACCTTTGCTTAAGATCTCCACAAGCTCACGTTTCAGCTCCATCAGCTCCCGCTCAGAATCTCTCCCAACAGCAATGTCATCAACATACACATTGTTGAGTAATGTGTGGGCAGCATTGGGATGTGCAAGGCCCTCATCCCTCGCAAGCTGATGCACAACTCGTTGCGCTAAATAAGGTGCACAACGAGTTCCATAAGTTACCGTGTTGAGCTGGAAGAAAGTGACGGGCTTGCGTGGCTCATCTCGCCATACAATTTGCTGGTAACAGCGATCATCAGTCTTGACGTCAATCTGACGAAACATCTTCACAATATCGCATGTGAAAACATAGCGATATCTCCTGAAGTTCAGTACGATGTTGCATATGTCAGCCTGTAGTTTGGGCCCAGCTAGTAAATGGTCATTGAGTGAACCACCTATAGAGCGGCAGCTTGCGTCAAATACCACTCGTATTTTCTTCTCATTGCCATTAATGCGGTAAACTGGGTGATGGGGAATCACATATTTAGGTGGAGCTGTAGCCACACTCATGTGTCCCAAATCCTCATACTCCTTCATGAACTTGACATAGTCCTTGCGCAACTCAGGATTTTTAGTAAATTTAGCTTCAAGTGAGTACAGCCGAGTGAGAGCTTGATTTGTGTTGGGCACAATGTTGGGGTGACCAGATGTGAATGGGAGCGACACAACATATCTGCCTTCAGTTGTGCGAGAATGGGTGCTGATAAAATGCTGTTCGCAGCGCTGATCCTCTGGGGATGGTGTAGCTAAATGGGAAGGTTCCTCAATCAACCAAAACTTCTCAATAAGCGCATCTGTACTATTATGGGCAAATAGTGACAAAGCATGCAAATTTTTGGTCTCACCAAAAAATCTGCCAACGACTGTGAACCCAAAGACTGTTTCCATTAGTCGAGGCCCCTCTGCGTAAATTGTAATTGGCGCACCTGTGACCACCTCAGGATAGAGGTCAGCACCGATAAGAAAAGAGATGGGCCCTGGTTCTGTGAATTCTGGATCACTAAGTTGATAAGAGCGATAATCCTCCCACATACTTGAATGTAGCGGTGTTTGAGGTAGTGGAGGGGTGATTGCAGGGACCACGATGGCATCTGTCTCCAACTTTTCATGAGAGTTTTTGGGTTGGAGGGACAGTGAAACTCTTCCTTTAATATTGTGAAGTGGTGAATTATTCACTCCAGATATGGCACCTTGATACGGCTGGCAAACCATATTTAGCTTTGATGCACACTTGGTGGTAATCATTGTGTATTGTGATCCAGCATCTAGCAAACCTCTGAAGCGATGCAATCTACCCTGAGAATCAGGGATCAAGGCAACAACAGTTCCCAAGAGAACACCAGGAACCTCAGGAGAGACGCTTGTCCCAGAAAACCCTGGTGGTTTGGAAACCTTGGAGTCGTCAGATGCACCTGATGCGTGCTGCGATCCTGTCTTTTGTGGTAGGTGAAGTGTGGTATGATGTCTTCCATCACACACCCTACAGACATATGGTGAAGAACACTCCTTGGTGCGGTGCGCCGGGTGTAGGCAATTACGACAGCCTGGGAACTGCTTTAATGCGTTGAGGCGTTGCGGTGGATCCATAGAAATGTACTGAGGGCAGGCAGAAATGATATGATGTTGTTTGCAGATGAAGCATGATACGGGAGCATCCTGTGTTTTGGACTTTGCCTTCCCTTTATCATGGGTAGCAGAATGGGCCAACAAGGCCTGACCTTTCTTACCACATTTGTTCGGAGAAGGTGCAGGTTTGCTCTGATGGGCAGGTTTAGCATCATGCCCTTGAGGACTGGTATTGCTGGTAATTCTGAGAACCTGATAGCGGGACTGCATGAACTCTTTCAGGGTTTCAAATTTAGGAAAAGTGGTACCAATATTTGCCAGTTCAAAGGCTTCACGTGTGGTTGGGTCTAGTACACGAAGAGCCAATTCACAAAGTAAGTAGTCCCCCATGTCAGCAATTTTCAAATTCTTCAAGGAGGAAATGCTCTCTGAAACATGAGAGAGGTACAGCTGCAATGACTCCGCCGTTGGCTTGCCTGAGGCCATTTTGAACGTAAGAAGGCGCTCGAGGTAAGAGTTAGCCAATTTGCGTTTATCGTCGTAGACACGAACAAGGGCATTCCATGCCTGATCAAAGTTGAGATCGGTAACAGGAATGTGTCTGATGACACCTAGGGCAGGCCCTTCCAAATACGACACAAGATACTGGAATCGCTCACCATCAGTAATTGATACCTCATCCTTGACACAGGCACAAAAGAGTTGCTTGAATTCTGGCCACTCCACCCAGTCACCTGAAAATCGTTTTATCTGTATCTTGGGCAGCATAGCTCTAGGTTTAGACAAATGTGGGTTAATGCCAGAGGAATTCAAAGAAACATCCGCCAATGCGGACTGACTGGATTGAGGCGGAGCAGTGAGTTGCACGTAGTAATTGTGACACTCAAAGTAGTTCTTCTTTGCAGTAGTTCGAATTGCGTTATCATCTGCAGAGGGAAATGCTGGATCAATGCTGTGCAATTCACATATGTCAATAGCCTTATTCCATTCTTCTTTGAAGGAGGCAAAAGTCCTATCAACAGTGGTGTACATCCCCATGAACAATGGTTTATCAGCCTGGTTCCTAAGAGCTGATGCACCAGTCTGACGGATATCCTCCAGCTCACCAGCAAGATCCCTAATACTCCGTTTCAACTTGGCCAACTGCCTGACACCACTTTCTGCGACAACAGGGGGCATAATGTTAGTGACTAGGATAAGGAACTGACAGTAGCAAGTAGTTACTGCGCAAGTAAATAGCAGATAACTTGGTAAATGCCAAAACAATAAATATTATTAAATTGCAATAAATACAAAACAATAATAAACAAGACTAAAAGACACAAGAAGAAATACAAGAATAACGTACAAGAATAAATTATGAAATATTGAGCAAATAAGAAGATAACAGTGTGCCAGAATGCACCAAATAAGAGGGAGGAAAATGCAAGACCTTTGTGTTGGAATTGCCAAACGAGAATAGTAATGAAATAAATGCCTTCAAAATTGTTCTAAGCAGATAGGTACAATGTATATGTTGCTGGTTCAATATCCAGCTCGAACGAGACCAAAAATATGAAAGGGAATAGGGCGGCACTGAGTGCGCTAACCTGTTACTCCACTTTCGAATAGTATGTGGAATGCAACTCGGGGCAAATAGGTACAAAGACGGTGGCAGGAGCGCTAACTAGCTAGCAGTAGGCTGGTAGGTACCTATCCCCAAAGAAAGATAAGATGAGAATACTGCTGAGTAACTCGAAGGACCACAGCCCTGATGGCTGAAATTATTGCTGACGGTGGAAATTAATGCACTTATAAGGTAAATGAAAATAGAAGGCATAAATGGTCAAAGGCAAGTATATATTGGGCAAAATCTAACAACAAATAATTAAGTCAACAAGGTGCTACCTACCTAACTCTATGGCCATAGGAAAACAATTTAAACGGTGATACCGGTGATGAAATTCTGTTGTGGCGTCAAATCGAGCTGTCCTTGGGGTCCAATTCACGTGTCCAGAATCCCCAAATGTCCAGAGACAAGGTGGAAGGGAATGCCAGCTCCAGGGGGGGTATCCACAATTAGGTAGGTACCTCTTGCAGAAAAATCCGCCTGAAGAACGATTAATCCTTCTTCAAAAGATGAAAAGGCCAGAAGAAATAAATCCTGGTCGACCAAGGCCAGACTGTGGTATCCACAATAAAAAAACTTGAAAAGCGCGTTAGGTAGTCTCTTGTTGCTTGCAGTATAGCTCGCAGAAGTAATCAGAGAGAGAAGGCCGGGGATATAATATATAACTGCCCACTTCAATCTACCTCGAACAAACAACACCAGAAAACCGGTAGATGTTCTTCCAGGTGTCAGGGGTTGGTAAGCGTGTGCGCAAGGTGGCGGAGGTGCAGTTGATTCCCAGTTGTGAGAACACACTGAACGAGCCAACCGTGGGATGACGTCATCAAAAAATGAAGCGATGAGTGAGGATTAATTCAACAATTTCATTTGATTAAATGGCTATAATAATATTTAAGTGGTATGGTAGATCAACGGAATTTAATTGCAATAATAATGAAGGAATTAGGCAACATAGTAATACTTGTATTATTAACATGAAATGTAATTTTGGAGAGCGAGTGGCGCCACAAAATTAACAGCTGATTCCCACGTGCTGCCGACGTGAGATCTAGTGACTTTATCAAATCGGTGGTTGGCAATGCTCAGATTATAGATTATTGATAAATGATAGTGGTGATGAGAAAACAATACAACAACAGGAGACAATTCGATGTGTGCGTGCTGGTTAAATTGGTTGCTTGGAGTCGTAAATAAGAGGTAGGCGCTTCATTTCTGTACAATACTATTTTTTCAATAACTCTGTTTTTCTTTGAAATGGGTATCCACGATTTCTTCGCGAGTGATTTAGTTCGTGGCGCAAGAGATTGTTCACCTAGACTAGAAAGGTGGATTTTGCTGTCAATCAGACACTTACTACTAATGTCAACAAGTAAACCAAAATTGTTAAGGAAATCCGCACCAATAAGAGGTTGTTGCACATCTGCAATAGTGAAAGGCCAGCTGAATGTACGGCTGAGTCCTAGATTTACCAGAAAAAGACGTTGGCCATAAGTCTGAATGGGTGTTCCATTGGCTGCATATAAAAAACGTTTGGAACATTGACCTTTGTCCTGTGATAAAGGGGGAATGACTGATGGGTCCTGTGATGATTTTGAATATTGCCGCTTGGGCGCTCTGCTCCAACCTCCTACCTATCTTATCATGTTTCGTTGTTATCATACTTTTCTAATTCGCAGTCTCATTTTCTCTTGCTCAGTTTCTATTTTTGTTAATAAAAGCCTACATTCTTGGTTTACATTGTTGCTTTTTACAACAATTTTATTAACAAATAGATTTTCGTAAAATGGAAAAGTATCTATAGCCTAGTCGGTTCGACACCAGCCCTGACTCACCTACTGCTGATAAGGAGTTCACTCATTGGTTTGCTACCTTCGAAAACTTCCTTCAATCGTCTACTGAACCCTTAGCAGACCAAGACAAACTCAAGGTAATAGTTAATTTCCTCTTCCTCTTATAATGTCTACGAGCTAATTAGTGAAAATACTACATATGCTTCAGCTGTTGCCACTCTAAAGCATGTGTGAAGACAAAGAGTGAAATATTTGCACGCCACTTACTTGCTGTACGTAAACAACAATCAGGTGAAAATATTAATCAGTATGTACAATCCTTGAAGATCATGAGTAAAGACTGCAATTTTGCTGCTGTCTCTGCTGAAGTACATAGAAATGAGTATATTCGGGATGCCTTTATTAATGGTCTGCTGTCCCCCCAAACGCGTCAACATCTCCTAGAAGAAACCACCTTAAATCTGGATGAAGCTGTAAACCGTGCTGTAGCTTTGGAAATGGCTCACAAGCAAGCCGAAGGGTATTCGCAAGTCAGTTCGTCATGTGCTAGTACTACTAAGAGTCCCCCGATTGATCCACAGCATGCATCCTTTTTGGAAAAATCAATCATCGAAACTGAATCTGATGAAGTATGTGCGGGTGTATCTTCTAATCGAAATAAATGTTTTTTCTGTGGATACAAGACTCGCCACCCTCGCTCTTCCTGTCCAGCTAGGGACGAAACATGCGACAACTGTGGCATTGTTGGCCACTACAAAAGGGTTTGTCGAAAACCTAAGAGAACTTCACATTCTAAATCTGTCTCTGCTGCTCTAATCGCCTCCGTGAATGGTAGTTTTCTACCACAACTTAGCCGGGCAGTTACTTCTGCATTTGTCAATGGTATACGGTCAAATTGTTTAGTAGACACTGGAAGTTCAGCCAGCATCATCAACTTTAATTTTGCGAAGAAGCTTGGTGTTACCATAATACCCAGGGAAGGACGCATTTCCATGGCTTCAACTTCAGTGAGCACCACTGTGGTTAAGCTAGAAATTGCTGAGCACTGTTATGAAAACTGTAATCTCACTGTCTTGAAAGAGCTATGTTCTGATATTTTGATAGGTCATGACGTGCTAAAGGAGCACTCGAACATTCTCTTGAAGTTTGGAGGGGAAAAGCCTCCTCTGACTTTATGCTCATCTGTTGCCAAGGTTACTCCACATCGTCTCTTCAACCACCTCACTCATGATTGTAGGCCAGTCGCCACTAAATCCCGCCACTGTTGTGATTCTGATAGAAAATTCATCAGCACTGAGGTTACTCACCTTCTCGCTGAAGGAATTATAGAACCTAGCTGCTCACCCTGGAGAGCCCAGGTGCTCGTCGTTGAAAATTAAAACCACAAGAAACGTCTTGTTGTGGATTATTCACATACAATCAATAAGTATACACTCTTGGACGCATATCCTCTACCCAATGTTGATGAGATTGTACGAAAGGTGGCCAGCTATAAGCGATTCAGTACCATTGACCTTAAGGATGCGTACCATCAGATCGAGATAAGCGTCGAGGACAAGAAATTTACAGCATTTGAAGCTGAAGGTAGACTACGAGTATACCAATTCAATAGAATTCCTTTTGGAGTTACTAATGGCGTTGCCTGTTTCCAACGTATCATCGATAAAATCATTTCTGATGAACAGCTCACTGGCATATGTGCTTATCTTGATGATCTGACTGTATGTGGAGGCATCAAACGGGAACATGAACATAATTTGGACAAACTTTTGTCTGCGCTTAATAAGCTGGGTATGGAGATCAATGCGAAGAAAAGTTCGTTTAATCTAACCTCCATTAACTTACTTGGGCACCTAGTCTCATTCAATTCCATAAAACCTGACCCTGCTCGTCTGTCCCCCCTGCTGGCTATGCCCCTTCCTCATGATTCTGCATCTTTAAGGAGAGCCTTGGGATTCTTCGCGCACTATTCCAAGTGGATACCTCGGTTTTCAGACAAGGTTAAGAACCTCAGCAACTGTCGATCTTTCCCAATTATTGGAAATGCTGCAGCAGATTTTGAAAATCTTAAAAGGGACATAGCTGAATCTGTTGTTACTACAATCAACAACTCTGATCCACTAGTGGTGGAGACAGACGCCTCAGATGTAGCACTGGCCGCTACTTTAAGTCAAAATGGTCTTCCTGTAGCCTTCTTCTCCAGATCTCTCAACAAGTCTGAAAAAGGGCATTCCTCTGTTGAAAAGGAGGCTGCAGCCATTGTTGAGTCCTTAAGGAATTGGAGAACTTTTCTTCTGGGAAAACACTTTCAGTCAATCACAGACCAAGAAGCCTTGTCCTTTGTCTTCAGCCACAAACACGCCAGCAAGATTAAAAATGAAAAAAATTATCCGTTGGAGACTGGAACTGGCGCCCTTTTCCTATGATATTACTTACTAAAAACTCATGGCACTCTGGTGAAAGCTACTAGTCCGTTCGAACGTCTCAATATGGATTTTAAGGGACCCCTTCCTTCTAAGTCAAGGAATACTTACATGCTCACCATAATCGACAAGTTCTCCCGCTTCCCATTTGCGTATGCCTGTCGAGATGTTTCATCAGGTACTGTCATTGAATGCCTTAAAGACCTATTTTCGTTATTTGGAACTCCAGCGTTTATACATACTGATCGTGGGGCCTCCTTCATGTCTCGAGATGTCAAAGAATTCTTGTTGTCAAACGGAGTTGCTACGAGTAGAACAACCCCCTACAATCCTCAAGGGAACGGCCAAATTGAACGCCTCAATGGCACACTCTGGAGGACCATCAGCCTTGCCCTGAAGACTAGGAACCTCCGGATTCAAGATTGGGAAGATGTTTGGGTAATTGTATACAATATATGGCGCCACCTCCAATCGTTTTGATACTAACATATAATGTAGTGGAAAGGTATAGAAATATAAAGAGATAGTATTTGAATGCCGGAAACATGTTTGAGCCCGTGAAAGATAAGCAGAGATATCAGACGCTCAAAGGTCAATAATAAAGCTCGGCATGACCTACTTCAGTCTACGTGATGAGTGCGTCCTGTTCATACGATCAAGCTTTTGCGTGCAGTGGTTGTGAATTCACATTATCCGAGTTCATAGTGTTGTCTGAAAACGCAGAGTCATTGTTAAAGTTTTTGTATGATCACCGCGTTCTTCCAAAAACAAAGACATGTCCTGTTTGTGGACATGCGATGTGTTTAGATGAGTCAAAAGGTATTTTTCGTTGTAACAAAAGGGTTCAAACTGTAGATGTAAATAGGAAAAAAATTTCTAAACATTGCAACAAACGAATCTCTCAGCATAACGGGACATGGTTCAGTAATCACAATTTAACAAAAGTACAAATTTGTAGGTTAGTTGCATTTTGGATTTTTCTGAAACCTCCTAGACAGGATTTTTTGTGCAACGAAATTGGAATCTCACCTCGTACGACATTTAAGGTAAATGCACTATGCTTTATTATCATCCGGTACTTAAAATATTTTTATTTGCCATTGTAAACCCATAACAAATGTACTATGTTAATATGAAAATGTTTGGAGGTGGCGCCATGTATAGTATAAATATAATTACCGATGTTTGAAGGAATCTCTACACGCCATTCGATCCTTGCTATGTACTGGAACCAACAGCACACCCCATGAAAAATTCTTCAGCCACCCTCGCAGGACTGCGAATGGTGTTGCTCTGCCTTCATGGCTAAAGCCTGGCCCAGTTCTTGCTAAACGGTACGTGAGGTCCAGCAAGTATGATGATCCTGTTGAAGAGGTTGAGCTATTGGAGGCTAACCCTCAGTTTGCATTAGTACGTCGAAAAGATGGCTCTGAGTCCACTGTTTCCCTGAGACGTGGGGGGAGCTGTCCAGTGGCCAATGAAGGTGGAGAACTCGACACTGTAATGACGCACCAGAGCTCTAGCCCCGCCATAAACCTTCCACAGGACGACGCAGCTCTCAAGGAGGATTCTGACTCCTCTCAAGAGATGGTCATCTCTAGGCCCAAACGTTCCATCAAACCTCCTGCCTACCTCCAAGACTACGTTGTTAAGTGAAAATTGCTTATTATTAGTGTATATTAGATTTAATTGATCAATATTTTGTTTTGAATGCTTATTTCCATATTTTGTGAGCACATTCTTTTCAGTAGGGGCGAATGTGATGATTTTGAATATTGCCGCTTGGGCGCTCTGCTCCAACCTCCTATTTATCTTATCATGTTTCGTTGTTATCATACTTTTCTAATTCGCAGTCTCATTTTCTCTTGCTCAGTTTCTATTTGTTAATAAAAGCCTACATTCTTGGTTTACATTGTCGCTTTTTACAACTGGTCCGCTCCCAAATCAATCAAAAATCGAGTTCCAGAAGTATGGTCGGGCACAAATAAACGGCAAGATATAGCATGGCTCGTATCACATTGCGCCATTGTTAGTGACGGGCCGGTTCATTTCCTGACTGGTAAATGTCACCAGGAGAAAAATTACAAGGTTGAACGCATTTATGAGCTTTGGTTCCGAAATTGTAGTGATAAATACAATAGTCATGGTTGAGAGGAGGTTACGTATACGACTTTTGGAACGAGATCGTGGATACGACTGAACAGCAGTTACATGCTGTCGACTAGCAGTGAGCTGATTTAAGATAGTTGTCACAACAAACAACAACTTAAGCACTCCTATATCTACAACGGCTAATAAGATGAATACAACACTAATGAAACAAAACTATACCTTTTGGAACGCAACGGGAACTACTATATTGTCAAAATCGGTATAAGAGTCACTTTTCTCACAAGTCAATTCACTACAGATTGCAATCAACGAACGAACTCCTCAATTCCTTGAACCATCCCAACATTTCAACTCGGTGATTGTCTTTTTTCACAACTGATATCCGGATGTTTCAGTCATCGACCATACTTTTTCTGGAGTAGCTTCGAGATATGTATGTAGTAGGTACATATTCGGTTCCTGTCACCAACAGTAGTAGTAAGTTGTGCTATCTGCGCTTCGAGCAACGAAATTCTGTTAGAGGTGTTAACATCAACAGGAGGACGATCAACACTACATACATTATATTGACTAGCAGACACATCCATTATTTTATCAGCAATAGACGCTACAGTATCCAGTGTGTCACTACTGGAAGCTACAATTGATCGAATATGTACCTACTGGCAGTCGTTGTAAAAAAATAGTACGCAAGAAATCGTCAGTAACAGTACGCAAGAAATCGTCAGTAACTTATGAACCAGCTAGGGATCTCATCTCTCTAAGCAGTTGACTAGTCTTCTTACTACCTAGGTCTAAATCAAAAGTTTTGTCACTTGCGTACTAGATTCCTCGAATTCTTTTTCGAGTCTGTCCATGAGGTCATCGTAAGGGGTCTCAGATTTAGAATGATCTTTACAAAGAAAGTCTGAAATTAGTTCAGCCACATCAGCATCTAGAGAGGCTAAGACATAGTTATATTTCGTGATTTGAAGCTCTACATGAAAGGTTGCGAACTGTGCGTCGACTTGCATGCGCCAAACTTTGATATTCCGTCTCCAAAGGGGAGGAATTTTGATCGATGCCTTGAAATTTTAGGCAGAGGCTCATCGAAGTCCATGTCTAGAAGAGACGTTACTTGAGTATTAAACGGAGGCCACCATTACGAAACGCGCCGCGGCACTTACAGAAGGTTAAATTGTTATAGATGTTGTAGTAGAACTATTCTATTATTGTTGTGAGTCGAGCGTTATCAGATGAGTCATGTGTCAACTCGCAGAATCCCCTCCAAGTAGGCCAAGGTCAGGGTCGTTGACCGGAGCGCGCGCCATTACCTGTCATCGCCTGTCACTGTGTCTGGTCCGTGTACTGAGTGATTTATTGCCGTGCGCTACTACTGCTATACGTGTTTCAATAATGAGTGACGTGATTTTGTTGTGGGATTTACCTCGAAATGAAGAGGATAGTGTAAGTTTCTTTCAAGAAAGGCATCTTTTGCCTTCAGTGAAATTGTGTGTTAACGACCACGAAATGAAGTTGTATTTCGGTAAGGAATATCCATTCTGGCAGTGCAATGTACATTCTAAACTTCACCTGTAAATCTATTAAAGTGTGTTCTTTCCAATTATGTAGTTATTTTTTGTATCCGGTACGAAATATTTCTGTAGGTTAGGTGGCCTCCGTTTAATACTCAAGTACCGAAGAGACTTATCGGTTGCCATGGTGAGAAGGTCGTGAAAAACGAGTGAATTCTTATTCTTATAATTTACGGTTAATTATTACATAATGGTAAATTATTACACAACGGTATATTATTGACTTACTTATTTCCGTTAACTCCTATTGGAGCATAGGGCTTCCACGAGTGTTCGCCATTCGTTCCTTTCAGAAGCAATCCTCCTTGCTTTGCTTGCTTTGCTCCTGGGTTTTTCCTGCCCGGCCCAGTTCCCCATCCACAGATCTGCGGCACGTCTCTTTAGGTCGACCTTTTTGGTTTATTATTCTCTGAATAATACACCTATGTAATCGCTCAGCAAAAAATTTTTATAACCCCCCCTCAAACTTTTTTATTTTCCATTTCAAGGTGCGTAGATTCAAAAAATGCAATGTCCGTCCGCCGTACGCCGTCCGCCGTATCACGTGTACAGGCTTCATTTTCGGTCTAAAAAAGTCGTTCTTTCGCACACATGCTCCATTTGGGCCCTAGTTGTGTCCCGAAACTTTTCAGCACGATCGGAATATTCCCAGGGGTGTTGTGAGTGAAAATGTGTGTAAAAATAGGTACTTTTTGCGTTTTAGCAACATGTTGGTAACATGAGCTTTTGAGGTATCGTTTTCCATGTTTTTGGGGACGAGAAGATCGAATATGAGGTCGATTTTGGCCAAGGAGTGGAAAATTGAGGTTGTACCAGATGTTCAGCTCCCAAAATTGATTTTGTATGAGTCAAAAACCTGCGAAATCGTCTGAAATCACCATCAGTTTGTAGAATAACACTAGAAAAAGTGTCAACACGTGGATCAAGACGATTAAATGGCACTACCAATTGTGATGAATTTAAAATTGGCTAAAATTCACCACGAGTGGCGAGGGGGGAATTTGCCAGTTCTGGTTAAGGGCGAGACCTCCACCATCGGCTGGATCTTTTTGGATATGTGCGGTTAAGGGCGGACCTGCACCGTTCTTTTAGTGAATTTGCCAGTTCTGGTTAAGGGCGTTACCTCCACCATCGGCTGGATCTTTTTGGATATGTTTGTGCGGTTAAGGGCGGACCTCCACCGATCTTTTAGGAGTGTTTGCTAGTTCTGGTTAAGGGCGAACCTCCACCATCGGCTAGATCTTTTGGGAGTAGGAGAGAGACATGGTAAGGAGAGAGAGAGAGTAGCCAGCGGCTAGAGGAATCGTAGAATGAGTGAAAAGTCGCAGGATCCGGGGTTTTATAGACCCTGGAAGCCTTCTCCTTCCACTCCCTTGCTGGGAGAGGATGGAGGGGTTCCAGGTTGTGTACCGGTTCCTGCGGCTTTGGTCCCCACTCGTACCGTTTATTAACAGGAACTAAAGTTGGCTAGTGAAATGTTTGTGAGAACTTAAGTCTGCTAGGAGTAGTCCCGGGAGGGACTCACGACACCAATGATCAAAGTTAATTTGAAAAAAAAAAGATCGTACCTACCTAATTTGTGTTTTGGGGGCCAAAATTGGTGGAAACCATCAGAAATAGTTATTTCAATTATTTCACATGAAACAAACAATAAATGTACAGCCAACATTTCTGTAGAATAATAAACCCCATGTGACAAGGACTTTGCAGCGTTTTCCTCTCTCCCTGGGGGGTTCAATTGCAGCTATGGCGCAATCTGGTTTCCTGAGGGTGTGCCTGATCCATTTCCATTTTCTTCTGCGGATTTCCTGGCGCATCGGGAGCTGATCGGTAGCTCTCCACAAATCCTCATTTGATATCCGTTCTGGCCACCAAATTCCCATTATTCTGCGCAGGCAGCGGTTAATGAAGGTCTGGAGTGGACGGTTGATGGATTCTGTGACTTTCCAGGTTTCGCTGCCATAGAGCAAAACAGACTTCACGTTTGTGTTTGAAAAGCCGTATTTTCGTTCTTTTGGAGAGGTTCCTGTTCCTCCAGACTGGATAGAGTTGCACATGGCCCCGTTGGCTTTCTTTATACGGCTTTTCACGTCTTCTGCTGTCCCACCGTCCATCGTAACCACACTTCCCAAGTAAACAAAGGATTCAACCTGTTCCACGGTGTCATTCAGCTGGATGAGGGGGTCCCGGCATCATTCATTGGTCCTCATTTCCTTTGCCTTTTCCCACATTGATTCGAAGACCAACTCGGTTCGCTATTCAGCTTAGGGCATTCGCTTGTCCCGCAAGTCGCTAAACCTTTGTGCGAGGAGACAGAGGTCGTCGGCAAAATCCAGGTCCTCAAGTCTTTCCCTTAGCCCCCACTGAATTCCACGCCGCCTTCCTCCAAGTGCTGTTCTCATAATGCTGTCCAAGACCACGATGAACAGGGTCAGTGATAGCACGCAGCCGTGTTTTACACACGTCCCAATCCTGATTGGGCTGGAGAGCACTCCCTCATGGACCACTCAGCATTTGTATCCATCGTATTGGCTCCTTATAAGATTGATAATCTTGCTGGGGATCCCATACTTTCTAGGATTGTCCACATAGTTTCTTGGTTAATCGAGTCGATGGCCTTTTCAAAATCTATTAAAGCAAGGTACAGGGGACTCTGCCATTCGACGCTTTGTTCCAGGATTATCCGCAGGGTATTGATGAGATCTGTGCAGCTTTGGTGTTCCCTGAAGCCGGCCTGTTCCTTTCTCAAGCGGTGCTCTATTGATGCTTTGATCCTCTTCAGGATCACTCGGTTTAGCACCTTGCTCATGGTAGGGAGTAGTGTTACGCCTCTTCAATTGGTGCATTCAGAGATATCACCTTTCTTCGGAATTTTCACTATGAGCCCTTCCTTCCACTCAGATGGCACTTTCTCCTCTTCCCAAATTTTCCTGAAGAGTGGCTCGATTATACTTGCCAAGGTTTGTGCATCGACTTTCAGGACTTCTGCAGGTATGCCATCAACTCCGGAGTATTTTCCATTTTTCATCTCTGAAAGGGCCTCAGTGATTTCTGCGACTGTTGGAGGAGATACATCGATTGCATTTGTTCCAGGATCTGGTATACGGGAATGCGGTTCCTCAGCATTATCGCATTCCCTGTTCAACCACCTCTGAAAAGTGCTGCTCTCATAGTCTCAGCTGTTCTGCTTGGGTGGTCAGGGGGGCACCGTTTTTGCTCCTTATTGGTCGGGTCTTCCGGAACCCCTTCTTGGACAGGGTTCTTGTGATGCAGTAAAGCTTTTTCATGTCCCCGATTCGAGCTGCTTCCTCAGCCTTTTGTGCCAAGTCATTGACTCATTGTCTGTGGTCATTCCGAGCTTTCCTTTTCACCAAACAGTTCGCTGTGCTGTATTCCCGTTGAGCTGCAGCTTTTTGTTGGCGTTTCCTTCTCTGGTTTATTTTTTGCTTCGATTGCTTCCTGTTATCTGTTTCCCTCCATGTGCCCTCCGTCATCCATTCCTTTTGCTGGGTGCTCTCGTGCCCTAGACAATTTTCCCCTACCTCCAATATGGCTGTCTTCAGGGCATCCCAGTGCTCATCGATTGGCGTATCAGCCATCTGTAGGTTCTGTAACTTGCTCTCCAACTTGACTTTCAAGTTTTCTCTCACCTCAGGTATTCTTAGTTCCCTGACATTCAGCCGTTTCCTCTTCTTTTCAGATTTAGTAGCTGCTGACGTGATTTTCAGGCGGAGGGTTGCAGTCATGAGATGGTGGTCGCTGTCCACATCTGCTCCTCTCTTGTTCCTTACGTCTAGAAGTGATTGTCGGAACTTCCTGCTGATGGCGAAGTGATCGATTTGATTTTCAGTTTTTTGGTCTGGAGACACCCATGAGACTTTATGGCATTCTCTGTGTGGGTAGACCGTGCCACCAATCACAAGATCGTGTTCAGCACCGAAGCTCTTGAACATTTCTCCATTCTCATTGGCCTGGCCAATTCCATGCTTTCCCATTATATGCTTAAGTCCCTCATTGTCTGAGCCCACTTTTGCATTTAGATCGCCCATGACGATTACTATGTCTCTTCCGGGTATGCTGAGGATAACGTCCTTCAGGGAGCGGTAGTACTGTTCCTTCATATCCTCTGTCGTGAGTCCCTCCCGGGAACACTCCACTAGTAACTTTAAGCTCTCACCAATATTCTTATGCCAAACTTAGTTTCCGTCAATAAACAACTGAGTGGGGAGACAGGCCACAGAACCCAGGGACACAACCTGGAGCCCCACCACCAACTCCCAACAGGGAGTTGGAGGGAGAGGCCTCCAGTTCCTATAAAACCCTGGATCCTGGGGCTTTAGCCTCATTCGACACTTCCTCTAACTAGCTCTCTCTCTCTTCTCTCCTCTACCTTGCTCCTCCTCTCAGATGATCGGTGGATTACCGCCGCCTGGGAAAACCCCCTCTCCTCTATGTCTAGATGATCGGTGGACTACCGCCGCCTAGACAGCACCTCCTCTCTGTTAAGAACCTAGATGTCGGTGGATTACCGCCGCCTGGGCAAATTCCTTCACTCACCTCCATCTCCTCCTAAAAGTCGTAGATGATCGGTGGATATCCGCCGCCTGCGTCTTTTTCCTTCACGCCACCGTGATGAACCAAATTCCAAATTCATCACAGTGGTGAACCCGACGTTCACACAACCTTCTTCCTCTTTTTCCCACCTCATGTGTCGCCCCCAGTCAAGTTCAGTTCGGTGTCCCCAATTTTAAAGTCAAATTCAGTCAAACAGTCAGTTTTCAATTCGCAATTTTTGGCCCACCCTCGACCGCTCAGCGATCACACAACTCTCACTCCTCCGCTCAGCCACGCACACCTCCGCTACCGACTTTTGCGATTTTCAAATTTGCACTTTAAATTTGAATTTTCACATTTCAGACCTCCGCTATGGACCCGAACTCGACATCGCCCCCACTCCTTCGGCCATCCACGCTGCAGCCGCCCGACGCCCCGACAACGAACGCAACGGCCGCTGCGGACAACCCCTTCACCACCCTCTCACCGCCCGGCTCCACCGCATCAACCGCCGCCGCTGCGGCCGCTGCACACGCCGCCGCCGACGTCATGACGACTTCTGCGTCATTCCCCTTATCACTTCCCCCATTCTACTCACACGACCCCGCTCTATGGTTCTTTCAGGTTGACGCTGCGTTTTCGGCCGCCAACATCCGCAGCCAAAAGACTCGCTACTCCCGCATCATCTCCCTGCTACCATACGACATCCTCCTCCAGACGTCGGACAACTCCCCCGACGCCGCCGCCGCATACGACGACCTCCGCAGCCACCTCATCACCCTCTACCAGCCGTCCAAGATCGCACAAGTCGCCGCGCTCTCGCAGCCGCAGCACCTCGGCGGCCTCAAGCCCTCCCACCTCTACCGCCGTCTGCGTCATCAACTGCAGGGCATAATGACGGCCGACATCGCACGGACCTTCTGGCTGCGCGCCCTCCCCCACCCCATCCAGATGGCGCTCGCCAGCCACCTCGACGGCCCGGATGAGCCCCTCCTGCAACTCGCTGACACTGTCCACGACCTCGCCGCAGCCGCCAGCGTCACCGAGGTCCACACACCCCGCTCCGCCACACCGCGGCGAGACCGCACGCCGTCGCGGGAACACCGCCGACCCCCCTCCCTCAACAGGCGCCGATCCCTCTCCGTCGAGCGCCGCCAGACCCCCTCCGCCGACCGCCGACGCCAACGTTCACCCGAACGCCGCACCACTCCTCCTCGTGAACAACGTAGGGGAAAGTCTCCGGCCACTGCGACCCCCTCCACCACACATCGCCCCTCCAAGACTGACTACCTCCCTGCGGACCCCCCCCACCGGTGTTTTTACCATGTAAACTTCGGTGGGGAGGCCCGCAAATGTCAGCCCCCCTGCTCCTCCCCCTCCAAGCAGGGAAACGCGGACGCCCGCCGGTAAATCCGGCGGGCCCCCCTCCTCGCCAACACGGGGGGGACCCCCACCAACCCCCCCCCCCCGGCCCGCATTCACACCACCACCACCAATCTACGCTACCCCTCCTACGCCGCCGCCACGGCCGCCAACCTCCCGGCCACGCCTACCAGCGCCGCCAAACCCCTCACCCCACCATCGACCGTTCCCCCACCTCGGAACGGCCCCTCCACGCCCGCTTCCAGGGCAGCCACCCTGCCGGCCGCCACTCACGCCGCCGCTACCGTTCCCCCACCTCGGAACGGCTCCTCCACGCCCGCCACCAGGGCAACCAACCTTCCGGCCGCCACTCACGCCGCCGCTACCGTTCCCCCACCCCGGAACGGCCCCTCCACGCCCGCCACCAGGGCAACCAACCTTCCGGCCGCCACTCACGCCGCCGCTACCGTTCCCCCTCCCCGGAACGGCCCCTCCACGCCCGCCACCAGGGCAGCCACCCTTCCGGCCGCCACTCACGCCGCCGCTACCGTTCCCCCACCCCGGAACGGGAAAAGACCGCCCCGCGTCTCCTTCGCAGGGGACAAACCACCACCCCTCAACTCCGACAACCCTCCCCCCGCCCAGACACCACCCCCCACCGCCTCCGCTATTTTACCTCACTCCACCCCAGCCCACCAACGCCTCTTCCTCAAGTGCAGCAAGACCAGCATTCCGTTCCTCGTGGACACAGGGGCGGCGCTCTCAATCTTCCCCAACAACATCCTCCGTCGTCAGGTGCGTTGTTATCGACAACTTCTCTACGCCACCAACGGTACCACCATCCCCTCGTATGGGACGTACCGCTCATCCATCTACATGAGCGGGCTCGCGTACGAGTGGGAATTTACCGTGGCGGACGTGGAGCAGGCAATCCTGGGGGCCGACTTCCTCGCATATTTCGGCCTCCAGGTTGACGTCCGAAACGCGCGCCTGATCGACCCCTCCACCCACACACCGATCCCCGGTTTCGTCCACACTATCGACCGCCCACCAACCGCATTCGAAGCCCTCCTCCAACACTACAAACCCCAGCGCCGCCCCTCAGCACATATCTCCACAATCCAACATTACATAGAAACCACTGGCCCCCCCATTTCCGCAAAAGCCCGCCGCCTCCACCCATTGCAACTCTCCCAGGCCCGGCGGCACTTCAACAAACTTATCGCGGATGGAATTATCCGCCCCTCAAAATCCCCTTGGGCTTCACCACTCCACATCGTGCAGAAGCCCAATGGGGATATCCGCCCCTGCGGCGATTACCGCCGCTTAAACTCAAAAACAACACCTGACCTGTATAATGTCCCCCACCTTCGAGATTTCTCCTCCCACCTCCACGACACAACCATATTTTCAACCCTCGACATCTCTAGAGCCTTCCACCACATAAACATCCACCCACCCGACATACCGAAAACCGCTATCATAACACCCTTCGGCCTTTTTGAATATGTCAAAATGGGTTTCGGCCTCAGAAACGCGGCCCAGACATGGCAACGCTATATGGATAACATCCTACGGGGCCTACCATTTGTGTTCTGCTTTTTAGATGACATCCTGATCGCCTCCCGAAACCCACAAGAACACCTGACACACCTCAAACAAATCCTGGACATCTTCTCTGCCGAAGGCCTCGACATCAACACAGAAAAATGCGTCCTCGCCCAACCCTCCGTCCGCTGCCTCGGCCACCAAGTCTCCTCCGACGGTATCAAGCCACTCCCGGACAAGGTACACGCTCTCACGGATTTCCCCCAGCCCCGCACCGTCTCGGAACTCCGCCGTTTCCTGGGTATGTTAAACTTTTACCGTAGACACATCAAACACGCTGCACAACACCAACAACCACTCATACACGCCATCCCACAACCAGCCAAAAAAAACGATAACCGCCCCATACCCTGGACCCCCGCCCTTACAACCGCCTTCCAAACTTGTAAAAAGGACCTAGTAGACGCCGCTCTATTAGCCCATCCCGACCCCCACGCTCCCCTCTCCATCACAACCGATGCGTCCGACTGGGCCATCGGGGCAGTGCTCCACCAGCACACCGGCGCCACCCCCCAACCCCTTGGTTTCTTTTCTAAAACTGTCCCCGACCCAAAAAAATTACTCAACCTTCGACAGAGAACTCCTCGCCATCCACGAAGCCATCAAACACTTTCGTGACTTCGTGGAGGGCAGGCAGTTCTCTGTCATCACTGATCATAAGCCCCTCACCCACGCTCTCCTCCAAAACCGCAAATCCGCCTCCCCGCGTCGCCTCCGGCAGCTCGAATTTATCGGACAGTTCACGTCCGATATTCGCTACCTGCCGGGGGCCGACAACTGCGTGGCGGACGCGCTATCCCGCCCCACTCCCGCGCCGGTGGAGGAGCTACTGCCTTTCCCCTCCCCGCAAATCATCAAATCACACCAAACTCCAACTTCCGACCCCGCACTCTCCAACCTCATCTCCGCCTCCAAATTGGAACAACTGCCTCCCCTCAACCTCTGGTGCGACGTAACGGCCGATTCACCGCGCCCTTACGTCCCACCGGAGCTCTGAGACGGCAGTTGTTCCTCCACTACCACTCCCTCCATCATCCGGGCGAGCCGGGATCTGATCAAGACGCGGTACTTCTGGCCCCACATGAACACAGATATCCGTACCTGGGTTCTAGGGTGCCAGAAGTGCCAGCAATTTAAGGTCTCGGCTCACCCCCATGTACCTCCTCAACCCATTCCCGACTCCCTCCCGTGGGAACACGTCCATCTAGATCTGGTCGGCCCTCTTCCCCCCTCCGAGGGGAAGAGGTACTGCCTCACCATGATCGACCGTGCAACCAATTGGGTTGAGTGCATCCCACTCGCCCACATTACCGCGGACGCCGTCGCCGCGGCCTTCCTAAATCAGTGGATCAGCCGCTACGGCTGTCCGCGGACACTCACGGTCGATCAGGGGAGGCAGTTTGAATCAGCCCACTTTGCCGACCTGCTCCGTTCCCTCGGGATTCAAAAAATCCGCACCACTCCTTATCACCCCCAATCCAACGGGAAAATAGAGCGGTGGCACTCGGTCCTTAAACAAGCCATCTCCACATCAGCCACATCCCCCTCATGGACCAAAACCCTCCCCTATGTCTTACTCAGCCTTCGTACTTCCGCCCGTCCTTCAGACAACACAAGTCCCGCACAACACGCTTTTAAAGACCCTCTCCGTTTACCAGCCGACATTTTCACTCCACACAACACCCCGTCAATTAACAGGGAACCGCTCCGCACTTCAACACCGACAAACGACACCACTTACCCCAAACGCTTTTACACCGCCACTCACATGTACTTGAAAGAGCCCGGCATGCATAAAACCTTTCAACCCCTTTATGCCGGGCCCTTTCAAGTCATCCGCACAACACCGACCACCGCGACCCTGTTAATTGACGGGAAACCCCACACTGTCCCGTTAGCCAGGTGCAAGCCCGCCCCTGTGCTCCCTCACCCAACATCCACTATCAGTCTCCCGCCGTCCGTTCGCCATGTCGCACCTCTCCCAAACACACCTGTCACCCCCGTCGCCGTTTCCGGATTTCGATTCGGATCCGGAAATGGCGGCCATACTCCGGGACGTTTTCGTCCCGGACCCGCTATCCCCCCTACCCCCTTCGCCCGGGCCCCCATCATCGCTTATGTTCGTTCCGCAAAGGATTACCGGGCTACCTCCCCGGCCCCGGCGGTGGAAGTACCCCCAGTGGCGGATACTGCGCGAATTTCGCGCAGCACAAGCCACCGGGGTACACCCTCCCTACACCCCCGTCGACCCATTAATGGCCCCCATTCTCCGCGAGTTCCGCCTCGCGGAACTCATGCCCCCCCCACCCCCCGTTCAAATCAAAACCCCCCCCTGTCACTCGCAAACCCCCGCCTCCCGATTTTCAACCCCAAATTTCCGCCCCCCAATTTTCAATCTTCGACCCCCCCATTTCACAATCTCCCCCACCATCCCCCCAAATCAGCAAACCCCCAACACCCCCTACCCCCCCAACACCGCCGGGGATATCCCCAATAGTTCCCGCCGGGACAAAACGGCCCGGGCGGCGAAACGGACGGAGGGAGCGTCCCCGCATCCCGGCGGCCCAGTCACCCGCCCCGCTATGAGCAATCCGGCGGGGCCTTGAGATCGCGGGACAGTGCTTGTGTCTCATGTATCCACACGCACTGTACCGCCTCTCACAGCCCCGCCGTGGCCGCCCCATCACCGCCGCCACATCGCCGAGCCGCCCCCACACTTCACCTAAACCACACCCACACCCATCCACACACCACATCCTCTCAACACCCAGGGAACGGCGGATTTCCGCACCCTACCATTGTACCCCTACGACATTGTAAATACTATCACCTTGTAAATACCATACCTTATAAATACTACACCTGTAAATACTATAACTATAACCTTCCAACTACTATAACTTTGTAAATACTATCATCTTGTAAATACTATCACTTATCAATACTCCACCTGTAAATACTATAACTATAATCTTCCAACTACTTTGTTAATACTATGCCTATACCTAATCTTACGCAATAACTCATTTTTGTAAATACTCGCAACCCTAGGTAAATTCTCATCTCCACCTCCTTATGTAACCATTCATCTGTACCCATTTACTTATCTCAATACGCCTAATTTTAAGTTCTCTGTCACCTAGGATTAAGAATGACGCCCTCAGCACTAATCCTGTTGCCATGGCCCTCAGCCTCTGTCACCTTTCGCCTTCAGCCCCTCACATACCTCTTGCCCTGCCTTCAGCACCACTGTTTGTTTGCATCGGCCCTCAGCCTCTGTCACCTTGCGCCTTCAGCTCCACTTTTGTTTGCCTTGGCCCTCAGCCCCTGTCACCTTGCGCCTTCAGCTCCACAAATCTTGGTTCGAACTGGGGGGACCTCTGTCGTGAGTCCCTCCCGGGAACACTCCACTAGTAACTTTAAGCTCTCACCAATATTCTTATGCCAAACTTAGTTTCCGTCAATAAACAACTGAGTGGGGAGACAGGCCACAGAACCCAGGGACACAACCTGGAGCCCCACCACCAACTCCCAACAGGGAGTTGGAGGGAGAGGCCTCCAGTTCCTATAAAACCCTGGATCCTGGGGCTTTAGCCTCATTCGACACTTCCTCTAACTAGCTCTCTCTCTCTTCTCTCCTCTACCTTGCTCCTCCTCTCAGATGATCGGTGGATTACCGCCGCCTGGGAAAACCCTCTCTCCTCTATGTCTAGATGATCGGTGGACTACCGCCGCCTAGACAGCACCTCCTCTCTGTTAAGAACCTAGATGTCGGTGGATTACCGCCGCCTGGGCAAATTCCTTCACTCACCTCCATCTCCTCCTAAAAGTCGTAGATGATCGGTGGATATCCGCCGCCTGCGTCTTTTTCCTTCACGCCACCGTGATGAACCAAATTCCAAATTCATCACATCCTCCTCGACGGGTTCTGTTGGAGCATAACATTGGATGATGCTTACATTCCTTATTTTACATTTGAATCGGGCAGTCAATAACCTTTCCAAAATGGGCCTCCATTCGACCAGGCTTCTCTGCTCTATTCTGGTCAGCCAACTCAGCTCCTTCTCCAGTAGGTCCTGAGTACAGTAAGGTTCCACCCTCTCTAGTTTTCATCTCACCATGATCTAGCCATCTTACTTCACTGAGGCCGGGTATGTCGAGTTTGTAGAAATTCATTTCTCTTTCAACTTGCCGTCGTTTCCCCATCTCATATAATGTGCGAACGTCCCAAAATCCAATTCATGTTTTAATTTTCATGCCAAAGAGGTAAATTATTACAGAATGGTTCATCTACCAAGAAGGGGCTGGATTTTGTTGACCGGTACTTTTGCAACTTGACCAACTGTTGATGTATCATTTATGGGCAAGTTATTACACAACAGTTCATTATACTTGACCACGAGGGTAGGTACTGACCACAGAAAACAGTGATCTACGCAGAAGGGAAATCTATTTCACACCACATCAACAATTTTCCTTCAGAACTTCATTATTTGCGTTTCTTTTTGCCATTTTAGTTATGTAGTTAGTCATCAACAGAATATTATTTTAGCAACATTTAACTCGTGATTTAGTTAGGTAGGTACCTAGTAACGAGTAGGGGGTTTGGTACTAACCTACGGAGGGTCTGCGATCTACATAATAATATATGTATAAACTAGTAAATATATTATAAGAAGGGTTATCCATACGGAGAGCTGTGATAAAATAATAAACCGTTGTGCAGGGATTTGCAGCGTTTTTTAAGTTGCCGTACATCTCCGTGGACGTTGTACAGTTGATAATGTGCAGTTTATTCCGTTTTTCTATGGTGAAAACTATATATGTTTTTGGGCCTTAGCGTCGCGAAACATCCACTCCTTTTTCTGTTCTTCCTTGACCTTACCATTTTACTTTTCTGTGCCAAGCACCGAGCCGTCGAGATTTGCAGCCTTCAAAAAAATAAACAGGTCGAACCTCCAGAGCGTGAAACTGCTCACATCAACAAGTGTTTTGCATTGATTTAAGTCAACTTCCTTGCTCGTCATTATCACTTTATTAGGTTATGGAATGTGACTTACAGAGTGTCATCTGTCTTAACCCCTTGGTTAATTCGTCCGAACCTCTGGGCCGTAATAACCTGCTGTGCAGGGTTTATTCAGAAGAAACAGTTCGAATGAATATAAAGGAGTGTATTTGAACAGCTTTTAGAACAGATTATTCAGATTAAAGAAATTGGTACCAGCAGATAATAAGATGCGACGTATCAAACAGACAGCAATGTCGATGCAGGGTAGTAAATCGAATCAATGAAATAATCGATATAGAGGATTCAAAATTACCCTCCTACACTACGTGCTGGTATTTTGCAACTAATCTCGTTGCATTTAGCCTTAAGAGGGCCTGCCCTGCCTTGTCATCTTACCCAACTTTCCCCATATTTTTTTAGCCCTCTTCTTGTTTCACATTATTTTTATTTCCTATGCACAGATGAAAGATCATGCGGCGGTAACACCACAGGCAGAGTCACCTACTTCAACAACCCTGGTTTCATTTCATCTTACAGCCAACGAATCCACTGCCAACTTACAGTCACTCGGCAAAACTCTAACATATGCCAGGTCATCTGACAGTTTTTCTGACCTACTTGTTCAGAATAATACATCAACCTGCACTCTTTCTAATTTGATCAAATTACTGAAAATAGCAATAATTTGTAATTCTAGCTGAGAGTTGATTTTCTTACCTTGGAACTGGCTCCTCCAAGCTATGACACAGAAGCTAACTATGGGACTTGCAGAACTGACTTTTTGACCTTCTATGATCCCAAGTTGCGTCCCATCTGTGGAAAAAACTCTGGCAAACATGGTAATAGTTACTGGTGAAAAAATAATCAACACCTACTTTAAACAATATTGCAATTCGGATACAAAAAAATTTGTTTTCTATGATTTCAGTATACTTGGATTTCAGTCCAGGAAGCTTGATACATACGATAGCCATAGACACAGGAGCATCCTCCTCTATGGAGAGGAAATGGAATTTGAAAATCACGCAGATCCCTTGCAACAGCACTGGCTATGAAAGAGGTAAGTAGTATCCTTCGCTTTTTATGGCTTTCAACAAGTGAAGATACCTGTACGCTGTACCAGGTAGGCACCTAGTTATGGCTGGTAAGTTACTATGGCAATGGCTGGGGTCATCAAGGCGGGTACCACATTCTATACGCGTACTCTATAGTGGCAGGGTTGCCACTACAAGATAGTCATAGGCGAGGTTTGTTGCAGTAAGTGCCAATGGGGTTACATTCAGCAAGCCTTTGACAACAGAAAAGTTTCCTTATGCTGCAACCTCGTGATACCCACCTCTTGTATGTAGTAAATCCCAAAAAGTAATTGTAATTCTGTAGGGAGGGAGTTGAGTCTCAATCCGTGTTACCTAATAGTCAATTCACTCTATTATAGCACCTGCTGGATGTCTGATGTACTACACCACAACTTCAGGTTCTGTTTCCAGCTTCAATTATGACACAGGATCCCCCACATCCAACGACCAGCTAAGTAATGCACCTTCCTCAGTTACAATAATTTCTAATGCTTGAATCGTTTCACAGTATGATTTAATAAATTCCATGTGTTGTTTCTGGCAGATTGGACAAGACAGATAACAAACCTTCAGTACAGTATGTGCGTGAAACCGTTTCCTGACTTCTGTTCTATTAGATGGACTGCAGCAGGGAATGACTCCTTCTCGATTTCAAACGTTACAGGTTGGTCAGTAAGAGCAAGACTGAATAAATGTAGGTAGGTACTGAAATGAAATGAAGCATTCGACTTTACCTTTGGAAAGGTTTTATTACACTCAAAGAACACTAGGAACACGAATGGGTGAATTTAGGAAATTTGGATGACAACATAGGTAAACACAAACATATGATCATATGGCCAAACAGGGATTGGGGTTTAATAATAACGCGGCTCAATCACCCTCCCTTAGGATTTTACATATTCCTTCAAAAAGAGAGGGGGTCGACGTTGTCGTGAACTTCTTCGCAACGGGGGTGGGGTGTCTTCAGCAACCTGCTGAGCCTCTTCCACAAAACTTCGACTAGCGGGTTCGGGCAAAGGAGGATCTTCCATGACTCCCATGGGATTCTGGCCGGCACCGTCCTCCACTGAGATTTGCGGAGTAGGTTCCCCCACGGGGGTAGGGCTGTCTATCATGGGTAGCAACGGATCACTTCCAGTTGGCGCGAGGTGGCGAGTGGAGACTGTTGTTTCTCGCCCATCCGGATATCTGATGTGTGCATAGTCGTAGTTTCCCTCAAGGAGTTCGACTTCTTCTACATGTGGGTCGAATTTTGAACTGCGATTGAATTTCTTCAGCCATACAGGGCCAGGGCTCAACAACCAGGACGGTATGGAATTTCCATTGGCAGAGCGCCGTTGATGGGAAAAGAGCCGTTCATGCGGAGTACTATTAGTAGAAGTGCAAAGTAGTGAATGGATGGAATGAAGAGCTTCTGGCAATACTTTCTCCCAGTGTGTTATGGGAAGTCCCTTACCCTTGAGAGCAAGCTCCACAGTCTTCCAGATGATCCCGTTGTACCGTTCCACTTGCCCATTGCCTTGAGGGTTGTAGGCAGTGGTTCGACTTGTGGCAACCCCATATGACGTAAGAAATTCTTTCACCTGTTGGGACGTGAATGACGTGCCTCGATTGGAATGTATATATGAAGGGGCGCCGAAAATGCTGAATAAATTTTGTAGGCAGTCGACTACGGTGCTCGCACTCAAGTCAGAGCATGCATATGCGAAGGGGAATCTTGAATACTCATCCACGATTGTCAACATGTAGCGCTTTCCGGATGATCTAGACGGCAGAGGTCCCTTGAAGTCGATGTTAAGCCGTTCAAATGGCTTTGTGGATTTAATCAAAGTACCGTGCTGACGGAAAAATCGGGGCTTGAGTTCTGCACAGATCTTGCATGACGAAACCATATGTTTCACATCTTCCACTGAAAAAGGCAAGTTCTTACTCCTTAGCCAATGGTAGAAGCGAGTCACTCCCGGATGGCAGAGAGATTGATGGAATGTTTGGAGTTTCTCGTTTGAATAGACAAAGCACACACGGGAGAGCGTATCGGCAACATGATTGTCTTTCCCAGGTCGGTAAGTGATATCATAAGAATAACAAGAAAGCTCCAACCGCCAGCGCATGATCTTTTCATTCTTGCATTTAGTTTTGTGTTGGTTGAAAATATGAATGAGACTGATTGTTGATCGGTAATCAGCCTAAAGTGGCGGCCAAGCAGGAAATGCCGCCAATATCGCACTGATTCCACTATCGCATAAGCTTCTTTCTCGACCGAGGAATGGCTAAGTTCTGAACTTGATAAGGTACGGGAAAAGAAAGCAATAGGCCGACCAGACTGAGAGAGTGTTGCTGCAATTGTTGACCCTGAAGCATCTGTCTCGACACGAAAGGGCGCTTCGTTGTCAACCCAAGCGATGCTGGCCTCTACGATAGCCTTCTTCAGTTCTAGGAATTTCTGTTGAGCTGCCTCAGATAGTGTAAATGAGCAACCGCTGGTCAATGGTCGTACCTTCTCAGAAAAGTTTTGGATGAACCCTGAATAATGAGAGAACATCCCCATGGCTCTCTTAAGGGAGATGCCGTCTGTAATAGTCTAATAGTTATTATGCTACGTGTTTGGCCCGTTACTTAGTCACCACTAATTATCTTCTTTCCTGAAATTCTTATTTCATACCAATTTTGTACGTAGGAGTTTTTCGCTGATTAAAGCCTATTATTTCCAACGGCTTTATCATTTCAATTTAATCAGCGAAAATTAATTTGCCTACCCCATGGATAAATACTTACGTCCAGAACGCCTAGCCGTTGACCCCAGTTCAACTACGGCTGAAGAGGACTATACGCACTGGAAGCGAACTTTCATCAATTTCATTACGGCCCTAGAGACGAATGAAGAATCAGGACTCGCAGATGCGGCTAAAGTGAGCATTTTAACGAATTTCCTTTCACCCTCTGTCTACAGAATAGTAAGGGACAGGCAAGATTATACGTCCTCTATTCAACTACTCGATGACTTGTATATCAAACCCAAGAACAAAATTTACGCTCGTCATTGCCTTGCAACCCGCCGACAAAATCCTGGTGAGACTGTTGATCAGTACCTACAGGCTTTGGTCATTTTAGGGAAAGAATGCTCCTTCGAGGCTGTATCTGCTGTGCAGAATATGGAGGACTACATACGCGACTCTTTTATCGCTGGTTTGTCTTCAAGCGCGATCCGACAGCGTCTCCTAGAGAACATTACACTCTCCTTGTCCCAAGCTACGGAACAAGCGAGAGCCTTAGAATTAGCACAAATTAACGCACAAAACTACTCTCGATCTCTTTCAGCGGCCACTGAGGCCGAGACGGAACCAGATGAGGGACCGACAATGGCTGCTATTCCAGCTAAGTGGCTCTGCTTTTTCTGTGGTGGCAAGAAACGTCATCCTCGTAGCCAATGTCCTGCTAGCGGGGAGGAATGCGGAAAATGCGGTAAAATCGGTCATCTAACCTCAGTTTGTAAGTCCAAAAATAAACGAGACTCCAAGAAGGTTGCTTCGACTAGCTCTCTAGGGGCTATATCTGCTGCCTCGGCAACTCTACAGAGAGCCATTGTTCCCGTCAGGATTAACAATATCCACTGTTCTGCGCTAGTTTATACTGGCAGTACTACTAGCTTCATTGACTATGCCCTAGTAGACAAGTGCAACGCTCGTATTTCACCGTCAAAAGAGCGAATCACTATGGCAAGTTCGGCCCTGTATTCAACAGTTGAAGGCAGTTGCAAAGTTATGGTGGAAATGCTAGGGCATATTTACAAAGACGCTACATTATTGATCATGAAAAATCTATGTGCTGACGTAATCATGGGTCACGATTTGTTAGCGGCTCATGTTTCTCTCGAGATGAAATTGGGAGGCTCCAAAGCTCCACTTCAGATTTGTGTTCTGGAAGCGGCCAACGTACCACCTGTCTCATTGTTCACAAATCTCACCAAAGAGTGTAAGCCCATCGCAATCAGGTCCCGTTCCTACTCGACGGAAGATGCCAAGTTCATCAGGACCGAAATAGAGAAGCTGATAGAGGATGGGGTGATTGAAGAGAGCACATCACCGTGGAGAGCTCAGGTACTTGTCGTAAAGAGTGATGTACGTAAGAAACGTATGTGTATCGACTATTCACAAACCATCAATAGGTACACTCTACTAGACGCCTACCCAATTCCAAAAATTGAGACAATAATCGCACAAGTTTCCCAAAATAACTATTTTAGCACAATAGATTTAAAATCAGCCTACCATTTAGTCCCAATCCTCGAGTCAGAGAAGATTTACACTGCCTTTGAGGCTGATGGAGTGCTCTATCAGTTCAAAAGGATCCCGTTTGGCGTAACAAATGGAGTCCCGGCCTTTCAAAAATTCATAAATTCCATCATCAAGCAAGAAAAATTGAAACAAACATACGCGTACCTTGACGACGTTACAGTGTGTGGCAAAACCAATCTCAGTGCTTTCTTGGAAGCTGCAAAGAAGTACAACCTCACGCTTAACGAACAAAAATCTAAATTTTCACAGACAAACATCAATCTTTTAGGCTACAATATCGTCGATAATCAGATAAAACAAGACGAAGATAGACTTAGACCTTTGACGCAAATGCCTCATCCCGAAAATCAAAAAGATCTGAAACGAGTCCTGGGAATGTTCTCACATTTTGCTAAATGGATTCCCAAGTTCTCTGACAAAATCCGCCCTCTCGTGCTCGCCAAAACATTTCCATTATCCTCACAGCAGAAACAGATAATAGAAACGATAAAATCTGATATTTCTAAAGCTGTATTGATGTCCATTGACGAAAAACTGCCTTTCACCGTAGAAACAGACGCTTCTGAATATGCTATTGCTGCTACCTTGTCGCAAGCTGGCCGTCCTGTGGCGTTTTTCTCGAGAACGCTCACGGGCTCAGAACTCGGACACCCACCAGTGGAGAAGGAAGCAGCAGCAATAGTGGAATCACTAAGAAAATGGCGTCATTATCTCATCGGAAGACCATTCCAGATAGTAACTGATCAAGAAGCGGTTTCATTCATGTTTGACTCAAGAAGGCGGAGCAAAATTAAAAACGAGAAAATCATGAGATGGCGCCTTGAGCTGGCATGTTTCAAATACGAAATCAGCTATCGAGCGGGATCGGAAAATATTGTAGCAGACACCTTATCGCGCGTGTGCGCATACACTTCACTTACCGATCTCGTTGAATTGCACAAAATAATGTGTCACCCTGGAGTTACCCGGATGGTCCATTTCGTCAGGTGTAAAAACCTCCCTTTTTCAGTCGAGGACGTGAAGAGGGTAACATCCAATTGTAGAGACTGCGCTGAACTCAAGCCGAGATTTTTCAAGTACTCTGGACTTCTCATCAAAGCAACCTCGCCGTTCGAGAGGTTGAATCTCGATTTCAAGGGCCCTCTCCCGTCAACTTCTCGAAATCGTTACATTTTAACGGTGGTTGACGAATTTTCTAGATTCCCATTCGCTTTTCCTTGCTCTGATTTGTCGGCTTCTACTGTAATCAACCATCTCACGAAATTGTTTTCTATTTTCGGTATGCCTTCCTACGTCCACTCGGATCGGGGACCAGCTTTCATGTCCTCAGAACTCAAGGAATTTTTGACCTCCCAAGGTGTTGCCACGAGTAGGACTACGGCATACAACCCACGTGGAAATGGGCAAGTCGAGAGATACAATGGAATAATATGGAAATCCATCCAGTTAGCGCTACGTTCGGCAGGTCTCAAAATAGAGCATTGGGAGCAAACTATTACTCAAGCACTTCATTCGATCCGATCCTTACTTTGTACTGCGACCAATGCAACTCCGCATGAGAGGATGTTCAATCACCCTCGAAGATCCATCAATGGACATTCTCTTCCCACTTGGCTTACATCTCCGGGTCCTCTACTCATGAAATGCCCTCCCTCTAACAGCAAGTACGATCCGAGAGTGATGGAGGTGGAGTTATTGGAAGCAAATCCAGAGTATTCGCACGTACGATTACCAGACGGAAGAGAAACAACCGTGTCAAATCGGCACTTAGCCCCAATAGGAGACTCCGTCGAAGGGATCTCAAACTTGCCAAATTGTCCAGAATCTGCGGATCCAGGAAATTCAAATGTTTCTCTCGACCCGGAACTTCTGCGACCATCTCCCAGTCAAAAACCCGAAGACCAGTCTCAACTTCCGCAGCTTCCTACTAAGGAAGAAACCTCCGACACCCAAACCGAAGAAACAATTCCAACGTCACCTATCCAAGATTTGAGGAGATCCCAGAGGAACAGACGACCTCCCAAATATTTGAAGGATTATGTTTGAAAAACTAGACGGGGAGAATGTAATAGTCTAATAGTTATTATGCTACGTGTTTGGCCCGTTACTTAGTCACCACTAATTATCTTCTTTCCTGAAATTCTTATTTCATACCAATTTTGTACGTAGGAGTTTTTCGCTGATTAAAGCCTATTATTTCCAACGGCTTTATCATTTCACCGTCAGTAGGCACAGGTAATTCTCGTAGAGGTTTCAGCCTTGAGGGATCAGGCCGTATTATGCGGTTACTAATAGAGTGTCCGAGTAGGGAAATGGACCTGAGTGAAAATTGGCTCTTTTCGTTGTTGATGGTGCGTCCATATTTTTTGGCTGCCTCAATGAATTTGTCTAGATTGCTGTCATGTTCCACCTGAGTTTTCCCGCAAATGGTCACATCGTCCAAGTATGCAAAGGTGTCAGTTAGGTTTTCCTTGCGGATCACATCGTCGATACAGTGCTGGAAGGCGGCCACGCCATTGGTGACACCAAAGGGGATACGAGTGAACTGATACAGATCCCCGCAGGCCTCAAAAGCAGTGTATTTGCGATCTTCCGTTGGTATTGGAACCTGGTGATAGGCACTGCGCAAGTCAATACAACTAAAGACATCATAGCCAGCCACTTGGTTCACTATATCATTAATCCGCGGGAGCGGATATGCGTCAAGGTCGGTGTACCTGTTGATTGTGCGAGAATAGTCGATAACCATCCGCCTTTTGTGAAACCCAGTGACTACATGCACCTGAGCACGCCATGGCGAGATGCTTTGTTCGATGATACCGTCATCTAGCAATCTCCTTACCTCAGCTTCTATGAATTTCCTGTCTGTATCGGAATGTCTTCTAGATTTTACGGCAATCGGTTTGATGTCCCCCGATAAACTAAAAAACAATTTTGCAGGTTCGACTCTAGCAGCCTGAAATGCGCATACTTCTAGGGGTGCGCGTGAACCCCCGAAGTCGAATTGAACACTGGAGGGTAGCTGGAGGATGTCCCTTACTATGATGATTTCTGCGCATAAGTTTGGGAGAACAGAAAGAACCACTCTAGGATAGTGATTCTTGAGCATGGTCAGGTCGGTAGTACAGTGTCCGACAATGGCCACGCGATGAGCATTTGAGGCTAGTCCTACCTCCTCTTTCGTTGGTCGAATGTCAAGTTTCAGCGCTCGGGCAGTAGCCTCGTCAATCAAGCTGATATCACTGCCAGAGTCGAGCATTCCCTCCAGCGCCCTAACACCTAATTTTACAGTGGTTCTAACCTTGGAAGCGGCAAAAGAGCATGTCTCAAGTGTAGCTAGCACAGCTGCTGACTTTGCATTGGACTTGAATTTTGAGCTAGACAGAGGCTTAGACTTTGGGCCTTTTACAGCGTCACATGTTGAATTCTAAAGATGTCACCATTCATTCTAATCCTTTTATCCATGAAAACCGTGTCTGGTTAAGGCTCGTAAGATAGGTAACTGAGTATTAGCTCTGTTTGTATAGTTTGTCATTACAACACTGGCTGGCTTTCAGAATGCGACACAATAAATTTAATCAACAGGTGGTACGCCCTGCCAAGGCACCTACATCACAATCCCTCGATCTCCCATCTTCAATGAGAATACAACGGACAGGTTCTGCGGATCGACATTCCCTCCATCAGTCACCAGTAAGTGCCTACTTGTATACATGCGTGTTCTTACACATACTTCCACAGATATATCGCAGCACGTACCTACACAAGTATATAGGTAATTTCAAAATCATTGGTTATTCAGGTGTCAATTTTTGTGGCACAAAAAAATGCTGGCTCCCATTTTTGATTTTGTATGGCCTTTTAATTCATGTAAGTTATAACGGTAAACTCTACCAATTCAGAAACTGAAATTCCAGTCTCTCACTTGCCCTCGTCTAGCTCAAACCTCCCTAAAACCAGTGTTCCGTGAGTTTTAAACAAATGTAATTTTCAAAATCCTCAATCATCAGTGAAGCAGCCGGTAGGACCGGTTGGAAATCACCAATAAATCATCGTGATTGTGAGAGTTATTGTTCGTATTTACGATTTACCACCTGTCTGTGAAGCTCTTGAACACTCAACTAACCACTGGAGGAAGCTGACCCGAGCACTCTTGAACACTGCTCTCGAATTCCCGGGCTGGCTCCAATACCCGATTTAGGACTTTCCTGGAGGGAGCACGAGGGTAGGTACTGACACCAGAAAACAGTGACCTACGCAGGTCTACACAGGTAAATTATTACACAACGGTTAATTACAAATGGTTTATTATTTACTTTATGCTTCATAAATACAGAATGATTCAATTATTGAATCCCACGCATTGCTATGACACTAGAATTTTAGGGCTGGCTCCACTACTCGATTTAGAGCTTTCCTGGGGGTAGCTCGAGGGTAGGTACTGACCACAGAAAACGGTGATCTACGCAGAAGGGGCATCTATACAGGTAAATAATAAGCCTTTGTGTAATAATTTGCAGCTTTTTTCAAATTATTTTTGATCATCGAGTGCCATTTAACTGTCTTGATTCACCTGTTGACACTTTTTCTAGTGTTACTATACAAATGTATGGTGATTTCAGACAAATTACCAGGTTTTTGACAAATAAAAAAATTACATTTGGGAGCTGAACCTTTGTTAGAACCTCAGTTCTTCACTCAACTCATATTCTGGCCTAACAAACATGGAAAAAAGCTACCTCAAAAGCTCATTTTACTAAAACACCAAAAAACCCTAGTTTTCCACCCACAACACCCTTGGGTATATTCTGATCGTGCTGCAAAGTTTCGGGACACAAGTAAGGCCAAATGGAGCCTGTGTGTGAAGGAACGAAATTGTTAGACCGTAAATGAGTTATGCATGATATGGCGGACGGATACCTATCGAATTTTTGCCATCAACGCTTTTGAAACGTAAAAGAAAAAAATTTTGAGGGGGTGTTATAAAAAATTTTGCTGAGCTAATATAATAGGTTTATTATTCATAGAATAATAAACTAAAAGAGAGATGCAAGTAAGGAGAAAAAATGAAAGATATAAGTACTTAGGTAAAGCCCAAAGGCCTTATCAGGTGGAATAAACCGGCTCCCGTGAGATCACCGAAGTTAAGATTTGACATAGTTTATTGGAAAAATATACATACAAAAATAATAAATACTTCATACAAGGTTTCTAAAAATGAAAATAAAATGCACTTCTGAGTCTGTAGGTCAGCTGGCCCAGTTTCCACTCTGGGCGTATTGTATGAAACCCTCACTGGAGGGAATCATAATGAGAGGCCTGCTCTTTCAATTAAGTAGGAACAGCCACTCACGTTAGTGTTCGACCGCCGTCCTCTCGCATTCACACTGAATATTCACTGATCATCCCTCGCGTTCACTGATAGGGACACTTAGACTGCTTGTACATTTCTCGAGAACATACTCCATATGAGACCTCCGCCCAAAAGAACCCGCTCTGATGCCCATCCATGAACGAACTCTGGTATGCACCACTAAACCATAAACTCGGTTTATCGGAAATCTAGTTCAAGGTAACTGATGGATTGATCTCACTTTAAAAAGTTTTGGGTTTCACAAAGTTAAACGAGTTTCTAGGATCGGAGTTTATGTTGAACTAAGATCAACGATAACCAAGTTCGAGCTGCTGTTGATCCACAGTTTGAACTCTGATTTGAAAGGCAGGGGTTCGATTGTTCGATGATTCGATAAGGTGATAACAAGGTAAAATTGGGGGTGTCAGCGGTTTTGATAAACGCCGGAACAAGAATCCCAGCTAACCATTTCTGTTTTTGCTTTCCCTACCTACGCTCCTACGCTGTTCCCCCCCCCCCCCCCCGTTTTTTTCGCTTAACAGTTGTTTTTCCGTGTTTTGTGTCCCGTTTTCCTGATTCCTAATGGAACCAAAACGAGTCGAGAGAACCGATCTTCACAGCCAGTGAGCGCGAGTTCTCTGCGACCTAGTAGAAAGCCAGTGGGAGATACTCCATACTATTTTGAATCTCTTCCACCAGTTCCTACGCATTCATTTTCGTCACCAAATTTGCATTTATGACAAATACCTATTACATTTGGTGATTACTTGAACCTTCAGAAAGTGACAACGTTCCTTATATCACTTGCTTAAGGCGAGCATGTGATTATTTCGGCCGCTAACTGTAGACAGAAAATAAATATAAACGCTATTCAATGTCACGACTACTTATGGCATCATTGAATTATTACCCTAAGATTTTTTATCCCATTACGTTGGCTTTTCCTCTCTGCAAAATACGTTTCCTGGTTTATGCAGTGGAGTAGCCCACACAGCTTGCACAGTCTCATTGAATTCTTATCATCAGCTCTTTGAATAATAATTGATGAACACCGAAAACGTGATTTTGAATGGTTCGGTTTGGGTTTATCTGCTTCACTTTACAGTGTGGTTACCTATTTTTCGTAGATTCTTTCGAGAGTCGGTATCTCGACACAAAATCACTCATCAAGATGTTCAAAATGTTCTGTCCTCCGGCGGAATCACCTCGGGCGGCGAATTATAATATTGTTGAGTTCATCACTTTCACCTTCGTCGAAAATCATGTTAACAACTCGCACTAGTGATCGAGACATTGTTGATGTGAATGGATGAGCGGGAGGGAAAAGTAAACTTGAACCGAGTTTATCACTGCTGACTGGCCAAAATCGAGCGTTCAGGGCTGAACTCCCGTTGAACTGAGTTCGGGGTTAAACGCTCGTGGTGAAACCCAACCTGACGGACAATCTCCGTTTACGATTTGAACCGCGATTTGAACTGAGATCAACACCTTCGTTTACGTTGGTGAAACCGGCCCGAAGTCTCCTTAGTGGAACCACCGACGTTCTTGCCCAGACACCACGCCAAGTCAATATGGCCGGTATAACGGTAACAGCTTCAGTTTGGACACCTGTTAGAGCTGCAACAGCCGCCACAATACTTGGTCTCGAGTACTTCTGTTGCTTCTGCTGGAACATTTCCTCCAACGTTCGCCGTCCTGATCCTGATACCACCTCAACGTCAATCACTGCTACTGATTGAGGCCCCAAGCACACCACCAGATCCGGCCGCCATCCTCTACCGTTCACTGTAAAATGTGGCTCTGTGTACACCCTGCATCCTCTCTTCTCTGCGCAGGTTTTCAGCAATTCACATACCGAGTTATGCCGAGCAATACGTGGCAGGTTTACTGACGGACAGGACTGCAACACATGTGCCGCTGTCTCCCTCATAGAACACCCTGCTCTGCAGTTGACTCTTGCACCTATTCTTCTCCCCCGAGTCATTCGGATCAATGACGGAAGTGATCCAGAATGGACCCTGATCATTCTTCTCCCCTTCCATGAAGCAGACGTCATGTGGGCCACCCTCAACCAATTTGTGGAAGCTCTGACTTCCCGTGACCTAATCAGCTCGGCTCCATCGGTTGTCTGATGCAACACCTCTGCTCTTCTCACACGTCGTTCCAGGGAGGTCACGAAACCAGACTCACCCTCTGTTCCAAAGAGTACTTGCTCCGCCCTTCCTATACGGGTTCTACGGAGCTCAGGTGCCACAGCCTCCATCCTAATAAGTCCTAGTCCACCGTCACCAACTGGCCCATACATATAAGCATTTGCCGAGTCAGCTGGGAGCCAAAACCACTTTCTAATATAACCTCTGATGGCAGTATCAAGTCTTCGCAATGAGCTGTTCTTGGGCCGCCCCAGTACTGCAAAGTGAGTGAGCCCTGGTAGGAAATGTGTTCGCACAACCTCCAGCTTCTGCAAAACAGTCAGTGGTGCCTTGTGAATCATTCTAAGCGTCCTGATAGCTCCATCCACTGTCCATTGAACCACCCCCCGAACACAGAATTCCAGACCCAGGTACGTCCACCTACTGCTGAATGTGGCTGCTGGCAGCTCACCACTCGCAGATAGGACAGTTGCCCCTTCCCGCGGGATTACCCGCCGACCCGATCTTGGCACCAAGGGAAGGACTTCTGCTGATTCACCCTCATGCCAATCTCAGTTGCCACCTCTTCAAATGCCCTAACAAGTCCCACTATACCAGCCTTTGATGTAGCTAATAATACCACATCATCAGCAAAGGCTACACTGGAAACTCTTTGCTGGCAGATATTATAACCAATGCGACCAGGAAGGGCCAACAGCACATGATCCATCATGCAGTTAAACAAAACTGAAGAGAGTGGATCACCCTGACGGACACCCCTTGTGACCCTGATCAGAGGGCCGCCAGCCACAGATGTCCTTCCATCCTCAAGGGTGGACTGAATGTAGTTCACCAAAACGGGTGGCCACCCTCTACTCCTCATCAGTAAGACTAATGCTGATTGATTCACTGAATCATATGCCTTCTCTATATCCAGGCAGCACAGGTGCAGTTCCCTCTTCTTCTTGTGGGCATCCTTCATAATCTTGTCTAGTAGGTGGACTGATAGGGCAATCCCATCCACACCTCTTCTAAGGCCCCGCTGGCTATCAACGTGCACGACACATTCCTGCACTCTCCGACCTATCATTCTGTGGAACTGGCTGGCAATGACGGGGGCTACAGTTATAGGCCTATAATCAGCAGGTGTTGTAGGAGAAAGCTTCTTCGGAATCAGGGTCGTCCTAGCCTGGAGAAACTGCGCTGGCATTGTTCCCCTCCACAGAATGATATTAAAGAATAGACGCCTGTGTTCCACACCCACTGCTTTCCAACTCTCAACAGATACTTTGTCTGGCCCACACGTTGTGCTACCCAGATTTGTGGCCCTCACCTCCTGTGCCATGACTGGTTTCCATACACTGCCGAAACTCCTGTCACTAGGATGTCTGAAACTGCTGCCATTCCAGGGAAGCGGCTCTTCAGTCCATTTTCCATTCCAGAACTCAGCCATCTGTGATTTGGTGTGGAGCAATCTTCCTCGTCCTCGACCCATTACTTCATCAACCGCTGCACCTCTATCCTTCCTCCAGAACCGTTGCATTCTCTGCCAGGAGCAGCGTCCAGGAGCCGCAGGCCTCTAATTCCTCCAATTTGGTGGCCTGTCCTGGGTTGGCTGATCCCGTGTCTCACTCCCAGATACAATGTTCCTCACCCAGGCGACCAAAAGGTGGGCAGGGTCCGAATTTGATAGGCTCATCAGTGCAGCCTCCTCCAGAAGGAGGCTCTGCTCAGCATTTGTTGCTTCCCTTTTTATGGATACAATTCCTCTTCTTATTTCGGCTTCCAACTCTGAAGTTTGCCATTCCCTAAATTCTGGCTCATCAATTGTTTCGTCCAGTTGTGATGAGTTGTCCACCTCACCCACTATAGCAAGGGTTTCCCTAATTAATCTGTAGGGGGCTCGTGACCTTGCACACTTGACCATGTCCTTTGTTCTTCCTGGCATGACATTACTCAGCCTAGATACAAGCTGCCTCTGAGGCACCCCCTGGGCTATGAGTTCCAGCTCCAGTGACGCCATAATTTTCAATTCTTCCTCGGACCAAAACACATTTCTAGACTGTCCCACTGTATCTTCACTCAGCCGTGCGGGATGAGAATGCCGCAGATGCTGAGTGAGGCCCACCTTGGTTCCAAACACCCTCTGACATTCGATGCATGCAAATCGGTTAGCAGCCATAATCGGTAGTTGCAACCACCTACTCTCGGGCCCTCCGATAAGCCCAGCATTCCATTGAAACAATGGAATGCTTTGCATTCTTGCCAGCAGCCCTGCATACGCTGCACTCAAGCTTTTCTTCCTCCACAGTGCAATCAGCTATTTTGTGGCCCTGCTTGCCGCACCTTAGACAACAGCAATCCCCTTCAGGACAACTTGTGCAATTCCTCACCACGTGGCCCAATTTGGCACACCTGAAACACCTCGTCACATCTACAAATTCTGCAACTCTACACCGTCTCCAGCCAATATACACATACCCAGTCGCCATTATCCTCCCATAAATTTTTGGTGCCACCTCGATTATAACATCATTGGCTTTTGTTTGTCCCTTTCTATTCCTACGGACCACAGATGAATTCTTGTGGAATTCCTCCTCCTCAATATCTTCCAGGTTTTGTGCTCTTAACGCCTTCAAGAGTGCACCATCGTCAATGTCATTATCAATGCCATAAACAATGGCCTTTGGACATCTCTTGGCCAAGAATTGTGCCTCCAACCCAACCATGCCCGCATCTACATCAGCCATCATGCGGTGGGCATCATTCCTTGTCGGCATCTCGACTACAACCTCTTTGCCTCTTCTCATCTTGACACTAGCAATGTTCCACTTCTTTTGCACTGGATCAATCCTTGCTTGCAATACTTGTTTCACCTTCTCTGCTGCCTCCATACCCTCAACACCATCCTTGGGTCGAACAACAAGAGTGCGTGGCCTCGGGGGTTTATTCCCTGCAGCCACACTTGCATAAGAAGAAGAACCTACAGTAGAGAGCGGGACACCTCTGTCATCTAGCTTACTCTCAATCGAGTTCAACCTGCTGGCTGTCTCAGCCAAAACCTCTCTGAGGTCAGCATTCATTGCTTCAGCTGCAGATTCTGTGGCCTGCCTAAGCGCTGCATCAAGCTGCCTAACCTTTGCTCCCAGTTGCATCATCTGACGGGCAAAGCCCTTAATTACCTCAGTAAATGGCTTGCAACATTCCTTGGCAGCTGCATTACTAAGTCTTGTAGACTTGCACTGCTCAAGAAACCTATTGGCATGGTCACTCCAGGGCTCCAAAAGTTCCACTGCCATGAGGGAGGACCTCACTGATTCAACATCAGCCATCAGCTCAACAAAAACATCAGATGACATCTCGCCTCTGAATTGATACCTAGTGGATATTTAAATTAATCACCGTCAACAGCACTCTCAAACTGTCACTGTCAGCTGATGTTGAGTAAACAACAACTTTGAAAGGTGTCAATAATAACACAGAGGGGCTATAATCCTATTACATCGATAAGGCCAGTTCAGATAAGCAGTCGAGGGGCCGGGATGATAACAGAGAAAAGGGGGATCAGATAGGTACACAAGAACGGCTACCTATTGAATCTTGATGCCCCTTCTGAACTCCAACCACCAGCACAGCACCCAGGTAGGTATCCTTGACGAAATCACCCGGAAACGTACCAAAACCCGATCAAATTCCACTTCAAACTGTGTTCAAATATTCAAAATTTTATTGTCAGTGTCCATGCCAAAATTCGAGATCAAAATCACAATATAAACTACTCCGCAACACCTGATTGAAATATCAACTCAGAGAGATGATAACAGTTTGACTTCTCCAACCGGACTTGTTGAAGATACCTCGTTGAAGATACAGAAGATACCTCGTGTGTGGTTTGTACTTGGAAGGGTGACCGCCGTGATACGTGGTGGCACGTCCATATGACCCATGTAGATGTTGGGCGAACCCCTCTCCACTCATTGGGGCGAGGCAATGAGTGGCCAAGTAAAGAGCGAAATGATCAGGTCGAATTCTGATCTTCTTATTGGAGGACAGATGATCACGTCCGTGACGCTGGCAGGGCAGTCAGGCGAAAAGCCCTAGCCTGGAATGGCTGTTTACTTTACTTTATAAGTAGGAAAAAAACGCTGCGAAATCCTCGTCAAAGGGTTTATTATTCTACTGGACATACCTACAGCAATATTGGCTGTTCCTTTATTATTTCTCAAAAACATGAATTAGGCTCCTATTAATTTACAAATTATCTTAGATCATTGATAGTTGTTGGGATAAAAATCAAGTGTCCACTAAGTGTGTGACAGTGAATGGGATGGGACCAACCACCTGTGTGTTTTGTAGCTGTTTCTGCTCTTTTTTTTATATATACCTGTCTTCAAGTTCTCATACCACAGTCATTTCTTTATTCTTTAATACAACGTTAAACCGAATTATTCGTGCCTTATTTATCGATCAGTTAACCACGGATCTCAACACGTTATATAGGGCCTAGTTGTGTGCGGAACTTTGGTTTTTTTTGTTGTTGTTGTGAAAGATCGTCCAATCGATCGACCAAGGGTAACACTGTGTATGAAAAGGAGGTGAGTGCTTACAAGAAAGTTGAGTTTCGGCACAGAACATAGTTGTCTCGAGCTTGTCAGCACAGGTAAGGCAATTGATCAATATGTGCTCTACAAGCAAGGAAATATGGAACAAGTTACGTACCGTGTATGAGCAGAGGTCGGAACAAAGTCATGACAGAATGTTCAATCTTTTTTTTTAGTGTTAAAGAAAAGGACCCTGCGGATATTGTTGCAAAGCACATTGCTAAACTCGAAAAGCTTTGGGCGGAAATACAAGATGAGAATTGGAAAGGGGTTAAAGTCAAGTTGACATATTCACTGTTCTTGAATCGTGTTCTGAACACAATGCCAGTTGAATATTATGAATAATTCATAATATTTATAAATTATTTATAAATGCTTGGGAGTCAGTACCCAAGGAAAATCATACTCTTGATCATCTTAGGGAAAGGTTGAGTGTAGTAGAGCAGCGGCTGAATGAAAGACCTAGTTCAGGTGTTTCTCCTGAAGAGCTAAGAAAAAGCTGTTCAACAAACCTAGGCAAATTGGTAAGAGTGGTGGTGACAAGTCCTCAAAAACCTTTGTCCCAAAATGTTATAGATGTCATGAGTAGGACACATAAAACGGGACTGTAAGAATCCAAAGAAAAATAAGTCAGAGGAAACCAAGTTTGAGGAGAGTCATGAGGGCTCTGCGTTTGTCAGTCAGTATGATGCCATCAGATCTGAGGGCTCTGGCAATGTATGGATTGCTGATTCACCACTCAGCATATGACCATAACACTGGTTTTCTACTTTTGAGAAGTGCAAGTCGGAAATGGGCAGTCAGTGAAAGCACTAGGCAAGGGCATTATCAAAATTGAAATTATTATTGATGGAAAACGCAGGAAAGGTGCAAAAAATGGGCTCTTCTCATGGACACGAGAGTGATAAACCCCACGTCTGCAGAAAGTAACATTGCTGCTGAACATAATAATAATAATAATAATGATAATAATAATAATAACTTTATTTCCATAATAGGAACTTAGGAACAATGTTCCCGCCTAGCTTTGGAAAGCTCAAAGTTTGTATATATATTTTTTTTATTATAAAAGTAACACAGAATTTAAATGAATGGGAAATAAAACCAAAAAACAAAATAAGAAATTTTAATAGAAAATAAAGAAGGAGAAGGTAAAAAGAAGATTGAAGAAGAAGGTGAAGAGGAAGAATTGAATGGAAGAGGATGAAAGAACGGAGAAGGAAGAGAAGAGTAAAATGAAGGTAGGTAAATGGAAAGGGAGAAGGTGGTGAAAAGAATGGGATTGAAGAAGAAGGTGAAGAGAAAGAGAAGAGCAGAATGGAAGAGAAAAATGAGAGAGAAAGGAGAAGAGTGCTCATTTCCCGAAACAAGCCTACAAAGCACCTGTGAAGGTGCTGAGCGATGGGAGAGACCTTCGCCAGTGAGAGACCTTCCCAGCCACCTTAATTGAATTAGAAAATGGTCTGCTCCGCGGGGGTTCTTGCATAGTGCAACCGGACCCCAAAAAGTATTGCACAGTGCACCCAGCCGCGTCTTTTTCCACACTGCACCCGATTTCACAGTGCACCCAGGAGATCAGATTCCCCCCTGAGGGGGTTCTTGCATAGTGCACTCGGTCTCGGAAAAAAACCCTCAAATTTTCCTTCCCACTTTTACAGACAGGACTGTCTGGGACCGTGCAGGTGTGGTTAAAAATGTGGGATGCCTCACAGTGAGGCATTGTCAAACCTAACCTACGAATATAAAAATGGAAATCGGAGAAATGGGAAATTATTGTGGGTCAAACTCTTGCGGCGGGTCGAAATGTGGGCGAAGTTTAAACGATATTTTTTTAGCAAAATCGTATGCAGTAATTTTTCCATTCATCTTCTTATCAATTGTTTTTCTAACCCACTCTCGTCCCTTAGGTACGCCTACCTGGCTTAGGCTGCCTCATGCGCATTTTCTGAAACGTGAATCGGTACCCATCCTTGAAGAACACGTCTTCTCTGTCTCGGGACCCGCCCGCTACACAACCTTGACCAACCTCACTCATGGTTTCGTATCTAAGGAAGTTGGATATGTGTTTATATTTCGCCTGGGTGCACAGTGCAAGGGTCTGTTGACACAGAAACCGACCGCTCAGGTGCACTATGCAATACTCCTTTCACTTTCGCCTCTCGACTTTCGACCGCTGGGTGCACTATGTCAGTCCCCCGCTCCGCGCATGAACCTGCGCCAAAGCACCCAAAAGGAGAGAAGGACCGGGAGAAAACATGTTGCTAAGGTACGTGGGCATTGATGGTGTATGTACTGTTGACATTTGTGAATGAATCTGAACAAACGTATTTTAAGATAATCAACTAAACCACAGCCCAGAACCTGATCAACATAGGGTAAGACGTGCCCTCGTGGTTTTAATTTAAAAATATGTCTGAAACAATTGTTGAAGTCCAATTCCAATCTTCTCAGGGATCCCAAGTCGGCAGGACATATGACTAGAACGTCACCATAAATATGTGAACATTGGAATTAAGAAGGATCTAACAAGGTTCAGTCTAACACGTTCAGGAGTACAGTATGACAGCTTACTCATGGAGTGCAATGACCCATAGACAAAGAAAAACGGAGTTATAGTAAAATAGTCTATTTCGACTAATACACATGTACTTATTAGTGGAAACAGACTATTTTTTCAGTTTCTCCGTTTTTCTTTGAAATGGCTTTCCACGATTTCTTGGCGAGTGATTTAGTTCGGACCCATAGACTTTCTGACAGATACTAGTAGTATGGCTAGACCACCCCAGATCATAGCTGAGCGAGATGCCCAAGTCTTTCACTCTATCTGAGAATGGAATTGGGACTGAATTTAAAAGTAAGGATGGGCACTTAATAGTGTCACAAGGTTTAGCAGAACAAATCATGGCCTGGGACTTCAGGGGGTTCGAATGAAGGAAATTTGTGTCAGCCCATTGTTGAAGGATGCACCTCAGATCGTCATTCATCAGAGCAATGCACTGGTCCAGGTCACCAGGTGCACACCGCAAAAAGACCTGAATGTCATCCGCAAATTGATGCGTTCTGGAATGTGGGAAGCATGCACCGAAGTCATTTACAAACATAGAGAAAATACGAGGGCCTGATACCGAACCTTGAGGAACTCCTGTGGTAAAGCCCCAATTATACCTACCGGGTAATGGGCAAGACAGTGCATTCGGCTGAGTAAATCGCAGTATGATCGGCCCAGAGTGTACTCGGCCTAGTAACCGGCGAGTGATTTTGGGCGAGTCAGTGAATAGAACCATGTTCTATTCTCTCGGCCGAGTAGGGACCCCCCACCACTCATCCACTCGCTCAGTTGCCTCTCGCCTATCTACTCAGCTAGTGTAATCAGGTTTGGAGGGCAAGCGTGCCTTTTGGTTTATTATTCTGTGAATGACACACCTATAAATTCGCTCAGCAAAAATTTTTTATAACACCTCCTCAAAATGTTTGGTTCATTATTTTTAATAATGAACCATTGGAATCAAGCATGAAAAAAAAAAAAAAAAAATCTACCCCCCGCCTCAAAATTTGATGGTTTACGTTTCAAGGTATGTAGAATCCGAAAATGCAATAAAAATATTTCTGTCTGTCCGCCGTACTGGCCACTTTTCTTAATTACCATGAAACAAAATTGATGAAATTCGGGTTACAGGTTCTGTTCGGGGTTTAGTTGGTCCTCGAAGCTCGACGTTACTGTCAGTCATCTCTAAGGGGTTCAAAATAGGGGTTAAAATTTTCAGAACGCCGTAGCTCGAAAACTTTCGATTAAAGGGTACGGTTTTTTTTACGTTATTAAATTTGTCTTGAGCTAAACAATTTTTTGAGACCACCCAGAGCATTGTACGTCCAGCCGTTCGTGTGCACCAAAAAGCTTCGTCAACACGATCGTGAATCAAAGGGTAGGTATAAATCCGGCTCAGATAATCATCACTAGGGAGCACCTGATTATAATCAAGGATGGATGTATGAAGTCGAGTTGGTTGTTCTGCGATATTATTTCATTTGATAAGTGATGGACTATTGGATTTTGTTGGTAGGTACTTGTGAAACTTGAACAAACGTTGAAGTGTTATTGATGGGTAAATTATTACACAACGGTAAATTATTACACAACGGTAAATTATTACATAACGGTAAATTATTACGCAAAGGTAAATTATTACAGAACGGTAAAGTATTACACAACGGTTCATCGACCAAGAAGGGGCTGGATTTTGTTGATCGTTACTTTTGCAACTTGAACAAACGTTGAAGTACTATTGATGGGTAAATTATTACACAACGGCAAATTATTAAATAAGGGTAATTATTACACACAGTAAATTATTACACAATGGTTCATCTACGAAGAAGGGTCTGGATTTTGTTGATAGGTACTTTTGCAACTTGACCAACCGTTGAAGTATTATACTTCGGTAGGTAGAGATTTGTTAATAACTGGCAGCAGCTCTTTTCTGCACTTAAGAGCAACCTGGTTTGAAGGTGAAAAAACGAAGTTTTCGTCTATTATGTTGGCAGCCTGGCCCTCGCCAGCCCCTGGGCTGCTTCGCCCGTGGGCGCCATTCTCTTTTGTTCGTTTGAGAGCTTAACGTGGTTTCTCCGCGACTCAAACTTTTGCAGTGTGTTTTTCAACATATTAATTACTTTCATCGCTTTAAAGGTATTTTTATTCGCTTCAAAAGTGGTTTCACTGTGCCGTTCGAGTATTTTATTCGGAGTGAAATCGTGTGTGTCGCGAGGGAATCGGATGAAAATCCGCTGGCGGCGGTCCGTCAACCGGCTACACTGCTTGAGGGGCCCCGCATGACGTCGGGCGACGTAATATCACGCTCGGGACCACCGAGCGTTCGGACCACAGGAAATGTCCCAAGAAGATCTTCATTCCTGACGAGGATGTGCCGGGAGGAAAGAAGAAGAAGAGGCCTCGTATGGCCGTTGTGGAGAGCACCATCGTTTAGAGGGTTAATGCGTCGGCCCCTCGGGGCGTCAGACAAGGCGCAGTGGCGGCATCTCCCCCACAGGTGATTGAAGCGGCTCTCCACAGCCCTCCCGTGCTGGTACGTAAGTACAACGGCATCAAGGCGGTCACGCAGAGGGACAAAAAGTCGGCCCCCACGGGGTGTCAGGCAAGGCGCGACCGCATTCCTTAACTCTCACAGGCATCTCCGCTTAGTCGGAGATGCTGGCCCCCCCGCCTCATAGCTCGCTCATCTCGAGTGCTCACTACCCCCCAATCGTTGGCCTATTATGGCGTCAGGCAACATGTGTCGGCACGTTATGGTGTCAGACAAGATGAGGCGGGGGTGGGCCCCAGTCCCTACTGGCCGCCCCTACATATGTCGGCCGTTCGCGGCGTCGGACATGAGGGACCGCTGTCCCATACGTCGGCCGTTATCGGTGTTGGACAAGATGAGGCGGGCGCGAGTTTGCTTTGGCGCGCTCACATTGGCGACTACAACATCCTTCTACAAAGGTATGCGCCTAGGGGCGATTTATGTGCCCCGTAGCCCAGTTGGCTAATGGTCGAAATCCTTGGCTGAAGATCGCAGGTTCAAATCCGAGCCAAAATAACATTTTTCACTCCACATCAACAATTTAAATGCAGATCTACATCTGAATTTTGCCATTGTATCCCTGCCTACGAGGGACATGTTGCACGACGCCTGGTGGCACTCCTCACCTCTTAAATGGGCCGTAAAAATAAAAAATAAAATGTATTACCTAATTCAGTTTACCTGATTTTAATTATTCATTTGGTTTTATATTTAGCCCGTTGGCTTTGATGGACCGGTCTTTGACCTCACGCTGTCAGTCTTACCTATGCGTCAGTTGATGGATTCAGCTTCAATGGCCGCCAGCCAGTGGTAACGGCAAGTCAATCTTATCGTTCAACTTTGCCTATTTCAGTGGATTAGTTGCATATAGGTATTGCATATACCTCTTTTATGTCAGAATACATGTCACTGGAGTGGAGTTGAAATATGTTTGTGGGGTTTATTGTCCCCAGATTACACCACAGCCCCGCCAGTCTCGCTTTGATTTACCCTGAGGGGCTGTTAGCACCACAGGTGGCTATGTCTCGTCTTTTCAACTTAACATTTCAAGTGTACCCTTTTGTTTACATGTCAGGGAAGTTTGGTTTTACACATACTGTGTCACAGCGTTTATGGGGACTGTTGTCCCAGGATTGAACCTCCTGTGGCAATGTTCCATTTTGATGTACCCTATGGGGATATAACACCACAGAGGGCTATGTCTCGTTTTGATTTACAAAGCGGGGCAGGTGACATACAGCGATCATAACTTCCAACGGTGGGAGGATGATCAGGAGGATGGAGGAGTAAGGGGTTTCACCCCTATAGATACACAGACCTAAGGGGCGCCCCTGCCCCCGCACGGTCACCCTACTGGAATTTTTCTTAGAGGCAGACCTTGTGCCTTTGGCGGGGAGGCCCGTCGGCCTGGTGAGCTCGGAGGCCTGGTGGATGGGTCCTGTTTAGGCCGACGAGAAGTAATTAATAAAACAATTAAATTACGAAGCCACGAGGTATATTTCAAACAATAGACGGCGAGAGACAAACTGAACTCAAGATAAGAAGGTAACAATGGTCACCAAGAGAGCGCAGCACCTTGCGGGAGCGCGGTATTTGAATATTAGTACAACCTTATAACATGCTCTTTTTTTTCTTTTTTTTTCATTAGTGAATTAACTTTTTTTTTTTCATTAGTGAATTAAACATATATATTTATGTATGTAACTCATGATAATATATGAACCACAGCAAAACGATGGAGATCTTGTATAGGTCCATCCCCTTCAGTCAAAGTCGGAGAAAGTAAACCGTTTGGGGGGCTTCACTGCTCTTTTCCCTTCCCCTCTATGGTGAGCCTGGTTTTGATCACTCGCCTGATTTTCACCACTCGATTTATTTTGATTGGTGTCCTCAGGCACTGGGTCATCTTCTTTTGGAGCTGTAGCTGCGGGATCACCGAGAGTGTGGGGATCCACAGGAGAACTTCCCGTCCCGGTTTGGCTTTTCTTCTTCGCAGGGGAGCCAAAAGTCAATTTTTTTTATTCAATTATAGTTTGTGGTAGATCATTATTTATATGAATAGATTCCTTATGTTTCAGAATTGGTCGCTTATCCTTGAGGATGAATTTCCTATTTCGTAGATATTCTACCCCTTCAGAATTTTTTATAACGTATGTTCTGTCATCGATGGGTTTCACAACTGTTCCGGGGCTCCAGTGGCTTTCAGGTTTTAGTTTGAAATACACGTTTTCGCCAGTTTCAAATTCATCCATTGGGCGTAATCTCTTATCAAAATATGTTATGGAGCGGATCTGTGAACTTTTGGCATCAAGTAAATGTTTCTTGAAATTCACTAACCGCGGCCTGAGTAATTTCTCTGTAATGGGTAGAGTGCATCTCAAACGCCGTGACATCAGGAGCTGGGCTGGTGATGCCATATCTCCTTTTGGGGCATTTCTGTACTGCAGCATAGCCATGTATGGGTCCGTGCCTGAATCTCGACATTTTTTAAACATGTTTTTCACAATTTTCACTCCACTTTCCACTTGACCGTTTGATCTACTCATGTAAGGGCTTGTGACAATATGTTCTATGTCCCATGAGTGAACAAAGTCTCTGAATTCGTGAGATTGAAACGGCGGGCCCCCGTCAGTGACCAACTGCAAAAGAATACCATACCTACTGAACACTGTTTTTAAGTTGGATATAGCTGTGGTTGCGCTCGTTGGTGGTACCTGACAAAGGTCAATAAATTTTGAATAGTAATCCATAACGATTAAATATTTTTTCCCTTCAAACTCGAAATAATCAGCACCCACTTTCTGCCATGGCAAGTGGGGCAGTTCGTGCGATTTAAGTGGTTCGTTGCGATTATTAGGGCGGTATTTCATGCAAGTCGGACAATTTTCTACTAAGTTTTTCAGGTCAGCTGTCATATTGGGCCAGAACAGTACTCCTCTCACCAAAGATTTCGTTTTGTCTAGGCCCATGAGGGCAGCATGTACCTTTTGTAGAACTGATTTTCTAGCGTCCGTTGGTACTATGGCACTGTTGTTACGAAATACAACGTCATCTATTACATTTATCTCTGCCTGGAAATCCCAGTAGGGTTTGACACAGTTTTCCAGCTTATATTTTGAAGAGGGCCAGCCGTCTTTACAGTACTTTTTCAACAAAGCATGGACTTCGTCCTTGTTGCTGGCCGTTTGGATCTCCTGAAATGTTTGTGGTGAAACAGCAAGATGACTACGTATCATGTTAACATGCATTATGATCTCTTCGTCGAGGCAGTCATCTGTATCTGGTAGTGGCGCACGAGAAAGAGCGTCTGCGATGTACATGTATTTTCCAGGCTTGTATACCAAGTTATAATCAAAAATTTGAAGTTGTAATAACATGCGTTGAAGTCTACTAGGGACGTCCGCTAAGCTGCGCTTACAAATAGTGACCAATGGCTTGTGGTCTGTTTCCACAGTAAAAGACCGGCCCCAGCCGTATTGCTTTAGTTTGGTGCAGCCCATCACAATGGCAAACAGTTCTTTTTCTATTTGGGCCCAACCTTGTTGCGTCTTGGTGAGAGTCCTGGATACATATTCTATTGGTTGGTTGTTCTGCAAAAGACAGGCACCCACCGCAAATTTTGATGAATCCACTGACAAAACAATTGGAGCTTTAACATCATAGTGAGCGAGTACTGGGGCTTGAGAAATCATTATTTTCAGTTTTTCGAAACATGCCTGGTGATTTGCATCCCAGTGCCAGGGTACATTTTTCTTAAGTAGATTATGAAGAATTATAGTTTCCTGGGAAAAATTCAGTATGAAACTGGATAGGTAGGTCACAACTCCTATAAATTGTTGAAGGGATTTTTTATCTTTTGGTGCAATCATTTCAGTTATATCCTTTGTTCGCGATGGGTCCACGGACATTCCGTCTTTAGAAAAAATGTGGCCCATGTACTTAACTCTATACAATCCAAACTTGCATTTTGATTCATTAAACTTGAGATTTATCTGACGGGCCCTCTCCAGAACAGCTTTTAACCGTTTGTCATGTTCAGTTTTATTTTGGGCGTGAACCAGCAGATCATCAAGGTAGATGCAAACCCCTTGCAGGTCACCAAAATTGTCTGGCATAATGCGGGCGAAGTTTTCAGGAGCCACTGAAATGCCAAATGGTAACCTTAGAAATTTGAATCTGCCAAAGGGGGTGCCAAACGTGAGGTATCTGGTGCTTTCAGGTTCCATTGGTACATTCCAAAATCCACAATTAGCATCCAACGTACTAAATATACAGGAACCATTTAGTTGTGACCTGATGACATCCAACGTTGGCAGCTGATAATGGGCTCTCATTAAATTTGCGTTTAAATTACGTGGATCAATGCAGATCCTTAGAGCACCCGACTTCCGCTCAGTGACCACCATAGAGCTAACCCATTCTGTAGGTTCAGTTACCCTAGTAACTACCCCATCCCGTTCCATTCGATTCAACTCCTCCTTAACTCGGCTGTAAAGTTTGAACAGCAGCTTCCTGGGGGGATCTATAACTGGTTCAGCGTGTGGCTTGAGTGTAAGTTTACATGTATTACTCAGACAACCTAGGCCTTCAAAGACATCCTTATACTCTTTCAAGTCAAAGTCATATTGTGAGGAAGTCACCATATCAGTATTTATTTTATGGATTCGTTGGACTAACTTCAGTTGTTTACATGCTTGGAATCCCAGTACCGTGGTGACATCTGAATCTATCACGTTAAATGTTATGTGGAATGTTTGACCTTTTATTACACAGGGTAATACGCATCTACCATAATGAGGTAACGCATTTCCACCATAAGCGGTCAATTTCTGTTTTGACGGGTAGATCATGGTCTTATTGACGTTTAGTTTTTCTAATAGTTTCAAAGATATACAATTGACCTGGGCACCAGTGTCTAACTGGGCCTTAATATTTATTTTATTAATTGATATGTCGACGTACCAAGCGTTTTCCGAGTCTTCGGTTGAGATCTTGCAAACAAAATACTCCGTATCAGAGTCAGGATCCTCCTTGCAGGTGGCATCAACTCTTCGGACTTCTTTGGTTTTGGGATTGAACGGGCAACAACGGCGAAAATGGTTCCAGTTTCGGCAATTATCACACTGTACTCCCGCTGCGGGACACCTGAAACGATGTATTTGTCCACAATTTGAGCACGTCCTTCCGGAGGGCTTTCGGTGTTCCGGAGGAGGTGACTGGCTGCGATTATCGTAAGGCGAGCTGTGACGGGATGACCCACTTGATTGACTATATGGTGACGGTGACCTACGATATCTTGACGCCCTCCGCGGAAAGCGTTGAGTGGACCTGTGAAGCCTCTTTTCTTCCCTAGAAGAATTTCCGCGATCATAATGCTTAGGGTTTCTTGATATTTGGTTGACTTCTTCGGCTGGTTTCTTGGCTTGAATAGAGCGTGCCTGTTGGTAGCTCATCTCGATAGTCTTGCACAATTCGACTGCTTTTGTAAGGGTTAGCTTATCTTCTTGAAGTAATCTCTCTCTGACCAAGTCTTCACAAAGAGTACTGAGTTCACAGGTGAGGCTCAAATTCTTGAGTCTAGTGATGAACTCATCAATAGATTCTTGTTCTCCCTGACGGCTAGAGAGAAAATTATATCTTTCTACTGTAATGTTTACTTTGGGGGTAAAATGCTTTTTGAACTCTGCCGCTAAATCCTTGTACTTTACCGTTTCTGAATCCATGTTGAACGAAAGGAATACATCCATGCCTTGGGGACCGATTAGAGAGAGAAGCAGGGCAACTTTGCGTTTATCTGACTCACCCTCCAGGTCGGCTGCAACCAAGTACAAGTGAAACGCTTTGTGCCAATTAGTCCATTTAATAGACTGGTTTGACGAAACACTATCAATTTCGAGGTGACCGACAGTTGGGGGTATATTGACGGTTTTCGACGACATGGTTTTGGTGATGGTGTCGGGAAAAAGCAAAGAAAACGACTGTGAAAGGTCGTCGAATGACAAGTCGACTTCAACACCGGAGTATACTCATTCATTACACATGAAACTCATTCACTCAACACTTCTGACACCATGTTTAGGCCGACGAGAAGTAATTAATAAAACAATTAAATTACGAAGCCACGAGGTATATTTCAAACAATAGACGGCGAGAGACAAACTGAACTCAAGATAAGAAGGTAACGAACTAAATCACTCGCGACGAAATCGTGGAAACCCATTTCAAAGAAAAACGGAGTTATTGAAAAATAGTCTATTTCCACTAATACACAAAAAACGCAAAAAACACTGTTATACCGGTTTCGGTGATCAAACCATCGTCAGTAACACACAATAACTGAAGGCATGTTGGGGAGGAGACCTTATATATAGTCACAAAGTGAAATGTGGTCGATTGGGATTGGTTGTGAAAAAGAATGGTGAAGGGAACAGAGGGAGGGTGGTCGAATCTGATTGGTTGTGAAGAAGAATGGTGAAGGGAACAAAGGAAGGGGGTCGATTCTGATTGGCCCAGGAAGAGAATGCCAAAAAGTGAAAGGAACATGAGGTGATAGGGAGGTGAAGAGTGGGGGAGAAGAGGGGTGGAACCAAGCTGTTACAGAAATGAATGCAATAATGGAGAAAAACTTAAAGGAACTACATCATTCAAAGATTTACCCAACCTATCACTCTTAATAATTTCGAATTTTTCAAGTACATCCAACATGCTCCCTTTTGGGCAAAAATGAAGATATTCAATGAACTGTCTGTCTGCAAGATCAAAATTGAAGCTATGACTGGATTCATTCAAGTGACGTGCAAAGGCCGAATCACCCTTATTATCCCTGAAATCTTTTTCATGTTCCTTTATTCTTTCTCTAAACTTCCTACCAGTTTGACCACAATAGTCAAGCCCACAAGAACACTTTAATTTATAAACACCACTTTTATCTTGAACATTAATTTTATCTTTAACTGAACTTAATGAAGATTTGAGATTATGTTTAGTTTTATATCCTACTTTGAACCCTTTAGAAGTTAATATTTTACCAATTTTATCCGAAATTTTTCCGTAATACGGTATACTGATCCAAATTTTTTCCCCAGTCGTAGCTTCCCTAACTAGGTTTGAAACTCCTTCCCTACTCTTTTTTCTAAGAACCCTATTCCATATTGTATCAATGAGATCTCCCCCATAGCCACTACTCGCCGCTATACTTTTAATAGTTAACTTTTCTTTAGCTAAATTCTGTTCACTCATTGGTATAGATAAAGCTCTGTTAATCATACTATGGAAAGCAGCATGTTTGTGGACTACTGGATGATTTGAAGTACTATGAATGGTAATATCGCTGTAAGTATCTTTCCTATATATGGAAAACTCATGTTTTCCATTATTCAACGAAATGGAAAGATCAAGAAAATTTAAGTGATTAGATCCGAATTCTAAGGTAAAGTTAATGAATGGATCTACGTTATTAATTTGTGTATGATATGAACCAAGTTGTCTTTCAGTCCCTTTCCAAAGAATGATGATATCGTCTACATATCTATACCAATAAAGGAGGCTATCTGATTTACATTTTCGGAAAATTTGTTTTTCAAGAAAATCCATGTAAATATCTGCAAGCAATGGAGACAGTGGAGATCCCATTGCAACCCCTGGTTGAGTATAGTATTTCCCATCGAACAAAAAATAATTCTGATCCATACAGACAGACATTAAAGTACACAATTCATCTTTTTCAAACAAATTTAAATTAGAATCGTGAATCAACCCATTAACAACATCTTTACATCTATCAACATTAATGTTGGTAAAGAGGCTGACCACGTCAAAAGAAGCAAGTTTAGCATTTGGAGGCACTTGAATATCCTTAATTTTGCTAACCAAATCGTAAGAATTTAGAACAGTATGTTGTGGTCGAAATTTAATTTTGCTTCTAAACAAACTATTCAACTTTTTAGCCAACTTATAAGCAGGAGCACCAATGTATGATACAACTGGTCTCATTGGTGCTCCTACCTTATGAATTTTTGGCAGACAAGACAACCTAGGTGCATGCGGATTCATTTCTATAAAGCCTGGTTTGTACATATTTTTAAGGATATTTTCAGACTTACTAACTACTTTCCTAACAATTTTTTGAAATTTATCAGTTGGGTCTGATGGCAGTGGTTTACAATTATTTTCATTCAAAAAATTAACAGTTTTGGCAACATAATCAGTTTTTGTCATAATGACTGTAGTATTACCTTTATCTGCCTTAAGGGCTACAAGCTTCTTGTCCACAAACTTCTTCCTCAGTGCTGCTGCCAGTCGTTCTTCCTGTCCAGGGGGTGTCGTCGTCGCCTTCTTCAGCTCTTCAGCGCACAATGTTTTCACCACAAGTGGACCTTCAGTAGCTTCTATGGTGAATGCTAGGTCCCGTGATGAAGCAAGGCCATAAGATGAGGTGGGGTTGTGCTTCAGCCCTTTCTCCAGAAGGGATACTTCTGCTGGTAAAAAGGATATACCAGACAGGTTCTCCACTTTCTTGAAGAAGGTAGGGCACGGAGATGGTGTAGCAGATGGCATCGGAGGTCTTGGCTTCTGGGACTTCCGAAGCTGGCTGAGCTTCTGCTGAAGCTGCACCTTCTTCTTCGATCCCTTCTGCCAGGCAACATCAACAGCATGCTGCTCGATGATCTGCCACTCACGATGGTCATAACGGCCGGACAACTCCTGAAAAATAAAGTACAACTTCTCCCGAGCAGTGTCACGGACGTTAAACCATCTACTCAGTTCGCTCCTCACAAGCTTGAACTGAGCCTCCTTGACAATACGAACTGCGGCGGTGGAAGGGTGGTTACACATGATGCGGACATAATTTGGAATAAGTTTTTCTCGGATACACTGCTGATTAAACCAAATGTTCCTCTCAGATATAGATATACGTACCTTCAGCTTGACGAACCAACTCGCGATCTCTGCTCGACTTGCAGAACTGATACGAACTAAATCACTCGCGACGAAATCGTGGAAACCCATTTCAAAGAAAAACGGAGTTATTGAAAAATAGTCTATTTCCACTAATACACAAAAAACGCAAAAAACACTGTTATACCGGTTTCGGTGATCAAACCATCGTCAGTAACACACAATAACTGAAGGCATGTTGGGGAGGAGACCTTATATATAGTCACAAAGTGAAATGTGGTCGATTGGGATTGGTTGTGAAAAAGAATGGTGAAGGGAACAGAGGGAGGGTGGTCGAATCTGATTGGTTGTGAAGAAGAATGGTGAAGGGAACAAAGGAAGGGGGTCGATTCTGATTGGCCCAGGAAGAGAATGCCAAAAAGTGAAAGGAACATGAGGTGATAGGGAGGTGAAGAGTGGGGGAGAAGAGGGGTGGAACCAAGCTGTTACAGAAATGAATGCAATAATGGAGAAAAACTTAAAGGAACTACATCATTCAAAGATTTACCCAACCTATCACTCTTAATAATTTCGAATTTTTCAAGTACATCCAACATGCTCCCTTTTGGGCAAAAATGAAGATATTCAATGAACTGTCTGTCTGCAAGATCAAAATTGAAGCTATGACTGGATTCATTCAAGTGACGTGCAAAGGCCGAATCACCCTTATTATCCCTGAAATCTTTTTCATGTTCCTTTATTCTTTCTCTAAACTTCCTACCAGTTTGACCACAATAGTCAAGCCCACAAGAACACTTTAATTTATAAACACCACTTTTATCTTGAACATTAATTTTATCTTTAACTGAACTTAATGAAGATTTGAGATTATGTTTAGTTTTATATCCTACTTTGAACCCTTTAGAAGTTAATATTTTACCAATTTTATCCGAAATTTTTCCGTAATACGGTATACTGATCCAAATTTTTTCCCCAGTCGTAGCTTCCCTAACTAGGTTTGAAACTCCTTCCCTACTCTTTTTTCTAAGAACCCTATTCCATATTGTATCAATGAGATCTCCCCCATAGCCACTACTCGCCGCTATACTTTTAATAGTTAACTTTTCTTTAGCTAAATTCTGTTCACTCATTGGTATAGATAAAGCTCTGTTAATCATACTATGGAAAGCAGCATGTTTGTGGACTACTGGATGATTTGAAGTACTATGAATGGTAATATCGCTGTAAGTATCTTTCCTATATATGGAAAACTCATGTTTTCCATTATTCAACGAAATGGAAAGATCAAGAAAATTTAAGTGATTAGATCCGAATTCTAAGGTAAAGTTAATGAATGGATCTACGTTATTAATTTGTGTATGATATGAACCAAGTTGTCTTTCAGTCCCTTTCCAAAGAATGATGATATCGTCTACATATCTATACCAATAAAGGAGGCTATCTGATTTACATTTTCGGAAAATTTGTTTTTCAAGAAAATCCATGTAAATATCTGATATTTACATGGATTTTCTTGAAAAACAAATTTTCCGAAAATGTAAATCAGATAGCCTCCTTTATTGGTATAGATATGTAGACGATATCATCATTCTATGGAAAGGGACTGAAAGACAACTTGGTTCATATCATACACAAATTAATAACGTAGATCCATTCATTAACTTTACCTTAGAATTCGGATCTAATCACTTAAATTTTCTTGATCTTTCCATTTCGTTGAATAATGGAAAACATGAGTTTTCCATATATAGGAAAGATACTTACAGCGATATTACCATTCATAGTACTTCAAATCATCCAGTAGTCCACAAACATGCTGCTTTCCATAGTATGATTAACAGAGCTTTATCTATACCAATGAGTGAACAGAATTTAGCTAAAGAAAAGTTAACTATTAAAAGTATAGCGGCGAGTAGTGGCTATGGGGGAGATCTCATTGATACAATATGGAATAGGGTTCTTAGAAAAAAGAGTAGGGAAGGAGTTTCAAACCTAGTTAGGGAAGCTACGACTGGGGAAAAAATTTGGATCAGTATACCGTATTACGGAAAAATTTCGGATAAAATTGGTAAAATATTAACTTCTAAAGGGTTCAAAGTAGGATATAAAACTAAACATAATCTCAAATCTTCATTAAGTTCAGTTAAAGATAAAATTAATGTTCAAGATAAAAGTGGTGTTTATAAATTAAAGTGTTCTTGTGGGCTTGACTATTGTGGTCAAACTGGTAGGAAGTTTAGAGAAAGAATAAAGGAACATGAAAAAGATTTCAGGGATAATAAGGGTGATTCGGCCTTTGCACGTCACTTGAATGAATCCAGTCATAGCTTCAATTTTGATCTTGCAGACAGACAGTTCATTGAATATCTTCATTTTTGCCCAAAAGGGAGCATGTTGGATGTACTTGAAAAATTCGAAATTATTAAGAGTGATAGGTTGGGTAAATCTTTGAATGATGTAGTTCCTTTAAGTTTTTCTCCATTATTGCATTCATTTCTGTAACAGCTTGGTTCCACCCCTCTTCTCCCCCACTCTTCACCTCCCTATCACCTCATGTTCCTTTCACTTTTTGGCATTCTCTTCCTGGGCCAATCAGAATCGACCCCCTTCCTTTGTTCCCTTCATCATTCTTCTTCACAACCAATCAGATTCGACCACCCTCCCTCTGTTCCCTTCACCATTCTTTTTCACAACCAATCCCAATCGACCACATTTCACTTTGTGACTATATATAAGGTCTCCTCCCCAACATGCCTTCAGTTATTGTGTGTTACTGACGATGGTTTGATCACCGAAACCGGTATAACAGTGTTTTTTGCGTTTTTTGTGTATTAGTGGAAATAGACTATTTTTCAATAACTCCGTTTTTCTTTGAAATGGGTTTCCACGATTTCGTCGCGAGTGATTTAGTTCGTATCAGTTCTGCAAGTCGAGCAGAGATCGCGAGTTGGTTCGTCAAGCTGAAGGTACGTATATCTATATCTGAGAGGAACATTTGGTTTAATCAGCAGTGTATCCGAGAAAAACTTATTTCCAAATTATGTCCGCATCATGTGTAACCACCCTTCCACCGCCGCAGTTCGTATTGTCAAGGAGGCTCAGTTCAAGCTTGTGAGGAGCGAACTGAGTAGATGGTTTAACGTCCGTGACACTGCTCGGGAGAAGTTGTACTTTATTTTTCAGGAGTTGTCCGGCCGTTATGACCATCGTGAGTGGCAGATCATCGAGCAGCATGCTGTTGATGTTGCCTGGCAGAAGGGATCGAAGAAGAAGGTGCAGCTTCAGCAGAAGCTCAGCCAGCTTCGGAAGTCCCAGAAGCCAAGACCTCCGATGCCATCTGCTACACCATCTCCGTGCCCTACCTTCTTCAAGAAAGTGGAGAACCTGTCTGGTATATCCTTTTTACCAGCAGAAGTATCCCTTCTGGAGAAAGGGCTGAAGCACAACCCCACCTCATCTTATGGCCTTGCTTCATCACGGGACCTAGCATTCACCATAGAAGCTACTGAAGGTCCACTTGTGGTGAAAACATTGTGCGCTGAAGAGCTGAAGAAGGCGACGACGACACCCCCTGGACAGGAAGAACGACTGGCAGCAGCACTGAGGAAGAAGTTTGTGGACAAGAAGCTTGTAGCCCTTAAGGCAGATAAAGGTAATACTACAGTCATTATGACAAAAACTGATTATGTTGCCAAAACTGTTAATTTTTTGAATGAAAATAATTGTAAACCACTGCCATCAGACCCAACTGATAAATTTCAAAAAATTGTTAGGAAAGTAGTTAGTAAGTCTGAAAATATCCTTAAAAATATGTACAAACCAGGCTTTATAGAAATGAATCCGCATGCACCTAGGTTGTCTTGTCTGCCAAAAATTCATAAGGTAGGAGCACCAATGAGACCAGTTGTATCATACATTGGTGCTCCTGCTTATAAGTTGGCTAAAAAGTTGAATAGTTTGTTTAGAAGCAAAATTAAATTTCGACCACAACATACTGTTCTAAATTCTTACGATTTGGTTAGCAAAATTAAGGATATTCAAGTGCCTCCAAATGCTAAACTTGCTTCTTTTGACGTGGTCAGCCTCTTTACCAACATTAATGTTGATAGATGTAAAGATGTTGTTAATGGGTTGATTCACGATTCTAATTTAAATTTGTTTGAAAAAGATGAATTGTGTACTTTAATGTCTGTCTGTATGGATCAGAATTATTTTTTGTTCGATGGGAAATACTATACTCAACCAGGGGTTGCAATGGGATCTCCACTGTCTCCATTGCTTGCAGATATTTACATGGATTTTCTTGAAAAACAAATTTTCCGAAAATGTAAATCAGATAGCCTCCTTTATTGGTATAGATATGTAGACGATATCATCATTCTTTGGAAAGGGACTGAAAGACAACTTGGTTCATATCATACACAAATTAATAACGTAGATCCATTCATTAACTTTACCTTAGAATTCGGATCTAATCACTTAAATTTTCTTGATCTTTCCATTTCGTTGAATAATGGAAAACATGAGTTTTCCATATATAGGAAAGATACTTACAGCGATATTACCATTCATAGTACTTCAAATCATCCAGTAGTCCACAAACATGCTGCTTTCCATAGTATGATTAACAGAGCTTTATCTATACCAATGAGTGAACAGAATTTAGCTAAAGAAAAGTTAACTATTAAAAGTATAGCGGCGAGTAGTGGCTATGGGGGAGATCTCATTGATACAATATGGAATAGGGTTCTTAGAAAAAAGAGTAGGGAAGGAGTTTCAAACCTAGTTAGGGAAGCTACGACTGGGGAAAAAATTTGGATCAGTATACCGTATTACGGAAAAATTTCGGATAAAATTGGTAAAATATTAACTTCTAAAGGGTTCAAAGTAGGATATAAAACTAAACATAATCTCAAATCTTCATTAAGTTCAGTTAAAGATAAAATTAATGTTCAAGATAAAAGTGGTGTTTATAAATTAAAGTGTTCTTGTGGGCTTGACTATTGTGGTCAAACTGGTAGGAAGTTTAGAGAAAGAATAAAGGAACATGAAAAAGATTTCAGGGATAATAAGGGTGATTCGGCCTTTGCACGTCACTTGAATGAATCCAGTCATAGCTTCAATTTTGATCTTGCAGACAGACAGTTCATTGAATATCTTCATTTTTGCCCAAAAGGGAGCATGTTGGATGTACTTGAAAAATTCGAAATTATTAAGAGTGATAGGTTGGGTAAATCTTTGAATGATGTAGTTCCTTTAAGTTTTTCTCCATTATTGCATTCATTTCTGTAACAGCTTGGTTCCACCCCTCTTCTCCCCCACTCTTCACCTCCCTATCACCTCATGTTCCTTTCACTTTTTGGCATTCTCTTCCTGGGCCAATCAGAATCGACCCCCTTCCTTTGTTCCCTTCACCATTCTTCTTCACAACCAATCAGATTCGACCACCCTCCCTCTGTTCCCTTCACCATTCTTTTTCACAACCAATCCCAATCGACCACATTTCACTTTGTGACTATATATAAGGTCTCCTCCCCAACATGCCTTCAGTTATTGTGTGTTACTGACGATGGTTTGATCACCGAAACCGGTATAACAGTGTTTTTTGCGTTTTTTGTGTATTAGTGGAAATAGACTATTTTTCAATAACTCCGTTTTTCTTTGATAAGAAGGTAACAATGGTCACCAAGAGAGCGCAGCACCTTGCGGGAGCGCGGTATTTGAATATTAGTACAACCTTATAACAGGTCCTTCTAACAGCTGTCAGTTATTAACAAATCTCTACCTACCGAAATATAATTTAACAATCAACCTACCTGATGGGACAGGTTGATTGTGATTATATTAGGTAGGGACGAGATTTGTTAATCACGTCCCACCTGGTTTTTTTTCCTGCGGGGCGGGAGGGCGTCGTCACACCTTGGGGGCAGAAAACCGTTCCCAGCCCTAGCCATCCACCAGGGATTCCCTTCAAACTGAATGGCGGCCACGGGCGAAGCAGCCCAGGGGCCGGCGAGGGCCAGGCTGCCAACATAATAGACGAAAACTTCGTTTTTTTCACCTTCAAACTAGGTTGCTCTTAAGCGCAGAAAAGAGCTGCTGCCAGTTGTTAACAAATCTCGTCCCTACCTAATATAATCATAATCAACCTGTCCCACCAGGTAGGTTGATTGTTAAATTATTGATGGGCAAGTTATTACACAACGGTTCATTATACTTGACCAGAGGGGAGGTACTGACCACAGAAAACAGTGATCTACGCAGAAGGGGCATGTATTTCACTCCACAGCAACAATTTTCCTTCAGAACTTCATTATTTGCGTTTCTTTTTGCCATTTTAGTTACTGTTTGTCATCGACAGAATTATTTTAGTGACATTTAACTCGTGATTTAGGTAGGTACGAGTACGGAGTTAGTTACTAACCTACGGAGGATCTGCGATCTACATAATATGTATAGAGTAGTACATGTATTATATAAAGGGTTAACCATACGGAGGGCTGTGGTCTGTAACAGAAGGGTATTCTGTACAAAATAATAAACCGTTGTGCAAGGATTTGCAACGTTTTCATTTTATAGCCATTTCATATCTATGATTAGCTAGGAACAACATCGAAGTAGAATCCTACTGCCATGGCTCGGAAAGGCTACTGTTTAGTTATTTTTGTGTGATATTTCTGAGACTGAATTGAGGTCTACCTGCCGTTTTACCCTGGTTAGAATTTTTTTTCAAACACTTGTTCCAAAGATAAGTAGCTAGGTACTATAAGAAATTTATCAAACTTAAGGAGTATAAAAGGCAATTTTACAAACTTAGCCGAGACGACTGCGTTCGGTGGTCGCCATTTTTCAATCTGCCTTCCCACCGAACCAGTTTCTACGCTCAACCAAGCTTGCTGACGGCAAATGGTGTCATGACAACGTCTGCCCATATCCTTCCCCTGAGCAATATCTTACACGGCCAATTCTGACAGCAGCTTCGTTCTCGAAGCTGTAGACTTAACAATAATTTAGAACATACCTGGCAGACGTCAACGGAATGGCTTCAATCCACGCATCAATATCGTACGCATTGATGGAATAGCTTCAATCCACGCAGCAATATCTTACACGGCAAAGGTCAGCCAAGGTAAAATAATCAATAGTAATGTTCGGCCAAAATCGAATAATAAATGGCAAAATTCAGCCACAAAAATCAAGGGCAAAGTTCAGCCACAAAAATCAATGGCAAAGGTCAGCCACAAAAATCAACGGCAAAGTTCAGCCACAAAAATCAACGGCAAAGTTCAGCCACAAAAATCAACGGCAAAGTTCAGCCACAAAAGCAACGGCAAAGTTCAGCCACAAAAACCGACGGCAAAGTTCAGCCACAAAGATCAACGGCAAAGGTCAGCCACAAAAATCAACGGCAAAGTTCAGCCACAAAAATCATAAGAATCAACACAGGAGAAAATTATATGAGAGTCCAATAAAACGTTGTAAAACTTTATTATCATCTGAACAAATTGCAATAAACTTAAAAACCTTATGCTCTTTAGAACCAATTGCAGGAAACGTTGCAAAAACTTTATATTCCGAGAAAAAAAATTGCAATAAAACGTTGAAAAACTGCATTCTATTTTGAACAAAGTGCAGTAAAATGTTGTAAAACTCTATTCTATCTTGAACTAAGTGCAGTAAAACGTAGTAAAAACTTAATCCTATTTTGAACAAATTGCAACTGGCAACGACAACCACCAGATAGTTACTTGAGATCAAACTGGTGGTTTGTGAATTATTAGACAAAAACGTCTGAGGAACATAACTTGAAAAATAGTAAGATCGTCTCATTCAAAGCCAAAGAAAAGTGGGCTGGAGCAAGGCGGAATTTCCTGAGAGGCGATGTCTGCGGTGGAATCGTCCAGTTCATTAGAACCAGGGGTGGGGGTTGGGTCACCAGATTGACGCAGGATATCAGTGTTGGTGTCATCAAGCTCCAAGTCGCTTCCTTCTTCTTCGTCTTCCTGCATGAAATCCAAAAGGTCCTTGGTATCACACATCAACGACCAATCAGCAGGCCATCTGCGGAGCTGCTCTTTAGCAGCTTTTATGTGAATCTGTGCCGACCTTCTTCAGTTCGTATCTCCCACGAGGTAAACATAAGGTGATTTCGTATGGCCCAAGGAATCTGTAGCGCAGTTTGCTGTTGTGCAAGGTCTTGTCTTTGTGCATTAAGACAAAATCCCCAACTGAGAATTGCAATGTGTCCCGCCGCATGTTGTTGGCATTGGAGGAGTTAGGACCGGAATTCATTGTCTGACTTATGCGCTCACGATCAAGCCTTCGGTTTCGTAGGATGGATATATCGGAGTCTAGATTTCGAAGTAACGATTGTAGGAGTGGGGTTGATGCATTCACGCCGATCAACAACTGCAAAGGCGTTGTCCCGGTAGATTTTTGAACAGTACTATTCAGTACTAACTGAATTTTCCAAAGATTTCTCGACCATTCTGACGAGACTGTTGTCTCAACCCTAATCAGGTTCATGATCGTTCTCATGTACCTCTCAACTTGTCCGTTGCTCCTATGCACATCAGGTGTGACGCAGTGATGTTCGATTTGTAATGACAAACATCTTCGGGAAAGTGGTGTTCTTGAAATTTGAACCTGCATCTGTCACAAATAGTTTAGGAGTGCCAAACAAGCCAATCACCTGGAGAAACTGTTGTCTAGTTTCATCGGCAGAGGTAGAACGGAGAGGTAGTAGGAAGCAGTATTTTGTGAATGAGTCTACAATAATCAGTAGGTGCTTGAAACCTTCGCTGGTGATAGGGAGAGGACCCAGGCAGTCTCCATGCAGTGTATGGAATGGAACACTCCGTTTCTCAATTGGAAATATGAACCCCTGTCGAGGACCAGTCCTAGTTTTGTGAATAGCACAAACCAGGCAGTGCTTAACATATTTCAAAATACAAGACCTCATTTTAGGGAACCAAAAGTGTGCTGCAATCGATGAAAAGGTCTTTTCTGGTCCTACATGGCATTGCTCGTCATGGAAAATGCGCAATAAGCCAAGCCGACTCTGACATGGGACAAACCAGCGCAAAGAAGAAGATCCGTCACCTCCCTGGAGTTTGTAGTAAAGTAGACCATCCTTTTCCGCATATTGGTTGGGGTCTAACACCCTCGCGCAGGGCAGTCAGCATCCTTTGGACCTCTATATTACCTTTTTGTTCAATGTACAACCACGTGTCATGCCTCACACGCAGTACACTAGCGCTTGCAGGAGGGTTCCTACTAAGATAGTCCACATGTGACAGCTCGCTGCCTTTCCGATATACTATCTCAAAATTGAAATCCTGCATGTACATCCACCATCTATTTACTCGAGGGACAATATCTCTTTTGGTAGCAGTGGCCTTAACAGCATTACAATCGGTAACAAGCCGGAAATGGATCCCTAAAAGGTACACACGGAAGTGCCTAAGAGCATTCACAATGGCAAGGGTCTCCAACTCGTATGAATGATAGTGTTCTTCTTCTTTGGTAGTGCGACGGCTGAAATAAGCAACAACCCTGGGTTTCCTCTGGTCGTGCATTTGTAATAAAATAGCACCATAGCCAAGGCTGCTGGCATCAGTGTGGAGTTCTGTTGGGAGATTATGGTCAAAGACAGCAAGTAGGGGACGACTGGTGAGGCAAGTAATAACATAATCTCTAGCAATATCATGCTTCTGAGTCCACAAAAATGGGTGGTCCTTTCTAGTCAAATCGGTGATACATGCTGTTTTAACGGCAAACTCTGGGATAAATTTACGGAAATAGTTAGCAAGACCCATAAACTGGCGAACCTGTTTGACACTGGAGGGTACAGGAGACTTCTGCAGAGCTTCAATTTTTAGGAAACCTGGTCTAATCCCTTGAACTGATATCTCCCTGCCTAAATAATCCACAGATGGTTGTAAAAACCTGCACTTTTTAATGTTGAGTGAAAATCCTGCAGAATTGAGAGCCTCCAAAACTTGTCTTAGGTTATTGAGTCCTTCTTCTGCAGTCTTGGAAGGGAGCAGGAGGTCATCCAGATAAACAATAACTATGCTATGGCGGAGTGGACCAAGGGCCTTGTTGACTGCCTGCTGGAATGTTGCTGGAGCGTTTGCTAGGCCAAAAGGGACTCTTAAGTATTCAAAATGGCCGTCGGGAGATACAAATGCAGTCTTTGGAATAGATCCTTCAGCCATGGGGATCTGGAAAAAGCCGGATGCCATATCGAGTGAAGTGAAGTAACTATTATTGTTTCCCAATCTATCAAGCTGGTCTTCTATCAGAGGGAGGGGATAGCGGTCTTTTATTGTGAAACGGTTCAATTCTCGGAAATCAACACACATCCTGTGCGAGCCATCTTTTTTCCGAACAAGAGTGATGGGACTCGCAAAGGGGGAGTCGCTTTCTCTAATGATGCCATTTGCAAGAAGGTCTGAGATAATGTCTCTTACAGCAGCTCGTTCGTCATGTGATAGACGATAGGGGTGTCTATTAATAACAACCTCTCTTTCCAAATTAATTGTTAGGCTGGCATTATTAACACACCTGACGTGTGTTCCAGAAGTTATCATATCAGGGAAGCAACCAAGCAATGCTGAAATGGCCTGGTGATGCTCCCCCGGCACATTTAAGTCCTCTGATAGTGCCGCCGTGGTGACTCAGTTCACTGCAGTCAGGGACCTGCGAATAACTTGGCTCCCAGTATGGTCAGTGATTGTCATTATACCAGTATCCCTGTACATGTCACGTCCTAGAAGGACATCATAATCTAATATGGAGTCTGGTACAAAAAAGAGTCGTAAATCAAAGGTGACACCCATAACAAGGACTTTAACTTTACAAGACCACTCTGCGATTAGTTGACCAGGGACTATACCACGGATTACTGAATGACACCTGTCAACTTTGTGTTCAAATACTGGTAGGAATCGAGCAGATATGAGAGATATATCAGCTCCCGAGTCAATCAGACAAGAAAAAGGGTGTCCATCAATCGCAATTGGAACTGAACTTTCAGATGGTCCAGTAGCAACTAATCTTATTTGTCTCCTCTTATCTATAGTAGCTTTAAGAAAGCAAGACTCAATACTGTGGCCAAGTTTGAGACAAAATTCACATGGATTGTTATTCCCTGGCTTAGGTGAAGCAAAACTGACAGGCTTTGGGGTTCCCTGCGAGGTGGTATAGCCTTGAGATGCATTGGAATGCGCGTTGGGCACATGAGGGGTAGGTGTTCCATTTCCATTTTTCCTCAGAAGAGGGCAAAAACGCCTTATGTGGCCTACTTCATTACAGTGGTGGCATAGTCTAGCAGGACGCTCATCAGAATCAAGTCTTGGGCGTTTGAGAGATCCTGGCGTTCTAAGAAGCCTGGAAGTCGAGGGAATCGAAGCTTCTGATGTACTACCAGTTGCGTAACTAGGTCGAAAAGGGCGATTTGGAGGAGGAAATCCCGATAGGAACGTCAACAAATCAGATATAGTTTGACAATTGCGTAGGGTGCAAGCGGAACGAACATCCTGTTCAGAAATTCCGTGCACAATGAGTTCGATCATATCAACATCTGTCCAATTTGCACGTAAGCTCCTAAGGTAGGATAATTTTTCGTGCACATACGTCTCATAGGTATTAGTGCTAAGAGAGGTGAAAGATGCCGCCTCCTCTAGTAACTTCCCAAGGTTACGCCTCGGAGGGAAGGCCTCCTTAAAATCACGTGAAAAGTGAACCCAATCCCTGAACTCAGGGGACCAGTTTTCAAACCAAATACGCGAGCTATGGAGAAGAAACTTCCCAATGGAAGCAAGGATGAAGTTATCAGTCCACTGAAATTCGGAACGAAGTTGGTCGACCTGGGCCAACCATTTTGTGGCGTCAGTTCTCTCAGGATTGAAAATAGGTAATTCAATTGGTTGTTGGGAAAATGAACGATTTGTAAGAGCTTTAATCAACTCACCGACAAGAGCATTTCCTTCAGCACCTCCTTGAGTATTTTCTTGGTCATCCATAGTTATGTAAGCCTATGGCGACGAATACTTACAGAGATTCCCAACAAACTTTGCGAAATAAAACAGCTCTTCCAAAACCCAACTTCCTGAAACAGAATAACTCGCACGCCTTCAAAACTGCAAAGTTAAAATAACGGAAGTGGTCACAACGTTACAGGGCAGCAACTAAGGTTCACTCGCGAAAAACCGCCAAGGATTGGTCACAAAACAGTAAAATTTTGTGTTCAATTACGCGATCGTCCGAAACCTGCCTTTTCAGACAAATTAATTCGCACAAACCAAATTTGGTCGGAAACAAAAATGTGATCTGTCACATCGCCGGGTTGGAACAAGTAGTCAATCACATCGCGGTGGATTCGGTCACAACACGGTAAAATTTCGCGTTCAACTGCTTCTGTGGATCTGCGGGTCAGTTATCCCACTTCTAATATAAGAAATTTATCAAACTTAAGGAGTATAAAAGGCAATTTTACAAACTTAGCCGAGACGACTGCGTTCGATGGTCGCCATTTTTCAATCTGCCTTCCCACCGAACCAGTTTCTACGCTCAACAAGCTTGCTGACGGCAAATGGTGTCATGACAACGTCTGCCCATATCCTTCCCCTGAGCAATATCTTACAGTACCTACCTTGTTACTTGAAACTGTAATTTGAAAAACTTAACGTTACCTTTATGCAAAACGTAGGTACCTACTGAATTGTGGTTCACAAAGGGATATGGAAACGGATTTTTTCTTCTAGTTGTTGCCTTGAACATCATACCTAGGTACCTGGTGTTCTGTAAATATCTGTGATATTTTCGAAAGAATGATGGAGCTCTTACTCAACTCCATTTGAACTATTAATAAAACGCTTGTTCCACTGATCAATTCAGTTGAAACGTAGTTAAGTATATAAAATTCCACTATGTCAACAACAATTTGAGTTCGAAAAAGTTGACTTACCTTAATAAAATCTTATTTTTATTATCGCAATAAATTCAGATTGATGATTTCATGTACCAATTCATAAACGACAATAAATTCATCACAATAAATTCTGTTTGATGATTTCATGTACCAATTCATAAACTACCTATGTAACTTATATAAACAAGAAGTGCGTGGATCAGTGATAATGTAAAGACTGCTGACTCCAGTTCAGCGAACGTATTATAAGGGAGCCTGTGAGCTCAGATAGTCAGTCTTAGTCCAACTCTTGAAGTCGACACCTGTGTTCAGTTGTAAATTAATAGTGTTTTTTTTTTTAAACCAACTTCTCCAACTCTCAAACATAATTGGCGCAGTCGAGTGAGGACTTTTGGAAGTGAAGAAACCCGAGGGAATATCGTCGTTTCATCACTGCAAGAGCCCACAAGAACCTACAGAGTTCATCGTGAAAACAACCCGAACCATCGACCTTCAAGACTGGCTAAACTCCTTACAGACTCCGATGTCAATGACACCTCTGTAAGTACACCACCGATCATCCAACTAAACGAAAAGATCGGTATCACCGACAAATTTGTGTCGATTAGTTCGGAAGAGGACCACTCGGAAATTAGTCACTCCGTGTTTCCTTGCGACGCAAGTACACCGTCCAAGAAACCCTGACGAATTTAAACCCGAGGCAATCTTCCAACCCGTGGAAGACACGTGTAAATTAAAAACTCTAATTCAACCGCTCGAGAGAACATCGACGGCAGCGAAGAGACCCTACCTATCTTGTTTACTTGTTAATTCTTAATTTCTTATTATTATTCTTCTGCTCACGTTCTACACTCGTCACATATTCAAAATTCCTCCCAATGAACTAAAGTTTTATCAGACATTCATTTTGGTCCTTTATAGGAAATTAATCACTCGTAAATTGTAAGAAAAAAAATTTTTTTTTTGTTAACTCATTAAAAATTCCGAAAACACATAAAGAGTCACTCAAATCTCACAGATATAAACCCCCTGCTTTGTTGAGACCCATTTTCGAACTCGTAGAACCAACAATGGCCCAAGGCAATATTACAAACAACCCCACAGACGATTCTAACATGGTGGATATCAATCAGATTTTCAATGCACAACAGGCGCAAATCCAACAATTGTCGGATTTAGTCCGAAGCATGGTCGTCCGAGAAGTAATTCCGGAAACCAACCAAGCTAGCACCCCGGTTCTTAGGAGTGATCATCTAAGTTTGGTCCCCCAATTCTCAGGCCAACCAGAGGCACTGCATGAATTTCTGGCAGTCACGCAAAAATTGTATGACCGCTTTCACAATCACGCCGATTATAATGACTTTCAAAATTACGTACTGTTCACTGGGATCAAAAGCAAAATTCTACCCCCTGCCTCAACGCAAATTCTCACTTCGAACCCGTCAACCTACCCCGAGCTACGAAAAGCGTTAACAGCTGCATAATTATTCCGATAAGCGGGACGACTGCAGTCTCGTAATCGAATTAGCGGGGATTCGGCACTCCGACAGGGAATCTCCCTTTGAACAGTAGCGGTGCGTGGGCTCTGAAAATGGTGGGCCACCAAACCGGAACACAAATTAACAGCTTTTTCTACAAAGTACCTGTAAATGTTTTCCAACAGTGAAGTCTTCTTATGAGAAATGGGTGGATTTTAATCAACCGCAGCTCTTAGCAAGTCAGAATGTAAGCACTGCGTTCACAATAGTTCTGACCAGTACCCGGGATTACCAGAAGCTAAAAGTTCTATAGCTTCATAGTGTTCATACTGACTAAATACTCAGCAAAGGCCTATCTCTTCCTAAACTTTTAATCATCACTCTATCTATCCACGTAGGAAAACGTCGAAAATTTCGACTGTAAGTTAGCCACAAAAATACAGAAGCAAATAAACTAAACAACAACTAAAAACAACGAACTGGACTAAAATACAACGAAGTAATGACTCGCCGGCCAGTACCTACTTGGATGGAGAATCAGACTAGAAGCTAGATACTTATCTGTGTATGTTGACGTCGACCAATCCACAAGACCACAGACAGGACACAACGCAATTATTATCGCAAATCCAAATCTGTCCTGGGAACTCGAATGGGAACATACAAAATTCGAAACGTAAGCAGAAAATTGAAAACTCAACATAGGAACAGAATGGCGAAAGTGATAAGAATTTTTAGGGGAGGACAGATCGAAGGACAAGCATCTTGTATTGAGATGACAAGATGAATTGAAACAATCCAATCGATTGTGAACACAAACGATTTTTGGATGGAAATGTGGGCCCCGGGCCCAAAAGGTGCGTGGCTAATCAAATTTTTACTCGACTGAGCTTGCGTGGACGGGCCACTTTTCTCAGTTACCATGGCGACACCAGGTCCCAGGACCTGTCAGTTTCAGAAGCGTAGGTTTCGATTTCGATTGCCAGACATCGATTAGTGTAGACTATATTCCGATAGAATGCTCCAGGTGAGCCAACATGACGGAAACACATATTGAATATCCATAGCCAGAGAACTCTGTCAAGTCGCTGTTGAACTTCGTGAAAAATGCTAGGTACAGTATACGGAGGGAAATTCGAATGCCAACTGAACTAATGGTTGGCATTTTTTTTGGAGTTTTTTGTGTTTCTGGGTGCCGGGGCAGTGGCCCAAGTGGCCTTATGGACGCAACGCCCCTGCCTTTGAATTCTACGAACGAATTCAGAAGGTGCTGAACTTGTTGGTTGCGTACTCACAAAATCATGAGGTGGACGATGCGGATGTCCTAATCCGATATTATCGCCGACTAGCCCTGCGATGTTTCTTAATTCATTTAAGAGAACCACTAGGCAGTTGCTTACGCACACGTCAACCGCATGACTTGGAAACGGCTCTAGGATGGTTGACCAATGACTACCAAATTATGGCCAACAATATGAAAACCAAAACCCCATATACAAATGTGACAAACCCTCAAAATTGGCAACAACCCAAATCAAACAATTCGTTCAATAGTAAAAATCCGAATTTTAAACAGGGTGGATTTCAATTTAAACCCACAACAAATTCTAAACCAAGTAATCCCCCTCAATTCAAACAAAACAGTTATCAAAAACCCACCAACAATCCACCACAAAATCAAAATCTTACCAAAAAAATCAAATGGTGAAAACACAACCACCACCTCAAAATTCCAATTTTAAACCCCAGTTCCAAAGAAGCCAATATGGTACACTGATGTCATGGCGCACTACTAATACAAATTTCAATAACTGAAGAAGGACCGGAGCCTGAATCCGAAGACCAATACCCAGACACGCCGCAATTCGAGGAATCGGAATACTATAATGAGGATTCACAGTATCAGGAGAATTTTTTAGAAGATACGGGCCTCCAAGAACTCCCGAATACGAATTGATGAACAGACAGAAAAACAATCAGCGAACTCCCTTTTATTCTTGACCCCCGCTACAACCTCAAAATTTTAATCGACACTGGTAGTACAAAATCATATATCACGTCATCCACCGCCGAAAAATTCTGCCCAGAAAAAATAAGTCCCGAAGATTTCATTGTCCGAACCGCTCACGGCTCCTCACAAGGAGAATACGCGGTTTGCGTTCCTTTAGGAGAATTATTTAAAATCCTAAACCTGTCCTTCAAGTTTAACGTCTTCCAATTCCATTCAAAATTCGATTTATTACTAGGATTAGACAATCTGAAAAAGGTAATAAGCCTTACTAAACTTCGAAACAGATCTTCTCGAAACCCCGAAAGTCAAAATTCTCCTTAAATATCTAACGTCCAGTCAAGCTAACATTAACACAATTGAAGGACGAAGCATTCAACAAATTAGGATCAGAATTGCCAACCTTGAAAACGGAAAAGCAATCCTACCCTATACAAAGGTTGGGGGGTGCGAAATTCCAGAAAGTTTGGTTAATGTTCAAAACTACGAAACCCACTTAAGGATCCTCAATCCAAGCTCAAAAATGGCCAAAATTGTTCAAACAACTCCAGTTCTAGTTGATGAAATAGGTGACCTCCCTTTAACTGAAAACTACGCCAACCTTAACAACTACTTCGACGAAAATTTCGATTTCACCTTTGACGTTTCCTAAATTAGAACAGACCATATGACTGAAGAAGAGAAACAAGAGATGACAAAACTCGCAACAGAGTTCGCGGACATTGCTCATCTAGGTGATGAACCCCTCACATTTACTAGCAACGTTAAACACCACATACGCACGACTAGTAAGTCCCTGTCTATGCGCGAAATTATTGGTTTCCAGAAGTTTACAGAGACGAAGTTGACCGGCAAGTCGAAGAAATGCTGGAGCAAGGGATTGTAACCCACAGCGAATCCCCTTGGAACACACCCATCTGGGTCGTACCAAAAAAATATGGATGCTAGTGGACAACCTAAATTCCGTCTCATCGATTACAGAAAATTAAATGAAATCACCATCCAAGATAGGTACCCACTCCCGTTTATTGAGGAATTGTTAGACAACGATTACAGCATAATTGTTCTAAAGAGCGGATACCATCAGGTAGAAATGGACCCTGATCGTATCAGGGCACACCTTCACCTAAATATATCATCTAGAATTTAAACGCATGCCATTTGGACTGAAGAACGCGCCAAGCACATTCCAACGCCTGATGGACAATGTCCTCCGTGGAATCACAAACGAGTTCTGCTGTGTGTACATGGATGACATCTTCGTTTACAGCACATCCCTTAAGGAACACAAACAACAATTGAGAGAAGTTTTCAAGAGACCAAGGAAAGCCAATCTCAAAATACATTTAGATAATCCTCAAAAAGGAGATAGCTTACCTAGGACATATCATTACCCCTAAGGGCGTCAAACCAAATCCAGATAAAATAAAAGCCATACAGCAATATCCCATAACCAAATCAACCACTGAAATAAAATCATTCCTTGGACTCCTTGGATATTATAGGAAATTCATAAAAGATCTTGTAAAATTAACAAAACCCCTCACGCAATCGTGGTATGAAAATTAACACTCAAGCGCATTGCACTCTTACTTGCAATGTTTCGAAACTTGCAAAAACATACTGTCCAACGAACCACTTCTCCAATACCCTGACTTCTCAAAGACATTCAAACTCACTGCAGATGCAAGCAACATAGCAATTGGCGCTGTATTCAGTCAGGAATCAAACGGAGCTGATTTACCGATAGCATATTAGAGTAGAAAACTTTGTGAATCAGAAAAGAAACTCTCAACAATTGAACGTGAACTCCTAGCAATAGTTCAAGCAATTAAAGCCCCATTTACACGAGCGGACCGGGCCGGATACTCCGATGCTCCTAGCTAGGAGCCTCCTGACTCGCTCCGTGGGGGCGGGGCTTCCTTCCCTTCGGGCAGCCGTTTACACGACCGGACCAAAGACAAGAACGTAATAAACAGTTGTATAACAATTTCCACCGTTTTGGTTTATTATCTTCAGCAATAAATTTTTATAACACCCCCTCAAAATTTTTTGTTCTGCGTTTCAAGGTGCCTAGATTCAGAAAATGCAATGCCTGTCCGCCGTATCATGCATACCGGCTTCAATTTCTGTCTAAAAAGTCGTTCTTTCGCACACATGCTCCATTTGGGCCCTAGTTGTGTCCCAAAACTTTGCAGCCCTATCGGAATATACCCATGAGGTGTTATGTGTGAAAATGTGTATAAAAATAGGTACTTTTTGTGTTTTAGTAACATGAGCTTTTGAGGTATCGTTTTCCATGTTTTTGGAACGAGAAGACCGAATATGAAGTCGATTTTTACCAAAGAGGCGAAAATTGAGTTTTTACCAAAGGTTCATTTCCGAAAATTGATTTTTAATGAGTCAACAACCTGGGAAATTGTCTGAAATCACCATCAATTTGTATAATAACATTAGAAAAAGTGTCAACAGGTGAATCAAGACAACTAAATGGCACTACCAATGATCAAAGATCATTTGAAAAAAAAAAGGAGCGTACCTACCTAATTCGTGTTTTGGGGGCCAAAATTGGTGGAAACCATCATAAATGGCTTTTCAATAATTATTTCACATGAAAGAAACAATAAATGAACTGTAGGTAAGTCCAATAGAATAATAAACCCATAAGACAAGGACTTCGCAGCGTTTTTTAAACTATATGCATGTTTATAGGGATGTAGGTACCTAGTCTGGAGAAGATCCTGAGCGGATATGCGTTTACATCACAGGGTGACAGAGCAAACGGGTGGGGAGAGTAGGATCGTCCGGTGGGGGGACCCTAGATCCGAAGGAATTTCCATGGGGCCTCCCTAGCAAGTGGGAACGCCCATAACCGGTCCGGAGGAGCGTTTACACGGCAGGGCAGAAGTACGCACTTACTGTACTCCTCGGATTTATCCGGCCCGGTCCGCTCGTTTAAACGGGCCTTAAACATTTTAGACCCTATATTTTTGGCCGAAAATTTCAGATTTTATCAGACCATAAGCCTCTACAATGGCTTTTCTCAATAAAAGAACCAAGTTCTAAATTATTCCGGTAGAAAACAGAACTCGCTGCTTATGATTTCGACATAGTGTACAAAAAGGGACAACTCAATACCAATGCCGATGCATTATCCCGCGTCGAAATTCTCAACAACCTAGAAACGGACAACCCACAGTGAACCCACTAGCGAACAAATAGACGAAGCTCTTGAAGAATAATTAAGTATATGTCGACCGGAGAAAGTTTACGCTCCGAGGGCGCATTCTGCTGGAGAAGATTGAACTACTTATCTATTATCAGCTCGCGTACAATAATTTTTCGTACTATGATTTCCCTCCTACAGTACCTAGCGAAAAATACAGGCATTATAGAGCCTTTTACTACGACTTGTAAGACTTTCGTGCATTCCTACCTATTTATAATTTACTAGATGATTACTAGGGTACTTACGTATAATCATTTGTAACTACTCAAAATTTTCAAATGTTTGTGGTATTTCTTCATTACTTCCATATAAGAAGTGTATTATGTACCTACTTACGCCAGACGGCCACAAATATCATTCATGATAAATAATAATAATACCAGGAAAGTGTAGAAAATGAAGACAGGAAATAGGTACAAACGATCAAAAAACAATTTATTAGTACAGATATTACAACACTTACGTCAATAGTAGGTATAAAAATAAAAAACGTTTTCATTCCCCGTCAGAAAAATCACATCAAGGTAAACAATATTCCTTTCTTCCCTGTGGAACTGTTGGATGGTATGAAGATATCTTGCACGCCAAGCAGCAACGTCCGTCCGTTCAATCAGTAATTTACGGTTTGATTGACAAGTATTCCACTTAAAACCGCAAGCCTTGATTCGTTGGCGAAGATATACCCTCCCACAATCTACAACTTCATCTCCCTTCAGAGCTTCTAATAACTGTCCAATTGTAGGTACCTCCTTGCGAACTACGTACAACCCGCGAATTTTACTACGGAGAATTGCGTTGTCAAACTCGTCACACTGTATCTTTTTTGGGTGAGGTTTCGTTTTTTTCGGAGTGATGAATGTGGGGTGCCCACTCGTTTCGATCGATCGTCTCCCTTCACGAATAATAGTACTGACAGTTTTGGCTGAAACTCCTGTCACTTCACTCGTCAAACCACAGACGTTTATCCGGGAATTCTGTTCCGCCTTCTTTCGGGTAAAATACTGGGCTACGTTAAAGACGATTTCACGTGCCTGTCAGCGAAGCACTTTCCCCTTTCCATGGCACTTGGACGAAGATTGACCAGTAGACGTAGATGGCGAGTTGTTCATAACGAACAGTTGAAATAGAAATGGATGGGAAATTAATCGGAGAAAAGAAAGACTCAAATGAACTGAAAGACGGAAATGAACGATGAACAGGCACACGGACACGGGCAAGGCAAACAAAATGGTGGACGGCCGAACTCGCTGAACTATTGGGCTACAGTGCAGCCACCACATTGACAAGAAATTTCCTACGAAATCTCTTTATCAAGGTTAGTTCAGGATTACACCGCATAGAGGGCGCCAGGAAGAACGTAAACTTTCTCTGGTCGACCTATAGTCACTAACCTTTCACCGGAAACGAAAGGGATTGTAGATCAGCTAAATGATGACATCTCAGTAATAGTAAACATTGATTCGGAAGACGAACATCAATCTGAAGGTGCTGTCCACTCGGACATGCAATAGTGGCCATCCCCATCAGGGAAGAACAACCCATAAACATCTGTGCTGTGTCGTGATAATACAGATAATCAATAGCTGATACGTATAGCACGGTAGAATATATTGAAGTGAACAATTTTGAAGGAAACAACATTACGTTGTAACGTGACAACGTCTGGGAAATAATAATGTTGTGGTTGGACTATAATATTCTCCCCCACTTGGTGCCTGTCCTCAGTATAGGATGTATTCGTTCAGATAGGCTGGTGGCCTCCTGACTCTTGTTGAACGCCGGAGTGAGTGATGAGTTGGCTCTTGAGCCAACTTGTTTTTGTTGTGGTATTTCCTCTCGGTCTTGACGAGTCTCCCCCACTTGAGGAACTGATTCTTGTAATTCCTGGATTCGTGAGTGATATAGTGGATCGAATTGAATATGTTGTTCTTGCGAGTTTGCTTCCCCTATGTGTGCGTGGATGTTGCTAAACCTGACTTCTTTGTTATTAACTTCCGATTTCCTCAATTGGTTGATATGTCGTTTCAGAGATCTGCCTTCGTCTAAATTGATTATGTAATGTAATTTCCCTAATTTTCGTTGTACTGTTCCAAATTTCCATGTTGGTTGATTGTTAATATAAAATTTTGCTTGTACCCTATCCCCTTCTTCAAGACTTCTTGTTCTCGGTTTGCTTCTTTGTGTAGATTTTGCTTCATGGAAAGGTCGCATGGCATCAAGTTTTATCCTGATTTGTCGATTCAGGTACATTTCCGCTGGGGATAGACCGTTGGCTAATGGTGTTGCTCGATAACGCAAAAGTATTTTCTGTATCTTTTGGCTCATTGGAATTCTCTCTTTTACCATGGCTTTTAGACGATCCTTGAGCGTCTGAACGTTGCGTTCCGCTAATCCATTGGTTGCTGGATGGCCTGGTGCTATATACTTCTGCTTTATTCCGTTCATTTTACAATATGTTTGAAATTCATCGCTGGTAAATATGGAAGCATTATCTGATACCATCACTGTCGGATAACCATGGCTGGAAAAAATGTCATTCAACAAATGTATGGTGACAGTTGAGTTAGGTGCTCCTCGATGAATCTTGACTTCAGCCCAGCGTGATTTGGCATCTATCAAGACCAGGTAATAAAAGCCTTCGTACGGCCCTGCGTAGTCAATATGGATACGGTCCCAATTGTTTTCAGGAGGATCCCAGTGGTGTACTGGAGCTGTTGGAGGATTGTGTTTTACTCTCGAACAGTCTTCACAAGACTTCACCAGCGTCTCAATGTCTCTGTTGATGGTTTTCCACGTACAATACCGTCTTGCTAGTTGCTTCATTTTTGTCACACCTAGATTAGTTGCATGGAGTTCTCTTAGTACTTCATCCTGCAGACTTTTTGGAATTACGATTCTTCCATCTTTGAAGAGGATTCCGTCATCAAGTTGTAATCATTTTCTATCGATGTTGTTTGTAGCTGCTTCTTAACTTCCGATAATTCGTCATCCTTGTCTGTTTCCTCTTGTATTTTTTTTGGAGTTAGAATTTCGTTGGATATCTGGAAAATTGTGGATGAACATATAACATGGACTTCATGGTTGATTACCATGTCAGTTGAGTGTCCTTCCTGTTTTATTGAGGCTCTTGACAAACAGTCAACGTTTTTATTGTCTTCACCTTTCCTGAATAGAACATCGTAATCAAATCCAGCAAGGAAAGAGGCATAACGTAAGAGTCTTGCTGATGTCATTTTAGGTAATCTAGCTTTTGGATGAAAAATTCTTGTTAATGCTTGATTGTCTGTTACTAGCGTGAATTTTCTTCCGTACAAGTAGTAGTAAAAATGATCTACACCATACACAATTGCCAAGGCTTCCCGATCTATTTGCGAATAGTTCCTTTCAGCATCTGACAGTGCACGTGAAGCAAATGCTATTGGCTTCTCTATGTTATTTATTTTGTGAGACAATACTGCTGCAATACCAGTTGGACTCGCATCTGTGGCAAGTGTGACAGGTAGTTCTGGATTGAAAGGAATTATCACCCTATCACTCACGATTTCAGCTTTCAATTTGTTGTATGCGTCATCACAACTTGATGTCCATTCGAATTTTTGATTTTTCTGCATGAGCTTTCGTAACGGATATGTCGTTGTAGACATGTCAGGTATAAACCGAGAGTAATACGTAAGCATCCCTAAGAATCTCTGAAGCTCTTGTCTGTTCTTTGGTCTCGGCATATCCACCACAGCTTTTATACGTTTGGGTGTCTTCATGATCTTGTTGTGACTTACAAGATGTCCCAAATATTCAACTTCTGTTTGGAAAAAAGTACATTTGTTTCTGTTAACGTGTAAATTATACTTGTTCAGTCTCTGCAGACATACATAGAGATTTTGTTGGCATTCTTCCCGTGAATTTCCATGAATTAAAATGTCGTCAAAATAGGCTATGACTTTTGGAAGTCCTTGTAGAACTTGATCCATAATGCAGTTGAATTCTGCTGGTGCTGTCTTAACTCCAAAACTCAGTCTGTTTACTCGGTATGTTCCCCGATGTGTTGACATTGTTTGGATTATACTACTGTCATCGTCCATTTTCAAATGTAAATATGCCTTATATAAATCTAGTTTGCAGAAAAATTTTGAATTTCGAAGTGTATGTAGTACTTCATCAATTTTCTTGATTGGGTAGTTGACTTTTGTTATCAGATCATTTACTCCAACTTTATAATCTACAAAAAGTCTCACTGATCCATCAGCTTTTGGGATTACAACTAGAGGAGATCCCCAGTCACTTGTCTCTGATTTTGTAATTATACCTGCTTCTTCGAGGTTGTTCAGTTCTTTCTCAACTTTGTCTCTAAGTGCATATGGGACGTCACAATGTGGTGTGTAACTCGGTTTCGCTCCTTCTCGCAGTTGCAATTTTATTATGACATCTGGTACACATCCTACCTTTTCTTCAAATACTTTTGGAAATAGGCGGCTGGCATCTTCTACGTTTTTAATGTGCGTGATCTGTTTGATTATTGTAGTGTCTTCCTGCTGGTCAATGTCATTCAAATTTATTTTCAGTCTTCTGACCCATACCCTTCCTAAAATAGGAGTATATCCTTTTGGGATAATATACATCTCTTCATTCGAGGTATTTGTGTTATATTCGATGTTGACATTTACTTTTCCCAAAGGTAAGAAAATATTTTCCGTGTATGATCGGAAAGCAACTTTCGTTGGCAAAATTGGATTTTTAATGTTCAATTTTTCAAAATCATCTTTGGGAATTAATGTGTATCCGGCTCCTGTATCAACTTCAAATTTTTGTAAAACATTTTCAATTTTTACGGATGTATAATATTTTTTTGAGTCTACCGTTGTTTCGCAGGAATTTGTTTGATCATATATATCAACAATCTGATGAATGCCAAGATCATCATAATGATTTACTTGATTCGTCGTGATGTTTGTTTCCTTTGGTTTTGTCAGAGTTTTGATACAAACTTTCTCTATGTGTCCATTTAGTTTGCATGATGAACATTTCAGTTTTGTTTGGTCTATTCTGCAATTTTTGGACAAATGATTATCTCGACCACACCTTAGGCACAGGTTATGTAGTCCCAGTTTCTCTAAATCTGCTCGTGAGCTTGATTTTGACCGATTTCTTTGGAAATTACTGTTGTAATTTGATCGATTTGAAATTCGATGTATTTCTTCTGTTGTACTCATGGATGGAGGTGGTTTTGAAAGTTCTATGCTGTTTATTTTAGAAGCTTCGAGAGCGATAGCTTTTGCTACGATATCTTTGAAGTCTACCAATTCTGACTGTAGGATTTGTTCTTTTATCCAACTATCCTTTATGCCTCGAATAAATTGGGCTCGAAGAAAAATATCGGCAGCTGAAACAGTTTCTGTACAGGTACATTTTATGGTGAATTCACAATTAGCAATATCTCGTCTTAAATCTGTGACAAATTCTGTGATAGTGGAATTTTCTTTTTGATATGTTGATAGAAAATAGTGCTGCGAAACTAGAGTGTTCTGTTTTGGTTCTAAATGCTTTTCTAGTTCGTTCATTAGATCGTCGTATTGAAGTTCTGCTGGAATTCTCGGAGCAACTAAAGCTGCAAGTGTGTTGTAATACGTTGCGCCAATTGAATTTAAAAGCATTTGTGCACTTTTTGTTTTGTCTTCAAAAATCTCTTTCATCCTGAAATAATTTTCGATTCGTTGTCGATAATATTTGAATTTTTCCTTCTTCGGGTCAAAATTTTCGAAAGGTGGAACGTGTGATAAAACTTGTGTGGTTGGATTTACGTTAGTATCTCCAGACCCTGAAGCAGCTGTGTTTTGTGGCGGGTTATTTACAGTTAACGAATCTCGTATGGCTCTGGTCATTATGTCCATTAGTCTAGTGAATTGTATTTCATCCATCATTTTCGTATTTTATAATGTAAATTGATAGATGAATATTGCCGGTACTGTAATTACTCACTTTTACCCGCGTCGCCAATTGCTGTGTCGTGATAATACAGATAATCAATAGCTGATACGTATAGCACGGTAGAATATATTGAAGTGAACAATTTTGAAGGAAACAACATTACGTTGTAACGTGACAACGTCTGGGAAATAATAATGTTGTGGTTGGACTATAATAATCTGTAATAACCAAGTGCTAATCGAGGTAGTCCGAATACCAACTGACGAATCCGTAAAAGTCATCAATATCTTTGAACGCAAAAACCGCATCTTTGTCAAATTCCCCGAATCCAATCTTGATGAAAGCATTGTAAAATTCCTAAAAGAATACATTCAGCCAAAAACAAAATACGGTTTGTATTTCACAGATGACACTTTTTATAGAATTCACTAGGATAATGACTAAAACATTTACCTATTCAGAGATCTGTTGGAGTTTGTTAGGTAGCGCCACCGTGTCCGTGGTCAGAGTAATAGTCAACTATTAGTATAATAAAGTCAGTCGTGTCATGTCCTTCGTATGAGAATGTTTGTCGGCAGTGCGCCCGTGTTTTTCTTTTCTTATTCCACCAATTAAGCTTCCTATTCAAATTAAACTCTAACAGGTTATGGGCCCAGAGCTATTGTGTGGAGTTTGAAAGTGTTAATTTTTTTTAAAGTAAAGTTTTTTTTGTGAGTGTACTCCCGTGAGTGAAGTGCCTCAGGAACCAGCAAGATGGACGCCGCAAATGGAAATCCCTCCAACTATCCCAAGTTGACTGCCACTAATTATTCAAACTGGAAATTCCGAGTAACCTGCCTACTTGATGAAAAGGGTGTTAAAGACGTAATTATGAACGAGATGACGGAAAGCCGAATGAAGGAACTTCGGGGCAAGGAATTGAAGGATTACCTAGCACAAGATGCCAAAGCCACCATTGTTTCTTGTATGACGGATAAACATATCGAATACCTAAAAGACGCAGAAAGTGCTTACGATATGATGGAACGCCTCAAGAAGGTATTTGAAAGGAAAAGCATACTTTCAAAATTGTATATTCAACGGAAACTGTTAGCGCTGAAATGCACCAAAGATTCCAAACCAACTGCAAGATTTTATTGTCATCTTCGATTCTCTGATTCGGGACCTCTAATCAACAGGAGCCATCTTGGATGAGGACGACAAAGTTTGTCATCTACTGTTAACGATGCCAGAAATCTACGAGACTGTCATAACAGTATTGGAAACAACAACAGAAACGCTGACACTTGACTTCGTTAAAAGTAGACTGTTGGATGCAGAACTAAAATTGAAGAACACTAACAGTAGGCCCAAACAGTTAGAGCAAAAAGTTGATGATAGCACTTTTATTGCTGGAAAGAAGTTGATCTGTAACAGTACAAATCATCTGAAAGCAGATTGTCCGAGAAGAAACTCGTATTCGAATCCACAGCCACAACGTCAATTTCGCGAAAGGTATTACGAAAGTGAAAATAGAAATCAATACCAGTCAAGAGCTAATATCGCCCAGGAAGAGGAAGAAGATCCTCGTATCTTTATTGCACTTACCACCAAGGCAGAACAAACTGCTTGTGATGACGGTTTTGTTAACTTTGTTTTGGCCACTGTGAATTTGGTGAATGTATCTTTTTTGGATAAAATCACAGATATTGTAAACTTGGACTCCCCAATTGCTATACGAGTAGCCAACGGTGATACTATCACAGCCAAGCTAAAAGTACATTGTGGGTCAGCTTTAGGAGAGACAGAAGGCACAAAAAGAAAAAGCTGACCCCTCATAATATGTTAACCAATTATTAAGTTTAAAATGAAAGTACTTGGTAATAAGTAAAACTTATTAATTTAAAATGAAAGAAGTAGGTACTCACTAATTTTTTTCTGGTTTTCCAGATGTCGAACCCCCGAAAAATTCTTAATTACAGCAAAAGCGATTTATTAAAGGCTGTGTGCGCGATCCAGAATGGAATGAATAAGCATGAAGTATCGAGAACATTCAATATTCCAAGAAGCACCCTGATTGCGAAGGCGCAAGGGAAATATTCTCTGTACAAGCGAATCGGAGCACCAACGATTTTTTCCAAAGAGGAAGAAGAAATGTTAGTTGAGTGGGTGAACCAACTAGCAAGAGCAGGATTCCCTATCACCAAACAATGTTTTCTCGAGTCAGTCAGGAAACTATCCTTATCCCTGGGGAAGGAGGAGTTTGCTGACTAACTCCCGGGGAAAAAATGGTTTAGTTTATTTTTAAAGCGCCACTCTACCCTATCGTTGAGGACCCCTCAAAATTTGACCACCAGCCCGAGTGCACTCCAAGAGCAGCAAATAAAAGGATGGTTTTCTGAAGTAGGTGCTTACATCCAGAGTAAGGATTTGCTATCTGCAGCAATGGAAAACCCAAGAAGAATTTTCAATGCTGATGAGGCCGCTTTCTTTTTAAACCCAAAAGGTGACAAAGTGCTCGTACAAAAAGGCTTTAAAAATGTTTACCAAAAGTGTGGAAGTGAGCGGGAAAACTATACTGTGCTGATGTGCGTAAATGCTGAAGGCATTGTGGCACCTCCTATGATCGTTTTCAACTATAAAAGAGTTCCATTTGCGATTTCAAAATCAGTCCCAAAAGGTTGGGGAATTTAAAATTCTAGTTGTGTTTAGGCTCTTTGCCTTAATAAAAAATAATAAGACTGAATTGAAAACAATGATATCTTATTGAGTTACATTCATTTAACTACAGAGGAGTCAGGATTATGATCAGCGAGGGGTCAGCTTTAAGGTAAGGAGTCAGGTTTATGGTCCGTATGAGTCAGCTTTAGGGGTTGACCCCTCCAAAAGGGTCAGCTTTAGGGAAAATTTTTGAAATGTTTATAAAACTATCAAAAATATTTAAAAATAGTTTTTAAGTATTTTAGAGGCTTAAATAGATGTCAAAGATGTTGAAATGTGAGAATCCGAAGAAAAAAAGTTTGAGAAACGAAGTAAAATCCTGAATTCTGCTTTTTAGCGGGAAATCTCCTTAAGAGGTCAGCATTTGGTGCTTCTACCTTATCGGACATTATCGGAACCTGTGAACAGAGCGTTTCAGTCACCCCCTATTCAACACCTTCATGATGAAAACAGAAAATCCCTCTGAGCCTTCATTTGCCATAAAAAGCCAGTCGGAAACGTTCGAGAAAGTACATTGTCAGTAATTTGTGAGCAAAACAGTCAGTTTTTGGAGCGACACCTAGCCCAGGGGGAAATATAAAAAAAAACATTCAATCTAAAATCGGACCGAAAAATGAACACAGCGAAGGTCCGCCATTTTTCGCGGAGCGTCGATTGCAACCACGATGGCGTTCTCGACAAAAACTGATCTCAGGATGGAACCAAGACAGATACTCCGGGAGAGAAACCAAATCATTGTTAACATATTTATCACTGCGACCAAGAATTACTTTTGGGCGTTTACATACATATCGACCTCTAATTTGCTATAGAAACTTAGTTCAGAAGACGTCTAACGATATCGTGCCAGACCATCGGTTTCAAAAGCGAGGTGAGCGAGGTTTTGTTCGATAGTTTTTCTAACGAATATTACTGAATATGATAGACTTACATATTTGGTGAAGTCAATAACAACGAGTGTTCTCGAGTGACGAAATCCTTGTATTTCGGAACTTGACAGAGATGGAAACAGATATAACTTTTAGTAACACTGAAAGGCTGTGTAGCTGAAGGCGGAGCAGAACAGAGTGAGACGATTGCATTTCAAGAACAAAAGAGTTGGAAGATATGCCAACTTGATCACATGCGGAACTACTTGTTTCGAATATTCGGAATTATACATATTAAACGAAAGAGTACAGTTATACTGAGTAATTATATGATTATCTAGTTAGAATTATACATCGGATTATTTAGATTAATATGTATTGTTATTCAACAGAGAGTGAGCTATTTCATGGAGGAAGAACACAGCTAGTAGTTTGTCGGATATGCTATAGGAGCGCTATTGTACATAAGATGTCTTGCCGAGAAGACCACTTTTCTAACAGTTTCCAATCTTTCCTTTTATACCTACCTACCTTCAAAAAAATTTCCTTATTTACCTCATTGTACCTTTTCACAAAAGTAATCCTAATTTTCAAGAAAACATTTCCTAGAAAAATACTATTAAACACGAGTTTGTCTGTCAGCTCAAAGGAGTCACGCTCAGGGGTCCGATTTTACAAAAATCGGGAAAATGCTACGTTCATTCACTATGGCTTTTATGACAGTATCATTTTTTTTAACGAAAAAAGTTAAGTTTTTATGACGGTTCACACTCAGCTAGAAAAAGGATTACAGGGGGAAAGTGCTGCCACTGGACAGGGGAAAAACAAAAAATAACGGGGAATTCCGTGTTGAAAATGATTTCAACGTTCTCCATCAGATGGCAGGGTCGGAGGGCAATATTCTAGTGCACGGACTATAATAAAGTGTTTTTAGCATGGAACATGCTTTAGTCTTGGACTAACTAGCCGAAAAACGTTACACGGGATGGGTGACGCGGAAGTGGAACGAAATTTTAACAATGATTTTCACTTACAACCGAGTAGTTGCTAGGGAAATGAAACTTCTTTCATTTTCATCGGACAAAAATCGTTTTCCATTCGTTGGAAAGCTCTTGATTAATCACGAATGTATTTCGTATTTGTTCTTGGTATTTATATCCTAGTTTCATAATATAACTATATAAATGAATGTTGTAAATGGATAGTAAACAATGACGCTTGTTTGGTTGTCACTTGGTTGTAGTAAACTACTCGGCTAAAGCATGTCCCATGTTTCTTGAATTTTAGCCGTAGGCTCTAAGCAGTAAGCATCCGGGGGTCCAGGGGGCTTGCCCCCTGGCGAGGCGTGGAGCGCCGAGTTTTTTTTAAACCAACTTCTCCAACTCACAAACATAATTTGTATATATATCTTTGTTTAACCAAGGATATACTCTTTTTTGGAAGGGGGAATTTGAGATTTTCGAAAGGTCAAATTATTATTGTCTGTAGTTATGTGTAATTATAGGTAGGTAGCGCTAGGAGCTTGTAGGCTTACCTGCGTTATCCAACGAGTTTGAACAATTTCCGGGCGATAAAAACTAACGGAAGTTGTAGGTACATACCTAGAATATAGCAACTAATAGTCGTATCTAAGTGAAAACCATCAGAAAACTGTTGCTGCAAAATTGATTAGGTACCCAAACAAAATTCGAGTATTTGTCCGCCAGATTATAGGTAGGTACAGGACAGAGCATTAACATGCATTTAAGAGAGATTTCGAGAGAAGTCAAATTAATATATTTATTGTCTGTATTGTGAGTTTTCCTCCTGTTCTTCAGGAGTAAATGCTAGGCCCTAGACTCAGGGCGTGAGGGCTCACTCGCCTAATATGAGAAGGGAAAATCGGTACCAAGGAAGAACTACAAGTAGTTATTGCCTTACACAGGTTTTTTTAAATTTATTTATATTTACGTTTTATTTTTGGAGAAACATTAATTATTATTGATATGATAAATGGCCTCAAAGGATAATTGACTGTCAGCAGTGACGGAAAAGAAGAGAACATGGAATTGAGAAAAAAATGTGTAGGGGGTCAGAGAGAGAGAGAGTGAACTCACAGTGGGGAGGGTGCGGGTCCGGTGACGTCCTGGTCGGCTTGGGAGGTCTCGCCGATGAAGACAGTGGAGGGAATGTCCTGTCTGGAAGTGGAGCTGATGCGCTGCTGAAGTGCTGGCAAGAAAAAGGAGTCAGGTTGCTCGAGATTGTCCCTCAACCAGGGAAGGCGTCAGAGTGAGTCCGCATCCGACGCTTCAGCCTTCTCTTCCCTCTCCTCCTGCCCCCGACGTCGACGACAGGGTGCGAGTTCCTTGGGACCCCACTAGATCGCGTCGGTGGTATGATCCAGAAATTTGTGATGGGTGGAGATCACACATCACATCACCCCCTCCTCCAACGAGAAAGATCGAAGATCTTCTTTGGTGACTTGCGGTCCCGTCTTGGAGGGCGTGATCCTGTGCAGGCGAAGTGGGCGAGATTCACAGTACTCAAGGCTCCCTGAAGTCCCGAGATGTCCTGGGTAGAGCTGAATCCGTGAGCGAGGACGCTGGATCTGGCTAGGGATCACGGAGGTGGCTCCATCACTCAGCGCTGTCGTCACGTGGCCTCTGGTCCGGCTCCCACTGAAAAACAAACAGGCGAGAGTATCCATTCTTGCAAGATGGAAGCACTGGCTGTGACAGGCTGAAGTCTAGGTCCTACCCTCTCCACTTTTGAGTGAGATTTATTCACCTCTCTCCGTTTAACATTTAGGCCCTGTTAGACAAAATTCTCCTACTCATTCCCAATTCCTTTACAAAAGTTACTCCAATTGAGAATCCAGACACCATCCCTACACGAGGCCACCCAGAAACTCAAACAAATTGAGGCAGAAGCGCAACTCCGAACAGTGGAGATAGCGCATGGTACTAGCGATTTAAACATTCTGAAACTGGTCGGAGGCTGGGTGAAGGATTTTCGTTTGCTGCAAAATTATTACTTGTGAGGATTGAGGAACCTCCAAACTACAACATGGCACACAGTCACAAAGGCTTTTTTTTCTTTTTTTTTTCGAGGGGTGAGTGGGTATCACTGCGAGAGAAAAGCGAGTATTTCTTTTGCACAAATCCCAGAGGCCGAAATCCAGCGAAAACTGGCACGATTTTGGAGATCCCAACGGAAACAGTGACACCTGTTAAGAGGTTTTATGATTTTTTTTTTTTAATTATTATTTTTTTTTTTAATTATTTTTTTTTGCACATTTATTTAAAGAAATGATCATCAACCCTACCCACAAGTGTGAATTAAGACCAACTGGTCTTGCATGCAAGCTGAAAATATGAACAATAATAGATAAATGGTTGTATCCAAAACCTTCTCTGAGTGCATCACTATTCCAATATTGGAGGATAATAAGGCTTGAGATTTGAAACATGGAACACCCCCCTTATCCTACCCTCCTCATCCCCCAGCAAATATGACCCATTGCCATAGCTTGAACGGATCACGTACGGCCCACAGTACCGAGACATAAATTTATGAAACCTCCTATGCACTGGCGATGAGACATTCAGGGCTTTGACCCACACCCTCTCACTCACACTAAAGGTTCTAAAAAGACTCCTTTTCGTTTCGCTATGTTTTTGTGCTCTGAGTACTGCCAAATTTTTACAATCATTAGACGCCTTTCGTAGGGCATATTCAGTTTCAGTCGGTCTCATACTGTCATGATTTGGAATGGATAGGAAAGGAAACCAATCCCTGTCAACCTCTCTACCAAAAAATAACTTTGCCGGAGGGACACCAGTAGATGAATGGGGCGTCTCATTCATGGTTATTTCAATGGCAGACAGTTGCTCACACCATCGGTAGTGGTCTTTGTTGAACAAGGCAGCTCTCATACATTGGGCCAGGGTACCCATGTATCGTTCAGCTGGGTTTGCTGATGGATGTCTAATAGAGGTATTTATGCAGGTAATACCAGCTTGTCTCAGTTTAGTAGTCCAAAGAACACTCCTGAACTGAGTTCCATTATCTGACAAAACAGCCGCAATCCTACCGTACTGGGGAATGTAATCGAGGAAAATGCAATCTAGCACAGCTGAGCCAGAGGCCTTAATGACAGGGTATAACCTAACGAACTTTGTCGCAATATCTAGGACGACCAGAATGAACCGAAAACCCCTGGAGGAAACAGGTAGAGGGCCGTAAAAGTCTATCGCTATCAGCTGTCGAGGATTTTGGGCCGAAATTGTAAGGAGAGGAGAACATAAGCTAGGTGAATGTTTAATGGCCTGACAGACATGACAGGAACGCAGCAAAAGTCGGGTATTCTTGCGAAGTGATTTGTAATGGAATGTTTCGTTAATGATAGCAACACATTTTCTCACACCACAGTGTAGATATTTTTCATGCACATAATTTATCAACTGATGCAGAATACTATAGGGGATGACAATTTTCCAACATTCCCTCACTCTATGGTATAGCAACCCATCTTGGATCCTATAGTCACCCACATTTAGATTATTCCTTTCCAGTTTTTTGAAGACGTGATACAATCTAGGATCTGCCCTTTGACTCTGTACGAATTGTCCAAATAAATTGCTTGTGGATTGATCAAGAGGCATAATTATGCGCAATGATAACATCATGATCTGAGTGTGATCCATGCTTCTGAATGGTGTAGCGACTTAGTGCATCGGCTATTTGGTTCCTATTGCCAGGCACGTACTGTATTTCAAAATCATATTCTTGAAGAGTGAGGGCAAGTCTACATAGTCGGGGCGATGATAGTAGGGACGACTGTAAGTGTTCCAATGCCCGGTGGTCTGTTTTTATAATGAAATGCGTACCAAAAATAAAATGTTTTAGCCGTCTGACAGCAAATGAAATGGCCAGCAGCTCCAATTCCGAAATACTGTACATCCGTTCATGACTGTTTAACATACGGCTGACAAACGCTATTGGATGAAATTCATTTTCATGATCTATCTGATATAGGTGCGCCCCGATGCATGATCCACTTGCGTCAGTGGACATGTAAAATGTCTGATTTGGTATAGGAAAACACAGTTGAACATTTTTGATGAATGCCTGCTTGACATCCTGAAAAGCTTCTTCAACCTGACTCGACCATTCCCACTTAACCCCTTTCTTCAATAATTGACTAAGAGGATGGGCCAATTTAGACAAATTTGGTTGAAACCTGCGGTAAAAATTTATGAAACCCAGAAATGCCCTTAGTTGTCGGATGTTGTTGGGCCGCTGGTACTCACTGATCGCCTGAACTCGACCCGGATCAGCACTAATGCCCTGCTGATTCATGATTATGCCCAAAAATTTTACTTCCTGCTGAAACCACTGTGTCTTCGACAATTTAAGTGTTACACCATTTTCCATGAAAATACCTAAGACATACTTTAAATGCCGCAGATGTTCATCGATACTTGATGACAATACTAAACATTCATCAACGAAACGTATACAAAATGCCTGACTGGACATTGGGAAAAACTGATTAAGGGCTCTAAGGAGCGCGCTTGTTGAGGTTTTTAACCCAAATGGGACAACCACAAATTGGAAAATTTTATTATCGAATATGAAAGATGTGTACTGCCGTGATTCCTGTTCCAGAGGGACTTGCCAGAAGGAATTTGTGAGATCAAATGAGGTGAAAAATGCAGCACTCCGAAAGATTGAGAAAACCTCGTCCAGCCCAGGTGGTGCCTCACCTTCCGGATACAAAAACTTATTTATGTTTCTGGCATCGAGGCATAAACGTAAAGTTCCATCACTTTTTGGAACGATTCGTTAAGGGTTGATGAAAGGACTAAAGCATCGTTCAACAATTCCTAATAACAACATGCGTTCCAGTTCAACTCTTACTTGATCCCTCAAGTGTAAGGGAACAGGATAGTACTTCACTTTAAAGTCTTTAAGGATAGAGGGCATAACTCGCAGCCGGTATTCAAAATTTTTGAGACTGCCAGGAATATTCGAAAACACATCTTCAAACTGATTTAATAGGTCTTGGAATCGTTCCCACTGTTCACTGGAAATTAGCTTTTTGGACACTTCTGAGACACGCAGTGAATGCACATCAATAACCCCAACTGTGACGAAATTATTGTTTTTATCACTTTTCGCTCCACTCGAGTTGAACTCACAAGTGAACGACTGATTATCCCTAGAGTAGAAAGTTATGTTCCCTAATTTAATATCGATGACAGCCTTCATGTCAATGAGAGTGTGCATGCCTATAATCAACGGTCTGATCAAATTCTTGACCACCAAACAATTTATGTTAAACGAAGCATTTTTTAAGGACATGGAAACCAAGACCTGCTCTTTTACAAGAGGAGACCTGGTGCCTATTGCAACAACGACATGCGTTTTTGAAAGCGGTAAACGACTCAACACCTCAAACTTAATCTCATTCTCTCTCACCCATGATTCTGAAATGCATGAGTAAGCCGCTCCACTGTCAACCATGCCTGTTACCGGTACATTTCCTAAGATTACCAACAATTCGGGGGATTTGCACAAAGGTAATAGGTCTGACCTTTCATCGCCCAACCATTCATGGGGGTTCTGATAATAGCCTTCATCATCATTTACATAGAGAGAACTAATAGACGTATCTGAACAAAGAGAAGGTAAGAACTGGTTAGTGTAAACAAAATTATCATTAACAATATTAGGAAAACTTGGAAAGTTTGTCTCCGTAAATTTACATGCAAAATTTGCCCTGCCTTGCTTGGGGACAGAGGATGCAATCAGGGCTGAATCGAGTTTAAATAATCTTGATTGCTGACTCTATTCGTGTCCTCCTCCCCATGACACGAGGAAGACCTTACTTGCATATTATCACACTCTGACATTCCCTGATCCAGTGCAATGGGATTAATCTGGACCCCTCTTCCTCTATTCTGATCTCCCCTCCAGTTTTGGGAGACTGGTTGAGAAGGACCTTTCTGACTGTGATATGGCTGTGGTTGACCACGTCCCTGATCCCTTCCCCCTTACTGCTGAGCTTGATAGGGTGTTGACGGCCTTGGATTGGGAGATACATTAGAATTATATTTTGAATGTTGGAAACTTTCTGAAGAGTTTCGGGAAAGAAAGCCCTTGTCAGAATCATTATTTCTATTTCGACCCTGATATCCCCTACCTCCTTGTTCGTATCCCAAACGATCCAAAATACGCAGTTTTTTAAAGAAAACATGATATTTTTCAACTTGCATTACCTATATCAAGATCATGTTGAACGGATGGTGGAAAATGTTTACTAATCACTTGAATGGCCACCTGCTCAGGAATTGTGTGTTGAACGTACTTTAGGTTGGAAATGATGTTGCGTGCATAAATCTCCATCGACTCGCCGGTAAAGCGACCGCTGTACAAGTCAGCGATCAAATGGGACTGCCTGTCTATGCTCCAGTACTCGTCCATAAATTCATCTTTAAATTGCTCATAATTAGAAATGGCCTTATGACGGGACCGATACCAACGACTAGGTGCCTCTTTCATGGCATTTCCTATTACCCTGAGCTTGTCTTTACTGTTTATAAATGGAAACGCTTCAAAATATTCTTCAATTTCTTCAAGAAAATGTATTGGATTTTCGGTTTTATGATCAGAGAAGGTAGGCATGCGCAAGTTATTATTCAATGAATTCCTGGCTAATCCATGGAGCAAGACTTGATCATTGTCGCGATTGATCGCAGTGGAGTGACCAAAGGAAAAACGTCGGTCTTCGTTATCTAATGATTTATTGTCTACCTACTGTAGTTTTCAAATGATTTAGCGTTGCCTCGATAGCTGACTTGTATTGTTGATTTTCCAATTCAATTTGAGTGCGAAACTGATTGTACCTAGTTTGCATGCTGTTTTGATACGATGTCATATTAAGGTCATGTTGTTCGTTTTGTTTCCCAAGTTTTTCATCTATAACCCCCTGCAATCTAGACTCTAAATTCTTTTCAGACGTTAATAATGCATTTTGAGAATGGTTTCGGACGGACTGACTGGACTTTAGAGCTTGATCACAACATTCACTGATCCTTGAATCGAGGGTACCTATCCAGTCTTGATGGACAGACTGGATACGTTCATCACACAATTGTAATTTTTTATTTTGATCCCGTAAAGCTGAATCACACTGGTTGATGTGTGCACTGACATTGCGATTAATTTCATCTCTTAACTGATCAAAGCGTCTGAATATCTCCTCAAACTTCTCCAAAACCACACCACCCAACACTGAACCAGTAGCACTGGGAAATGTTTTGTCAATTTTTTGACCAGAAACATCGCTAGACTCACCCAGTGAATTATTCTTTGCGATGCCGTTGTCGCCCACATCCAACTCGACGTTTTCTATTGTTGTGTCGTCGGCGATCAGTACGACGGTTCCTTTCGCATTACCGTCTGCCATGTTCACGATCAAGACGAGAACGCGAAGATGCCGGATTGATTGTAGACACCTGAAAATAGTCTAGCGCGAGTAACTCGTACACACAAGGGAGAAATCCAATCACTTCCAGACTCAAACACAGTTACCTACAGACTGAAAGTTATCACACAACAAAACAATGCAGATTACCCAATGTTGCTTTCGTAAAAGCTGTTGAGAAGGTGCAGGACAAGTGATCAGTTCGAATAAATATTAAAGTTAAAGCAAAACAGGTGCAAGACGTCGGATCGTAAGGTCCGATGAAAACGAAGGTGGCTTATCTAGCGTTGTTTAGACCACGGCTAACGTTCCAAGTATAATCAGCAGGTAGGTGCCTACTGCCTAATTGCCCGGGTCTCTTTGAAACCTGAACGGAAAATGAATGTTCTTACACGCAGAGGTCACAAACAATGTGAATAACAGTGGGCGAAAACATAAATAGGGCAACGATACACAATCTTGTAGGGCTAGATAGTGCCAATTACACAATCCTGTACAAACAAGATGAATACACTCGCTACAATTTCAACACCTTGATTCCTATTCTCCCAACTTCTTATATCGAGCCCCACGTTGGGCGCCAAATGTGAGTTTTCCTCCTGTTCTTCAGGAGTAAATGCTAGGCCCTAGACTCAGGGCGTGAGGGCTCACTCGCCTAATATGAGAAGGGAAAATCGGTACCAAGGAAGAACTACAAGTAGTTATTGCCTTACACAGGTTTTTTTAAATTTATTTATATTTACGTTTTATTTTTGGAGAAACATTAATTATTATTGATATGATAAATGGCCTCAAAGGATAATTGACTGTCAGCAGTGACGGAAAAGAAGAGAACATGGAATTGAGAAAAAAATGTGTAGGGGGTCAGAGAGAGAGAGAGTGAACTCACAGTGGGGAGGGTGCGGGTCCGGTGACGTCCTGGTCGGCTTGGGAGGTCTCGCCGATGAAGACAGTGGAGGGAATGTCCTGTCTGGAAGTGGAGCTGATGCGCTGCTGAAGTGCTGGCAAGAAAAAGGAGTCAGGTTGCTGGAGATTGTCCCTCAACGAGGGAAGGCGTCAGAGTGAGTCCGCATCCGACGCTTCAGCCTTCTCTTCCCTCTCCTCCTGCCCCCGACGTCGACGACAGGGTGCGAGTTCCTTGGGACCCCACTAGATCGCGTCGGTGGTATGATCCAGAAATTTGTGATGGGTGGAGATCACACATCACAGTGTACCTATACCTGTCAACACTGTTTTATAGGTAGGTAGTGCTAGGAGCTTCTCCTCCACTCATCTGTGATCTGTCCAATCTGTTATCTAAGGTCTCTCCAACGAGTTGTGAACAATTTCTGAGTGATAAAAACCAACGAAGTTATACATACCTACAAATATAGCTGCTAATGGTTGTATCTAAGTGAAAACCATGAAAAAACTGTTGCCGCAAAATTTATCACCCAAACAAAATTTGAGTATTTTTTGTCCACCACAGATTATAATATGTAGGTAGGTGCCTGACAGATCAACGAGGGAGAGAGTTTTTCGAAACATGTCAAATTAATATTGTCTCTATGTACTTTTAAGGCTAAATATCCCTGGTTTAGTTCCAAAAGCTGCCACCACGTTGTGCTTCAAAATGAGCTAAAACTAATTAGAATACTGTGACTAAACTGCTTGTCCGATTTTCCTTTTGAAAATTGATTTGTAAACCATGAGTACGTAGAATTGATATGCCACTCTTTTTCCTATTTTCATTTCAAATTTTCCACAAAAATAAAACAAAAACCCTATTTAAAAAACCTATTATCAAATTTTAAGGTCCAGGCGCGCTAAGGATATTTATTTGGAGTTCAAATCCATTTGAAAATCGGATGAGTATCAACCCAATAGTATTGTTATTACGATTTAGGTGGGGGAAATGCCACTTATGAATGGAGGCCCGACTCCCCTGCCTTAGAAGGGGTGTGCACACCTCCTGGTCTATCGAGAAGGGTCACTGACCCCGTCAATGACAGCACTTTTTGTGTTCAGGCTTTATTTTTCAATATTCCACTGCTACAGGTCTATTCTTTCTATATAGGCAGTGAACACACAAATGGAAAACATAAGTTCGATTAGTCAAAAGGAGAAGAAGTAAACAAAAAAGGAAAGCACTGCATTCGGCGTAAAAAAGAATTCGGTTGACATCATATTCAGAATCAATGGGTGAACAGGGAAATCCCTGCCATCCTGAATCCAAATCATTGGACCTCAATTCTCAACCGTTTTGCATGGTTTTCAATTAATATTATTATAACAATAATAATAATAATATTCATATAGGTAGATTATATATAGTTAGTAGGGTATTATTATTATATTTATGGGGATTATATTAGCATATTATGTTTATTGTTATGTAGGTATTGTTATTATAATACTTATTATAATATCATTATTTGTACATTATTGGTATGTAGGTATTATTTTTATACATTTTTTAAAATATTTATTATTGTTATTATTATTCAGTTATTATTTTCAATAGTGAACCTTTGGAATCAAGCATGAAAAGAAAAAAATTGTAACCCACCCTCAAAATTGTTGGAAGTAAGCAAGAGGCCACACAACAAAGTGGCAGAATTTCAGGTCAAAATGCAACGGAAAAAACGCTGCAAATCCCTGCACAACAACTGTTTATTATTTTGTACAGATTACCCTCCTGTTACAGATCACAGCTCTCTGTATAGATAACCCTTCTACATAACATATGTACTATTCTACACCCTCCGTAGGTTAGCACCTAACCCCGTACTCGTTACTAGGTACCTACCTAAACCGTTGTGTAATAATTTACCTGTATAGGTTACCCTTCTACGGAGATAGAATAATGAACCGTTGTGTAATAATTTGCCCATCAATAATACTTCAACGGTTGTTCAAGTTGCAAAAGTATCTATCAACAAACTCCAGCCCCTTCTTGGTAGATTCTGAGCCGTTGTGTAATAATTTACCGTTGTGTAATAATTTACCGTGGTGTAATAATTTACCGTTGTGTAATAGTTTGCCATTGTGTAATAATTTACCCATCAATAATACTTCAACGGTTGTTCAAGTTGCAAAAGTACCTATCAAAAAAATCCAGCCCCTTCTGGGTAGATGAGCCGTTGTGTAATAATTTGCCATTGTTTAATAATTTACCCATCAATAATACTTCAACGTTTGTTCAAGTTTCAGACGTACCTACCAACAAAATCCAATAGTCCATCACTTGTCAAATGAAATAGGTAATAAGTATCGCAGAACAAACAACTCGACTTCATACAGCCATCCTTGATTATAATCAGATGCTCCGTAGTTATGATATCCAGGCCGGAGTTATACCGTTTGATTCACGATCGTGTTGACGAAGCTTTTTGGTGCACATGAACGGCTGGACGTACAATGCTCTGGGTGGCCTCAAAAAATTGTTTAGCTCAAGACAAATTTAATAACGTAAAAAAAAACAATACCCTTCAAACGAAAGTTTTCGAGATACGGCGTTCTGAAAATTTCAACCCCTATTTTGAACCCCTTAGAGATGACTGACAGTAACGTCGAGCTTCGAGGACCAACTAGACCCCGAACGGAACCTATAACCCGAATTTCATCAATTTTCTTTCATGGTAACTAAGAAAAGTGGCCCGTACGGCGTACGGCGGACAGACAGAAATATTTTTATTGCAGTTTTGGATTCTACATACCTTTGAAACGTAAACCATCAAATTTTGAGGGGGGTAAGAATTTTGGTTTATTATTTTCAATAATGAACCATTGGAATCGAGCATGAAAAAAAAATTCTTACCCCCCCTCAAAATTTGATGGTTTACGTTTCAAGGTATGTAGAATCCAAAACTGCAATAAAAATATTTCTGTCTGTCCGCCGTACGCCGTACGGGCCACTTTTCTTAGTTACCATGAAAAAAAATTGATGAAATTCGGGTTATAGGTTCCGTTCGGCGTCTAGTTGGTCCTCGAAGCTCGACGTTACTGTGAGTCATCTCTAAGGGGTTCAAAATAGGGGTTGAAATTTTCAAAACGCCTATACAATTTTTTTACGTAAATATTTTTACGGTTTTAAATAGTTCTTGAACTTGCGAGTTTTTTAAGACCATCCGGAGCATCGTACGTCCAGCCGTTCGTTCACAGTAAGGCCCCGAAGTTTGCACCGACAGGCATTTTCGACTCCAGTGTGAATGAAATTGTATACAATTCAAACCAAATCTCGTAACCAGAGACGCGCCCACAATAGGAATTTGTGAATACGGCCAATCATTGGTAGGGATCACCTGATTATATTGGCGGAGTATGAAGTCGAGTTGGTTGTTCTGTGATATTATTTAATTTGAAAAATGATGGCTCTTTTGGAGTTTGTTGGTAGGTAGTGAAACTTTAACAAACGTTGAAGTATTATTGATGGGTAAATTATTACTACGGTAAATTATTACACAACGGTTCATTATACCATCTACGTAGAAGGGGCTGGAGTTTGTAGGTAGGTACTTTTGCAACTTTTTTCACTCCTCATCAACAATTTCTTTTCAGAACTTCATTATGTGTGTTTCTTTTTGTTAGGTACCTACCTACTGTTTGTCATCGGCAGAATTATTTTAGCAACATTTAACTCGTGATTTAGGTAGGTACCTAGTAACGAGTACGGGGTTAGGTACTAACCTACGGAGGGTCTGCGATCTACATAATATGTATATAATAGAATAGTACATATATCATATTATATAGACGGGTTATCTATACATAGAGCTGTGATCTGTAACAGAAGGGTATTCTATACAAAATATTAAACCGTTGTGCAGGGATTTGCAGCGTTTTTTTTCTTGCTCGATTCCAATGGTCCATTATTGAAAATAATACCTAAACCAAAAACAGTTCGGTCGGTGTCTGTGAAGTTCAGCCCAACGCAACAGTGGCAGCATATACATTCAACCGAAACATTTCAACTGAAATAATTTTTACTGCAGTTTTGGATTCTACATACGTAACGCTAACTTGGGACAGTTTTGCACTTCAACTTGAAATAACTATACCCCTTAATGAACGTTATCCCCCAAGCAAAAAATACCCACATATCGAAGGGCCTCTGGGCTCTACATACCTGAATTTTGAAAATTCTACATGGCCATTTAGTACATAAAAAAAAATAAAATGGCGTTTGTCCCAAGTTAGAGCCATGAGACCTAACTTGGGACAGTCGTCAATTTTCACCTTTTTCCGTATTTAGAGCTCTTATATTGAACTTGGGACAGTCATCGGGGTTTTAAAAAATGTCCACAATAAAACTCGAACATATAAAAGTTCTGAAAATAATTTTTTTACTTGAAAAACAGCCAAAATTCACATTTTAATACATATCACAACCTTTTATCTCAGTCAAACAGTGAAAATACATCACTTGTTAGTACAAAACTCGTGTAAAGCGATCACAGGCAAGTAGAATACAAAGTAAGGAAACATTATAAGCATTTGGAATTAAAAAATTACTCTTCACGTAAATGTATGTGTTGTAGTAATATGGGGCTTGACGCGGATATGCATCGGCATCGGCACGGCACGGGTCCAGTGGAGGGCTAGACCAATCAGACGCCAGGCAGGGCGAGGGGGCTAAGAGGGGGAGGGGGCTAAACCAATTTGGGGGAGGGGGCTAAACCAATCCTAGCTAGGGAGGGGGAGGGGGCTAAACCAATCCTAGCTAGGGAGGGGGAGGGGGCTCAATCATATAGGTAAGAAATCACCTTACGTTACTTTCGGCAAAGCAATTTCAGCGACCCCCACTCCTTCTTCTTGTCGACCACACTTCTTGTCTATGCGCGTGCGCAGACGGGGGCGTGGCAGTTAGGATAGAAATAAAGTGGATCGAGTAATGACTCGTTAGTATCTCTTCTGAAAAGGTCCGGAAATGTTCGTGTATCGTTTGGGCAAGTATAAAAGCGTCAGCGTGATTCATCAAAATACGTCTTACGTTTTAGCGTTTAGAGAGAAAAACGTCATGTTGTTAGTTACTAAGGACGCTTGGGATGTGTTGAAAAAAGAGGCGAAGTTTATAATACATTATTTAATGAATCGAGAAAAGACGCAGCACAATTTGTATCATTCGTCAGAGATAACGATAACTTTACAAACAGATAAAAGGAAGAAATTGTTGATCGACGAAAAAAATCCGTGGTGGCTGTATTCTTCAAACTCGATCACATTACGGAAAAGGGAAGTGCTCACATTATTGTCCCATGGAGCAACGACGATCGATAATTACATCGCAAGCCTCGAACAAGTGGCGCCATCAGTTCAAAATAACGAATTGGCGACAGAAGTGGCGGCGGCGGCACCGATGAATGAAGGGGCGCCACAGTTGTTGGATCTTGACGAGTTCTTCAATGGTCAACAACTGACGTCCGAGGAAGCCATCCCTTTTCATCAAACCCGAGATATTTAACGTATATTTTATCTTTTTGTTTGCGTAAAATTTTTTCAATTAAATATATTTCGTCATGACGGACTGGCTGTAGTTCTTCTTTATAAAATCTCCCTTTGATGATTTGAAGATTTTTATCTCTCAACGTATAAGTGTACGGAACCATGCGATGAATAGCTTGTATATGAAAAATTTCGGGGGACCAGTTGATCATGTATCCTTATGAAAATGTTGTTTTCTCTTTCGATATTCTCACAGGATCGTCAAGTTTGAAATGCGGTTTAGAAGTCTGAGGTGTCCTCGTAAAAAATGTTTCCAAAATGTATTTTTTGTTGGTCGAGTCGACTTCCGACGGCTTACGTTTTATTTTAGAATGAGTAGTGTTATTGTAATCGTTCAATAACCGAGGAAGTATCTACGAATCTATACTTTCCTCTACCGTGAAACTCGGCCCACATTTTCGTCTTCAACGTACGATTGAACCTTTCGATAATCGAACATTTTATTTTTGAAAATGTGCGCCAATGGTTTATTTTCCATTTTTTCATTAAATCACGGAAACGCGAATAGAAAAATTCGCGACCGTTATCAGATTGGATGTTGATAGGAGTCCCTTTAGCCGCTAAAAGCACTTTTTCCATCGCTTTGGGGACATCAACCGCATTTTTCCTTTTCACGGGCACCGCCCAAGCAAATTTAGAAAACGTATCGATCACCGTTAAAATGTATCGGTAACCATTATTAAACTTCGCGTAAGGGATCATCTCAACCAAATCTATCTGCCATAAATCATTAATGCCTCTGGGTAAAATCGATCTTCTGGCATATTTGATACGGGAGGGTTTTAACAGTTCGTTGATAACTTCAGTCTTTACCGATGGTTGAATGGCCATTGTTATCGCTATCGGCCGGCGCCGACGTTTTATTCAAATTCTCACGTAACTCGGTTATCAAGGTCTTTTTCAAGTTAATCAGCTCTCCTCTCAGATATTTCAAGGTTACGGCATCTTGTTCTGAAACAGGATCGGCAATGTGGGCAATCTTGCGGTTTTTAGCATCATAGGCGTCAAGTAACTTTCGATAAAACAACGTTTTATCCCAAACATACGCCTGGGTGACGGCATCAGTTGATTCTTGGGGTTCCATCAAGTTAATTATCCGATTTTGCATTAAATCAACAGTTGAATTTTTTTTGTTCACATTCACACATGTTGAAGCAATGTACCTACGCCTTATTTACAACGTCATTATCCAAAAACGCTTCCTTATCCACTTGTAAATTATCGAATTTTTGATCTAAATAATCTTTATTGACGGCGTCACGCGGGAGCGTGGGAGGGGCCAAGTTAATTATTCTACCGTTTTTCATATTAAGATCCCCATCGATAGTGACATCTAACAATTTGAATCTCCGCGATATATAATTGGAGGATCGCCCGTACTTATCGATCGACATGTTGACCACGTACTGAGTCCTATGAAATGTAACCAGCCTCTTTTAACTCTTCGAGAATGGAATTGATTTCATTTATATGACCTGTATGACCGCTCATGGCGGATGCATGAAGTAAACGCAATCTGTCGACAAGTACGTTCGGTTCATTCCAATATTCGTACGATAACATCGTTGATTTTGGTAAAACCTTATTAAATACGACCATTCCCTCCTTTTTCCCACTTCTCCAAACAATTTTTTTCAACACATTTTTATATTTGGCGCCAAATGTGTTTAAACCGCGGGACTTTGAGTAGCCGTGATATGCCACATTTGTGTAACGTACAATGTCAGCGTACCGTTCTAGGTCTTCTTCGGTATAGTCCGTGGGATTTTCCAAAAAGAGCAGTTCCCACAATCCTTTGGTGGATAGGAATTTCATATCGCCAACATGTACGTATTTTCCATCAACCCCGAAATTTTTGTCGCCTAACGTTATTTGATTATTAGACGACATTTTGGGCGCGTAGATGGTATCCAATGTTTCACGTCCTGACCATCTCCCGGTAAAAAACTTCATAATGTACGGTTTTGCGTGAATTGGAATGTTTTTCATTGGGCGTTTTTCATCACGACGATTGGGAGAAGTGGCGGTTAATTTTTCCTGATTACGTATTCGCGATGTTGAAGGTCGGGGCTCCCGCATCATCAAGGCGTCTTCAAGTTGTTGTTCACTTCCAACATCGTCTTGCATATTATCATGACCTATATTAGTTTCTTCAACGGTGTCAGGTACATCATGAAAAATTTCTTCATCTTTCATTGAATGTTCGCCATCCGAGGCGGGCTCTTTATTGGAAAACTGACGACCTTCTTGCGACCGCTGTATGGTCATGGATTTTTTCTTTTTTTTTTCTGACAGTAGAGACTTTACCCACCGCGCTCCTGCTTAATTTGAGGAGTTTTGATTTGACTTTTTCAAAGTCTTTTCCAACTTCGTTCGATTTATTTCTACTTTCGGTCGCAATAGCCGTTAATTCATTCAAGGGCTCAACAATCGGCTTAAACATTTTATTTAAAAATTCCGAGTCGGTTGTTTCATTATTTTGCAGCTGTTTGTATTTCCTTTTCAACGAATTTTTGGCGATGATGAGATTTTTAAGTAACGTCGTATCCGTCATGATTAACGTCTAGATTCTAAATAGTTACTTTGATACTCGACATACTTTATATATCGGTGAAGAACTCCTTAAAATGTTTAGGGTATCTGCCTTCATTTATATTTCTATCCTTATCAATGACCAAAAAGTTATATTTGTCGTCTTTCCAACACGTAGAACACATTTCCTTGAACTGTTTGAAAGTCATATCCGACGAACAGTGATCTTCGTAGATTTTGTAGATACATCTAGGACCTTGGGAAAATGCGATAATCATATTGCAATTGTCCCTCATCAACATCCTAGGAACATGAGTATAGGTTTGCGTTGAGTAAAAGCAGTCAATTTTATTATGTCTGCCTCGAGTGTAAAATTCCCTCAGTGTCTTGGGTACATGTAGACACGTCATCGAAAATGAATATTAAATTCTCCAACGAGTTTTCTGGTAGAATTACATCTTCTTTATCGCTAAACTTATGATATCCTATTTCCGGCGTGGTGCTAATGACCTCTCGTAGATACCGATATTTATTTTGATTCAGAGATTTGCTGTAAACGCAGATGTTTTTGAATCGGAGACCATTTTCATGTAACAATAAATTTAACATCAAATTTGTTTTCCCGGAATTACTCGGCCCGCAAATAATACATCGTATGGAATCGGGTAAAAGTTCGCCATGTCTCGAAGATTTATTCCCCTCACAAAACTCGTCAAGTTTCATTATAGTTAACACGTTACCACTTTGTTTCCTCAAACGCATCTTCAACGCGAATGAGATAAATACGTGCGAACATGCGATATTTATTCAGTTGGCATGGAGCCGTGTAATATAAAACGTGGGAACGGACTAGTAAATTATCTCATTAATAAGTTGGATAAGAAGGAACTACACCTGCCGGGCTATTCATGGTGTGGACCAGGAACGGACGTAGAAAAACGATTAGCGAGCGGCGATCAAGGCATTAACCGGCTGGATCGCGCATGCAAGGATCACGATTTATTTTATAGCCGTCACCAAGATACGCGAAGCAGACACATTGCAGATAAACAGCTCACCGAACAAGCCTGGGAACGAGTTAAATCGAAGGACTCAAACTGGAAAGAAAAAGCAGCAGCTTGGCTAGTTACAAACGCGATGAAATCAAAAGTAAAGTTCGGCCTCGGATTACCGTTTAACCAGGTAGTGAAAGCCGCCAGACTACCGAAAAACGTTAAAGGGAAAAGAAAACCGTTATCGTTGCGACAGTTAACGCAGTTATCTGTAGCGCGAGCTAAATCTTTTTTAAAGAAAAATAGGAATCGTCCAGTAAGAAAACCGAGAGTATTGCCCTTGCCTAAACAATGGTCAGGAGGAATGTTGCCGCTGATTCCGATTTTCGCCGGTCTTTCCGCAATCGGAAGTTTATTGGGAGGAGCGTCGAGCGTCATCAAAGCCGTGCGAGACACGAGCAACGGTCAAAAGCAAAACGGTCAAACATCGACCAAAGTCGGAGAAGGCATATTTTTGAAGCCTTATCGCAAGGGATATGGTATTTACCTCAAACCTTACAAACAATACTGAAAAAACTTCCTAATAAACCGTTAACAAATAAACACCTATCTACAGCGGCCATAAAGGCCAATTCGTTAACTAATGCCGTTTTTCGCGGTGTTTACATGCGGGACACGCTTTCAAAACGGCCGAGGAAGAATGAATATTTGATATTGAATTTGGAGGATGAAAAAGGGCCCGGCACCCACTGGGTCTGTCTATGGAAAAATGGAATGAAGGTCAAATACTACGATAGCTTCGCTCTTCCACCACCTTTGGAAGTGCTAGATTACCTTAAACACAACGTCATATACTACAACAAAGAAACCCATCAAACGTTCGATTGCTGGCATTGCGGTCATTTTTGCTTATTGTTCCTGTTTAAAGAAATGAACGCGTCTCGCCCTCACCGCAGTCATGGTTCTCACTGTAACCTTATCGGGCGATAAAAGCCATTTGAGCGCGGACTTTTTCCCTCCTATTGCTCTAGATGAAAAGAAGCAGTTCAAAATAGGTTTACTCTCTTTGTACACGTACAATAGTATTCCAAATGTGGATGTTGGAATCAACGATGAATTTGTGTACGATGGAAATAGGGTCTTGAAAATACCGACCGGCACGTACGAAATAGATTCTATCTGCGACTATTTGACTACCACTCTTCAAGAAATCGATAAAAGCTACGTGTTTACATGTACAACTAACATGAATACACTTCAATTGGAAATAAAAGCTAATTTCGACATTGATTTTACCGGCGAACGTTCAGTTGGAAAATTACTAGGATTCAGGGATATTTACCTGGAAAAGAATAAAAAGCACGCCTCAAATGCTTCAATCACTGTGCAGTCGTTTAATGTTATATCAATCTGTAGAGTGTAATGTTGCAACAGGTTCGTTCATAAACGGAAAATTGGGGCATTTAGTCCACACCGTTAGCCGACCCGGGATATAAAATAGTTGAAACGCCTAACCCCGTGGTCTATTTAAACCTGAACACTAACACTATCAACAACATTACTGTGAAATTGGTCGATGAGAACGGACGTCTCATAAACTTCCGTGGAGAGAACATTACAGTACGTTTACACATCATCAGGGAAGTGAATTGACACTTGATAAATGGGCATTAATTTCAACTCTACGCTGCAGCAACATTTCAACGTCGACTCTTCAGAAAGATTTTCCAAGAAACCAACTCGGCCTTTCAAGAGGAGCCCGAAAGGGATTTCATCTCTAGACCGTACTAATATTTTATATCTCAAGAGTCTCGGATATAAAGTTCGTAAACATGGAAGAAATTCTGGAAGTTCGTCAAGCCATTCATTACAGTAACGATGTGGAAAGCCTACAATTTCATCGGTATTCCCCCTATAACCTTTCGGGAATGGCGAATAATGACGAGATCAGAATAACTGTTCAACAGTCCGACGTAATTACACTGCCTGGGCAAAGTTATCTCTATCTGGAAGGCTCTTTGACTAAAGATGAGACTGACGCCAATGCCAAAGTGGCTAAATTTATTAATAACGCTTTCGCATTTCTGTTTGAAGAAATCAGATATGAAATAAACAACGTCGAAGTTGACAGTCTACGAAATCCTGGAGTCGCCACCACATTGAAAAGTTACATATCATTTTCTCTGCCAGAGCTGCATGTGTTGGAAAATGCCGGATTAAATAACCCCAATACGTCATTTGAAGCACCTACATCCATAATCGATTCAGCATCTGGAACTTTCAACGTGATTTTACCAATGAGAATGATTTTGGGATTTTTCGAGGATTTTAGACGTATTTTAATTAACGTTAAACAAGAACTGATCTTGATTCGTGCAAGTAATGATGTGAACGCTATTACTGGTGAACCCCTCGCTGAAAAATCTAAACTGCAATTGAAAAAAGTCGTATGGAACATTCCTCACGTTAAAGTCTCAGATTTATTCAAATTACGTCTGTACAAAATCATCAATAGTTCCCAACCCCTCCTTTTACCGTTTCGTGCTTGGGAATTACACGAACATCCCAATTTGACTTCAAGCGATAAATTGACTTGGCATATTAAAACGACTACTCTACTCCATAAGCCGCGTTATGTGATAATAGCCTTCCACAACAATAAGAAAAATAAGTTTTCATCTAACCTTTCAAAGTTTGATTCAGTCGCACTTCGAAATGTGAAATTATTTTTAAATGAAACTCAGTACCCGTATCACGATTTGCAAATAGATTTTAGTAAGAAGAAAATTTCACAGATTTATGACATGTATGCCGTTTTCCAGCATAGTTATTATCACAAAAGCTTTCCAACGCCTGTACTATCGCGGAAAACGTTCGAGGATTCCCCATTAGTTGTCATTGATTGCTCAAAACAAATTGAAACAATTCGCGAAGGAACTTGCGACATCAGATTGGAAATTGAAACATCATCTAATATTGCGACTGGTACATCCTGTTACGCATTAATATTGTATGAAAAAATTTTCGAATACATTCCCATGTCAGGTATTGTACGAAGACCGTAGTTCTGACGGATCACCAAGGATCACCTCCCGTAAAGTAGGACACATAAGGGAAAAGAAAAAAAATTTTAGATTCATTCACTTTTATTACCATACGCTTTTGTATCAATAAAATTGTCGAGAATTATTATTTTATCGTCATTCGACGTTAAACATTTTTTATTCATTTTCACTGTGTAAATATGGTGCTTATAAGAACGAAATGTGGAAAAAGCGCCATGTATATGTTTGTCAATATTGAATAAAACGTTATAGTAATCTTCAAATTTGATATGTTTTTAACAAACACTTCCTTTACACCTTTAGCTTTTTTAACAATTATTAACCTATCAGCCAACTTGTAAGCGTACAACTTGGATTTTAATCCGACATATTCTGTAATTGGAACACCTGCAGTGACATCTTTGAATAACCCAACAACTTTTTTATTCTTAGAACTATAACATACATGATCATTATCGTAGTTTGATGTATCTAAATATTCCATATAGTTCAACATATCATGGTAAACATCATCAGAGCCTATTTCGAATAAAAATGAATCTGTATCCATGTACAATAATTTAATCTTATCGCTAGAATATCGAGTTAACATACATTTATACAAAAAATCGTAGGTACATCACGATCTTGGAAAGTTCGAGACAGGTAAAACCTATATATAAGGGCTTATTCAAAACAACTTTTTCCTTATACAAATGAACACCTACGACATTTTCATTAAAAATAATACGATCCTTAAAATTTGGTTTTCTAATGCAACGTAAAAGTTTCCTCTCATTTATTACCAACTCCATGTGAAATGTTTTTCGAACTCTTTCACACGATTTTCCAAACACGCAGTTATTCATACTTTTATAAAAGTCTTTTTCTAAATCATTTACCGCTTTAGTTCTCATGTAAGTATTCAAATCTATATATGACTTAAGCCACCGAGATTGATTAAACTGAAGGACTCGATGAATTTTCACCACTTGTAGCCCATTGGAAATGGCCTGTTTCAAAGTTCTGTAATGAACGATGTAATTTGATTTGTTTTCTAAAGTAGTTAAGAGTTTTACGTTTTTACAGTCGGGCGGAACTTTATTTTCACACAGAAACGGTAGGCTATCATGGAGTTGGTGTAATGAAGAAGGGTACAGGACATCGACCTCTAGAATGTAACCTACCGGAGAATCGTCTGCAATATTCATGACATCTACGTTTTGAGGATCATCGACCCAACAAAAACCATTTATTGGTAAATAGTCTGACAAGGCTTTAGCGTATAAATTATTACAATCGTACATCAACAAATATTTTGATGGTTTGGTTTGATCGTAATTCGGCAAATATTTATTATTAGCCTTGGAATATCTCCCAATGCAGGACGTGATCCCCCACGGATACCGGATTCAATAATTAAAATCTGTTCCGGATCAGTCATCAACTCGAGTGTTACCCCCGAGTATTTTAAAGCGGCGTCGAATGAGAGCCCTGGCGCTCTATAATACCATGCGGGATCTAGACCGTACAATTGGTAACAAACTGAACGAAATTGTTGGAAACATTCGCAAAGTAGAATTACATCGGTTCTGAGGTATAGTTCTGTATACTGTTGCAGATTTTCAATTTTGAATAAGTTCCAAATCGTCTGAGCTCTTTCATATTCAACCATATCTAACGGCTCCACATTCATATCGTTATAGAAGCATTCAATGTCCGGCAACCGTGTTTCTTTCAATTTTTCAAAACTTGTCACGTAAGAATCTGGGGATACGCCTTTTTTTAAAAGAAGACTCCTTTTATCAGAATCTGGAAATGCCTTTTCCATTTCTGGGAATTTTCCTAGATTATCAACTAGACTTGATAAACTCGCGGGCATAAAACGGTAGCTATCGACAAATCTTAACCAAATGTTAGTTCCATGAAATTTTTTTAAAAATGATATGTATTTTTCACTGGAAGTGGGAATGACTTTTACATCGCCTTTCGCGTGATGTATTTCGTGGATGATTGGATGAGCGTCGTAATTGGTTAAATTATGCATAAAAATGGGGATAAAGTCCTGAAGCTGTGTTTGTAAATTACAATCATTATGGGCAGCGCAAATAAATTTTCCTGTCAGGTGATTGTGATGTCGTACTTTAATGTGATCGATCGAGAAATCCTTCCCGCAAAGGCCGCAGTTAGTCGCGTTTATTACTAATTCGTGTTCTTCATCGTTAGACAAGGGCGTCATGGGGATATTTGTCGAATACAGAGCTTCTACATCTTTCACGAGTTGTTCCAAATAAATCATGAATTTGCGTGGAGCGTCTTCACCAGTGTATATGAAAATATCTTTTTGGAAATTAGGCAAGTCCGATTTAACCATAGCGCCTATACTACAAGCCGCATGATATTGTTTTTTATGAGTCCAAGGTTTATCAGGCTCGCCATCCCCGCCGCTTATCGGCAACAGAACAGATTCGAAATCGGCATAAACAACGATAGGCACCCATTGAGTATTTTTCACATTTGTAAAAGTTAAATTCGCATTCTTCGCTAAGGGAACTTCTACGCGGCAAGGTTCATTTTTTCACACCAGAACGTGTGAGTATTGAATCGTTCTTTTACATTTACCTCGCTGGAGGGGAACGTAGTCAGACAACGCCTACAAATTAAATGTTCTTGCTTATGTTTTGATCTAGAGGATCTTACCAACCTAGATAAATTATTTATAAGACAGTAATGCGAATTACCTGATATATGCGTTAAATAAAGTAAATCGAAATTGAAACCATTATTGGAAATACGGTATTTTCGTCATCTAAACCATAAATATTACACGAAACATTATTGAGTTTCTCAAATTTCTCAATATCCTTGAATGGGGTGGGAAAATGTATACCTTCAAATGTGAAAGGATGATGAAGGTCATCGTACATTTTAATATTGCTGTAATTTCTATGGTCAGTAACAAAAGCTGATAGGATGGAATATTTGAAACAGTAGTGTTGTCATTGATGTTAACTACATTTATTACGGCTTTTTTATCAGCTATACATTTGGGCAGTTTCAGGTATCTGGACCCTTTAAATGGTTGGTACCTACTGACTCTAATGAATAAACCATTAATCTCTACCAGAGTCCATCCTGACTTTTTAGCCTCAAATTCGGACATTTCAGTTAACAATTTATCTAATGTCTCTTCAATATGCGTTTGTAAATCGTCGTTAAGCGTGATAATTTTAACTTTAGTTTTAAAATTAGCGTCAGTCGATTCCAACGATTCTTCGCCTAATACTTGTACGAAGACGCATTCCAGCAAGACACTACTCTTAATAGTTTCAAATTTATTTAAACATTCCTCCAAGTGGGCTCTGTACAAATCAAAAATTGAACCAAGAAAAATTTCAGGTTCTAAAAAGTTATGAATATTTTTTATGTAAATATCGAATACAGAATTATTTAAAGCTGTTTGAACAACATCATTTGACAAATGATCTGAAAACAGCCTAGTTGCCTTATTTAATGACGTGTTTAATTTTCTTTTTGCTGATAAACTAGTTTTACCAGCAGTTTCAGTAAAGCAGCGTTGTTCATGTCTATTGCGACTTTGATTAGTTTTAAATTCTTTAAGGCATTTCGAGCATTTAGGTTTATTATTTTTAAGGGGCGGCGTCGAAGGATGACTTTTTTTTCAATGTGCCTATTTAAAGTGCTTCTACGAAAACGTCTTATGGCATGTTGGGAAACTCACTCTTGCAGCTTGCGGGTTTTTGAACACTTTGCTTGACTGAGAAGACCCTGGTAAATGGGGCTCGCCTGAGGATGCAGGCGCCGAAGGATGACAGTTTTTTTTAATGTGCCTATTTAAAGCGCTTCTACTGGAAAACGTCTTATGGCATGTTGGGCAACTCACTCTTGCAGCTTGCGGGGTGTTGAACACTTTGCTTGACTGAGAAGACCCTGGTAAATGGGGCTCGCCTGAGGATGTAGGGGGCTCCATGGCGGGAAAGTTCAGACCCGTCTGACTTTCTTCTGAGGTTGCTCACTAGAAACGTCGATGAACTGCAAATCGTAAGCCATCCCCTTGTACCCTTTGAAAATCAGCGCGTAGTCTTCTACAACGAACGAGTTTTTAAAAAAATTTTGTTATATTAAATTTATCGAAAACAAATTATCAACCAAAACATATACTGAAAAATAGGGGGAAAAAACTTACCAGATTTATAAGAGCTCAATTCTTCTACACTAATCACGTCTGAATAGCGGCGAGGTAATGTCACGATCGCCGTCGAGTCGTCTTTGAGTCTAAGATGTGCCAGGAGACATCTCCCGTACTGCTGCTCAGCCTCCTCTAGCTTTAAGATCGGATATTCCACTTCGATATCCAGGTCCCTAATGTGAATGTATCCCCTAGCCTGGATGTTATTCAATCTCGCCAACATTGCTAAAAAAAAGATAGGTATGAACAAAATTGATTATCTTACCAGTTTAATATATCACAAATCGTTAAAAAAAGTAAGTAAACTCACCAGATATTAATTTGGAAACTTGTTTTCGCCTGTATAAACAGAAGAGAAGATGTTTTTGTCTCTCAAGGCGACCTAATCACATTTTTTATTTAAAGGAGGTGTTCCTCAAAATCGGATTCATCATCTGATAAATTGTTAAACACATTATCGGGATGGCTAAAACGAAAAAGGGGTTCGAAAACGCAGTTTACGCACCAATTTTGCCTAGCGTACACAAATTCTTCCCAATGGGAGTCATGAAGAATTTTAAAATCCCTTCGAATTCGGGTAACGTATTTGACTGGTTTATGGGGTACGTCAGTCAACGCTTTCAAAACAGCGGGAAAACAAAATTTGCAATATCGTTCTACGCCTATAACGGGTGAAAAATGGTCATTTATCGTGTAAAAACTTCTTACAACTATCGTATTAAACAAAAAGGGCGGTCTGTAATCGTTATTGTATCTCTGATGCAGCAGAAAAATATAGTCGCGTTTGGTTAAAAAATCAAAGTCCATAATTTCGTCGCAATATATTTCTTGCTCCAACGGATCGAGCGTATTTTTGCACATATATTTGGGCCATATTCGCATTAAATATTGAACTACAGTCTGGGGAAGATCCAAGTAAACGAGTTGAAAATGTCGGTTAATTCGTCGTGAAATTTCGATAGCGGCTAATTTTTTCAAAGAAAAGGGACTATATTTTGCAGTTGGAACGTTGTAAGACCCGTAACGTACATTATTTATTAGTAGATGCATCTGAGTTGAGGAAACCAAAAAAAAAAAACAATTAATGATATACTTACAAAAACAGACAGGGGCAGCGACTGGTCGGCCTTTGAGAGACAAATGGATTGACGGTGTTCAGAGCGGGCGGCATTATATAGCTGGTTGAAGAATGATTCACAGCTTCCCCCCGGCCCTCCCCACACATCCTGTCAGTTGAGCGTAATTAAACGCCACATCGTTCGAGAAAACATTTCCTATTCTACTGAAGTTGTTAACAAAACGTATTTTCGAGACACTTTCAACATCATTATCTTTATAATTGGTCTCGTTGAATTTTTTTATCGCCACTTCGTCTTGAACGGTTCGTTAGAGTTGAAACGGTTGTACTGTACGGAGAACAAAATGTTAACTATTATCGTAGTAGATTTTTACGCTTTCCGTGACATTCGCAAAAGATTCGTTGTGAATGAGTTATCTATTTCGAACGTGCAAAGTCATCAGTTTAATCATTGGATATTCAACACACCTGATGCAATAGCCTTGGATCAATCTACAAATTATGAAAGTTTCCACGGATTGAACATTTGCGACGGTACGACCGATTACTACGAACTTCCATCAATTTTAAAGGAACACTTGAAGGATTGTGATTTCATCTTCTGCAAGGGACTTGAAAAGGCTCAACACATCGAAAAATTGATTGGTGATGTCCGCCCAGTGCATGATTTAACTCAATTTGGAGCTGAACCGATCAAGAAAATTGTTAAAGACACGTTTCATCAAACTGTCGGATCTTGCCAACACCATCGAAATATGAGCGGATTTTATCTGGAATGCGCTCAAATGAAAAGTGAATGTTTGGCCGAATGGATACGTACCCATTTACCTTGGGTAAATTTAATGGATACATACCCCCGTTACAAGACTTTTGAAACACCTTCATGGTTAGGCGAAGTGCCGGCTCTAGATTTGGCCATTAATGGATTCTACAATCGCAAGAAAAGCGGAAATATCGTTCAATGTGTCTACTGCCTCGAACTACATACTGAGTTTTCAGCATTGCAACATAATTGTATGCTACATAAAACTGCGGGGCAATGAAAAAACTGCAAATGAAATGTTACGAATATTTTTTAATGAGGTTGGTAATTTTATATATTTGTCCTAATTTTATATATTTGTATAATAGGTATGTTATAGATAAATATGCAGGTTTGCGCTGTTTTTTCATTCTCATCTGTAAAAAAAAAAAATACATTAAGTTTTGTATGTAATAGCGTTTTAATTTTTTTTTTGAATACCTAAATAATATTTCTTGGTTAAACAAAGAAGACATCATTTTTAAAACTCGGCGCTGCGCGCCTCGCCTGAGTACTACTTAGAGCCCTTGGCTAAAATTACAAAACATGAATATGCTTTAGCCTCATGATGTGCTCCTCGCTGTTTCTCTGACCCAAAATGTGGGTATCATTATGTGAGGCTGCACATTTGTTTTCAATACTTCATCCAGTAATTATTCAACAAATCATCGGTATCCATGTTGTCGTCCCACATTTTATGTCTTTGCGCCCCCTCCCGCACCCACACGACGTACCACGTACCTCGTTAGTGAGAATGATCACCTGTGTGTAAACAATTATTTAAACAATCACGCTCATACCGCAGCTTGTCGGCCACGCACTCCGCAGTGGTTAACGTAATATGGTTAGGTAAATCGAGAGCTATCCAACGAGTGGTGAACGATTTTTGTACGATGATAACTGGCGAAGTTAAAGTTCCGTAGCAACGAATCGGTTGTACGTGAAAATCATTACAAATGTTGTCGTGTTGTCGTCGTGTTACGAAATTTCGTTACGAAATTGCTTTTTTGGCTAGTTAGGTCACGGCTAAAGCATATTCATGCTAAAAAAATAGACTAACCCAGGAACTACGGTCACCCACACAACGAGCAAGGTCGGTGGATGTTGTAGGTAATACCCTACCCTTCGCCCGTCCCTCATGGTCCCCAGTATTGTGAACTGGGGGCCAAACTGCTGGGCCCCTATGAGAATTAGGGTCGGGATGTGCTGTAACAAATAGTGAGAAGAAGTGACGTTAACTTCTGTGAATTCTTACAAGTTTGCTGAACATAGAAAAAAAAAGGAAAAAAACTCGGCGCTCCGCGCCTCGCCAGGGGGCAAGCCCCCTGGACCCCCTGTTACCTCTATTTACATACTTCGGACGAAATTATAGAAACACAGAATGTGTTTTAGCTCACGCGTTTCACATAAACCTTTTTCGACTGATATATTGACTGCTCATAGGTTACACCATGTTACACAATCCTTAGTTCCGTATCATCGATACTTATATAAAGCTTGTAATCGTGTTCACAATATAAATTATTGAGAATGATCACCTGTGTGTAAGCAATTATTATTTAAACAATGACGCTCATACCGCAGCTTGTCGGCCACGCACTCCGCATTGGTTAACGTAATATGGTTAGGTAGATCGAGAGCTATCCAACGAGTGGTGAACGATTTTTGTACGATGATAACTGGCGATGTTAAAGTTCCGTAGCAACGAATCGGTTGTACGTGAAAATCATTAGAAATTTTTCATAACAGCGTCCCAGGTTTCGTTACGAAATTTCGTTACCTTTTTTGGCTAGTTAGTCCATGGCTAAAACACATTCTGTGTTAAAAACGCTGCAATTTGATAAACAACGGTTAATTATTTTCCTATATAGATCAGGGCCTCACTGTTTCCTGTGGTTTAAAATTTGATGGTTTACGTTTCAAGGTATTAGCATCCAAAAATGCAATAAAACAATTCTGTCTGTCTGCCGTACGCTGTACTTCGCACTTTTCTTAGTTACCATGAACCAAAATTAATGAAATTTGGTTTGAAGGTCCCGTTTGGGGTCTATTTGTGTCGCGAAGCTCGGCGTTACTGTCAATCATCTCTAAGGGGTGAAAAATAGGGGTAGAAATTTTCAGAAGCTCAGAAACTTTCAACAGAAGGGTTTGGTTTTTCTTACTTTTTAAATTAATCTTGAACTAGAGATTTTTTTGAGACCACCCGGACCATTGTACGACCAGCCGTTCGTTTGCACTGAAAAGCTTCGTCAACATGATCGTGACTCAAACAACATAAATCCGGCCCGGCTATCATCGCTAGGGAGCACCTGGGGGCCTATTCACTAAGCCAAAGAGACATCTCTTTCAGGTCCGACTCTCTCTTTGGGCCAAATAGATTTTTATAGTATCCATGACAGGGTTATTCAGTAACTTTTCAAAGAGAGAGTTGGCGGCCATCTTGGCATTCTCGATCTCTTTCAGAGAGACACCTAATTAGGTGTCTTCCCTCGAAAGAGAGAGTCTATTTCTCGTTTGTTTCACAGTGATCGTGTAATATCCTCCTTCATCCGTGTAATATCCTCCTTCATCCGCAACCACATCGGTACTTTTGATCGTGTATTCTTTCATTTCATAAAGGTAAGTCAATTTAAATTAAAAATATATACATAATTATTGATTCATGAGTAAAAACGTCCAAGTACGGGTTGAGGTAGGTACCTACCTACCTAAGAGGCTCATTAGGTGTAGATATAACACAAGCATTAAAAGCCCCCTAATTCGACTTTTTCTGTTTATAATTGAGACTTTTTTCAATTTCATTTAAACTTTTATCCGATTCGTGAGTAAAAACGTCCAAGTATGGATTGAGGTAGGTAGGTACCCATTGAATAGGTATTAAGAAATGCGTTCATTATTAAGGAATTGAACTCCCGGGGGCAGGAACATCTCTCACTTCATGGATACTATGGCATTTTCGTGTATTAGGATCCATGTCTCTTTCTCAAGGTCTCTGGAGCTATTCTGTAAAATAGACGAACCCGGAGACATTGGAAGAGACTGTCTTCCCGGGGAAGACTATCTCTCGCGGGAGATTTTCAAAATAGATAATCTCTTTCCACTGTCTATTTTAGTGAATAGGCCCCCTGATTATAATCAAGGATGGCTGTATGAAGTCGAGTTGGTTGTTCTGTGATGTTATTTCATTTGAAAAATGATGGATCTTTTCGATTTTGTTGATAGGCACTTTTGCAACTTTAACAAACTTTGAAGTATTATTGGGTACATTATTACGCACAAGGGCCATATGTACAGGTAAAATATTACACAACGTTTTATTATTTGCCTTATGCTTCATGAATAACTACATATAATTAATTATTGGATTATTGAATCCCACGCATTCGTATGAAACTCCATTACTCCAGTACTTCATTTAGGGCTTTCCTGGAGGGAGCTCGAGAGTACTGACCACAGAAAACAGTGATCTGCATAGAAGGGGCATCTATACAGGTGAATAATAAACCATTGTGTAATAATTTGCAGCGTCAGTCCTGTGCGAACTCTTGAAGAGTCAACATCGGAGCTAACACCGCGGAAAAGAAACAAACGAGTGCCTTTTCAGTTCAGTGATCGGGAATGTTAACTCAGCGAAATGGGTGACCCAGTTGACGGCGAGCCGATAATCGCGAACATTGTTAGAAAAACTAAGGAAGATTTTTTGCAACACCGGGAGGCCACCAGCGCGATTCGCAGTGTGGACCCCCACATAAGTGAGTCTTTCAATCAATTGTACGAAGTCATAGTTTCACTCTGTGAGTATCTCGACCAGGCTAATGGTCAGTTACTTAAACTGAACCAAGGCGTACAGGGGAACAAACAAGGGAAGTTCAAATCGACTCGGAGAGAACGATGACGGACGACGACGGACGACGGATCGACTGAAGACGAGCTCGGAAGAGAGACAGACTGGATCCTCAAAAGGGCCCGTAAGAAGCGCAAAGCTGTTTCCTCGCCAGAAGTTGCGGAGAACTCTAGTAAGGCTAAGGCTATCGAGGATGCACCAAAGATAGATGAAATCAAGCCAAAGAAGGAACCCTCTCCCCCTCCCATAAATGTAATGGGTCTAAAAAGCTACTCTAGCATAAAAGATATTCTTAAGGATATCCCTAAAGACCAATATAAAGTCACTTCACTCAACAATAACGTTTGGAAGATCAACGTTGATTCGCGAGTGAACTGGAAAAAAATCACTGACACCCTTAGGGAAGAAAATAAACAATGGTTCACCTACCAAGATAAGGCTGACAGGCCAATCAAGGTCATGGCCAGGGGTCTTCACTCTACATGCGAAAAAAGCGAAATTATAGAGGATCTCAAAAATCAAGGTCTTAACATCCTAGATGTAACTAACATCCTTAGGAAAGAAAGAATTAAAAACGAGAGAGGGGAAACTATAATCTTTCAAAAACCTCTACCTCTCTTTATGCTGTCATTTGACAAGAACGAAGATGTCAAAAAAATCCATGGTATAAAGGCAATCCTAAATATAGTTGTGAAAATTGAGCCAATTGAGAAAACCACCAAACTCATCCCTCAATGTAAACGTTGTCAGAGCTTCCTCCACACTCAGTCATACTGTGGAAAGGAACCTGTATGCGTGAAATGTGCTGGGCAGCACAAAACAGCTGATTGTACCCTAAACAAGACTGATGCTCCCAAATGCGTCAACTGTAAAGGGAATCACCCTGCAAACTATCGCGGATGCGAAGTAGCGAAGGAGTTACAAAGAATGCGGAACAGCTCCAATAAATCACAAGTAAAAGAACAGAGTAGTAGACGAAATCCTTCTATTGATAGGAGTGATGTTAGACGTAAACTGTCTACTACTACCACAGGTGCTACTACTAAGGTTTCCTACGCCAAGATAGTTGCAAACAAAGAGGCCAATTTGATGAACACTGAAAAAATGTTCGGACAGATACTAGCGAGACTGGATGAGCAAAATCACACCAATAAACTGTTATTTGAAAGAATAACCAAGCTCGAAAAAGGCCTATCTAACTACGGAATAATATGATGGAACCGAATGCAAATGGATTATTGAATCATATAAAGGAAGTCGAGCTTTTCCTCCATTCTAACAAGATAGATATGTTACTAATTTCTGAAACCCATTTTACTCGAACTTCGTTCATTAAAATAAGAGGTTTCAGCTGTTACCACACAATTCACCCTAGCAATAAAGCTAGAGGAGGATCAGCTATTTTAATCAAAGAGAACATTGCACACTATGAAGAACCAAAAATCGAAGAGGAAAAAATGCAAGTAACTACCGTTAATGTGCAACTCAAAAACAAACGATTCAATATAGCAGCAATCTATTGTCCCCCCAGGCATAACTTGAAAAAAGTTGACTACAGTGGTCTTTTTAAATCACTAGGGAACAACTTCGTAATCGGAGGAGACTTCAATGCCAAAAATACCTACTGGGGATCACGATTAACTACGACGAAAGGTAAAGAACTGTATGAAGCAGCAACTGCACTCAAGTGTGATTTCCACTCAACCGGCAGGCCCACATACTGGCCCACGGATACCAATAAAATCCCCGATTAATAGATTTCTTCATAAGCAGAGGTATCTCGAGCGGATATATCAATGCAGAAGATAGTGACGACCTACCCTCTGATCACTCTCCTGTTATTGTAACAATTAGCGAGAAAGTAATACTAAAAGAAAACGACCCAAGTTTGTTCAATAAAAAAACTTGCTGGTCCTGTTTTCGGCAGCAACTGGAGTCATCAATTGACCTGAAAGTTCCTCTGAAAACATATCAACAATTAGAGGAGGAACTTGACCTATTTATTAATAACATACAACAAGCTGCTTGGCTAAGTAACCCATTGAATCAAAACAATAATTGTGAAAGTAGACCGAAATCATATCTGCTAGAAATAAGAAATCTATTGAATGCAAAACGAAAAGCTAGGAGAAAATGGAAAAGCAATAGATCTGCTGAAAACAAAACTATCCTTAACAGATACGTTAACAAGCTTAAAGATCTTATTAAAACTGTAGAAAACGAGTCCGTCGAACACTTTTTCAGTAATCAAAGTGCTGAAAAAGATACGGAATACTCACTGTACAAGGTAACAAAAAACATCAGAAGACCTAAAGTCCACTCTCCTCCGATCAAAAAGGAGGACGGCACATGGGCCAGAAGTAATCTGGAAAAAGCACAGCTTTTTGCAGAACACCTTAGCAATACCTTTCAACCAATACCAAATCTATCATCTGACGAAAATACAACTCGGATGGAAAAAACAGACGAGCTCGAAATAATGCCTGTTACGCTGAAGGAACTTAAGGAAGAAATAAAGCGCAACATAAAAACAAAAAAAACGCCCGGCTACGACCTGATTACTGGTCGAATTGTGAAGGAATTGCCCGAAAAAGCTGTACTGAAATTGCTTCATATTATCAATGCTACGTTTCGGTTGAAACATGTACCATCCCAATGGAAAGTTGCAGAAGTCATAATGATTCCTAAACCAGGAAAATCACTAAATGAGAAGGCAGGATATCGACCGATATCCCTTCTCCCTATTATGTCGAAATTGTTCGAAAAGCTGCTGCTTAAACGTCTTAATCCAATAATAGAAGATAGAAATTTGATACCAACTCACCAATTTGGCTTCAGACAACGTCACTCTACGTTAGATCAAGTACATCGAATCCCTACTATATTATAAAAACGCTGCAAATCCCTGCACAACGGTTTATTATTTTTGTATAGAATACCCTTCTGTTACAGATCACAGCTCTATGTATAGATAACCCATCTATATAATATGATATGTACTATTCTATACATATTATGTAGATCGCAGACCCTCCGTAGGTTAGTACCTAACCCCGTACTCGTTACTAGGTACCTACCTAAATCACGAGTTAAATGTTGCTAAAATAATTCTGCCGATGACAAACAGTACCTAACAAAAAGAAACACACATAATGAAGTTCTGAAAAGAAATTGTTGATGAGGAGTGAAAAAAGTTGCAAAAGTACCTACCAACAAACTCCAGCCCCTTCTACGTAGATGGTATAATGAACCGTTGTGTAATAATTTACCGTTGAGTAATGATTTACCGTAGTAATAATTTACCCATCAATAATACTTCAACGTTTGTTCAAGTTTCACTACCTACCAACAAACTCCAAAAGAGCCATCATTTTTCAAATTAAATAATATCACAGAACAACCAACTCGACTTCATACTCCGCCAATATAATCAGGTGATCCCTACCAATGATTGGCCGTATTCACAAATTCCTATTGTGGGCGCGTCACTGGTTACGAGATTTGGTTTGAATTGTATACAATTTCATTCACACTGGAGTCGAAAATGCCTGTCGGTGCAAACTTCGGGGCCTTACTGTGAACGAACGGCTGGACGTACGATGCTCCGGATGGTCTTAAAAAACTCGCAAGTTCAAGAACTATTTAAAACCGTAAAATATTTACATAAAAAAATGGTATAGGCGTTTTGAAAATTTCAACCCCTATTTTGAATTTGAACCCCTTAGAGATGACTCACAGTAACGTCGAGCTTCGAGGACCAACTAGACGCCGAACGGAACCTATAACCCGAATTTCATCAATTTTTTTTCATGGTAGGTAACTAAGAAAAGTGGCCCGTACGGCGTACGGCGGACAGACAGAAATATTTTTATTGCAGTTTTGGATTCTACATACCTTGAAACGTAAACCATCAAATTTTGAGGGGGGGTAAGAATTTTTTTTTTCATGCTCGATTCCAATGGTTCATTATTGAAAATAATAAACCAAAACTTACGCGGAGATGAAGCGGCATGTGCGCGACTAAATAGGAGTGTAGGGTAACGTCCATGTTAATGTTGCTGGAGCTGCAGGGTTTGTGTACTACGATGAGAAGGTTGTTTGCTTATATATTGAAGACCAAAATGGGTGGGGGAAAGTCGACAGTCCTATACCTTTTTGGTTTATTATTTTCAATAATGAACCATTGGAATCGAGCATGAAAAAAAAAATTCTTACCCCCCCTCAAAATTTGATGGTTTACGTTTCAAGGTAAGTAGAATCCAAAACTGCAATAAAAATATTTCTGTCTGTCCGCCGTACGCCGTACGGGCCACTTTTCTTAGTTACCATGAAAAAAAATTGATGAAATTCGGGTTATAGGTTCCGTTCGGCGTCTAGTTGGTCCTCGAAGCTCGACGTTACTGTGAGTCATCTCTAAGGGGTTCAAAATAGGGGTTGAAATTTTCAAAACGCCTATACAATTTTTTTACGTAAATAATTTTACGGTTTTAAATAGTTCTTGATCTTGCGATTTTTTTAAGACCATCCGGAGCATCGTACGTCCAGCCGTTCGTTCACAGTAAGGCCCCGAAGTTTGCACCGACAGGCATTTTCGACTCCAGTGTGAATGAAATTGTATACAATTCAAACCAAATCTGGTAACCAGAGACGCGCCCACAATAGGAATTTGCGAATACGGCCAATCATTGGTAGGGATCACCTGATTATATTGGCGGAGTATGATGTCGAGTTGGTTGTTCTGTGATATTATTTCGCTTGAAAAATGGTGGCTCTTTTGGAGTTTGTTGGTAGGTAGTGAAACTTGAACAAACGTTGAAGTATTATTGATGGGTAAATTATTACTACGGTAAATCATTACTCAACGGTAAATTATTACACAACGGTTCATTATACCATCTCCGTAGAAGGGGCTGGAGTTTGTTGGTAGGTACTTTTGCAACTTTTTTCACTCCTCATCAACAATTTCTTTTCAGAACTTCATTATGTGTGTTTCTTTTTGTTAGGTACTGTTTGTCATCGGCAGAATTATTTTAGCAACATTTAACTCGTGATTTAGGTAGGTACCTAGTAACGAGTACGGGGTTAGGTACTAACCTACGGAAGGTCTGCGATCTACATAATATGTATATAATAGAATAGTACATATCATATTATATAGAAGGGTTATCTATACATAGAGCTGTGATCTGTAACAGGAGGGTATTCTATACAAAATAATAAACCGTTGTGCAGGGATTTGCAGCGTTTTCTTAGTGCAACGTTCTCACCCTGATCTGTTACCGCAGGCTCTTTTCCTGTTACTGTTACCGCAGGTTCTTTTTCTCAGGCTCCGCATCTGACGTTTTGAAAATTCCGTAAACTTAAACGACTCTGTTTGGCATCTTTTTTCATTATTAAACTGCGTGGGCGGCCCTTTATTAAGAAATGAACAGCGTGGGAGGTCCTTTATTAAGGAAATTTTCCAACCAGTCATGAACATTAGAGCGTTAGCCCTCGACAGTGGTGGATATCGAAAAAAAATGGATTTCGCAATTCTCCGAGGTGTATATTGGCTAACCGGGCTCTTATATTTTGTTTATTCGATGCCACCTGTTGAATATTTACAAACGTATGGTTATATGTCGAAGGAGCACTTTACTCTCACTGGAAATGTTAGCGAAAGTGAATTACGAGAAGCATTAACACTGTTTCAAGAATCAAATGACTTATCTTTGAAAAATGGGACTTTGACGAGTCGACCTTGAATTTGATGAAGAGGGAACGTTGCGGTTTAGCAGACACGCTACAGGCGTTCGTAGCTAGTAAAAGCCGAATGTGGTTCAACAATACAGTCACATGGTTCGCTTATGGTAACCTTTCAAGGTATAGGAGCGTTTTAGAAAACGCCTTTGCAAAGTGGTCAGAACATGCCAATTTAATTGTTTTAGCACATGCGGATTACCCGAATCTTAGGCAAACCTCCGTCGAAATACATTTCGACGCCGATGAAAATTGGTATTATTCCCCAGATGATAAGTGCCCATCGAATAAGACCTCTTTTTTATGGGTGGCTGTTCATGAAATTGGTCATGCTTTAGGATTGGAACATTCTCTCAAACATGGTTCTATCATGTACCCTTATTATCGCCGCGGAACTGTTCAATTATCGGTTGATGATGCGCATGTACGCACCACACCGATCGAAACAACAAAAATCCCCCTTTGGGGGCTTCTTCTGTCACCTGTCTTTTAGTTGGCGGTAGTAACAAACTCAACGCGATGAATTGGTTAATAATACTCTTGTATTTATTTTTATTGGAGTACAAAACTTGTATCAGAAAAACGTACTATATACCGAACGCGAAACATAATAATAACCAACGGGAGGTTTTGCTCTAGAGTCTTTAGGATGAGAACATGTTGTATCTATACATGGATAGTGTTCTGTCAGCGCTACTAGCGCTGTGGCCAAAAAAGCAAATTGTTGTAGTCACTACACCACTCCCCCCTGCGAAGTGACAAATCCTGAGAGATGTAATGGAAATTGAACTTTTCACCCACTTCTGGTTGTAGCAACAGGGGCAGTCCTGGTGGTAGTAGTTCGAGGCGGTCCAGTGTCGGGAGAGGAGTCCGACTGCAGTGGCTGCTGTGCATCACTGGAGGATTGTGTGGTGAAAGCAGGCTTCAGGCGGTCTCGAGAGACAGTTACCTGTCGAGCACCAATGACAATCGTGAAAGTCTTGGGTGTACGCTTAACGACTTGGTAGGGTCCAGTATATGGGCGTTGGAGCGATGCCTTGACACCTTCGAACCTCAGGTACACATGAGAGCAGGATTCCAAGTGAGGATTGCAGAAGGTTTCTGCTTACTATGCCACAACGTGTCTGTAGGTCGGATGTTGCGGAATATTTCCCTCAATTTCTGGATGTAGTCTGGGGATGGAGAGGACGGATTTGGAGATGGCTCAAAGAATTCACCTGGTAAGCGTAGGTTCGTACCATAGACGAGAGTGGCAGGGGTGCTCTGAATATCTTCCTTGAATGCACATCGTAGGCCAAGGAGTACTGCCGGGAGCTCAAAAGACCATGAGTCAGCCGATTCGTTGAGACGGCACATGAGAGCTGCTTTGATAGTGCGATGCTGGCGTTCTATCAAACCATTCGCTTGCGGGTGGTAGCTAGTTGTGTGACGAATCTCGATGCCAAGTAGTTGAGAGACAGAGCGGAACAGGTGTGACTCAAAGTTGCGTCCTTGATCTGTGACGATTGTCAACGGGGTTCCAAATCGGGCGATCCAACCTTCGAACAAGGTTCTAGCGACAGTGTCAGCTGTCTGGTCTGCGATGGGGAAGGCTTCGACCCACCGAGTGAATCGATCCACACAAGTTAGAAGATATGAGAATCCACGAGACGAAGGCAGGGGTCCAACAATATCGATGTGTAGATGGGCAGAACGTTTATCAGGCTTCAAATAACTGGCCAAAGGTGTTCGTTCGTGACGTTGGATTTTTGAAAGTTGGCAACTTTGACACTCACGTACCCACTTCGTAATATCTTTTTGCATTGCCGGCCAAACAAAACGCTGTGATATAAGGCGTGATGTTGCGCGAATCCCTGGGTGTGCCATGGAATGGAAATTCTTGAAGATGGCCAGACGAAGAGGTTTAGGTACAAAAGGTCGAGCTGAGTCAGTAGAAAGATCACAATAGATAGGAGTGTCTTCCAAACAAACTTTGCGTAACTGAAGGCTGTGAGAATCTGAGATGGCGATAATGTTACTCGACAGTCTTAGAAAACAATAAAAAGTCATCAAGAAATACATAAACAAAATTTAAGTCTCTAGTGATGTTGTGGAGGAAGCGCTGCAGTGTTTGAGCAGCTCCACATTGGCCAAATGGCATCTTAAGGAACTCAAATAGTCCAAAAGGAGTCACTACGGCAGTTTTAGGCACATCATCCGGATGCACAGGTATTTGTAGGAACGCTTTCTCGAGATCAATTGTTGAGAAAATTTTAGCACCATGTAGTGCACTTGCACAGTCTTGTACATTAGGAACTGGGTACCTGTCGGGAACAGTTTGTGAATTAAGCTTACGATAGTCCCCACAAGGGCGTCAATCGCCATTCTTCTTCTTCACAAGATGAAGTGGACTAGCCCATGGACTTTTGGAGGGGCGACAGATTTCTTGTTGCATCATAAAGCTAAATTCAGCTTTGGCTGCCTGGAGTTTGTCAGGCGGGAGTTGGCGAGGTCGGGCATAACAAGGAGGTCCTTTAGTCGTGATGTGATGAAAGACATTAGGTGTTCGGCGAGGAGTTTTCGTCGTTGTTGTCTTTGCATAGGCGACACCAGAATTTTCAATCAGGGTTCTGATTGCAGCAGGTATGCTGGTATGAGTGGTGGTGATGTTGACCGTAGCCGATTGGACGACCTGAGCCTTAGATGAGAGTTTGGTCAGTGGGTCGATAAGGGCATGATTGCGCATGTCAATCAGGATTCCATACTGTTGGATGAAATCAGCACCAAGTATTGGTCTTGAGACATTGGCTATGGTGAAGACAAAAGGAAAAACCCTGCGGAGACCCAGATCCAGGTGGAGAAGTTTCTCACCATAGGTTTTGATTTGGGTGTTGTTGGCCGCGTAGAGCACAAGTGATGATACATTTCGCTTATCGGAAACGCTAGGAGGCATTAGGGACAAACAAGCGCCACTGTCTACCAAAAATGTTAATTTAGACAAATTGTCTGTCACTTGTAAGCGGCTAGCAACTACTCCCAATGGCCGCTACTGCACTGGCCTGGGTTGGGAGTTTTCCGAAGACCTCACACATGGGGGCTTGCACCGTGTCGCATTGTTGCCAAACTTGGTATGAAAATAGCAAAGTTTGCCTTGGTCAGGTTGCTGTTGTGTACCAGTGGACTGCCGACTACGGCTTTTGGAACGTGGCCTGTTTTGGTTGACTAAGTCGGAGACAGCTTTAGTCAATCGTTCCACCTGCTTAGAGAGAGCGGAAATACGGTCGTCGTCAGAGATGGCAAGAAATGGTGTAGGAGAAGCGGCGGCTATTACCGGCACATGAACCGAGTTGACCTTGTCAGCTATTTCAGCTACCTGTTCCATGGAACTTTCTGGACTGACGGCTTGGAGAATTTGCTGAGTAGTGGCAGGTAGTCTCTTCATCCATATACCTCTTACGATATGATTAGGAACAGAGGGACCTCCCAAGCGTTGAATTTCCCGTAGGAGCTGGGATGGGGTCCTATCTCCAAGGTCAATAGGTCCCAGAAGTTTGGTTAAACGGTCTTCTTCAGACTCCGAAAAACGTTTGATGATTGCCTGCTTAAGAATTTCGTAAGTGCAGTCGGGATTTTCTAGGACGTCAGCAACCTCAGCAAGAATTTCTGGGTCCAGGCTGGCTGTCAAGTTGAGGTACTTGGTAACCGGGGAAGAGATCCGTTTTAATTTAAATTGACTTTCAACATTAATAAACCATACTTTTGGGTCTCCACACCAAAACTTTGGTAACTTTACACTGACATACTCACAAGAAAGACTGTGTACACCATCGTCTTCATGTTTGACGACAACGTTGGCAGGTTGATAATATTTCGGTGATTGTTGGTATTGCTGGTCGTCTGAAGATGTTTGTGCGTCACCCTCAAGTTGTATGAGGGAGTTGTCTCCCCGAGACATCGCGAAACAACGTAAATACAGGCAAGAGACTGTCCCAGTATACACGCAATGTTCACGGTCACTAAAACCTCGGGGTCACCAGTTTGGGGCTTCTTCTGTCACCTGTCTTTTAGTTGGCGGTAGTAACAAACTCAACGCGATGAATTGGTTAATAATACTCTTGTATTTATTTTTATTGGAGTACAAAACTTGTATCAGAAAAACGTGCTATATACCGAACGCGAAACATAATAATAACCAACGGGAGGTTTTGCTCTAGAGCAGTGGTTCTCAACCTTTCCTCGGTCATGCCCCCCCAGCATCATGAGCATTTTTTGTGTGCCCCCCCCCCCCCCCTCCCCTCCACCTCAGATTGAATTGAAAAAGAGAAGCACGCAGGTTTTTTTCATAACAAAGGATTTATTACTTATATTTATTATTAGAGCTATCGGAAAGGGACAGCTGAGCCACTTTGTTCTTATTTTCTTCTCCGAGTACTATTTCCACAGCTTTAAGTATACTAGGTTTTACTAGGGACTCACCGATAGTATGAGGCTTCTTTTGCTTAGCTATCATGAACGCGATCTCGTATGAAGCTTCAACCAGTTTTTCATTGTGCTGCTGAAACGCTCCACTACTGTCGAGTTTCATCTTCGCTAAAGAGCTTCGCTTAGCAACGAAAAACTCCTTGGGTTTGCCTTTCACTGCTGGGTGAGCCGTTGTTAAATGTCGTTCGAGACGGACTGGACGTAGGCTGTCATTACTTAGAACAGTATGGCACATAACACACTGGGGCTGGTGAATACCACTTTTCACTATAAACGTAAAGCCGAATTTAATGTAGTCTTCATTGTACAACCTATTTTTTGATGCCATATTATAAATATAAAGAAAGGAAACCGTACTTAATGGTACAATGAAAGTGAAGTGATTGAAGTGAGAATGCAAAACATCTGATTAGTTCAGGAGCACAATGTATACACGCATTATAACTACTGGAGTAGAGATCAGTTTTGTTTACTCAGCTGTCACCTTGGTCTCGTGACGCCTGTCTGTTCCTGTCTGTTAATATCTTCCAATCCTACTTTGTTATTGTTACCCACTGTTTTCAGACAGTCTCGCGCCCCCCCTAAAGTCTGCTTGCGCCCCCCCAGCTGGTTGAGAACCACTGCTCTAGAGTCTTTAGGATGAGAACATGTTGTATCTATACATGGATAGTGTTCTGTCAGCGCTACTAGCGCTGTGGCCAAAAAAGCAAATTGTTGTAGTCACTACACCCCCATCAACATCGGGTGTATCGACGTCCAGTACCGTAACATCTGTGCCAATTAACACGGATGTTTGTAAATATAGAAAACTTATCCATACGCTTATTATAGTGAATGATAAAATCTTCATGTTCCATGGAAAGTACATTTGGATTATTGATTTGAACGAGAAACTGAGAGACGACGAACAATTGACTCGTCCTCGTATTTTAACGCGTTGGTTGGAATTTTTACCGTTCAACTTCAGGAAAATAGATGGGATCTATCAAAACTCTAACGATGAAATTGTCTTGTTTTCCAACAGAATGATTTACATATTCAATTATCCTTCATTATCTCTTAACCGTATAAGGACGCTGGCCTCACTGTCACGAGCGACGAACGTTGATGCCGTCGTGAATACGTTTAAAGGAAAAACTTACATTCTTTCGAACAATTACGCCTACAAAATTGATGAATGTTCAAAGTCTACACGATTGGTAGGAGAATACCGTAACCTTTTTTTCGGTTTACCTAATAATATCAAAAGCGCCTTCAGATATGTAAATGGAAAAATCTACTTTTTTGATGAATTCAATTTGGTTTATGAGTATGACGAATTTCTTATGGCTGTGACAGCGGCAAAACTGAATATTTTCGATATTTTAAACATAAAATGTAGGTACGGATAGTACAATTCTTACACGTTTATACGAACTCGTTTCACAGCTGATTACAACTCGAAATCATCAGCTGATCGATTTATCAGATGAGTATGAAAACGATAAGGCGCAAAGTTATGTAATGATTCATAATACTGAACATTTAGAGGAAAAGAGTTTGACAGTGGCAGAATTTGGGTAGAGTTCAGTCTTACAATGTACGCCTTCCGTTTGCTATCCTCGGATTATTTATACGCTCTTTTCATTTGTGAGCCAGTATTTACTTTAATAACGGGCGGTCAAGCGCCGGAGTTCGTTAAATGTTTGCTGGCATTGAATTCGTTACGAGTGTTGGTGAAGAGAAATCAACGACCTTCGGAACATTCGAACAGACGCATTATTAATGAGTGTATAGCATTAAAACGCTCCCTCAACTATCTGTACAGTAAACCGTTGAAAAACGATACGATCTACAAACAACTTCTACAAATCCGTAATAATTACCAACGTTATGGAAAACATGCGACCGCCGGAAACGATTTTCAATTCCAACGCTGAAAGATTGAAAACATTTCAAGATTTCCCGAAGGATAAATACGCTACCCCGTCTTTTCGTTCATTGTCTGAGGCGGGTTTCGTTTGGACGAAAACTGAAGATGTCGTAATTTGTCCATTTTGTTCGCTGAAATTGTATCGCTGGACTGCTGAAGATTCACCAATCGCCGATCACGAGAGATTTTCACCATCGTGCCCCTACGTAAGACGAATTGTGGATCCAAATTACAAACCAAAATTTTGTTGTTCTCTTGAATGTTTCATGAAACCTCGTCGTCATGTTGACGGAGTAATCTGTATGCGCTGTAAGAAATTTGGTTTTTGTATATGCCCATGTATTAGTTATAAAATGAAATCTATGCAATTAATGTAAAGGTGTTAAACATAACTCGATATTATGTCATATTAAATAAACCATTATTTTGAAGAAACGTTTCCCGGTTTGGTTACCTACCTACTTGCCCTATTCATTTTTCGTTAAATTATTTTGAATATTCCAACGTCAGTCGTCTTGTTCTTCTCTTTCAACTTGTGTCGAAGTGTCTAATTAACAAGTAAGATCTGGCGTTAACCGCAGACGGCGGCATTTCCGGCCCCCGTTATCAGTTTCTCTCTTCTCGAAAACCCGACTCCCAGACCTTGCCACTCTAAAATAATATTATTTCTCAGGCCCGTTATATATGAATCATCTTGTTTTTTTCCACTCTCACAGCCTTCCCATTCTCGTACGTCCCCCGACCCTCCCCACTTCACCGCCACCCGACATTTAATTAGCTCCTGATTGGACCCCCTCCCTAGCTAAAATTGGTTTAGCCCCCTCCCCCAAATTGGCTTAGCCCCCTCCCCCTCTTAGCCCCCTCGCCCTGCCTGGCGTCTGATTGGTCTAGCCCTCCACTGGACCCGTGCCGTGCCGATGCCGATGCATATCCGCGTCAAGCCCCATATTACTACAACATGTATGTAAATGTAGTGTGTAAAAAGTTTTAACGTAAATGTAAAAGGTACATAAATGTATGTAAATGATCAGAAACTTGAAAATACACAACTTAAAAAGTATTTTTGTGCTTAAGTACTCAGATTCAGACTTTTACATTACAAGCAGGTAATTGACAGTAAAATTGCACATCATTAAAAACATTTTTCCTAACAATTACCTACTCTTTGAGATCCAGAATTTTTTGTTGCAACTAGATCAGGTACATACATGATGGACTGAAGAATTCATCAACTTAATCAAGATGGAACGTGTAGCGGCCACGACGAAGATGAATGGGCTTGGCGATCCTCTGGATAGCTTCCAAGGTGACGTCGTCCTCGTCATCGATTTCAGGAAAATGGTAGATGTTGGGGCCGCCGTTGTAATTTAGCATGAAGCGGACTGTGAAGCGTCCTCCCTCTGGTGCGACTTTAACAATCCTCCCCAAGTAAACTTTGACATGTTCACGTTTTGTGCCTTTGTCATACACGTAGTGGACGGCCACAAAATCATCCACTTGGGGAATGTTCAGTGAAGAAGTGCCACTAGTTGAAGGCATGTTGTTGTCATGGCCTTCTTGGGCTATGGTCATCTGTGGGGACGCTGGTACAGGAATCGCAGTTGCTGGAGGTGCACCAGGGAGCAGGAGCGTTTGTACTTCACCATCCTCCTCTTCCTCAGACTCTTCCCAGAGGTTGTCCATGTCCATGTCGTCATCCGTTTCAACCACGGGAACTTCAAAGCTGTCTTCATCAGCGTTGTTTTTTTCTTCGTTTGAGTACAACTTTTTTATGTTCCACCTCACTGTCTTCACTGTCATGTTGTTCAAGTTCTAGTTTCTTCTTGCTTTTCCTTCCCCTTTTTTTAGTCACCTTCTTTGCCTTTTCTTTGCTATTATTCATCAGCTGAGTTATGATTTCCTCGCAGGCTACACTTTTTCCAGGAGTGACTTCAATTTTCTTCCTTCTTGGGTGAGTGACTGTCTCTTTATCTCTGGTTTCTTTTATGAAGTTCGTGAATGTTTTCATCCATTGAGGACCATTGTCTTCTTCAGGCAATGGCTCCTTAGGTAAACGATTCAAAACACGGTTGATGTCAAAAGGGTACAGTCCACTTGCAGCAAACCCAGCTTTCAGGTTGTCTGCCATGGTGTCTTTCATACTGTCCATAGTCTGTTTCAGAAGGAGTGGGAAGTAGTCTTTACGGATTGGGCCCTTCTTTTTCATTTTCCATTCAAAAAGGACTTTCCTCCACGACGTCTTTAGCGGACTGAAGAAGGCAAGATCCAACGACTGACATAAGTGCGTGCTGTTTAGAGGAAGTAGAACAAACCTCACATTATTTTCCACGCAGAGTTGCAGCACTTTGACAGATGTGTGACTGGCAAGATTGTCCCCAATCACAACTTTTTGGCAATCTCCCAACTTCCTAAAATAGGGCAAAACGATGGACTCAAACCAGTCCTCAAATATTGTGGACTCAAACCATCCAGAACCCGAATGGTTGTATCTTGTATTCGGTGGGCCACCCTGTACCCAAGAGCCATGTACACGTTGGCTTTTGTACACAACGTACGGGGGGAGACAAACGCCACTTGCTGACCCAGCAAACATCACGCTAACATTAGACTTTGAGGAGTCCAAGATCCGATCTGGATATTTGCATGTCCTTCTGACTATGACAGTCTCTCTACCTGGATCGTGCTGCATGCTAGTTTCATCGTAGTTGATGAATGCTTCGGGTGGGACATCTTTGAGAGACTCTTCGAGCTCAGCAAAATAAGCAATGATGAGAGCTGGAGTCACAGCTGCTCGTGTACGTTTTATGTTGTGGCACAAGCGGCCCTTCAGGGAATCCTTCTGTCTTTTTAGGAAATTCTTAAGCCATCTGAAGCCCGGCCTGTTTTTAACAAATCGGGGTTCTTCAATGCCTTTGGCGTCCAAAAAACGTTGAACGATGTTCTTAAGATCAGTCTTGGAAAGAGGAAATCCCCAATCAGCAGCTACCCCAAGAAAGTCAGCAATAGTTTTCTCTTCTTCTGCACTGAATACAGGTGGACGGCCAACTTTCTGTTGCTGCTTACCCATTAGGTATCTTTGAATTGATGACTTAGGCACGTTGAAATGCTGCTCTGCCTTGCGCAAACTCCATCCTTTTTGTACTGCATTGGCTGCCTTAGCCAGTAAAGTTTCGCTGTTGTACTTATATGCCCGCGGCATGATGTCTACTACGGGCCTTTGAAAAAAAAAAACCACATTTATTATTACATAATTCACCTTCTGAATGGAAATAAAACATTGTAAACTATAATTGAGTAACAATAATTTATGATCCAAACTTGGGACAGTCATCCTTAACTTGGGACAATGTCCCAAGTTTGGCAACTTTCGACTTTTTTGTATTCAAACATGGGGCTGCACTAAAAAGAAAAGGAGATAACGAAAAGGTTACAACGGCATTCTGAAGTAAAAACATGACGAATCATTTCCTAGGAGCGTTAAATCTCAGAGTCAACACAATATATGTGCGTCCTGGGAACGGTGTTGGAGGGGGCTGTGGAGGGTGCAAGCGCTAGAGGCGGACCAAGGAGGGAGTATCTGGACCAGGTGATGGAGGACGTTGGATGCGGGAGCTATAGGGAAATGAAGAGACTCGCAGAAGATCGCGAAGCATGGAGGACTGCCGTCACCAACCAATCTAACGATTGATTAACCTAAGAAGAAGAGACCTTAGTAATTCACTATGATAACTCACCAATTTCCATGGATTTTGTAAAAAATCACATCCACCATCCAAAACGCCGTCCTGCAACTCGAAAACCACTCAAAACGAAATATCAACACCTTGCTGATGGGAAAACCTGCCACAGAGTTAACCACAAAAGACTACAGTGTTGCCAACACAATATTACGTAATGCCCCGCAACTGTCCCAAGTTAGAGCAGTGTCCCAGGTTTGGGCACTTGACTTACCTTTGAAACGTAAACCATCAAATTTTGAGGGGGGGTAAGAATTTTTTTTTCTTGCTCGATTCCAATGGTTCATTATTGAAAATAATAAACCAAAAACAGTTCGGTCGGTGTCTGTGAAGTTCAGCCCAACGCAACAGTGGCAGCATAAACATTCAACCGGACTTCTCTCCGTGCTATCGCGTTCGTATTCAGAGAATCAAAAATCGGCCGAAGCCGGATCCATAACAGATCACTGTTTTCTGTGGTCAGTACCCTCCAGCTTCCTCCAGGAAAGCCCTAAATGGAGTACTGGAGCCGGCCCGGGAATTGAAGTTTCATAGAAACGCGCGGGATTCAATAATTAAACCATTAATTATTTGTAGTTATTCATGAAGCATAAGGCAAATAATAAACCGGTGTGTAATAATTTACCTGTATAGGTGCCCCTTCTACGTAGGTAGGTAGGTACGTTCTATAATAGGTTTGAGGTAGCTCATTGAAGGACGAGTTATCGGATTACGTGCTGCTCAGTTTCGATGTCCATATTGGAAAGGGTGGTTTTCTTTTCACCCCCACTTTCTACTCTGAGTTTCTAGTTTGAATGGTAAAATTTGTCTCAAGTCAGGGGCATTGACGGCACGTACGGAAGTCGATTGGAAAATCAGTAATAGCTGGTAAACCTAACATAAATATAGGTAAACTTACCTAGGCCTACCTAAACTTTTTTAAAATCAAATTTCTGATTTAGATGAGTTAGCAGGTATCTCCCACCCCTGATCCTAATAATATCTCTCTCTCTCAGTATCTCTAATAAATAAATATCTTGGTGCCCACTAAGCAGAATGTTGAGATATATCATCAGTCAAAATAATTTCATGAGAAGCAGGACACAGAGGAATGACCTTGGTCTATCCAAGGTCGTCAGCTGCCCCCTTCTCATTGCAGGCGCTGGCGCCTCCATTCACAATCCCCCCCCCCCCCCCCCAATCGTAATAACAATACTATTTGCTTGCTATTCATCCGATTTTCAATTTTCAAACTGATTTGAACTCCAAATAAATATCCCTAGTGTGCCCGGACCTTCAAATTCGTGACTAACTTTTTGGTTTATTATTTTCAATAATGAACCATTGGAATCGCATGAAAAAAAAAATTCTTACCTCCCCTCAAAATTTGATGGTTTACGTTTCAAGATAATGTAGAATCCAAAACTGCAATAAAAATATTTCTGTCTGTCCGCCGTACGGGCCACTTTTCTTAGTTACCATGAAAAAAAATTGATGAAATTCGGGTTATAGGTTCCGTTCGGGGTCTAGTTGGTCCTCGAAGCTCGACGTTACTGTGAGTCATCTCTAAGGGGTTCAAAATAGGGGTTGAAATTTTCAAAACGCCTATACCTTTTTTTTACGTGAATCTTTTTACGGTTTTAAATAGTTCTTGAACTTACGAGTTTTTTGACCACCCGGAGCACCGTACGTCCAGCCGTTCGTTCACAGTAAGGCCCCGAAGTTTGCCTCGACAGGCATTTTCGACTCCAGTGTGAATGAAATTTATTGTATACAACAGACGAAATCTCGTCACCAGGGACGCGCCGATTTTATTGTTGGGGTACCTAAGAGGTCGAGTTGGTTGTTCTGTGATATTATTTCATTTGAAAAATGATGTGCGTTTCTTTTGTTAGGTACTGTTTGCAATCGACAGAATTATTTTAGCAACATTTACCTCGTGATTTAGATAGGTACCTAGTAACGAGTACGGGGTTAGGTATTAACCTACGGAGGGCGTGCGATCCGGCTGGATTTTGTTGATAGGTACTTTTGCAACTTGAACAACCGATGAAGTATTATTGATGGGTAAATTATTACACAATGGCAAATTACTACACAAAGGCTCATCTACCCAGAATGGGCTGGATTTTGTTGATAGGTACTTTTGCAACTTGAACAACCGTTGAAGTATTATTGATGGGTAAATTATTACATAATGGCAAATTATTACACAACGACAAATTATTACACAACGGTAAATTATCACTCAACGGTAAATTATTACACAACGGCTAATCTACCAAGAAGGGGCTGGATTTTGTTGATAGGTACTTTTGCAACTTGAACAACCGTTGAAATATTATTGATGGGCAAATTATTACACATCGGTTCATTAGTCTATCTCCGTAGAAGTGGGACCTATACAGGTAAATTATTACACAACGGTTTAGGGAGGTACTTAGTAACGAGTACGGGGTTAGGTACTAATATGTATAGAATATAATAATAATATGTGTAGAATAGTACATATGTTATATAGAAGGGTTATCTATACGGAGACCTGTGATCTGTAACAGGAGGGTATTCTGTACAAAATAATAAACCGTTGTGCAGGGATTTGCAGCGTTTTTTTATAGGTAGAGTATCATAGCGGAAAATATGAAAAACGGAAATGGAAAAAACTAATGTCATATCAATTCTACTTACTTATGGTTTCAAAAAAAAATCCAGAACGAAAATCGGTTCAGCCGTCCGGGCACAAAACGTATTCCAAATTTGCCCCCGATAGTGCTGCCATCTCTTGATAAAATTTCTTAATAAAATCGGGGACATTTAGCCTTAATACTTGATCGTGCTTGATAGGGGTTGTCCAAGAAAGTAAAAACCAATTAATCAAGCCCGTTGTTTAATAAATTTTCGAAATAATGGTGGGTTTGTGAATAAATAATTCGTTAACTTATTCAAGTACCTACGGAGCTCCGGTGAAATTATAAAAAACCACAGTCATGCAGCATGGCTATAAGAGCGAATTTTCGAAGTTTTCGGCATCTTCCTCCGCCTAAAATTTTCTGAAAATTAATTTTCGGCCAGTGTTTTCCCAACTTGATACCATACAAAATTAAAACAGGAGTAGTTTTACGCAAAGTAAAATTTGGGGTGGAAGGAGGGGGAGGGGGAAATCAAAAATGTTTTGAATATCAGAAGAGTAGGTATTGGATACGTAACAATTTTTTGTTCCATTTTTTGCCGAGTAACACCTCGGTTTGTAGATTTTCCAACGCTGAACACGATGGTGAAGTCAGAATTGCGATATCCCATTCCGTTATCAGATTAGAGCAGACGAACCAGGAAGAACATCTCAAGAAATAACCACGTTAGTAGTATCCAAAAGCCAATCCTGGCGCACTGCCTTAGATCTCTGATAAAAAGTTTTAACATAAAAGATCAGAACACATATTTTCACTTGAATCCTTGATGTTTTTTTATTTTCACTTGAATCCTTGATGTTTTTTATTTTCACTTGAATCTCTGATAAAACTTTTTTATCACAAAACATCAGAACCAGTGACTTTTTCATTTTTAGCGACTTGAATCTCTGATAAAATTTTTTTTAACACAAAACATCAGAACCAGTGACTTTTTTAAAAAAAATATTTTTTCATCAGAAACTCTAGTGAAACTCTAATAATTTTTCAATCGTAAATAAAAATGTAAATTTAGGACTATTTAGGGGTCGATATTTTCGAAATTTAGCTCTCTCTGATGTTTTCACTAGAAAAAATAAAAAAATTAAAATAACGTCACGCTAAAAATATTTTTGAATCGTCTTAAAATAAAATGATATCGTCTTAAATTAAAAAGACGAGACGTTAGATCTCTTCTGAATTTGTGAATCCCAATCTATTTAAAGGTGGTGTCGAATCGACCCCACCTTTAATAGAGAGGGTCTCGATTTGATACTACCTTTAAGAATTCAATTCAAACAGGATAAATAGTATCCATACAAGAATAGACAAAAGAAAAAAGTGGGTGGATAATAAAAAAAGTGAGGGGGGTAGTTAAAAGAATAACTTTTATAATAAAATGTCAGTGATTGAAATATATAAGAATGCCGTTAAAAAATCAAACTACTCATCTTTCAAGGATATTAAAAAAGGAACTTATACCATCTTGGAAAATTTTATAAAAAATGCGGAATATGGTGAAAGCGTTGTCGTTAAAATTGATTATGATGATGAAGAGATATGTTTGTTTTTACCTAAAAGAATTTCACGTCGACTTCTTAATCACGTTAGAAACAATCCAGAAAGACATCCTGAAAAACTTATTTATAATGGAACAGATAAAAAGTCAAATGCCTTTCTGATTGACTTTGAGTAAATATTATGCTTTTCAAAGACTTAGTATCTATTACGTTTTTATAGGGAATCTCTATAAAAACAAACTTTTTGAATCGTCTTTAAAAAAAATATTTCTGCTAATTAGTAGCATAAGAACTTTTTAATGAGCAGTGTTCATTAAAAATAAAATCTCCTTAATACTTCTGAGCTTTAGCAACAGTATCGAAACTGAAACTCAAAATCCTTCTTCAGTGTGACTTTATCCTCATTATAAAGCAATTTTCTAAGTTGATATTCAGTAGCATTTTTAGGAACCTTAATCTTTTTTTCATTAAGACATGTCTTTACTTGCTTCTTTGAAAGGAGTGGTGGTTTACCATCGACACCAAATAAACTTTCTTTTAACAACCGTTTAGAAAATCTATACTCCCTCAATGCACGTTGAATCTCGTCTAGTGCGTCACAGTTTCTATCATAAAATCGAAATTCAGGTTTCTTTACAAACTCCCAGAAACCTCCATGTTCATCACATATATCTAATGCCTCATCGCTTAAAACCATATCTCTTTATTTATTATAGAAAATATTTTTTTTTTTTTTAGACCCGGTAATTTACCGGGTCTAAAAGTTTTCAACAGTACGAAAATAATTTAAAACCCAATATATTTAAAGGTGGGGGCGAATCGCCGCCACCTTTTTAAATTAAAAAACTCTTAGGATTTCTAGAGCCTCATGCTATCTAGCTTGTTGCGTGTGAACTAAAGGAAATGATAAATAATGCGAGATTAATATTCCGTACACTATCTCAAAGGAGGCCAGCTAGTTGACCTTGCATTCCCATTTCAGATAGTTCGCTTTCAATTCCTATCTCAATATTCACAATCAGTTTGTCCTCAACTGTTCAACATGGCACAACCTCCTGAATATTTAAAGTTAGCTTATTGTGATGATTATGATTTCTGTGAAGAAATTTTAAAAGTGGAACAATATCACCAGGAATGTTTGAGTTTCGTGCAGAAAGTGAAAAATTGTGTTAGTGCAAGTGAAGCCAGAGAACTAATCACGAAAAACAATGTGAGTCTACCAGGTAGTAGAAAATGTGATTTTCAAAAGCTTTTGAAAATCCCAAAAGTGTCTAATATATCAAGAACTCCAGATCAAATGCATCAGTACCTACAAAAATTTGTTGTATTTGACCATGAAATGGAAAAGGTGAAACTTCCTAATCAAAATAACATTATGGAAGTAGAGAATTACCTTATTAAATCTGGTGATTTGATAAAGAAGCAAACATCAAGACTTTTTTATACTACTGCTGTTTATGGATACTACTTGGAAGTGTATTTTCAACATATGAAGATCACAGGAGAGGATTGGAATCTCTGTTTAAAAGAAAAGCTACATGTGTCCTTGAGTTATAGTAAGAAGTTGAGAAGAGTTGGAGTGATTGTGAAAGACCATCAAAAACTTAAAATGTTGAGTATTTCATTTTTGGGCTCAACTACAGTGATAGTGAATGTTAACCTTGAGGGGGCTCACGCGTGAGCTCCTAGAAGGTCATTCCAGAGAACATTCTGAGCTGAAATATTCTGGACTCAACTACAGTAATATTAAGATCAGCCTGTAACCTTGAGAGGGCTCACGCGTGAGCCTCTTGAAGGATATCTGAGGAAATATTACCAGTTGGAGTTGAAGCAAAATAATGTGTCTGATATATTTTTATTGAGAATGTTCCCAATAAAAAAATTGTTATTTATATTGTTTATCCTTTTTTTCCTCCCATGGTGAGTTTTAGATTTCCTCTTTTAATATCAAGACTATAAAATTTAATAAAAGAAATTAAGATTTTTCTTCAATGTTCTCATGCTATTTTCAAAATCGTGTCCTTCTGATAGCTTTTTCAAAATTAATAAACATAAATGTCCACAGATAGGAGGATCATATTGGTTTTGGATTTGTTCCTCATTATAAAATAAATTTTCTGAATCTAAATATTGAACAAGTTCTCTTGGTGGTGGTGCATTACCATACGAATCAAAATAATATTTTAAATTGTTATTTTTATAAAATGCAGTCCAGTGGCTTCCAGCCTCATCAGAATTTTCTAGATTTATAATACCACATTCCGTGTGGTTCACTTTCTCTGGTAAATCATCCTTCATGAAAACTCCTCTGAAGTTTTTAATTTTCATTTCTTTTGATAATCTTTCAATATCAAAATTAGTAAGAGGCTGGAAGCTATTTAGTTTTTTGATTTGGTAGGTTTCTTTTTAGGCTTCTTTTTAGGTTTTGAAATAGTTTTTTCTTATTCATTCCAGAGCCGATACTTAGACTTTTTGCATTTTTAGCTAGTTTTTCCATCTCGAGATTATGACGTTTTATTTCGGCTTCTTCAGCGGCCTTATGTTTCGAGTCTATAACACTAGAAGCTACTGCAGCTCCACCACCCATTAACGCTCCAGCTGCTCCCATTGCTGCAAAAAGTAAGGGTAAAAACCCACCTGAATGATTTATTTGCAACTGATCATAATTCATTTCCAATTCCAACCCTTTTTTGTTTTTGATACATTTATCTAGCTTTTTTTTCTGAGTTTCATTTAACAGGATTTTATGATTTCCATTTCCACTAATATCTGCAAAAGCCAGTCGTACTTTTACTGGAACACGTTTTTTATAAGCAGATCTTATTTTTTTCATTTGTATTTCTGACAAATTTATTTGATGTGTAATCATTTTATTATAGGAAAAAAAGTTTTTTTATAAGATGTGAATCTTATAAAAAAAATAATCATAATACCTAATTAGTATACACCCATCCCAAAGAATCTTTTGGTTTTCATAGCAGTTTTTACTGTAGCAGCCCCCAATTTTTCACCGATATTTGTTGAACTTTTCATAATTTTATCAGCTTCTACTTCCAATTTTTTATCAGCAAGATGCCTATCACTAGTTTTCTCATGATCTCTGTAAAAAATGTCATGTTGTTTACAGGCTTTATCAAGACTATTTATACCTTCATCACCTCTATTTAATCTCTTATCCAATTTAGTAAATGGTCCACAATATTGATAACCACCTGGGAGATGCATTTCTGGAATAACAGGCCCAAGTTTATTAAGAATAGTATTGAAAATACCAGAACCATTTTTTATCATATTTTTGGGTAAATTATTAATAATTTTAATCAAGTATTCAGTTCCTTTGGGTTTATCAATATCTTTCTCCAGTTGATCTTTAATGAAATTTATAATTCCCAATTTTTCATTGTGAAAATTATTATTTCCTGCCTGCTCTTGTGCATACAAATAGTATAGTCTTTGTGTAAGTTGATTCAAATTATCTATATATTTAAATTCTACAGGATTTTCAGTATATTTAATCAACCCAGTGCCAATCTTTTTCTTTTTACTATACTCCCAGATAGGTTTTATGATTTCTTTCCATTTTTTACTAACACTTGATTTTGGTTGTTTAGATTCGGGATTATTATTTTGAAACATGCTATCTGTTTGAATGAGGATTTTTGTATAAGCTTTAAAGTCTTCATTAGTGTACTCATCTTTGGATGGAATATCAGAAGCTATGGGTTTTGTTAAGAGCTTCCATAAGCCTTCAGTACCGGAATATTTCATTTTTTCTATTTCAATATCATTTCCATTTACTCGTATCTGTTTATTTCCAATAAAGATATGATTTTTTAAAGGGTATATTCCAAATTGTCTATCAGGATGAAGAATATATAATTCTGCAATTGGTCCAATACCTAAAGGGCCTACTGAAGAGTTTGGTAATTTAACACTTTTTTGTAAAATTGTTTCCATTTCATAATCCCTATCTGCATTGTCACTTGAAAAGCTTTGATTTAATGTATCTTCAGTATCAATACCTTGGGCCTCGGTATCAACATCTTTAAAAGTAACTTTTTTAGGCGAACTGATAGCCAAGGGGTTAATTGTTTTTATTACAGGAATGAGTTCTAATTTTTTACCAAGATCTTCATCAGTCTGTTTCACTGCTTTTTCTACCTTATCTAATCGTGAAGTTATAGGTTCATAAGCCTTTTCTCTTGTTTCCTTATCAGATGCTTGGTTAACCCTTTCTTGTTTTGCTAATTTCTGTAAATTTTTCTTGAGTTTAATCGATTTATTAGCTTCAGCCACAGTCATGGGCTTACGTTTTCGTTTTGTGAAAATTATTTGTTCATCTTCAGAGGGTTGATCAATCTTTTTGATTTCTCTAAGTTTGACTTCTTTTTCCTTCATCACTTCATTTTGCGCTTCTTTGAATTTCTGTCTAAGCGCTTGTTCTAAAGTAATTTTTGTTGTCATGTTTTTATTATAGGAAAAATTTTTTTTTAAATCGGTTAAACGTTAAAACGCTCAAACGCTCAAACGCTTAGGAACGCTATTTTTGCGTTTTTAAGCGTTTCCCAAGGCGATGTTTTAAGCGTTTCCCAAGGCGATTTTTGAAGTTATCCATGTAGCGTTTTTATAGGGAATCCCTATAAAAACGTTCAAACGCTCAAACGCTTAGGAACGCTATTTTTGCGTTTTTAAGCGTTTCCCAAGGCGATGTTTTAAGCGTTTCCCAAGGCGATTTTTGAAGTTATCCATGTAGCGTTTTTATAGGGAATCCCTATAAAAACGTTCAAACGCTCAAACGCTTAGGAACGCTATTTTTGCGTTTTTAAGCGTTTCCCAAGGCGATTTTTGAAGCGTTTCCCAATGCGATTTTTGAAGCGTTTCCCAATGTGATTTTTTGAAGTTATCCGTGTAGCGTTTTTATAGGGAATCCCTATAAAAAACAAACTTAAAATCTATATTTTTTATCTAAAATATTTCACCAAATTTCTTTCGGTAACGTCCGTTACTGCGTTTCTTTGTTAGGTCAATCGTTAGAAAACCAAAGTCCTCATCCCAACAAGAATAGCATAATTCTTTGAATTGGCCATAAGTGAAATCACTTCCCACATATTCATCATAAATATCTCGCATGTATCTTGGTCCTTGTCTAAATACACATAAAAAATTAATATTGTTTCTAATGAGTTGTTTATCAACTTTTGACCATGATTGTGTCAAGTAAACGCACGAGATTTTCTTATGACTAAAAAATCAAATTGACTTGTATTTGCCTTTAAAGGTGGCGTCTAGTAGACGCCACCTTTGATAATTGGATTTAATGGGTCCCACCAATAAGAATTCAATGGGTGGATAAAAAAAAAAAGGTGAGGGGTTAGTTAAAAGGATGATATGGGAGACAGGATAAATAGTATCCATACAAGAATAGACAAAAAGAAAAAGTGGGTGGATAAAAAAAAATGAGGGGTTAGTTAAAAGAATCTATTTTCTAATAAAAATGAACGATACGAAAAAAAATTATATATCCTATAATAAAATGGATAATACGAGAAGGCATTGTGAAAAGTGCAATGTTAGCACTACTTATAAAAATTGGGCTAGACATCTAAAGTCTAAGCGTCATGGAAAAAACGACCCGGACCGGACAATGACTATCAGAAAACCTAGAAAAGCGAAACCTGTATTTGTAAATCCGAGGAAATTGCACAAAGTATTTAATTTTAGTGAAAAAGTATTTGAAAAAAATATAGAACCGAAAACGGAAGTTGTTGAAATGGAAACTGCATTTGAATCTAGATTAGTGACTTACAACATTAAAAATATGAAAGGATTTAAAGATGCTTCCAAATTTCTGAACAGTATTAAAAGAACCGTAACAGGTTTAATCAAATGGAAACTTAGAAAAATGAAACTAAAAGTTAATGTAGTTTTAATCGCAGAATTTAAAAAAGGAACTAACAAAAATAACATGGAGTATCAGGAACTCAATTTCAAAACTAAAAACGTAATAATATTGCAGTCAGCAGAAGTTGTATACTGTTACGATGAAATGAAACAGAAAATTCTAAATGAAATGGAAACGTTCGAAATTAAAGGATCTAATTGGCAACTTCATAAAATCAAACATTTGGAACTGAACGTTAACAAGTACATTCCTTTGAGAGGATCATCTTTCATCCCACTCCCTAAGTTTCTACAAAGTAGGAAAGCAATTATAAATGTACAAAATAATGATAATAAATGTTTCCTATGGGCTGTTCTTTCGGCTTTACATCCTGCAGACCGCGATTCTGATAGAATAGGAAAGTACATAACATGGGAACATGAGTTTGATGAAGCGTTGAAAGATATCAGTTTTCCTATGAAACTTATCGATGTGAAAAAGTTTGAGAAAAGAACTAGGATTTCCATTAATGTTTACTGTCTGAATGAAGGAAATACTATAGTACCCTTGGAAATAACGAAAGATGAAAAGGAAAGGCACATTGACTTGTTGTACTTGAAAAACAAGGAAACTGAACATTATTGTTGGATCAAGAATCTTTGGAAACTGGTTGGCCATAGTCAGCTAACAAAGAATGGACACAAAAGATTTTTATGTAAAATGTGTTTGAATAGCTTTGGAACTCAGGTTAAATTAAACGAACATAAAGAATATTGCGGAGTTCATAAAGCTGTTAAAGTAGATCTACCAAAACCTTATGATAACATTTTGCAATTTGAAAATTATAGACACTCTTTAAAAGTACCTTTTACAATTTATGCAGATTTTGAATGTACGTTACAAAAGATTGATACCTGCAAACCAAATCCCGATGAATGTTATACAAATGCCATTCAAAAACATGAACCGTACAGTTTTGTTTACTTCATGAAAAATGCCGAAGACGAAAGTAGGAAAAACTATGTAGGCGATTATAAACTTGTACAATATTCTGGACAGGATGTGGTAAAAGTGTTTTACGAAAAAATAAAAAAGGATGCCATAATGGTGGCGAAAAAATACTATGACGTTAATATTCCCATGAAAGATTTAACCGAAGAACAACAAAGAGAATACGATAGTGCTGAGAGTTGCCACATTTGTGAAAGAAAATTTAATGAACTTCCACCTATAATTGAAAATAGACATGATGTACTGAGAAAAACAATTAAACACTTTATCGATAAACAAAATGATGTTAAAGCAGATGAATATATTGAAGAATTAGAAGTTTCGAAGGAAAATATACCTGATAATTGTATAAAAGTAAGGGATCACTCACATTTGACTGGAATGTACAGAGGAGCAGCTCATTCGATTTGTAATTTAGAATATAAAAATCCAAAGTTTATTCCAGTATTTTTCCATAATCTTTCTGGCTACGATGCACATCTATTTATTAAAGAATTTGAAAAAGATAATTACGATATTAAACTTTTACCACAAAGTGAAGAGAAGTACATTTCCTTTTCTAAAATGGTAGCTTATAAAAGTAATGAACTCGATAAAAATGGTAACAAAAAGAAAAAGACTATAGAATTGAGATTCATAGATTCTTTTAAATTTCTTTCTGCTTCTTTATATTCTTTAGCTAAAAGTTTAACCAAAAATCAATTTAAGGAAATAAAAAAGTATTTCCCAAAAGAACATCTCGAACTAATTACTAGAAAATTAGCTTATCCATATGAGTATATGGACTCTGTTGAAAAATATCGAGAAACTAACCTTCCACCTATAGAGAAATTCTACAGTAAACTCACTGGAGAAAATGTTAAAGAAAATGATTATAAAAATGCTCTAGAAATTTGGTCTACATTCAAAATTAAAAATTTGGGAGAATTTACAGAACTTTACAATAAAATTGATGTTCTTTTGTTAGCAGATATCATGGAAAACTTTAGAAATATAGCTTTAGAAAAATATAAATTAGACCCCGCTTGGTACTATACAACACCAGGTTTCGCTTGGGATTGTATGTTGAGAATGACCAAACAAAAGATTGAATTGTTAACGGATTATGATAAGATTTTACTCGTAGAAAATGGAATAAGAGGTGGAATTTGTCTATGTTCAAAACGATACGCGAAAGCCAATAATAAATATATGGGAGATCAATTCAACAAAGAAAAAGAATCTGTTTTCATTGAGTATTTGGATGCAAATAATCTTTACGGTTGGGCGATGAGTAAATTTTTACCTTATGGAAATTTTGAATGGAAAATGGATCTAGATAATTTCGATATACAATCCATTCCTGATGATTCACCCAAGGGCTATATTTTAGAAGTTGATTTAAAATATCCTCAAGAACTCCACGATTTACACTCTGATTTTCCTTTAGCCCCTGAAAATAACTATGAAGATGAAAAACTACCAAAACTTTTAACCACGTTGTATGATAAGAAAAAATACGTTATCCATTACATTACGTTAAAACAGTATTTACAACTAGGAATGAAATTAGAAAAAATTCATAAGGTTTTAGAATTTGACCAAAGTGCTTGGTTAAAAATCTATATTGATTACAATACAAATCTTAGAGCAAAAGCCGAAACACCTTTCGAAAAAGACTTTTTTAAACTTATGAACAATAGTGTATTTGGGAGGACAATGATGAATGTGCGTAAACATGTGGATATTAGGCTTTGTTCTGATGGATTGAAATTGGAAAAACTAATTTCAAAACCAAACTTTAAAGGTAGAACTATTTATTCCGAAAACTTAGCGGCTGTACACATGAAAAAAGTAAATATCACACTTAAACAGCCAATTTTCATTGGTATGAGTATTCTAGACATTTCCAAAACTTGCATGTATGATTTTTATTACAACACGGTTAAAAAACAATATAAAAGTGATGTAAATTTATTATACGGAGATACAGATAGTTTAATAATGGAAATAAAAACGGATGATTTTTATAATGATATGAAAAATATGTTGGATCATTTCGATACTTCCGACTATCCAAAAAATAATGTTTACAACGTTCCACATGTTAATAAAAAAGTGTTGGGGAAATTTAAAGATGAGTTACAAGGTAAGATTATAGATGAGTTTATTGGACTTCGCCCAAAGTGCTACGCTTTTAAAATATTCGAAACTAATGATGTTACGAAAAAATCTAAAGGAGTAAAGAAAAATGTCGTTAATAAGGGTTTAAGTATAGAGGATTATAAAAGATGCTTATTCTTTAAAGAACCAAACTATCAGAAACAGATATTATTCAAATCGAAAAAACACGATGTGACCACAGAACAACAGAATAAGAAAGCTCTTTCCGCTCATGATGATAAAAGATTTATAATGAAAAATGGCATAAATACTTTGGCTTGGGGCCACTATAAAATAAACATAAGTAGAGACAAGTTTAAAACTCACCTTGAAGAAATAATAAAAGAAAACAATAAAAAAGACTAGTGTGTTATCCGTTAAATATGAGTAAGAAAAAAATAGGTTTTAAGTTTGTTTTTATAGAGATTCCCTATAAAAACGTAATAGATACTAAGTCTTTGAAAAGCATAATATTTACTCAAAGTCAATCAGAAAGGCATTTGACTTTTTATCTGTTCCATTATAAATAAGTTTTTCAGGATGTCTTTCTGGATTGTTTCTAACGTGATTAAGAAGTCGACGTGAAATTCTTTTAGGTAAAAACAAACATATCTCTTCATCATCATAATCAATTGTAACGACAACGCTTTCACCATATTCCGAATTTTTTATAAAATTTTCCAAGATGGTATAAGTTCCTTTTTTAATATCCTTGAAAGATGAGTAGTTTGATTTTTTAACGGCATTCTTATATATTTCAATCACTGACATTTTATTATAAAAGTTATTCTTTTAACTACCCCCCTCACTTTTTTTATTATCCACCCACTTTTTCTTGTATGGATACTATCCTGTCTCCCATCCTACTAACTCCTCATTAGTGAAAACATCAGAGGGAGCTAAATTTCAAAAACTTTGACCCCTAAAAGGTTCTAATTTTGCATTTTTTCCTAATTTTTAGAGTTCACTAGAGTTTCTGATAAAAAATATTTTTAAAAAAGTCACCCCCCGAAAAGTCACTGTGTTAAAAAAGTTTTAACAGGGATCTAAGTCGCCTTTAACGTTAAAGAGGGTGGGCGATTCGCCCCCCCTCTTTAAGGAAAGTCACTGTGTTTAAAAAGTGTGTTCTGTTATTTTATGTTAAAAAGTTTTAACAGGGATCTAAGTCGGTTAATGAAAAAGTCACTGGTTCTGATGTTTTGTGTTTAAAAATGTGTTCTAATGTTTTGTGTTAAAAAGTTTTATCAGGGATCTAAGTCGGTTAATGAAAAAGTCACTGGTTCTGATGTTTTTGTGTTTAAAAATGTGTTCTGATGTTTTGTGGTAAAAATTTTTATCAAGGATCTAAGTCAGTGCGCCAGGATTGGCTTTTGGATACTACTCACGTTCCTTCATCTTCAAAGTGCTCCAGTTTGAGAATGGAATGAGATATCGCAATTCTGATTTCACCATCGTGTTCAGCGTACAAAAACCTTTAAAATGAGGTGTCACTTGTCAGACTTTTTCATTTTGGGAATTTATGGGTAATTTTCCCCCCCTAAAATTCCCCAAAACTCCCCCTTAGAGTGACCCGATTCTGCCCATCTTCGAACTTAGCCTGTCGATTGCCAAGACAGATTTTTCGTGCAAATTTGAACTTTTTATCTCAATTCTATCGAGAGTTATCGTCTGGAATGACACATACATATATAAATATATAAATATATAAATATATAAATATATAAATATATATATAAATATATATATAAATATATATATATATACATATAATTTTTGGTGTCTTTCGGCAGTGAATTCAGGATGGTCTGAAACGGATTTTGGTATAAAAATCTTTCGGAAATTCGAGTTTTAAAAATTTTGGACCGAGAACAATAGCTTCCTTTTCTTCGAAAATTCGCTAAAAGGTAAACATATAGTATTTTCTGTTAAAAACTAAGTGGTTGAGTCAAATAGTCAATTTGGAACGAACTGACCGGGTGATGAGGTGATGACGTCACTCGAAGTTGGTGAATGTCCACGTTGCTGCGTATCCAAAACTCCAAACCACCAAGGCAGGAAACGAGCCGAATTCGAACAAGCAGCATATACGATGCTGCAATATTTCGTCGTAGGTATGATGATGGATGTATGATATGTGTGTGTGCGTGTGCTGCCTCCAGATGCCCTGACTATATTTCGATGTAGCATGGAGTTATACGCAGAGGTTGATGAGCTGAAACCAGTCTCCTGAGGTATGATGGCCACAGAGAATCCAAAATATACGATTTTGTATTCAGAGGGACAAGTAGAAAACTATTTTCGTTAATCGAAACGAGACGAGAAAGTCGAATGATGAGATCGTACGTGAACGAAGCGTGGACTGCCGAGTGGAGTAGACGGGGATTAGTCAGACGAAGAGGGAGGCTTATTGTTCACCACGTAAGTAAACACGGACACTTCACAACATGAAACCGATAACGTTGAGGCGTAAACATTCCGCCCACCAAATTTGTAAAAAACAAATTTCAAAGACAAAACATAGGTAGTACATACTTATAGGCAAATCAAATTCTTGGCAACTAGCAATCATATGCAGGAGTGGAGAGAGGAAGGAGAGGAATGAGCTTTTGGACTGTACGTTTGAAGGTCGAGCGGCTGGTTTTGACCGTGGCAACGCGAACTACTCCATCCCGACCTGGATGAACTTCGATGACTCTTGCAGTAGGCCACCTCATAATGTCAGAGCAATCTTCCATAAGGAGCACAAGGTCACCTACATTGATGTTTGGGACGTCCTTAGTCCATTTATGGCGTTTCTGTAAAGTTTGAAGGTATTCCAAACGCCATCTGTTCCAAAACTGTTGGTGCATTTTCTTCACTAACTGCCACCTTGACAACAAATACTCCTTCCTATCTAGAAGAGAAGGTTCAAGATAAACAAGAAGGGGGCCACCCACCAAGAAGTGGCCAGGTGACAGGTAGTTGCAGTCTTCCAAATTGGAAGTTAGGGGACACAATGGTCGGGAGTTGAGAATAGCTTCAAACCTGGTGAATAATGTACCCAGTTCCTCGAAGGTAAGGGGGGCTGCACCAGCAGACTTTACCATTAATGTCTTGACGGAGCGCACACCTGCTTCCCAAATTCCGCCGAAGTGTGGGCTTTGAGGAGGGTTAAAGTTCCACTGTATGCCTTGCTGAAGGGACCGGTGGTTTACCTGAGCTTGAGTCGTAGGCATGTTGAACCAATGGTAGAATTCTTTTAGTTGGTTGTTCGCTCCTATGTAGTTTGTACCACAGTCTGAGTATACTTGCTCAGGAAGTCCTCTGCGGGAAATGAACCTGTCGAAGCTAGCTAGGAATGCCTCAGATGAGAGAGCAGAAACTATTTCGAGGTGAACTGCCTTTGTTTGCATACAAACGAATAAGCATAAGTATGCTTTTCGGGTTTGTGCCTTCCTTCGCAATGAATCTCTAATTATGAAAGGACCTGCAAAGTCTGTTCCCACATGGGTAAACAGTCGGTTGCCTTCCACTCGAAATTTCGGTAAATCTGCCATGATAGGAATTTTAGCCTTAGCATTCTTTTTATAGCACTTCAAACAATGGAATGTGCGTTGACGAACAAGTCTCCGGAGTGCCGGAACCCAAAAACGGGTTTGTAACAATGCCTGAAGTAAAGTAGGTCCAGGGTGCAGGTAAGCAGAATGATAGAAATCAACCAGTAAAATGGTGAAATGGGACTTTGCAGGAAGTAAAATAGGATATCTGCTATTATACGGAAGGTTGGAGTGAGTTAACCTACCGCCCACCCTCAAGAGTCCATGTCTGTCAAAGAAAGGGCAAAGATTTCCATAAAGACGGTGAATGTTTTCTGGTTTCGAATTGCCTTCCAGAAGTAAATGAAGTTGAACTGCTTTTATGCAGCAATTCATAGCCGTATCAATGTCCTGACGTTGGAGAAGTCCAGTTCGTGGATTTAGCCTGTTGCGTCGATTATGGATGGCTCGTACCAAAATTGCAACAACACGTATGATTTTCATGAATGAAGAAAATTGCTTCATCCATAAAAGAAAAGGGTGCTCATCTTTAGAAATAAGACTGAGTGAAACCGGATCGCTTTTAACTTCAGGCAAGTTGCATTGCACAGAAAATGATGGAATAGGCCACGTCTCCTCGTCTAATGGTAACCAATCTGGTCCTTGCCACCAAATGTTGTGGTGCACCAATTCTGAAGGTAAAAGACCCCTCGACCCACAGTCCGCTGGGTTTTGATTGGTGTCAATATGTCTCCAACAATTGAGTGGCGTTAGTTCACCAATCTCGGATACTCGATTTGCCACAAACGTCTTGAGTTTGAATGGAGGTGTTTTCAACCATCCTAATACAATCGATGAATCTGTGAAAAACGCTGGTTCGAAAATGGAAGACGGTAATAAGTTGAGAAAGGGCGATATTGATTTATAGAGTCTGGCCAGGAGCAGAGCCCCACAAAGCTCAAGCCTTGGCACAGAGATCGTCTTCAATGGTGCCAACTTAGTTTTAGCAACAAGCAGGTGAACGGAGGTCGAATTTTCGAACATGGTTTTCAAATATAATACTGCGCAATATGCCTTCATTGACGCATCTGAGAAGCCAATGACCTGATGAGTTGATGTCGTAGAGGCCCCTACAAATCGAGGTATTCTGACACTTGAAAGTTGGTCTAGTTGTCTTATTGATGACTCCCATTCCTCAACGAGATGGCTAGGAAGTGGTTGGTCCCACCCCAAACGTTCTTTCCATAAGGACTGAATGAAACCTTTCAGCAAAACGATGTAGGGCGAGAGGAATCCTAAAGGATCATACAGTCTCGCAACTACAGAAAGGGACGTTCTTTTGGTATAACAACCAAATTCTGGTAGGTTCATCTGATAGGAATAACAATCCAGAGAGGGATCCCATTGAATTCCTAGAACCTTGATGCTTGTGTCATCGGGAGGTGAAATAGAAACTGGAGTGCAATGGGAATCACCAGACACTGGGTGAAGCAGCTCTTTACGATTGCTGGCCCATTTACCTAGCTCAAAACCTCCTAACTTCAGTAGGTGTATCAGTTGGTCCTGGAGATATAGTGCGTCTTCTATTGAGTGAGAACCAGTAGCATAATCATCAACATAGACGTCCCTTTCTATGATCTCAGCTGCTTTAGGATATTTCGATCCTTCGTCTTCACGCAATTGGTGTAAGACTCTGAGAGCCAAGTATGGAGCACAGGATAATCCATAAGTGACTGTATTAAGCTGATAGGTCAGCAAGGGTGCAGATTGATCAAAACGCCATACGATATGTTGGTGTAGGCCGCCGCCTTCCCGCGGCAGCGCCACCGTCCGGCCTCGGGCTTTTGAGGGACTATTTCCTATCACCCGGTCGTCCCCACTCGCAAACGAGGGTGTGTAGTCCTCCGCGCTGGCCCGGAGTGGAGGGGAGACACCCCAGCTCAGGGCGTCCGTCCCCCTACTCCTGGCCAGTCGTCTTTCTGCCAGCGAAGTGTTCTGTTGTTCTCAGACCGAAGTATTTTTGTCACGAGTGAGAGTTGTAGGCTTCTATGCCCTGTGCGAACGATAGTAGTAACGCGTTTCCGAATTGTTGGAGTAACGGAGTGTGTGTTTATCCCGAAACTGCAGTTATATCAGTTTCCCATTCCCCCCGAGACAGAGACTCATTATTAAATCTTAGCAAGTCTTACCTTCGGGCGACCTCTGCGAAAACCCCCCTGGTGAACTACGTAGTGACGCGCAGTAACGCCATTCAAGACGCCATCGACGCCAACAGGTCACAATCCTTTGTTTAGTAACGCATTTTCACTTATGTATGTTTTCGATCCGTACTCAGCAAATTCTTTCCTTTTATTATTCTTTTTGTATCATACTTGTACATATTACCTCGTAACGAGTCTATAACTATACCGTAACACTAAGTGAATTACGTCAATATCTCTTACCTTGCATTACCTATTTCATTAGTATTATTACCTATTTCTCATTGTATATATGTGTATGAAGTAACGTCCCTCCCAGGCCTTCAGCACCCTTATCTTTTGAAGTAACGAATAACGTAACGTAACGTAACGTCTTTGCCATCAGTCTTTGTTTATCCTCGAATAGTAACTAGTAACGTCACTTGGCCTTCAGCATTCGAAAACGAGCACCTTCAGTGAACCCCATTTCAAGTTGTATTGATAGTAACGTTTCCATTCTGCTTCCTTTTAATTATACTTAATTACGTAACTAAACTGTACCTACGTGTTCTCTGTTATCCCGATTCCCTTCAACATAAGGTGGTCTCTGTGTATTTTGATAAACCCCCGAAACGATCGTACTGGTGCCTCCGTAATTTCAGGCCATCCGCCCTACCAAAAAGCCAGTAACGTTTCGTATCAACAGAGGGGGCTTACAAAATTGGTGGCAGCAAGTGGGATTATTGTGCGGTTCGCCCCACACGTATCCACACGTAAATAATAACGCACGGAACCACAGTTGAAGAGGGTCGGTAACGAAAGAGTAACGTTACGATAAGCCCACAACACAAAAACCTCAGGTGCACGTACATAGTAAGGGTCTTCAACCCAGATTTTGAAACGCATTTTCGTAACCCGTAACGGTCATAATGGCGGAAAAAACGGAGGGCGTTTGTGGGATGATGGAGCAATTGGAGGTGTTGTTGAGATCATTCAACGATCTCAGCATGGAACGGGACCGAAACAGGGGCACGGAACCGGACGTTCCGCGTTCTATGTTTTTGGAAGTAGAGTCGTGGGATCCCGATGAACCAGGTGCCATAACGGTGTCGGCATTCTTCCATTTTTTCGAGGACGTCGCTCGAACGTTATCTCAACAGAAACGAATGAGGCTTTTGCGCGCCAAAGTGAGAGGAACAGCAAAACAATTCCTCATAGATAACGCGCAACTAAACGAAAGCGAAACGCCTTACGATGACGTCAAAAAAGCCATGTTGACATGGTTTGAACGTGAAAACCCGTCGAAGGCCGCTGCACTCCTGTGGTCGGTCAGGAAAAACGCGAACGAAACGCTTCGCCAGTTTGCGGAACGGATTCACCGTTTAGCGCAATCTGCCGCACACGAGGAGGGTACAGAACTAACACAAGAACAGAAGCGTAATTGGGTGAAACGAAGAGTACTGAAAGCCTTCGTAGGTGGCATACCTAAAGAACTACGATCACACCTGATCAATAACGCACCCGACACGATTGAGGACGCTCTAAAGCGAGCTGAAGAACTCGAGGAAACGCTCGAAACGTCCGAAGAACCTGAAGCGAAATGGGACCTTGCCGCCGTAACAGCAACAGAGGGACGATGTTACGAGTGCGGGGTGACCGGACACTATGCAGCCAGATGTCCACGGAGGAACGGTCGTAACACCCCCGTAACGACTAAGGTGTTTTCACGCCCAAGCCCCCGTTACCCTTGCATGTTCTGCGCGGCAGCGACACATTTCCCAGTCGACTGTCCCCAGAACCCTCAGAAAACAATATTCTGCGACTACTGCGGAGTAAGAGAGCACCTCGAAACGGACTGCCACAAGAAAAAGCTGTTGACTCCGGTTTCCCACCCAAACCAAAACAAGATGATAACGCAGTCCACTGAGATCGAGTTGCGATCTCCAATGGGGCACTTGCCGATAGTGGATTACCGCCTACAGAGACCGATGCGAATCCCAGCGAAACTAAACGGCGTAACGCGTGATCTAATACTAGACACAGGAGCAGCTGTGTCGGTATTGACAACGCCTATCCCTGGCACGCCCCTACGTACAACCAATGCTGAAGCATGGGGCGCGGACGGCTATCCGTTGCGATTTCGTGGTGAACAAGAGGTGTTGTTGGAGATACCAGGAGCTGCGGTACGACACACCTTCTTGGTATTTGAACGGGAAGGGACTGGACTCGATTTGTTTGGTCTCGACCTTATGAAAAAAATACCCCTTATCATACGCACGGATAAACGCGAAGCCGTACTGCAACTCGAAGGGACAAAGCAATGCATCGTAGTCAACCGAATCACTACGGAACCACACGAGAACGCCAACGAAGCTCACGAGCAACAACCTCCGACCTCTGCAGTAACGCAAACGGAAAAAGGAAGTGAAGTGTTTTATCCCTCTTTCTTGAAAAGTGATCGCGGTAACACAGACGTAACAGACAGTAACGGTTCAGTAACGCTCCCCCGTAACGAAGTTGAATTTTCCCCCAGTAATAATAGAGTCATACCCCCCAGTAACGGTTCAGTAACGCTCCCCCGTAACGAAGTTGAATTTTCCCCCAGTAATAATAGAGTCATACCCCCCAGTAACGGTTCAGTAACGCTCCCCCGTAACGAAGTTGAATTTTCCCCCAGTAATAATAGAGTCATACCCCCCAGTAACGGTTCAGTAACGCTCCCCCGTAACGAAGTTGAATTTTCTCCCAGTAATAATAGAGTCATACCCCCCAGTAACGGTTCAGTAACGCTCCACCGTAATGAATTCGAAATTTTCCCAAATGACAGTACAGTGACTAACCCTGACTTAACGAACACGCATGATCGCGTCGCCGCAACCATCGACCTCGCCGTACCCAGGAGCACCACCGAAGAAGAGTCCCCATCAGATGAAACCGTTCCACTACCGGGCGCGTTGCCCGTGTGGACGGATGACGGCCTGGACGACAGAGAGCTCACTCCTTCTGAGGGATGGCCGCGGGTACCTCCCGATATCTGCGACGCCCTGGAGGAAAAGACGGTCCACCTCCCTCACCCGGAGCGCCGCCGCCTTATGGAGCTCCTGGCAACGTATCCGGATGTGTTTAACCCACCGGATAAACGAGGATGCGACCTGGAAGTGACACACGAGATCGAGACCGGTGATGCAGACCCTATAAACCAAAGACCCTATCCGATTCCACATGCACTGAGAGAAGAAGTAGAGAAACAGCTACTCAACATGTTGGAGGACGGAATTATTGAACCCTCGGAGAGCCCGTGGAGTGCTCCGGTTGTGCTGGTAAAAAAGAAGACCCCCGAAGGCGAACCCCAGAAATGGAGGTTTTGCACGGACTTTCGTGGACTCAATAAAATCAGCAAGTCGGATGCATATCCTTTACCCAATCTGACCGATACCCTAGCCATGCTGGGTCAGTGTCGTTATTTTACAAAGATCGACCTGGTAGCCGGATACCATCAAATACCCATACATCCGCAGTCAGCCGAAAAAACAGCATTTTCCGTGCTGGGAAGGCATTTCCAGTATGCGCGAATGGCATTCGGGCTCAAAAACGCCCCGGCTACTTTTCAGCGAACAATGAATAATGCCCTGGATGGCTTAATCAACCGACACTGTCTCGTCTATCTAGACGATATAATAATTTTTTCCCCGACAATGGAGCAGCACCTCGGCAGCCTACGCCCACGTCCTCCGCGCGATTACCGCAAGTTGCATCGCAAGGGTTTTGTAGCTAGGATCGGTGCGTGCACCAGGGTTGGGTCCAAAAGGAAACTGTAAAAAAAAAAAAAAAAAAAAAAAAAAAAAAAAAAAAAAAAAAATCTATATATAATGTTAATGTTTTCATGTATGTAAATAAAGTACTTTAGTTAAATTGTTCATTTGTTCAAATGTAGACCAGAAATACTAAGACTGAGTACGGACGATAGGTAGGTAGAACCCAATGTACACTTTTACCTGTTGTGACCAAATTCGACATGTTGGCTAACAGCATTATACTTCAACCAACAGGCCATGGCGATGCGTCGGTCACCTGTCAACGAGAACCCCGTTATGGAAGAGGAGGTCGAATGCCCGTACGTGACGAGAATTCGCAAGCGATACGCAGAGGCAACCGGCGTACTCCTGGAGCAGGCAGCTATTCCCGGGAACGTTGGCCCCAAGCACCCCGAACGCAAGGCACTTTTTTTATTGGAGGGTGTGGCAGAGATGCTCCACAACGCCGAAAGAGCATCCACCCTGCCTTGCCGAAGATTGATATGTAACGGCGCTGTAACATTGGCGGAGCAGCTGGCGGACCTCCTGCCGGAAATGTTACGCCTCCGTCTGGAATGCGAAAAACTTGCCCAGGAGCGTGACCAGGCACAACAAATCATTGCCCAAACCGAAGCGGAGTGCGAGCGATTTAAGTACCTCGCCAGTGAACTACAGAAAGCCCGCATGGACGAGCAGTTGAAGTCCCGAGTGCGAGTGCGCCTTAGCGAATCTGTCAGTCCGGAGAAGATTCGCCGCAAAGTCCCGACTCCGGCTCGCTCTCCGACGCAGCCTATCTCCGTCAACGCCTCAAGTGACTCCGATTCAGAGCTGGAGATGGAGGAAGACGCGCCTACTCCTCCTCGACCACGTCCTCCTCCCCATGTGGCCCCGTTGAAAATAGTAGCAAACCACTCGACCACCCGGACACGCCAGGTGATGCATACACAATCCACCTTGGAGTTACAAACCGTGGGAACTCCTACAACTCAAGACGACCAACCCACACCGCCGAAGCCGCAGCAAGTCTGTCCGGTCTGCCAACGCCCCGCCCAGCGACTCCAGCACTTTCGCTGTTCCTCGTGCAAGGAGTTTTGGGCTCGGCTGATCAAGAAGTACAAGAATGGAAAGTTGAGAACCTCCTGCAACGGACCTCACCTGGACGACGACCCCGCCTGCATTCATTGCCGAAGAAGACAGTACGAGTTGCATCTAACAGTGGCATACCCGACGAAGCCACTCCCCATCCCCAGTCTCTTCGGGTGGAGTCCCGCCGCCGAGGACGACGGCTTTCAGGAGGGGGAAGGGTGTAGGCCGCCGCCTTCCCGCGGCAGCGCCACCGTCCGGCCTCGGGCTTTTGAGGGACTATTTCCTATCACCCGGTCGTCCCCACTCGCAAACGAGGGTGTGTAGTCCTCCGCGCTGGCCCGGAGTGGAGGGGAGACACCCCAGCTCAGGGCGTCCGTCCCCCTACTCCTGGCCAGTCGTCTTTCTGCCAGCGAAGTGTTCTGTTGTTCTCAGACCGAAGTATTTTTGTCACGAGTGAGAGTTGTAGGCTTCTATGCCCTGTGCGAACGATAGTAGTAACGCGTTTCCGAATTGTTGGAGTAACGGAGTGTGTGTTTATCCCGAAACTGCAGTTATATCAGTTTCCCATTCCCCCCGAGACAGAGACTCATTATTAAATCTTAGCAAGTCTTACCTTCGGGCGACCTCTGCGAAAACCCCCCTGGTGAACTACGTAGTGACGCGCAGTAACGCCATTCAAGACGCCATCGACGCCAACAGGTCACAATCCTTTGTTTAGTAACGCATTTTCACTTATGTATGTTTTCGATCCGTACTCAGCAAATTCTTTCCTTTTATTATTCTTTTTGTATCATACTTGTACATATTACCTCGTAACGAGTCTATAACTATACCGTAACACTAAGTGAATTACGTCAATATCTCTTACCTTGCATTACCTATTTCATTAGTATTATTACCTATTTCTCATTGTATATATGTGTATGAAGTAACGTCCCTCCCAGGCCTTCAGCACCCTTATCTTTTGAAGTAACGAATAACGTAACGTAACGTAACGTCTTTGCCATCAGTCTTTGTTTATCCTCGAATAGTAACTAGTAACGTCACTTGGCCTTCAGCATTCGAAAACGAGCACCTTCAGTGAACCCCATTTCAAGTTGTATTGATAGTAACGTTTCCATTCTGCTTCCTTTTAATTATACTTAATTACGTAACTAAACTGTACCTACGTGTTCTCTGTTATCCCGATTCCCTTCAACATAAGGTGGTCTCTGTGTATTTTGATAAACCCCCGAAACGATCGTACTGGTGCCTCCGTAATTTCAGGCCATCCGCCCTACCAAAAAGCCAGTAACGTTTCGTATCAACAGAGGGGGCTTACAGTTGGTCCTGGAGATATAGTGCGTCTTCTATTGAGTGAGAACCAGTAGCATAATCATCAACATAGACGTCCCTTTCTATGATCTCAGCTGCTTTAGGATATTTCGATCCTTCGTCTTCACGCAATTGGTGTAAGACTCTGAGAGCCAAGTATGGAGCACAGGATAATCCATAAGTGACTGTATTAAGCTGATAGGTCAGCAAGGGTGCAGATTGATCAAAACGCCATACGATATGTTGGTATGATCGGTCCTCTTCAGAGACCCAAATGTTCCTATACATTTTCACTATGTCAGCAACAAAGACAACAGCGTGCTTACGAAAGTTGAGAAGGACTGATCGAATGTCATTCTGTTGCTTTGGACCAGTCAGCAAATGGTCATTGAGAGAGCCATTATGAGTTTTGGCACTACCATCGAAAACTACTCGAATCTTTATTTTACCTCTATCTTCTTTCATCACTGAATGATGAGGAATCACGTATTTCGACGGTGATTGTGAAGGACTCATGTGACCCAAGTCAATGTATTCTTGCATGAAAGAATGGTATTGGGTCTTAAGGTCAGGGTTCTTCTTGAGTCTCGCCTCGAGAGAATAAAAACGATTAGAAGCCATAGTGGTACTGGAATCGAGAGTAGGTAGTACTGAACGAAATGGTAAGCGGACAACGTATTGACCATTAGGAAGTCTAGAATGAGACTGTTGGAAATGCTGCTCGCAAGCCTGGTCATCCGGATTCAAAATAGGAGCTTGAACGACTTCCTCAATTTCCCAGAACTTACGGAGATTATCGTTGAGATCATCAGATTCTGAAAACGCGAAGAGGGAAGTAGTACGGTGTGACGATGTGCTTTTGTATTTGCCCATCACAACATTCCCAAATATCGAAGGAAATAAAGAGGGAGCATCTGGACGAATCTTCACAGCAGGTTTCGTCCAAATTTGATCAAAAACTTCAGCTCCAAGTAAAAGGTCGACTGGAGATGAAACCCAAAATTTAGGATCAGCCAGTTCAAAACGTGAAAAATACTTGATCAAATGTGGGGGAAATGGACTTGAAGGAAGGAATGACGTAATATTTTTAATTACCACAGCATTGATTGACAAATTGGGTGACATTTTATCTCTTGGACGAATTGTACAAGCAGTTTGTCCCTTTGCACCTTCAAAAGCCGTCTCACCAATGCCAGAAATCCGTTTAGCGAATTTCGAAGCATCCAAACCCAAACGCCTAACACATCGCTGAGTGATGAAGCTATGTTGGCTTCCACAATCTAAAACCAACCTGACGTCTTGAAACTGACCTCTAGCATCTTTTATTTGAACTATTGCAGTCCCTAAAATAACGGATACAACCTCATCGGAGAATGATTCGAGGACAGCTGAAAGAGCCGGGTTGGAAGTTGCAGTCGTCAAATTGTGAGGAGAATGGTCTGGTTGAGTCCTGTGAAGCATGACATGGTGTTTTTGTTTACAAAACCTACAAGTCCACTGTGATTTACAGTCAACTGTAGAATGTAGATGGCTGAGGCAATTGAAACAACCCTTCCAATTCTTCAAGTATTGCACTCGCTGAGCTACGGTAGAATCATGAAATTTTTCGCAACTCAAAATGGAGTGAGACCCACGATTACAAACTAGACACTCAGGATATGAAATATTCGATTTACTCTTACTGTCCGCTTTACGAGCGGGAGCATTACTAGCCACAAACGATTTAGAAGCATTATTTGACCTTTGCTTCGAATCGTGGCAAGATGATTTAGATTTACTCTGAGATGCGCTATTTGAATCAGTGGACTGAGATGGCGATTTGCGTTCAGCTAATTGAAGAGCGAGCAAATGTTCTCTGACATAGGTAACTAGCTGGTTAACAGTAGGAAACTCTGTTTCCTTTGAATCAATTTCAAAACGTTCCCTTGTGCGAAAATCTAGACATTTTGAAGCAAGATAAAATAGTATAAATTCAGCTTCATTACCAATCTTGAGAAGCCTGAACGCGGAAATAGACTCAGCAACTTTCGCTAGAAAACTGTTCAGTGTTTCAGTCTGTTTACCTTGAACGGGTTTATAGTTCAAAACTTGATCTAGATAGTTACTAGCGAGAATGCGTTTCTTATCGTAGGTCTTGATTAGAGCTTCCCACGCTATGTCATAGTTGCCTTCAACGAGAGGTAAATTCGAAATAACGGATAGGGCTGGACCACTTAAAACTGAAATGAGATAATGAAATTTCTGAATTGCCTTCAAATTATCGTTTTGATGGACAAGAGATACAAATGTATCTTTGAATTTTGGCCAATTCAATATCTGACCATCAAATTTGGGAAGGTCAATCTTCGGCAAATAACTAGACTTCGATTCATTGTAAGCGGTGGTCGTGTTCCCTAAATTACTACTCGACGACGATGCAGAAGCAGAAACGGTCTCCATGAGGGTTAAACTTTCATAGTAATATTTCTTAACTGACGCTAACGTTTTCTTCTCGTTTTCATTAGGAAACTCAGAACCTTTATTCTCATCTTCATAAAGCTGAGTAATAAATGCATAGGCATCCTCGAATCTAGTGTAGTATTTTTCAAGTACTCGAAACGCGCCCTTGAATTCGTTAATCACTTGCGGATTGGTGAGTGCGGAACGTCCTTTATCACAAATCCACTGTACTTCCTTTGCAGCGGCGAGCCACCCTTTCTTAGCCTTTGCTACTTCGGTTTCGAAAGTCATTGTGGATAGATAAATGCAATTTCGAATGTGTAATACCTACTCCATGGATAAGGGTTGAGGTGAATAGCACGTTCGGGAATAAGGATTAGGGGACAAAGGATTGCCAGTTTCCTTACAATCTAAATTTGCGAGAAAATGAATTAGCCAAATCAGGTAGATAATTACTAGAAAAAAAGGAATCAAACAATCTTATAGTGTTCGAAACTACCGAACAAAATTTTAGAAATAAAATCGATGAATGGAATAATAGCTGTATGCGAATACACTTGAATGAGAAAATATAGAAGGGTTCACGTAATACAAAAACAAAAATTTTATGCAAATTAGATCAAATCAGGAAGAAATATACGATTTCAACGAACTAGACAAGTTCAAATCGACGAGTCGATCTAAAATATTCGATATATAAAGTGTGCAGAATAATGAGTCGATCTAAAATATTCGATTTATAGATCGTGCAATCTCAAAATAGGTACCTACTTAATGTTTGATATAATTACGATATCAAAATCAAACGTTCGAATAACTATCACAACCCACTAACCACGCTCTGCTACCAAAAACAATGATCGTGCTTGATAGGGGTTGTCCAAGAAAGTAAAAACCAATTAATCAAGCCCGTTGTTTAATAAATTTTCGAAATAATGGTGGGTTTGTGAATAAATAATTCGTTAACTTATTCAAGTACCTACGGAGCTCCGGTGAAATTATAAAAGGTAAACATATAGTATTTTCTGTTAAAAACTAAGTGGTTGAGTCAAATAGTCAATTTGGAACGAACTGACCGGGTGATGAGGTGATGACGTCACTCGAAGTTGGTGAATGTCCACGTTGCTGCGTATCCAAAACTCCAAACCACCAAGGCAGGAAACGAGCCGAATTCGAACAAGCAGCATATACGATGCTGCAATATTTCGTCGTAGGTATGATGATGGATGTATGATATGTGTGTGTGCGTGTGCTGCCTCCAGATGCCCTGACTATATTTCGATGTAGCATGGAGTTATACGCAGAGGTTGATGAGCTGAAACCAGTCTCCTGAGGTATGATGGCCACAGAGAATCCAAAATATACGATTTTGTATTCAGAGGGACAAGTAGAAAACTATTTTCGTTAATCGAAACGAGACGAGAAAGTCGAATGATGAGATCGTACGTGAACGAAGCGTGGACTGCCGAGTGGAGTAGACGGGGATTAGTCAGACGAAGAGGGAGGCTTATTGTTCACCACGTAAGTAAACACGGACACTTCACAACATGAAACCGATAACGTTGAGGCGTAAACAATACTGCAATAATAGGTAGGAACCGAACCGGCGTGGCATGAATTAAATTCAGCGGGCTCGGCCTCTAGTGAACAGCGCTGTTTTACACCTAGCGGAGGTCTGACGAACCCGGCCCGCTTTCTGTCTCTATAGTCGAGTGGGAATGCGGCTGCAGCTGAGGACGACTGCAGTGCCACAAACCGCTAGCGGCTGGGAATCAACTAGGGATTTGACTATGGGAGTAGACGTTTGTAAAATATTTCCCACAAAAAGGGGTTCGATTTCGCGTTTGTCATTCAAAAGTAACCAATTTCGAAAATTTGTTCATAATTAAAATAATGGTGCGTGACATGATACTTGTCATGAATATTGTTTTCAGCATAATTTGAAAAATGGATAGAAACCTAACCTACAGAATTCTGAGTTAACCTTGTAGAATGACATCACATGCCTAACCAAGGATTGAATCTGTTTCCAGCCGAACTGCAACCTTTCACACTGTGGGTGACCACAAGGTTGGACCCTATCACCAGCAACCACAGCAGAGGTTTTCAACTGAATTTCATGCAGCTCCCGTGCAGTTGATGTCCCACAACTAGCAACCGCCCAACTGTCCTCCCGCTAAACTACATAGGTAGTTATTATTCAATCAGAAAGGGTAGTTATGTACCTCTGGAAAAGTATGTTAATTGTGCTTACTATTCATGTTATCTGGATGGATTAGAAGCTTGCAACAATTTGTTATTGAAAACATACCAAAACGAACGTTTCAGATAAAATAATACTGAATAAAATCGTTAACATGATAACAAACGGATTTTTTACCCAGAGAAATCAGATTTGGAAATCATAGATCACTGTCCTTGCGTTGCCTCATCTGTCACACACATTTGAAACTTCAAAATTTCATATTGCCTGTACTGAATTAGGCCCCAATATAAGCTATTTCGGTTTATTATTTTCAATAATGAACCTTTGGGATCAAGCATAAAAATAGAAATAAAATTAACCCCCCTCCCCCTCAAAATTTAATGGTTTCTGTTTCAAGGTATGTAGAATCCGAAAATGCAATAAAAAATGTCTGTCCGTCCGCTGTACACTGTACTTAGAACCCTTCTTTGTTACCATGAACCAAAATTAATGAAATTTGGTTTGTAGGCCCCGTTTGGGGTCCAGTTGGTCTGCAAAGCTCGGCGTTACTGTCATTCGTCTTTAAGGGGTTCAGAATAGGGGTAGAAATTTTCAGAACGCCATAGCTCGAAAACTTTCAATAGAAGGTCATCCGGTTATGGTCATTTTTAGGCTTTATACGAATTTCAACACATGTTTATTTTGAAATGTGTGACGGTGGGCAGTTCTGGTGTTGTTTGTGCTTCCAGTGAAGATGGAAGCGGTCAGGCTGAAACCTAATTGCTATATTGCTAGGTGATAATATCGCTAGTATAGGAGGGGGGCTCTCGAGGGTCCACCGTCACTCTGCCATATGGTAGCAGAGTGTGGATTGGTAGCATACACTGAGTAGATAATTTACCAGATGTACTCCTTCCACTTTTTGTGGGCTTACCAGAAGGATAAGCCCGAAGGTTTCCATAAGGATTCCTTTGCATAAATCCTGTCCCTTTTATAATGCACACAAGTTACCACAGTCAACCGCCACAGAATACCTACATAAGAAATTCATTCATCCCACTTCCTGCTGGAGATTTCCGCCCGAAGACTCTGCAGACACTCCGCGGACATCAGCAGAATCTACCTATCAAGAACCCATTGTCCGACTCTGCTGCTCATTCATTAGAGGAAAATATTATTTTAGATACAGAATTGCCCTCTCTCAGCTGTTTCACCTCCTGTATAAATATGACCGCAAATCAAAGACCGACCTCTTTTCTGTTCTCGAGCTCTGTCACGTCACATTCAGTTGTTCATTGTGAAGTAAATTGTTTTTAAAAACGCAAAAGTGCGTCCGCGAGTTATTTTTGGCACAGTCAGTATGACACTGTTGACGATAATTGCAATTGGATTATTTTAATAATTCACGACGCGTTAGAACTAATTAGGAAATCTCCGGAATTAAAAAACCATGACACACGCATTCAAAACGGCCGGCAGAGACCACAGAAAAGCAGCCAATGAGCTTCATCCGTCCACAAAGAGACCGTCTCAATCTGCAAGGCACCATGACCGCCTTCAATTTCCTGTAAGTATTAGACGTTACCTATTGCATGATCTTCTCACACCTAACAATCCTCGTAGCGACGGCCGCTTTCCGGATAACCCAAGTAGCTCTCTTGTAATATCAACGCCCGAAAACATGGCTCATCAGCCACAATACCTCACATTAACCACAGCACAGTTACAAGAAATGATTGCTGCTGTAAGGCCTCCAATTCCGGTACGCCTAAAACCTAAACCGGACAAAACGGATTTTAGTGGGATACCCGAATTCAGTGGAGAGCCCAAATTGCTCTTGCAATTCATTGAGCGAAGAGAGGAGCTCAAAGGACACTTCTATGACGAAGGCGATCTAGAGTGTTACCAAAATAAAGTTATAATTAACAATATAGAGGCAAAAATCAAAGGCAAAGCTGCCACCGGGATTTATAATAACCCACTTACTAATTGGGCCAAAATTAATACAGCCCCACTCGCTAACTCCACTGACAAAAAAGATGAGGAGCACCTCATCCTAGAATTTGGTTGACTCCGACAAGAGCGAAATTAAACACCGTTCGAGTTTCATGCCCCAGTGCACAATCTTTTTGCTTTACAGATAGCTAAACTGAGGAATTCAACAGAAGATTAGACCCTCACTACCACGAAGTTGATGGAACGGACCGCACTTCGTGGCTTCCTTATGGGCCTTCATCAATACATCGGACGGCTCTTCATAACGAAAGGACCCAAGGATCTTAATGATGCAATAAACATCTTAACAAACTAATACCAATTCCCTGCACTAAGGAAAAAGTATTTGGAAAAGAGACCCCAAACGCAGGGACCTTCAACGTCCGGATCGAAGCCTTCCTATCAACCAAAACCCTTCCACTAACAGAAAAACGCTGCAAAGTCCTTGTCACATGGGTTTATTATTCTATTGGACATACCTACAGAGATGTTGGCTGTTTATTTATTGCTTCTTTCATATAAAATAATTGAAATAGCTATCTCTGGTGGTTTCCACCAATTTTGGCCCCCAAAACACGAATAAGGTACGCTCCTTTTTTTTTTTTAAATAAATTATCTCTGATCATTGGTAGCACCATTTAATCGTCTTGATCCACCTGTTGAACTTTTTCCAGTGTTATTCTAATTAATGGTGATTTCAGACGATTTCCCAGGTTTTTGACTCATAAAAAATCAATTTCGGGAGCTGAACATCAGGTAGAACCTCAATTTTGTATTCTTCGGTCAAAATCGACTTCATATTCGGTCTTCTCGTCCCCAAAAACATGAAAAACGATACCTTAAAAGCTCATGTTACTAACATATTACTAAAACGCAAAAAGTACCTATTTTTACACACATTTTCACTCATAACACCCCTGGGTATATTCCGATCGGGCTGAAAAGTTTCGGGACACAACTAGGGCCCAAATGGAGCATGTGTGCGAAAGAACGATTTTTTTAGACCGAAAATGAAGCCTGTGCACGTGATAAGGCGGACGGACATTGCATTTTTGGAATCTACGCACCTTGAAACGGAAAAGAAAAAATTTTGAGGGGGTGTTATAGAAATTTTTTGCTGAGCGAATACTTACCTAGGTGTATTATTCACAGAATAATAAACCGAAAACCCCATACCCCTCACCCGAACCAAATGTGACAACCCAAAAAACCTAATTCCTCTTCCCAAAACCCTCCTAAAACAAAGCAACCTGCCCTATTATTAGTATTACTTGTGACTACACTTGTTTAGTAACTCGTGGTTACACATAAGTGCAATTCTACTTTTTCATATCGCGATTTGTTCTCGCTCAATAAAACCTTCGCAAAGGTATATTTCACTCTATCATTTCAATTTATTGAACGAGAATGTCAACCTCACACCATTCAAACATTCTGAAGCCAGACCGATTCTCAACCGATCCGAACTCAAGCACAGCCGCTTCGGAATGGAGGCACTGGTACAGTACGCTGCAGAAATTCATCAGAAGCCTTGAGCCTCCACCAACAGAGTGCAGGAAGCTCGATATTCTAATAAACTGCATCGCTCACAATGTGCACGAATATGTAAGTCACTGTGGAACTTACAATGATGCTATTTCAATTCTTAAAATTATATCATAAGTATATAAAAGTATATATACACTATCAGTTCACGGTCAGAAAAATGGCGCCAACCTGTGAATAGCTATTACCTCGGCTCCCGTAGTTGTCCTGCTTATTTTCTATTGTAATTCTGTTACAAGTGCATTTTTTGCCAAGTGGTTGTTAGCCATCGTCGTTTATCTCTCAATACTGAACTTTTCCGCAAGTAAACTTTCGAGATGACTGGTGACTTCGTCAACAAGCGTCCCCGCAGCAACAAACGTGGTAAGCTATCCTTACCTTCCGATCCTGTGTTTGACTCTTCTGGGATTCGTCCGAAAATCGATGTTGGACCATTCTTGAATGATATTATGGGCAAACTGTCGTCTACTTTAGGAGGTCTAAATGATTCTCACCAAACCTCTGTTGAGGGCCTGCTTCGTGATAGCTTATCAGCTCTGGTTGACAAAACCCTTGAAGCTTGTGCTGAATCCGTTTTCGAGATTTTCGCGCTATCTATGGACAACGAACGGCAAAACAGTAGGGCGCTCAACCTCTGTTTGCGAGGGCTGCCTGAAGATGTCACTTCAAGCATTAATCCTCATGAGCGGGAACTTCAACTGGAAAACAAGGTGGTTTCTGTCATACATGACCAGGTCAAGCCTTTCCTTCGCATTGACACTTCTCATATAGTTCGTGTCCGTAGAGTTGGTAAGTTTGATGTGCCCGTCGGATCCTCTACCCCTCGCCCTCGGCCAGTGGTGATCACTTTCAACAAACATTCATCTCGTATGGACATCTTCAGATCCAAAAAGAATTTGAAGGGTTCTGGATTGATGCTCACTGAAGATTTAACACCCCTCAGGAGGAAACTTCTGCATGCAGTAATCGACAAGTTTACAGCTAAAAACGTTTGGTCCTCAAATGGCGTAATTAAATTTACTCACAAGGGGAAAACTTATCCTGTTACGTCGATGTCGAACTTCCACGCCATCATATCTACTCTCAAGTCTACAAATTGAAATTCTGCACTTTCTTTTGCACTTTGTTCATTCAAACGATTTCTTCCTATATTTAGGTACAACTGCTTTGAGCTGTTTTCACTCGTTCATGTTTCTTAAAACACCCATGTATTTTCCCATAATTTTTAATACTGTGCATTTTTGTTTTTGTAATGATTTTATTCTCTCTTCAGTCATATCATTATTTTTAGATTCTTTCTCCTTCCCTTTTCATTTATCTTCTATGCGCTATCTCGTTTGTTCACTAATAATTTTTGGACTGTCCTTAGTTTGAGTATTGTTCGATGGGGGATGATTCAGGATCCTCCACAGCTTGCACAATTCTCCCATATTTGGATGCGCCACTCGAATTAACTCATGACGGACCTATTACTACGCCGCTACCAGATGATACCACTTCACCTGTCTTCCATACTGCTAGGAATACTCTTACTGCTTGCTGCATCAACATCCAGTCGTTACCCAGTAAACTTGACGACCTTAGATTTTTCCTTGATGATGAAAACCCTCACGTTCTGGCCATTACTGAGACCTGGCTCAAATCTCCAATCCCCAATAAGGCTGTTTCTATCTCATCATATTCCCTAATCAGGAATGATCGGTTCCGTACACGAGGTGGTGGTGTTGCTATATATCATAAGTCTGATCTTCCAGTTAGAACAGTATTGTCAAGTCCCTCCGGGTCATTTTTCGAATATTTATTTATCTGTTGTAGGATTGTGCTCGTTGTTGTTGGTTATTGAAGACTTGGGAGGTTTTCAAGTAAAGGGGTTATCCTGATTTTGATGTGATGAGAAAAGTTGATACAATAAAGAATTTATAGCGAGAGAAATAAAACTTGTTGAAAAGCTCAAACGGGAAATCGTATAATAATTTTTGTGAAATTAATTCATATGTGTGGTCAGGAAGGGCAACAGGTGAAATTTTTGAATTTGTAAGAAATAATAAAATTATAATGAAACAGTAAGGCCCGGTTCAAAAAAATCTGTAACCATGATAGTTACCTAACCCTGGGGCTACTTTCGATTTTTCGGTAAACCTGGGGTTCGCAGCAAGAGCGTTCAAAAAAGTTTTCTAAGGCCCGGTTCAAAAAAGAGTATAACCCTGGGGTTGAAGTTTACCTTAAGGTTTCCCAACCATGGTAACGAAAGTGGCGTTCAAAAAAATTCAGTAATCGATCATTAGTGCGATACATCGAAAACTTTACCATGGGTACATAACCCCAGCTATTCGAGGGGTTACAAGAAGTTTACCATGGTTACTCTCAAAACGAAGATGGCTGCTCATTGTTTTTGGTTTTCCTATTTGCGCTGCACCGTTCAGATCCCGTCCTATTTTGCGTTATTGTGGTAATAATGTACCGTTATAACTATTATGCGAGCGATGAGGATGATGACGTCTTCGTCGAACTAGGGCTAGTCGTAGAACCGAGAAGATATCGGATCAGAGCGAGACATCCCAACTTCGACGCCTGGAGTGAGAAGGAATTTTTCGATCGCTTCAGGTTGTCGAAGGAAGGAGTCGCGTTTGTTCTCGAAGAAATACGCCCTCAAATATCTACTGCACAACGCAGGCAGTTCTCCACAACATCGCAATCATGTTAAAAGGAATAACTACCTGCTGTTGACGACGGTACTCAGCATCTCTTGGATGAAACTATGTTTAATAACCCTGGGGAACGTGGCAGGGTTGAAGGGCGTGAAGACTCGTTCAAGATTCATCACATATTTTGAATCATTACGTAGTGAATAGAAATATAGGTACCCTTGTTCCTAACACGTCTGTGTGATCCCCACATTATCCTTGTTTACCCCCGTTTAAATTTCTATCAAACAGGTGCAACGCCCAATAAACGTACACCTAGGAGTTGCTACAAATCACGCAATTAAAAAACATAGAAAGTATTTTGTAAAGGCAATATTTGTTGCTAGGATCGATTACTACAGCACTTGAAGAGTACGGATTTATTAATAAATATCATGCTAGGATGAAGTCACGGGATATAGGTTTCTAGGTTAGACGTTAGAATGGGCAACAGTGTTGCCTAAAAGTTGCTTTATACACCGATATTCCATGGAACTATATTATCCATGAATCAAACTTCATGGATTTATAGCGTCCATGAGCGGTTTGACGTGGATTTCTCGTGAAGTATCCATGGCTAAAATTGAAGTTACCAGGGTTACCCAAATAATCGATTCTATCAAGGTAAACTTACCTTAGAAAACTTTTTTGAACGCTCCTGCTGCGAACCCCAGGGTTACCGAAAAATCGAAAGTAGCCCCAGGGTTAGGTAACAATCATGGTTACAGATTTTTTTTGAACCGGGCCTAAGGCAAGGTTACCTTGATAGAATCGATTATTTGGGTAACCCTGGTAACTTCAAATTTAGCCATGAATACTTCACGAGAAATCCACGTCAAACCGCTCATGGACGCTATAAATCCATGAAGTTTGATTCTTGGATAATATAGTTCCATGGAATATCGGCGTATAAAGCAACTTTTAGGCAACACTATTGCCCATTCTAACCTAGAAACCTATATCCCGTGACTTCATCCTAGCATGATATTTATTAATAAATCCGTACTCTTCAAGTGCTGTAGTAATCGATCCTAGCAACAAATATTGCCTTTACTAAAAATACTTTCTATGTTTTTTAATTGCGTGATTTGTAGCAACTCCTAGGTGTACCTTTATTCGGCGTTGCACCTGTTTGATCGAAATTTAAACGGGGGTAAACAAGGATAATGTGGGGATCACACAGACGTGTTAGGAACAAGGATACCTATATTTCTATTCACTACGTAATGATTCAAAATATGCGATGAATCTTGAACGAAAGTCTTCACGCCCTTCAACCCTGCCACGTTCCCCAGGGTTATTAAACATAGTTTCATCCAAGAGATGCTGAGTACCGTCGTCAACAGCAGGTAGTTATTCCTTTTAACATGATTGCGATGTTGTGGAGAACTGCCTGCGTTGTGCAGTAGATATTTGAGGGCGTATTTCTTCGAGAACAAACGCGACTCCTTCCTTCGACAACCTGAAGCGATCGAAAAATTCCTTCTCACTCCAGGCATCGAAGTTGGGATGTCTCACTCTGATCCGATATCCTCTCGGTTCTACGACTAGCCCTAGTTCGACGAAGACGTCATCATCCTCATCGCTCGCATAATAGTTATAACGGTTCATTATTACCACAATAACGCAAAATAGGACGAGATCTGAACGGTGCAGCGCAAATAGGAAAACCAAATACAATGAGCAGCCATCTTCGTTTTGAGAGTAACCATGGTAAACTTCTTGTAACCCCTCGAATAGCTGGGGTTACGTACCCATGGTTAAGTTTTCGATGTATCGCACTAATGATCGATTACTGAATTTTTTTGAACGCCACTTTCGTTACCATGGTAGGGAAACCTTAAGGTAAACTTCAACCCCAGGGTTACACTCTTCTTTGAACCGGGCCTTAAACAGATAGTTATCATTTGTTACAGATCTGATTTCAAATCATGCGAAATCCCCCTCATACCTAAAGGAATACATAATAGAAACCGCATGAATAGTGTGCTAACTCCAAGTACATACAGCAAATGAATGTCTTCTGTAGAGCAAAACGAAATTTCTGCAAAGCGTACAGAATGTACTTCGATGTACATTCTGTACAGCAAAGCGAACTCCAAGTACCTACAGCTAATGAATGTTTTCTGTACAGCAAAACGAAATGTTACCTATGACTAGAAGCTCCCAAGTCCTGACATGAGTAGGTAGGTACTGGGTGCAGGTTAAGATAGTAGGTATACGTATCTACTAACTTCAAAACGAGACGCAGTACTGTACATTGAAAACCATAAAACAGAATGTACTTACTGTATTTAGTACTCACTGTGTCTTCGGGAAGAATAATGTTAACATCCAACTGAGGTAGACTGGTGGGGAAATGTCTTGAACAAATGTATGTTTGGTTATATCGCCAATGCTAACTTGCTATCATCCCTTTTACACTTCGACATCCACTTCTCACACGTCTTACATACCTTGCATCATGAGATATGCTTTGGGGTAAATAAAACAGGGTCGGAAACGACAGTGGTCGCCCCAGACGGAAAACATCGCCAGATTTTCTGAACTCCAGACAAGGTTTCTGAAACGCGAAAAACCGTGTGCCTTGGTTATATCCTGGTGTCCGGAATCGGCTATCACTATTGCATGAACCGAACACACAGTGCTGAGGCATTTTCGTGCAAAAAATAAGAGGAATGTAATGATGAAACACCCACAAACCGCAAATATAACGTAGGAAACACAGTTCGACAGTTCTAGTTGGTACGAAACTCGGTGCATGGATACTAGAAACTGATAACAGCGCGCATGCTCCGCTTGTTGAAACGGTCTATTAAAGGCGCCCATACACTGTCCAACCGTCGGACCCAACAAGGGGTGGGGAGAGATGAAAACGCCTCCCATTCCCTACTGTTGGATCGTGTGTGGGAGGACGTCCAACCGTTGGATCCGACCAACCTGGTTGGGTGTGGTCGGATGGCAAAACCGCCCAACAAACATGGTTGTGCCCTTCCCCCTCCATTACTCCCGACCAAGTTGTACCGTGTGTGGCGCTGTCGGACCAACTTCTTCTTCATCTCCTGTAATTGTTTGTTCGTCTGAAGCAGACACACGTTGTTTTACGTAATTTTTATCAGTTTCTCCTGTTATCAGTTGTGCCAGTACCTCAAGATATTGGAGTTTGGATAATTGGTGTTTACTGTTACTGTTTTGTTATTATCATTAGAGGTGAAACAATGAATTGTACCGAAGTTGATGCAACAACGGAGTTATTGGAAAACTATAGGATTCACGTTCGGGAAAAATAAAGAAACGCGGGAAACTTGGTCGGATTGGGTGCTTGTTTGGTTGGATCGTGTGTGAAGCGCCGTCTGGTTGGCAGGGGGGCGCGTTTTCGCCTCTCCCCACCCCTTGTTGGGCCCGACGGTTGGACAGTGTATGGGCGCCTTTACCCAACACAACTCTGTCACTGGAACGCAACAGTGGGTTACTCCGACAGAGTGCGCTCAGATCGCGATGGCCTCTAGCGTTTGAACCTTTCTCCAAGATAACCATTATTCTAAAGCCAGAGGCTGCTTAGTTCCCTTTCTTCGAACATCCTCTCGCCATCGTCATGTTCCTCTGAACTACTCCAATCATCTTCTCGCATCCTAAGTAGGTCGTCCAGTTCTTCATCAGAAGAATCCAGAGCAAATCTAGGAAATTTAATAACGTTATGTAAAAATATAGAATCATAAAAACCGCGGCCTGCCAGCGGGAATATTAAATATTACAACTTGTCTTGTGTAAACTGTGGCCACTTGCCTTAAAATTTCATCCATCCCTGAAGCAACTACGTACTAAAATACACCACACTTCAATGGATGCTGAAAATAAAGGACAAGTCCTAAAAGAAAAACGCTGCAAAGTCCTTGTAACATGGGTTTATTATTCTACTGGACATACCTACAGAAATGTTGGCTGTTCATTTATTGTTTCTTTCATGCGTAATAATCGAAATAGCTATTTCTGATGGTTTCCATTAATTTTGGCCCCAGAACACAAATTAGGTACGCTCCTTTTTTTCAATTTTTTTTTAAACTACCTATCTTTGATCATTGGTAGTGCCATTTAATCGTCTTGATCCACGTGTTGACACTTTTTCCAGTGTTATTATACAAACTGATCGTGATTTCAGACGATTTCCCAGGTTTTTTCACTCATAAAAAACGCTGCAAAGTCCTTGTCACATGGGGTTATTCTATTGGACATACCTACAGAGATGCTGGCTGTTTATTTATTGTTTCTTTTATATAAAATAATTGAAATAGCTATTTCTGGTGGTTTCCACCAATTTTGGCCCCCAAAACAGGAATAAGGTACGCTCCTTTTTTTAAAAATTATCTCTGATCATTGATAGTACCATTTAATCGTCTTGATCCGCCTGTTGACACTTTTTCCAGTGTTATTCTACAAAGTGATGGTGATTTCAGACGATTTCCCAGGTTTTTCACTCATAAAAAATCAATCTCGTGAGCTGAACTGAACATCTGGTAGAACCTCATTTCTATTCTTTGGTCAAAAAAAACTTCATATTCGGTCTTCTCGTCCCCAAAAACATGAAAAACGATACCTTAAAAGCTCATGCTACCAACATATTTCTAAAACGCAGAAAGTACCTATTTTTACACACATTTTCACTCATAACACCCCTGGGTATATTCCGATCGGGCTGAAAAGTTTCGGGGCACAACTAGGACCCAAATGGAGCATGTGTGCGAAAGAACGATTTTTGGTTTATTATTCTGTGAATAATACACCTATGTATTCGCTCAGCAAAACATTTTTATAACACCCCCTCAAAATTTTTTCTTTTCCGTTTCAAGGTGCGTAGATTCCAAAAACGCTGAGAGGTCCTTGTCACATGGGTTTATTATTCTATTGGACATACATACAGAAATGTTGGCTGTTCATTTATTGTTTCTTTTTTTTTTTTTTTTTTTTTTCTTCCCTTTTATTGGCTTCATTTATATATACAGCCGTTACAACATTTGTATTACTTAAGTATTATAAAATAATTTACAATATTTTCATAATTTGATATTTACAGTTTCGAGGAATTCATATATTAACTCATACACTTGCATGTTGTTCTCTGCCATGATGGTATCCAGGTTGAAGGGGTTGTTGACCAACGTGTGGAGTCTGTGTAGGAGATGGTTTCTTGCATGGGAGTAGACGGGGCATTCCAAGACAATGTGTTCGTTGGATTCCTCTGCATTTTCGCAAGCTCTACACCCTGGTGAATCAATTATGTTTATTCTCTTGAGGTGGGCGTTGCAGCAGGTGTGTCCACTCCGCAGCCTCGTAATGGTCCTGTAAAAGGCTTTGGGCTTCCCTTCTGGCACATCTTTAAACCAGGGTCGTAGGGTCGTATGAGGGAACAGCTGTTTATATTTCTCTCCTCCGTAATATGCTTGGAAATCCCTTTCCCACTGCTTTTTTATGTTAGTTGTGACGGATCGCTTGAGATCGGTTGGTGGAGAGTCTGGGGATGGTTGAGGGTCTGGTAATGTGATGGCTGTGTTCGCCTCTAAATCAGCGGCTTCATTCCCTCTTATGCCGGAATGTCCTCGTACCCAGCAAAATGTTACACGGGTCCCAAGTGTTTTCAAGGCATTGACTAGGTGTAAAATGGCAGCCTCGATTTTGGAGAGTTTGGATGACGGTCCCAGGCCTTGAAGTTTCGTGATCATGCTTTGAGAATCCGTTATTATTAGCACTGTAGCAGTATGGGCATGTTCTCGTGCATATTCTAATGCTTTCTGGGCTGCAAAAGTCTCTGCCGTGTAAATTGACGCTTGGTCCCATAAACGAAATTGGCGCCTGACGTTGTGGGAGGGGACAACGAAGGCGCAGCCAGATTTCTGTAGCTGTACAGACCCATCTGTGTATATAGCTAGGTTATCTGGCCATCGAGTTTGGTAATACTCTGTGGCCTGTAAGTCAGTTAGGCCAGGAGTCTCATACAGGCATTGAGGCAGTTCGGTTGTGGAAACCGGCGACTTCAGTACGCTGAAGGGGACAGTGTAGGAGTAAGGCTTCGGTGTTTGGCTGATCCATAGAAATTCACTGCTCCAATCGGTGAAGCTATCGCAGAAGATAGGAGAGGGCTTTTTCATCCAATAGCGGGAAACCAGATTATCGATGGATAATTCACAGATTTTCCTTAGCCTTTCTGGGTCCTTGCTATGTGTTCTCGCAACGAAGCGATCAGTCAACTGTTTCCGGCGAAGGTGAAGCGATGGCTCTCCAGCTTCAGCCATCAACACATTCAGAGGCGTCGAGCCCAATGCACCCAGCGCAATCCTCAAGCCAGAGTTGTGGATTCTGTCTAGTTTTATCAGCCATGTAGCAGCTGCTGAGCCATAAAATTGACATCCATAGTCTAGTATTGCCCTAACTGTCGATCTGTAAAATAACATGGCAGTTTGAGGATCTGCTCCCCATGAGGTGTTTGTGAACGCTTTCATAACATTTAGATAGGGTTCGGCTTTAGTTGTTGCTTCTAATATGTGGTGATTCCAATTCATTTTCGTCGTTAGGGTAATACCCAGGAATTTGACCTTACGGGCACACGGGAAGGACACTCCCCCCAATGTTACCTGCTGCTGGAACGGAAGGCGATTCCTGCGGGAGAAAGGGCATACAAACGACTTCTGTGGAGATATTGTTAATCCCAAATTCGTCAGGTAATTACCCATTGTTATTACAGCAGAGCTCAGAAGTATTGTGCAGTCCTCTGGATCGGCTGCAGTGCAGTAAAGACAAATATCATCCGCATATTGAATAATTTTTATTTGATCAGGAAGTGTCTGCTCTATATCAGCCACGTAAATTATGTACAATACCGTACTTAAGATGGCTCCCTGGGGAAGCCCCCTCCATGTGCTATGCGGTCCTAGAAGTTGGCCACCACACCAGACATGGACTCTGCGTTCTCGGATGAGGCTGACAATGCCAGAAATGGCAGGCTTGGGTACCCCGATGGACGATAATTTGGAACACAATAGAGGGATTTCCACATTGTCATATGCAGAGGAGACGTCGACAAACAGGGCTAGAGTTGTTTCATTATTTGTCAGTCCCTGATATATGTCAGTTACTAAGGTCAGCACAGCGTCTGAAGTTGATCGAGAGGTTCGAAAACCGAACTGGCTGTTGGGTAGGACACTTTCCGATTCCAGCCACCACATTAGTCGGGCCTTGACCATTCGCTCGAACGTTTTCAGTAGACATGAAGCTAGTGCGATTGGGCGATATGAATTCGGCTGTTGTGGAAGCTTGCCTGGCTTTTGTACAGGGATTATGATGAAATCCTTCCAAGATTCCGGGAAGGATGCTGTCAGCCAGAAAGTATTATAATAACTCAGTAGCTTCCGTTCATAGGCCAAGGGTAAATGGCGAAGGGTTGCATAAGTTAGCCCGTCCATTCCAGGGGAGGTGTCAGAATGTCCCTTGAGAGCGTCCCTCAATTCGGTTAGTGTGAAAGGGCTCATGAAGTGATCATGATAAGCGGAACTATCTGTATCATCTTGGAGGGTTAAAGAGTATTCCGCCCAATCTGGAGTGATGTTCCAGAAGAATTCTTTTGTCCAGTCTCCCGCTCGGGGTCGAGACTGCGGTGATCTCCCATTTTGAATTTTGCGGATTTGCTCCCATATTAATCTTACTGGAGTATATTTGTTAAGAGTGCCACAGAATTCTTTGAAAGACTCTCTTTTTGCCCGGTTGATAATTTGCTTAGCTAACGCAGAGCATCTCATAGCTTCTAGGTAGGTGGAGAGTATTGAGAGCAATTTGTATCTTCTGAATGCATTTTGACGTTCCTGAACAGCTCGTGCGCAGTCGTCGTTCCACCAGTAATTTTTGGGTTTGGGAATCCAGTTGAGATAACGAGGAACAGCGAAGTCGCAGGCCCGTGAGATCAGTTGTATAAATTCAGGGTTCATCATGACTTAATAAATATTCTTGGAACTTATCCCAGTCAGCCTTCTGGAAGTTCCAAATTTTGTATGGAGGCCGTGTGTTGGTTTCCTCCTGGTAATCGGAAGTGATGATGGTTGGCCAGTGGTTTGATCCCCACGTATCGTCCAAAACGGACCAGTGAAAGTATATGGACCAATTTGAACTAACAAAAGTAACGTCTAGTGATGACTGGGTTCTTTGGTTAGCAGCTGGAAGCAAGGTTGGCGATCCGTCATTCAGGAACACTATGTCGCAGCCACTAGCAGCATCAAATAGTGCTGTGCCGAAATGGTCTGTGTATGAACATCCAACACAGGTATGATGGCAGTTGAAGTCGCCAGTCACCATATATGGGTGTGGAATGCTCCGGAAGAATGTTTCCCATTGGTTGATTGTGATGCGATTACTGGGGACGTTATAGACAGACACTAAAGTGAATTTGAGATTGTTTGGAAGGCGGATGGTGGCGGCTACCACGAAAAGACCATTCGTCTGTGTATTTATAGTGATACGTTCGTATGGGATATCATTTCGAATGAGCAGGGCAGATCCTGCTTTCCCATCTTCTCTGTCATGCCGTAATATATCGTAACCCCTGAACGAGTATTGTCGTCCAGGATTGAACCATGTTTCGGATACGGCGATGGCGGTGACAGGGTTGTTAGATACGTAGTGTTCTAAGCTGCCTTTATTTTTAACTAGAGAGCGAGCATTCCATTGTATAATTTTAACGTTGTTGTTGATATTGCTGTTGTTACTCTGTTGATGTTGCTGTTGCGAGTTATTTTGTTGTTGAGAGCTGTGGTTATTTTTTTGTAAACTGGGCGTATTCATCTATTATTTGTGCAGGGGTAATTATTTGGGCTATACTGCGTAGGTATGGAATGGTTTTCTAGCATATTTTCGAGGATTGATGAGAGGGACAGTGAAAAGGTTTCTGGGTTGGACTGGAGGTTAGTGGTCTTCAAAAGTTCATTGATTGATTGGACCGTATTTTGGACCATTTCTCCATTTTCAGCTTCCATTGGTTCGGAATTGTTGTTCTGTCTATTTGACGTTCGACGGTGGCCGGTAGTGTCCGTTGGTTTGGCAGAGGATTGGGAGGCCATGTTTGCTAAACTAGCGTTATATTCTTGACTCTCGGAGTACCAGTCCTCTGAATCGTCAAGGGATGGTCTACCAGATTTGTTTGTTTTATTGGGCCGGCTGTAAGGCAAGAGCCGTGTAGTACGTCTCATTTGCTTCTTTTGAGAGAGATGAGAAGTTATAGAAGGGTCGGGGTAATCTTTTTGGGGTTCTTCAGAAGGAGTCAGCGCACTGAAACGGTTTTGGGTAACTACTGTTGAGTAGTGGTCCCTCTCAAAGCGATTTTTCATTCGCTTCTGGCGTTCTATTAATATAGGACAATTCTTGCTGTCTGCTTTGTGATCGCTGGCTTTACAGTTTATGCAAAAGGTTCGTGTTCTGTCAGGTGAGTTGCATGTGTCGCTTTCATGTTTTTCCCCACAATGTAGGCATCTTGTTCCATCCCTACATTGGAACTGTATGTGTCCAACCCGATGACAGGTCGTACACACCCGCACAGGTGGAATATACGTATTAACTTTACAGCGGGCTCCATAAATAGAGACAAAATCGGGTAAATGTTGACCGTCAAACACGACGAAACAGGTTGAGAGCCTGGTCTTACTAGGAGCCCCATCAGCTCCCACAGTATTACGTGATAAACGCTTTATTCTAACCACTGGCACTGAAGTTATCATTTCGTTGATAATTTCCTCATCGTCCAACGTTTCGTCAATGTTACGAACTACACCTGTTCTGTAGATAAGTGAGTCGGGGATGTATGCAATCAAATTTTTGGTCTTAAATCCTTGAAAGTTTATCAGAGCGTTCGCAGCAGCTGCTGTGGTCACTTCGATTTTCATCCTATTTCCACCAACAGAGTTGATGTTAGTAATGGAACGCTTATTTATTATGTTACTGTTGAACAGCCAGCGTCCAAATACCATTGGGTGTGTTTTACCGATTTTACCATTCAGGCTTTCTACAAAGATAAAAAATGGGCCTTTGTCATCTTGACGAAATCTGTTTTTACTTATACGTGTCTGGAATTCGTTAAGCTTTAATTTATTATCAGGTGTTGACGGGTTAGTAAGGTCAGTTTGATTGGAATTTGAACCCTGTGTATTATTCTGAGTTGGGGGGAGGGTGGAGTCCCCTCCCCCGCCCTGTCCATCCATCAATCGCCTAGTTATCGGTTGGTTGTGGTCAGATTAACGTTCAGTCTAGATTGTGTGATTGATAATGACTTGGTATAAAAGGACGGGAGAATGAGATATGAAAAGATAGATATTGGAGATACCTTATCTGCTTGCACGAAGTCGGGCTAGTCGAGGAGAGAGATTAAAGGCACGTCTTCGATTATTACTTTCATGTGTAATAATCGAAATAGCTATTTCTGATGGTTTCCATTAATTTTGGCTCCAAAAACACAAATTATGTACTACACTCCTTTTTAGCATGAAACATGCTTTAGCCTTGGACTAACTAGCCGAAAAATGTCACGCGGGATGGGTAACGCGGAAGTGTCACGAAATTATATCTGTGGGACACTTGAGAACGTTTACATGTAGTAGTTCCTCGAACTACCCTTCGACAGCCTGTTCTTAGAGAAATTCGAATCCAGAATTCGAATCTCCCGCCAAAGGCGAAAAAAGCAGGGTCGCATCCCCGCGGAGCGCTCTGCCATCGTCCGCACCGCGGTGCCAGCAACACTGGTGGCGCTCCGATGATTCATCACTTTTCTTTTGGCTGCCTTTTCGACAGTTTGTTCGTGCCGTTTTTTCGTGAGTTTTTTGTGATTGTGCACGAATTTGGCAAGTAAAACCCTTCTCTTCGATCGCTGTGTCAAGGTAGGACTGTTGTTTTCAGTTTCCTTTCTTCTTAACGCACAGGATATTCGAGGAACTTCGTTTTCACGATGTTCACTCCGCGGTCCCCCCGGCGACCTCGTGGTCCCGTTCTCGACGTTCTGGATCCGATTTATGATGCGCGGAGATCTCGAGGGGATTTCGAGTCCGATGAGGATGAACCTCGATATCTCCGGACGCGATTGGATCGAGAACTCGACGACTTTTCTACGCGGGGATACCGCGCGGGATCACGCTCGCCCCGGAGACGGGAGGTTACCCTCTTCGAAGGGCCTCGTGGTTCTCGCAGAGATTCCCGAGGAGCCTACCCATTTTATGATTTTGGGGCGTGTTCATTCGGGAACGGTCGTCATTTTTGGAAGGCTCACCCAGATCGCGAATTTGGGGGGCACTTCGCCCGCGATATCGATCGAGAATTGGTACGCGGGTCCTCGGATCGTCTTTCCTCGAGGTCTCACCCAGATCGCGAATCTGGGGGGCCTCTCGTCCGTGATGCCGATCGAGAATCGGTACACGGACTTTCCGGGGACGATTCGGATCTTGACGGCGCATGGGGCGACGAAGGGCCCACTATCCCGCCCCCGGTACCCCCGGGGACGGGGGACCCCACTTAAGGAGGGGACTGGGGAATCCGGTTCATCGGATTTTGCATGTTTTACCCCTCCTCCTGCGGGAGATTCGGCCCCAGACCCAGGCCCGGACGCCGGATTGGATCCGCAGGTGCTTTTGGCCCTGGGAGATAATCCCGCCATTCCGCCACCCCCTGCTCCGCGAATTCATCCAAGTATCGCGGGTCGTTGGGAACACCATTTGCGAAATGGTGTCCCGCTAGAGGTTTTTAATGCCCTTCGGGCTAAATACCCGATCCCTGCGAACTTGCCGGCGCTTGCGCCGCCCAAGATGAATCCGGAGATAGCGGCGTCAGTGGGGGCGGGCCACAAATCAGTGGACGCGTACTACGTCGGTATTCAACGACAATGCGCCACAGCCATCTCGGCCCTAGGTATGGGCCTCTCTTCGGTGGTGGTGAGAGGGGGTGCGGCCGTCCCCGCGATGGGGGACAGCTATGTCAACATGTGCGATGCGGGACGGGCCATGACGGCCCTGTTCTATGACGTAAATCGCACCAGGCGACGTCTATTGTTGGCGGTGTGCGACTTTTGACATTTTCATGTCTTTCATATGGCACATAACTCAAAAACCGTTACGAAAATTGACTACGAAAATGGTCCCAAATGAGTTTCTGACGATTTCGGCGTACAACCGAGTCATTGCTAGGGGAATAGTACTTCGTCATTTTTCATCGGACAAAAACCGTTCACCATTCGTTGGAAACCTCTCGATTTATAGAACTAGAATACATTCCTCTCACTCGGTTGTCGCCCTTCGAAAAGCTGAGATATGCGCATGACTCTTGCGAAGTTTGTTTGCACACAACATTATGGTCGTTAGATGTCCCAAATGAGCGGTGTGTCGCCTGGGTACATATACGCAATTGCGTTACGAGTGCTTTGTGGTCGTAAACTTATAAGAGCTACATAATATGTAAACACACGAAAATACACGTGGCGTATTTACACGGGTTGGTCCTCTGTGTAGGTTATCAAGGGCAGTTAGTCACGCGTCGCAGTGTAATAATCATATGAATTCCAAGGAGTTTTTTGAATTCGTGCGTGATACGGCGTTTACATCACAGACCACCGACGCTGAAAAATATGAGCGATTTCTACAAGTTCACGGTGACCGAAAGACGTTAAAACCAGACACAGTGCGAGAACGTGAATACAGAGAACGAAAGAAATTAGCCGGCAAGTCAACTCCAAAATCAGGCACAGGGGGGGATGACATGAAAATGTCTCAATGTGTTGCAGACTCGTATGCAAGCGTTTTTTCTTATCGTCCGATAACATTCAGAGACCTAAATGGAAGAAGAAGAAGTTTTAGACCGAAAATGAAGCCTGTACACGTGATACGGCGGACGGCGTACGGACATTGCATTTTTGGAATCTACGCACCTTGAAACGGAAAAGAAAAAACTCGGCGCTGCGCGCCTCGCCAGGGGGCAAGCCCCCTGGACCCCCGGATGCTTACTGCTTAGAGTCTACGGCTAAAATTCAAGAAACATGGAACATGCTTTACCCGCGCTTTTTATTCTGTTTGTAGTTTACTTTTACAACCAAGTGACAACCAAACAAGCGTCATTGTTTACTATCCATTTATATAGTTATAGTATGAAACTACGAAATAAATACCAAGAACAAATACGAAATAAATTCGTGATAAATCAAGAGCTTTCCAACGAATGGAAAACGATTTTTGTCCGATGAAAATGAAAGAAGTTTCATTTCCCTAGCAACTACTCGGTTGTACGTGAAAATCATCGTTAAAATTTCTTGACACTTCCGCGTTACCCATCCCGCGTCACCCATCCCGCGTGACATTTTTCGGCTAGTTAGTCCAAGGCTAAAGCATGTTCCATCCTAAAAAGTTTGAGGGGGTGTTATAGAAGTTTTTTGCTGAGCGAATAAATAGGTGTATTATTCACAGAATAATAAACCAAAAGTTTGTGTTATAAAATTTGTTTGCTGAGCGAATATATAGGTGTATTATTCACAGAATAATAAACCAAAATGCAATGTCCGTCCGCCGTATCACGTGTACAAGCTTCATTTTCGGTCTAAAAAAATCGTTTCGCACCCATGCTCCATTTGGGCCCCAGTTGTGTCCCGAAACTTTTCAGCCCGATCGGAATATATCCAGGGGAGTTATGAGTGAAAATGTGTATAAAAATAGGTAAGTACTTTTTGTGTTTTAGTAATATAGTAGTAAAATGAGCTTTTGAGGTATCGTTTTCCATGTTTTTCGGGACGAGAAGACCGAATATGAAGTCGATTTTGACTAAGGAGTGGAAAACTGAGGTTGTACCAGATGTTCAGCTCCCAAAATTGATTTTTTATGAGTCAAAAACCTACGAAATCGTCTGAAATCACCATCAATTTGTATGATAACACTAGAAAAAGTGTCAATACGTGGATCAAGACGATTAAATAGTACAATCTATGATCAAAGGTAATTTGAAAAAAAAAAAAAATAAAAAGGAACCTAATTCAAGTTTTGGGGGCCAAAATTTGTGGAAACCACCAGAAATAGCTATTTCAATTATTTTACATGAACGAAACAATAAATAAACAGCCAGCATTTCTGTACACCAATAAAATAATAGAATAATAAACCCATGTGACAAGGACTTTGCAGCAATTTTAGACCGAAAATGAAGCCAGTACACGTGATACGGCGGACGGCGTACGGCGGACGGACATTGCATTTTTGGAATCCACGCACCTTGAAACGGAAAAGTAAAAATTTTGAGGGGGTGTTATAAAAAATTTTTGCTGAGCGAATACATAGGTGTATTATTCACCGAATAATAAACCAAAATCAATTTTGGGAGCTGAACATGTGGTAGAAATCATTTTTCCACTCTTTGGTCAAAATCGACTTCATATTCGGTCTTCTCGTCCCCAAAAACATGGAAAACGATCTCTCAGAAGCTCATGTTACCAACATGTTGCTAAAACGCAAAAAGTACCTATTTTTACACACATTTTCACTCATAACACCCCTGGGTATATTCCGATCAGGCTGAAATGTTTCGGAACACAAATAGGGCCCAAATGGAGCCTGTGTGCGAAAGAACGACTTTTTTAGACCGAAAGTGAAGCCTGTACACGTGATACGGCGTACGGACATTGCATTTTTGGAATCTACGCACCTTGAAACGGAAAAGAAAAAAGTTTGAGGGGGTGTTATAAATAAAGCTGAGCGAATACATAGGTGTATTATTCACAGAATAATAAACCAAAAGATGAAGAGGGACACCCAAACAGAGTACCTAACAGCTAACAGGCAGGTTACAGCTCTTTTGACGTGAAGGACGTGCGAATAATGATTTTCTGGAAGGTTACGCCAGGCTTACTTCACTTATTTTTCATAACCCACCATCCACTGGGTTATGGAAGTGGATTATAAACTCGACGCCGCTGGAACACAATTCAGGGGTACAGTCTGACTAAAATCTTAACGTCGGGTTATTTAACTCAAACCGCTGGAACGCTCTCAACCTGCGCAGTCGCTTCTGCGCACAACTGGTTGAATAACTTTCGGTCGCTGGAACAAAGCTAATATCACAGAACAACTAACTCGACTTCATACTCTGTAATATAATCAGGTGCTCCCTAGCAATGATTATCTCGGGCCAATTCCCGATTGTTACCGTGTCCCTAGTGATGATATTTGGGCTGAATGTAAGTTACAGCACCCGACCGACACTTACTGCTGACGCAGTCATGATAGACCATATAACCCCTGCGAGCAAGCTCGAACCTTCAGTTCTCGGCTTGCCACTGTAATCGACCGACCCTGTGTGTGTTCCGCGTAATTCCCTAAGTAGTTCCAAAGTGTGTAAATAACTTTTATTTGAAGTCCGTGTAAGTCCGAAATCATAAATAAGGTTCCTTCGTCCCAAATTCATTTCGTCCTTTTTTAAAAAGCTAACACCCAAAGAACCTACCCTAACTGGCGCAAGTCTTGGAGGACATTTTGAAGACCCAATTTCGACTCGCAAATTATCCGCGTAGTGTTTTCGCGCTGATTGACGAACCCTTCAAGTATCTGGAGTGCTTCCGAAAAGGATTGAGTGCAGTGGGGATCAGCAAATCAACACGCTCTACTTCGCTGACCCCGAGGAGAAAGGAACACCGGACTACCGAACATCAAACACAGGAACGAACACAGGAACAACAACTGGAACTACCAGGTATACTATCGACCAGTAGTAAGCCAGACTCCTAGGTTACCTGTAGGCATTTAGACCTATATAGGTTCCTAGCCAGACCACGCCCCGGTCGGTCCCCAAAGTCTTCATTTCCGTCTGCCCTGACCATTGAAGCCAAGCACACCCCGCTTGTAGAAGTAAGAAAGTATTCATTTCCGTCTGCCGTGACCACTGAAGCCAAGCACGCCCCGCTTGTAGGAATAAGCAACAAAAGAAAAGTAAACAAAATAAATTCAAAAAGAAAATAATTTTGAATTTGAAATCGTCAAGTAACTCAAATCAAGTAACGTGCGAAAGATCGCATCATACCCCGAGCGAAACTCATATTAACGAAACAAAACAACAAAAAACAAAAAAAACTCGGCGCTGCGCGCCTCGCCAGGGGGCAAGCCCCCTGGACCCCCGGATGCTTACTGCTTAGAGCCTACGGCTAAAATTCACGAAACATGGAACATGCTTTAGCCGCGTAGTTTACTACAACCAAGTGACAACCAAACAAGCGTCATTGTTTACTATCCATTTGCAACATTCATTTATATAGTTATATTATGAAACTAGGATATAAATACCAAGAACAAATACGAAATACATTCGTGATAAATCAAGAGCTTTCCAACGAATGGAAAACGATTTTTGTCCGATGAAAATGAAAGAAGTTTCATTTCCCTAGCAACTACTCGGTTGTAAGTGAAAATCATTGTTAAAATTTCGTTCCACTTCCACGTTCCACTTTCGCGTCACCCATCCCGTGTAACGTTTTTCGGCTAGTTAGTCCAAGGCTAAAGCATGTTCCATGCTAAAAAACAGATAAGGACGCAGCCCACTTCCGTCGAACCGTCTCTCATCTCATCTTATCTTCAACTCTTCAGCTGACTCCCAGCCTTTTAACTCGACCTTCGACATTCGCCTTCACGTAAATTTAAGCCATATTATTCTGTTAACCTTGTTAGTATTAAGGAACTTTATTTACTTACCATCTTTTATATTTGAGGAATTTAATTATCTAACTTAATCACTTCAATTTAATTTTGGTTTATTATTTTCAATAATGAACCATTGGAATCGAGCATGAAAAAAAAAATTCTTACCCCCCTCAAAATTTGATGGTTTACGTTTCAAGGTATGTAGAATCCAAAACTGCAATAAAAATATTTCTGTCTGTCCGCCGTACGCCGTACGGGCCACTTTTCTTAGTTACCATGAAAGAAAATTGATGAAATTCGGGTTATAGGTTCCGTTCGCTGTCTAGTTGGTCCTCGAAGCTCGACGTTACTGTGAGTCATCTCTAAGGGGTTCAAAATAGGGGTTGAAATTTTCAAAACGCCTATACCATTTTTTTACGTGAATATTTTTACGGTTTTAAATAGTTCTTGAACTTGCGAGTTTTTTAAGACCATCCGGAGCGTCGTACGTCCAGCCGTTCGTTCACAGTAAGGCCCCGAAGTTTGCACCGACAGGCATTTTCGACTCCAGTGTGAATGAAATTGTATACAATTCAAATCAAATCTCGTAACCAGAGACGCGCCCACAATAGGAAATTTGGCGGAGAAGAAATCATTGCTAGGGATCACCTGATTATATTGGCGGAGTATGAGGTCGAGTTGGTTGTTCTGTGATATTATTTCATTTGAAAAATGATGGCTCTTTTGGAGTTTGTTGGTAGGTAGTGAAACTTGAACAAACGTTGAAGTATTATTGATGGGTAAATTATTACTACGGTAAATCATTACTCAACGGTAAATTATTACACAACGGTTCATTATACCATCTACGTAGAAGGGGCTGGAGTTTGTTGGTAGGTACTTTCGCAACTTTTTTCACTCCTCATCAACAATTTCTTTTCAGAACTTCATTATGTGTGTTTCTTTTTGTTAGGTAGTGTTTGTCATCGGCAGAATTATTTTAGCAACATTTAACTCGTGATTTAGGTAGGTACCTAGTAACGAGTACGGGGTTAGGTACTAACCTAAGGAGGGTCTGCGATCTACATAATATGTATAGAATAGTACATATCATATTATATAGACGGGTTATCTATACGCTGTGATCTGTAACGGAAGGGTATTCTATACAAAATAATAAACCGTTGTGCAGGGATTTGCAGCGTTTTTAAACTGTACAGGATTGTCCAAAATTCCGAAATCCATTAAATTACCCCGTTCGAGGCCCGACCCATACATAGATTCGTTTAACACTCTTCGTGGGCCCGAACGAACACCAACAATTCATAATATGGAAGGCCCCCCAAATACTTCTGCCTTCGGAACTTCTGACCAAAATTCCGCCACGAATAAGCCCCTATTCCCAGAAATCCCTCCATTAAAGGAGTCTCACTTTGCCCTCCTCCCAGATTTTAACGCCCGAGACCCCCTAGTATTAACCCGATTTATATCCGTATGCGACAAACTGTTGGTCATTTTTTCGACAACACGGGCCGGAATACTTTCCAAAATGACCTTTTGTTCGAAGGGATACTGTCGAGAGTTGAGGGTGATGCTGCAAGAAGAGTTTTCGCAGCAGATCCTCAAAATTGGGTGGAACTCCGAAAAGTACTGCTAGAATCATACGGTGACCCGAGACAAGTTTACCCTAACAACGGAACTTGCCGGCCTCAGCCAAAAACAGGGTGAAACCTGTTTTGAATTCCACACACGGCTGGAAACCGTCTTGAATAATGTTATAGCAGCGCTTCAGAAGGAACAAAGTTCGCACGAACTTATATCTTTCGTGCAAGGGTTGGCCTTACGTGTCTTTATCACAGGACTGGAGGACTCGGTAGGATCACTGATCCGAGTGAGGAGTCCAGCTACCCTCGCAGAGTGCGTTTGCATCCTAACAAACGAGTTCCAATTCAGAAAACAGCAAAAGTCCATTCCACCACCAAGGAATCCTCAATCTGGCTGCGTACCGTTACGATCTTTCCCTCAAGCCCAGCAATTTAGGCCACCTCTCCAATATTCAAAACCGAATTTCCAACATCCCAAACCACCCTTCCAACCATATAAACCCCCTGGATCTAACCCTTATAGACCGAATAACTACGGGCAGAGCTCACCAAGGAAACAACCAATAAACAACCTAGAAACAACCAATATTATAACCAACCCAAAAACCCAGGTAACACGTTCACCTTAAGTGCGTGCGACCAGCAAGAAGAAGATTCGAACACCGAACCGAATCAACCCATTGATACACCCAGCTACCCAGGTTATTATGTATACGACCCCATTCTCCAGGCACCCGTGTATTACGATGCCGAAATGCTCCAACAATTTAGAGAAATGAACGTTCAAGAACCCGAAATTGAATCTGAACAAGATGAAGGCTCTTTTTTAGAGAACGGCCACGATCAAAACCTAAACCAAACATAATTAACGCTCCCAGCCAAACTAAAATCAATCAAACTAAATTAACCCCCAATCAGACTAAATCAACTCCCAACCAAACTAAAATCAATCAAACTAAATTAACCCCTAATCAGACTAAATCAACCCCCAACCAAACTAAAATCAATCAAACTAAATTAACCCCCAATCAGACTAAATCAACCCCCAACCAAACTAAATTAGCTCCCACCCAAATACAAAAATCGGAAGTAATAGAATTTAACCATATTTCTAATGAGCTACCTTTTATAATCTGTCCAAAAACCGGAATGAAGATTCTAGTGGACACTGGATCCACGAGGTCCTTCATTCTGTCAGATATTGCCAACAAATAGGTACTTCAACAAAAAACTGGAACCTGCCACTGGCGTAGTAGTTACAGCTCACGGAAACTCCAATATCACCCATTTAACAATGCTCCCCTGTGGTGAACTATTCAATCATAAAAACTTGAACCTCCCTTTTCGAGTATTCGACTTCCACACCAAGTTCCAACTACTCCTTGGATTAGACAATTTGAAAACCATCAAAGCGTCCGTTGGCTTGGAAAGCAACCTTCTAAGAACACCTCAGGTCAACCTCCCTCTCTACTATAGAATCATTCCTAATTGACGCTAGGTCCATCCAACAAATCAAGGTGGACGTCGATAACGTCAAAAAAGGTGAAGCCATAGTCGATTCGATCTCTTTCCCTGGAGTGCAAATTCCGACTTGCCTCGTTCATGTCGAAAACTCCCAAGCTTTCGTTCATGTGACCAATCTAGAGGAAGAGCCCGTAAGGCTGTATTTAAACCATCCGTTAAATGCCGAACCAATTCCAGAGGATCAGTTTATTAATACGGAACCAACTTTAAATAACTTTGATATGCTCCCCTAGAAAATTTAAACGTCGGAACCAGTGGGTTGACTTTTCTAAATTCCGACTTGACCATTTAAATCTAGAGGAAGAAAAGGCGATTAAAAATCTAATCCTTGACTATGCGGATCTCTTTCAAGAGGACGAAGGCCCTCTAACCTTCACGAATGAAGTAAAACACCACATTCGTACCAAGGACGAAATTCCTATCTTCGTCAAACCCTATCGGTATCCTCATGTCTACCGGGAAGAAGTGGCAAAGCAAATTGATAAACTTTGTGCTCAGAATATCATACGCCCTTCCAACTCCCCTTATAACGCTCCCCTTTGGATCGTACCAAAGAAAATGGATGCGTCCGGGAACACAAAATTCCGACTAGTCATTGATTTCCGCAAACTCAACGAGTCCACGATTTCCGATCGTTTCCCGCTCCCCAACATCTCAGAGCTTTTAGACAAAAATGGCCGTTGCAGTTATTTTCCGACCCTAGATTTAGCTCAAGGATTTCATCAGATAGAACTGGATGAACAGTCCATACCAAAAACCGCATTTTCCACAGAAACTCAGCATTACGAATACTTAAGGATGCCTTTTGGCATATGCAATGCTCCAGCCACGTTTCAGCGAATGATGAATAATTGTTTGAAAGGTCTGAATAACGAGATACCTATGTCTAGTTTACCTAGACGACATCTTGATATTCTCATCTAGCTTGCAAGAGCACATCGATCGCTTGAGACAGACATTCGATCGTCTGCGACAGTCCAACCTTAAGATTCAACCAGACAAAACTGAGTTCCTGAAAAGGGAATTGGCCTATCTAGGCCACGTGGTCACTCCAAATGGTGTCAAACCAAATCCGGAGAAGATACGGGCTATAGAGAATTTCCCAATTCCCCGTAACAGAAAGGAAATTAACAGGTTTTTGGGACTCCCGGGATACTATCGTCGGTTTATTAAAGGATTTGCAGCCCTCACTAAACCCCTCACTTCCGCCTTAAAGAAACATAACAAAATTACCCCTACTTCACCTGAATTTGAACAAAGCTTCAGAATCTGTACCACCCTCCTTTGCAACGATCCTATCTTGCAATATCCCGATTTCCAAAAACAGTTCCGAGTGACATGTGATGCTAGCGATTTTGCGACAGGCACTGTCCTAAGCCAAGAAGTCGACGGCTCGGACCTCCCAATAGCCTATACTAGCAAAACATTGTCAGAAACGGAGAGGAAGTACGCTACCAATGAAAAAGAACTCCTCGGAGTACTTCATGCTCTCTAAGCTTTCCGTCCTTACCTATACGGACAGAAATTCATCTTGTTTACGGATCACAAGCCCCTTCAATGGCTTTTTAACATGAAGGATCCCAACTCCAAACTATATAGGTGGAGACTAAAAATCAGTGACTTCAACTTTGAGATACGCTACAAACCCGGGAAATCTAATCACGTAGCTGATGCTCTCTCTCGGATCGAGCTAAACAACTTAGAGTCTGATCCACCAGCTCAAAGCCCCACACCACCAATCAATGTTGAACAATTGCTCCAAAACGTTCCAATGGAACTGCCAGAATTTCAACTGGACCAAATTCTTCCCGCCCCAATAACTAAGGAGGAGGAAGATCGAGCAATTGCCGAAATATTGGAAGAGTTTTCACGCTCAAGGCAAAGGGATACAGTAGATCAACAATCCCTGGACGTCCAAGTTGAGACTTAACCTGCCCCTCTCACAAGTACTCCAATCCAACCATTCACAATCCCCAGTAAAGAAGGACCAATAAACCACTCTATGAACCAAATCATATTTAAACTGGTAACAGCACACCCTAGAAAACCCTCAATTAAACGCCTTTACAATTCCACCAAAACCCGCACCGCTGTGGAATTATCTCACTACCACCTCGAGAAGGACATTGTCGAGTTCGTAAAAGAATATGTCAGACCCAAAATCCACAATGGGATTTACTTCCATAATGACCCGGATGATAAATTCTTCCAAAGATTTGCCGCCATCATGACTCGCACTTTTAAGGAGTCGGAAATCCGTATGGCCAAATTCTCCACCCTGCTGGAAGATATCGAATCTGAGGATGACATCCAAGAACTCATCAAGACTTACCACATAGGCAAAACTAACCATAGAGGAATTCCAGAAACCTACGAACAACTAAAACGAAGCTACTTTTGGCCCAACCAAAGGACAACGATCCAGAGCTTCATAAACCAGTGCGATGTTTGTTTACGCTCTAAATATGATAGACATCCCCTAAAAATCAAGTATAACGTCACCCCCACACCGTCACGGCCTTTCGAAAACCTTGCACGTTGATAAAATCACAATTGATGGAACAAAATTTCTTACAATTTTCGACCCCTTCTCTAAGTACGCTCAGATGTACATGGTCCCCACCAATACCAGTCGTGATAGAGTCCGAGCCCTTCTTAAATATTTCTCACATCACGGCATCCCGAAAAAACTCATTTCTGATAACGGAGCTGAACTAAACTCTTCCCTTGTCAAGGAATTGCTAACCAATCACAACATTAATATCCATTATACATCTAGCCAACATTCAGATTCAAGCGGCCCGATTGAACGATTCCATTCAACCTTCATTGAACACCTTCGGCTTTTAAATTGCCAAGATGCGTTTAAGAAGGATGATGTAGAAACCCGTGTACAATATGCCCTGATAGCCTATAACAATTCAATACACTCAGCAACCAACCTGACCCCTTTTGAGATAATTCAAGGGCATATTTCAGAAGATTCTCTCCTTAAATTGAATTTAGAAGAACGCCTTGCCAACGATTACCTCGCAAAAAATCGCGAGAAAATGAAAGTTCTCTATCAAAATCTCAAGGAACACGGCGATCAACTAAAGGAAAGAGTAATAGAAAATAGGAATTCCGCCCAAGAAGATCCCCCTGAACTCCCCAATACGGTTTACGTGCAAACAAAACAACTCCAGAGCAAAACCAAACACCGCTATAACCCCGAAATTATAGTAGCTGTTGATGAAGCTAGACACACAGCAGAAATTCAACCCCGTCATGCTAATACCCTACAAAAAATTCATTTTGCCAATATTAAGAGGCCTAGGAAAATTCCAGAAGTTCCTAAAGAAAATACTGGCACAAGCTCTTCAAGCTATTCCCCGTCAGAAAATAGTTTTCCCCTATCAAACCTACCCCGTGCTAGGATTCCTCCTTCGGAATCTTCCTCTGAAGGCAGAATCCAAACTAACCTCTCTCCCCAAATTGCTACATTGTACTCTGTCCCTGAAAACGTCCAAACACCCGCAAACCAAAATGGAGCCCAACCTACCTCAATTCCAACACCTAAAAGCACTGGCAAGGATATCTCCAGAATGGTTGACCTAATATCTTCTCCTCCCCCATTTGAAACCTCTCCCCAATCTGATTTTATTCAGAGACCAGAAGATTTTCCCCAGCCATCATCAAGCTCTCCCCGAACACCCGCCTGCTCAATTAGGAAACCGAGAGCCGGGGAAGGCCTTACCAATGCCTCCCGAATTAGACCTAAGATCAAGAACTATTTCTAAAATACCTATTCCTCAAAAACCCTACCGATCACCACCTTCGAGCTCCAGTTCCGATTCTAGTTTCTTGTCCTCATTTCAGGACGACGCCAACTCCACACAACCCACCTAACCATGGACCGCCAACCGGCCACTGTTATCCTCCTAGTGCTCTCAACTATACTCACGACCCAAGGACTCGAAATTGAAAACATTACCTCCAATTTAGGCTTATTACCCACTCGATTAGGTTCCGCCCGAACGATCAACTATTACCACACCATTACTCACTACTACCAGCTTGGAGAAGTTCTTAATCAAGTAAACCAAATTAAAGCCCATTTCCAGGACATTAACCAGATAATAGAAACTGACAGCGTAATCCAGAAGGTAGTTCGAACTCGAACTCAAGCCATCGAACATATGCTAAAAATAATAGAAGGAAGATTATTTGCTTCAACCTTACCCCGCCGTCAGAGGCGAGGACTGCTTAACGGTTTAGGCTCCGTAGTCAAATTTATCACGGGAAATTTAGACGCCAACGACGAGGAAAAATTTAACCAGATCCTCCAACACCTACACACAAACCAAGAGATACTGTCCCAACAAATTAGTCATCATTATTCAATAAACGAAGGGTTTGTAGAAGAATTAAACAGAACCATCTGATATCAACTACAATCACGATATTCTGGCCTTCGAAATAGAGCGATTAAAGGAAGCAAGTTCCTTTGCAACCCATGCAGGACAGGTAGAAAACGCACTCGAGCATAATCTACTGTTGCTACAAATAATTTCAGATCTGACCCAAGACATAGAAAATTCAATCACTTATTGTAAATTAGGCAAACTCCACCCTAGCATTATTAAACCAGAAACCCTACAGAAAATCCTAAGAAACTTAATACCATTTTATGGTGATAGATTACCCCTCTTTGAAGGAGAAGCGCTCTGGGAAATCGTCTATTTCCTGGATGTCCCCATCGTCCATCCTGCACATTACGACTTGATTCTCCTTCAATCCCTACCAACCTTCATCCCGAATTATTATGCAACTGTCCTACCCACTGCCAAGTATGCTCTAAAATCCAAAACGCTGCAAAGTCCTTGTCACATGGGTTTATTATTCTATTGGAGTTCTAGAGATTCTTGTTGGCTGTTAAATTTATTGTTTCTTTCATGCGGAATGATTGAAATAGCTATTTATGATGATCTCCACCAATTTTGCCCCCCAAAACATGAAATAGGTACGCTTTTTTTTCCAGAACATCTTTGATCATTGGTAGTGCCATTTAATGGTCTTGATTCACATGTTTACACATTTTCTAATGTTATTATACACATTGATGGTGATTTCAGACAGTTTTCCAGGTTTTTGACTCATAAAAAAACCATTTTGGGAGCTGAACCTTTGGTAAAACCTCAATTTCCGCGTCTTTGGTCAAAATCGACTTCATATTCGGTCTTCTCGTCCCCAGAAACATGGAAAAGGATACCATAAAACCTCATGTTACCAACATGTTGCTAAAACGCAAAAAGTACCTATTTTTATACACATTTTCACTCATAACACCCCTGGGTATATTCCGATCGGGCTGAAAAGTTTCGGGACACAACTAGGGCCCAAATGGAGCATGTGTGCGAAAGAGCGATTTTTTTAGACCGAAAATGAAGCCTGTACACGTGATACGGCGGACGGCGTACGGCGGACGGCGTACGGCGGACGGACATTGCATTTTTGGAATCTACGTACCTTGAAACGGAAAAGAAAAAATTTTGAGGGGGTGTTATAAAAATTTTTTGCTGAGCGATTACATAGGTGTATTATTCACAGAATAATAAACCAAAAACGAGATACGATTACTCAACAACCCGTGCGAATACGGACGTGATTATTACTCGTACTTATGCCCTAACAGCCTTCAGCTATCCAGTGAACATGACTGCGAGTCAGACATTCTCACTAAAGGTATCAACGGTCGTTGTGACTTAATTCAATTAAATCTACTGCAAAATCACGTGGAACTCTTAGAAGAAACAAACCGTTACGTCTTTTTATTCCCCTACGAAGATCAGATAAAAATTATTCTCCATGATATTATACAATTCAAGACCCTCCACGGAATCTTCCTTATCTCCCCGGGCAAGAGCACCATGGAATACAGGAATCAAACTTTAACGACTCCACCCTCCCACAGTAACCACACCCCCTCCATGGTCATGTTCCAAAAGCAAAATTGGGATTTGAATAAGAAGCCCACTGCCATAATGAAATTAAGAAGCCTAAAGCAATTATCACCCCTTCGATCCCCATACCAAGTACAAAAGAACTCGTAATAAATCATATATCTCCCAGCGCTTGGACAATCCTATTGTACGTCAGTCTTATATCATTCTTCGCGTACACAGGATATCGTTTCCATAAACATAGAAGAAACGTTCCAATTTCACAAAATAACCCCTAACCTACAATGAAACTCATATTATCATGTTCATAAAATCATGTCAGTTTTACGTCTGTTTACCATCGTTATGTTGTCAATTCTGGTTATCATACAGTATTATATTCTATATTGTTTCTATAATTACATTGATTGTATAATTATATTGTTGTATGTATTGATTGTATATGATTATATTGATCGTATAATTATATTGTTAGTCATGTAAAACAAAAATTTCTACCAAGCTGTGTCCACCTCATTTTATGCTACTGTAAGGTTGTATAGTGTGTCATGATATTCATCGAAATTGGAAAATTGAAATTTCTTCTAAATTTCAATTCTTTATTAGGGAGGGAAGAGTTACAGCACCCCACCGACACTTACTGCTGACGCAGTCATGATAGACCATATATATAACCCCTGCGAGCAAGCTCGAACCTTCAGTTCTCGGCTTGCCACTGTAATCGACCGACCCTGTGTGTGTTCCGCGTAATTTCCTAAGTAGTTCCAAAGTGTGTAAATAACTTTTATTTGAAGTCCGTGTAAGTCCGAAATCATAAATGAAGTTCCTTCGTCCCAAATTCATTTCGTCCTTTTTTAAAAAGCTAACTCCCAAAGAACCTACCCTAACACTTGTATACAATTTCATTCACCCTCCTGTTGCCTGTCGGTGCAAACTTCTGGGCCCTACTGTGAACGAACGGCTGGACGTGCAATGCTCCGGGTAGTCTTAAAAACTCCCAAGTTCGAGAACTATTAAAACCATAGAAAATTCGAGACAACGGCGTCCTGGAGATTTCAACCCCTATTTTTCACCCCTTAGGAATGACTGACATTAACGCCGAGCTTCGAGGACCAACTAGACCCCAAATGGGACCTATAAACCGAATTTCGTCAATTTTGGTTCATGGTAACTAAGAAAAGTGCGAAGTACGGTGTACGGCGAATGGACGGAATTTTTTTTATTGCATTTTCGGATTCTACATACCTACCTTGAAACGGAAACCATCAAATTGTGAGGATGGTTAAAAAGTGTTTTTCATGCTCGATTCCAGAGGTTCATTATTGAAAATAATATATGTCCTTATTAATTACTTCATCATCTTTTTCCTGTCACCAAAATATTATATATAACGGACATACTCAAATCATATACATCTATAACTTTTCCCTGGTGGTGCACCAGTTGCACTTTTTCCTGGAAAGGAAATCTGACCAGAAGCAAAGGTTACAAGACGGGTACCTGGTACCTATTCCCCAATTCAGAGAGAGATTTCCGATTTTCCTGTGATTCATATAACTAATGGCTTCCTCTTTCACAGATCATGATCAAAATTCTACTTCCAGTGGCATTCATATTTATGTGTACCCAATGGAGGCACCATCCACCGACAACAAGGATATAACTGGAGAGCATCACCAAGGAGTGATATTCCAGGGTTTACAGGAGACTACCCTAATCGGCTCCAGCTGGCGCCTAGGGGACAACACTATGACCTGAACGAGCTTCTCTACTTGGGCTAGCTATACTGGCAGGATGTTGTATCCTAGCAAGAAGGTGAGCTCCACCTACAACATGTTCTAATTTTATTAGTGATATTTAATTTTAATAATTGTTCATTTCTAATTCCCTACAGAAATTTAAATTATTAAACTAATATGTTTTACTTCCCTACAGAAATTGTAATTATTAAACTAGTATGTTTTACTTCCCCACAGGTATTTTAATTATTAAACTAATATGTTTTACTTCCCTACAGAAATTTTAATGATATGAATTAATTAAACTAATACTACGTTTTAATCTTATATCATAGGTATACAGGTACCCAACATAATTAAGGCTAGCGTCCACTGGAGACGGGCCGCATCGGGGCGGGCCGGGGCGGGCCTTATCGCAAAATAGATAGTGCGTCCACTGGTGGTGACGGGGCGGGGCGCATCGCATCGGAAAAATTGAGCGGGAACGAGAAAAAAGGCGGTCGGTTTCGTGCTCATTCTGCTGTTCCGTGTTTTGTTTGTTTGCGTCGTTCCACCATGGATTCTTCTGACGAAGAACTTCTATTAATGCTGGCATTAAATGAAGATAATGCGAAAAGAAAACAGCGGAAAAGGAAGCACCGCTATTGGGTCCACGACATCTGTTTGAAGAGAAGAGTGTACGGGGAGTACCATTCATTATTTGCGGATTTATCTAAAAAGCGGAAACACCGTGCATTTCTACAACCAATTGCCATGCAAAAGCACACTATCATTTCATTCCATTCTACTACCTACAATGCTCGCTAGTGAAAATATATAATTACAAATAGGTACCTTACCTAATAATTATTAGAGAATGGTCGGGCGTCAACAGCAATTTATCACTGTCTCACTGATGGCAGATTCGCAAACTTGACGAAAATTCAAATCAAAACACAAAGTTGTTGTGGTTTGTAGTACCTATCCATACTGTAACCAATACTACAACCACCACCAAACTATTCTATTCTATTTACCTATGTTTTACACCTCGGGATACTCTCAAAATATATACCTTATTTCAAGTCATTCAGTGTACATTTAATTCCAAGTTACCACATGGTTGTTGCTACTATTTGCGTGTACCGACGACACCCATGAAAACAATGAAAGAAAATAATTAAACCGAGAATAAAATTAATGAAATAAAACAATCACCCCTGTTTATTAGATTCCCTCCTCGATGTCAAATCTGAAATCCGTCTGCCTATCGTCCACTGGAGACGGGCCGCATCGGGGCGGGCCGGGACCCCTCGCACAGCCGCAAAAATCCGCCTGGGGGGCGATTGAAATATGCGATGAGGCCCGCCCCGATGCGACCCGCCTGCAGTGGACGCATCTCCATGCAAACACTCACGATCGAAATGCCCGCTTTTTGCGATGAGGCCCGCCCCGATGCGACCCGTCTCCAGTGGACGCTAGCCTTTATATGGCGGTAATTTTCGGAAGAGATTGTTTACTGGCAGCAGCGCTCCTGGTGCGGAAGTTCGGAATTTTTTAAAGAAAAACTGAAAACTAAAGTTTTTCGCGTGGTTATGTTGGTTCTTCTGTGGCCCCCCGGTCCTCCACTCCCACTCTCCTTCATGACGCCATTGTTCGTTCCGCGTGCGAAGTTTTCGGATAGCTTGTTGTTGGTTCTCAATTTTCAGTTCTCAAAACCTTTTCAAACAGTTTTAAAAGTGGTGTTTTTCGTTTTTAATTGGTTGTTCTTCGTTTTTCGACGTTTTTTTTCGTAAGCATCAGTGTCGATGTCGGATTCCGAGCGTGTCTCGGCTCACGTTAGTTCGCGTCCGGATCGGCGTGTGTCCCCCGACCAACGGGTTGGGGCTTTGGTTTCCTCTCATAATCAGGGAAAACGACGGCGCACAGGTTCCGGCCCATTGGCGGAATCAGGAAATCCCAATAGGGATAAATTTTCAGTCCCGGGTACTTCTAAAAAGGGTACTTCCGGAGCGGCCATCCCGCCTATGTGGTGCCGACCGCGGTTGTCCGATTTCGCACCGACTTTAGATTCGGTGTCGAGAGACAACCTACACCAACCGATCTCGGACGTTGATATTTCCGATGATGTATCATCAACCTCTTCCTTTGGGTTTGAGGGCTTTCCCGATGGCGAGATGTCCGATTTTTCAGTCGGCATTGGTCCCAAAGAGGACGATGATGAGCCCGTCGAACATAGCCGCCATGAGGTACCGCCGTTGCCGGAGACGCTGCAACGTATTATGGATAAAGCCAAAAAGGCGGAACCTCAACTCGTAAGTATTCACCCGAGCATTGTCTCCACCTGGGAGTCCCAGATGAGGCAGGGTCTCGATCTTGAGTTTTATAAACGGGTTAATGAACAATACAACCCGAATTTTCATTGCCCATCTCTGGCGCCCCCCAAATTGGATGAGGTTGTTGAGGACGTAATGACTAGCGTCACCAAAAATGCGGATAAGTCCATGGCGACTACGCAAAGTTTTTTCTCGAAGGCCTTAGTTGGCATTGGCGAGGCCATGACGTTACTCACTGAAAATCAAAATGTGGATCGCCCGAATTTACGAGACAAAATATTTGATGTTCTCTGGGATACGTCCTCCCTTTTGTGTGCAGGATTTTTCAGAACCTCGATGACCAGGAGGTCGAGAGTCACGACCTGTTTCAAAGGTAAATACAAACAGTTGGCTTCTCGCTCTAAAGTGGGCCCGCTATATTTATTTGATGGAAAGGCGGAGGGGTGGATCCGTCGGGCCCAGGATGCGTCAAAGGCGGCCCAAATGGTTTACAGACCGCGTCAAAACACGTCCGCTGGACGTTTTGAACCCACATCTTCGGGTTATAAAAAACCAGTTCAGCCTTCGGGAAACGGGCAACGGTCCGCAGCCGGGAAACCCCAGCCAAAGGCTGCATTTCGGGACCAGCCGCAGGGGAAACAAGGAAACTACAATTACAACCGCAATCGCCCTCACCGCAACAATTAACCCAGGTAAGACATGCGGGCCGTTTGGCTCTTTTTGCAGATAGGTGGTTGTCAACCCCAGCTTCACAGCCAGTTTTGGACTGGGTTAAAGGGTATAGAATTCCCTTTTCAGTCATCCCGCCACTTTGTGAGGGCATTACTGTTCGGCTTGCCAGTCCGATGTATGACATGGACGCCATGCATAAAAAAATTCAGGAGCTGTTGGGGCTGGGGGCAATTTCAGAAATCTCTGGGCATGATAACGTTTTTCTTTCGCCGATTTTTCTGGTTCCCAAACCTAATGGGTCATCACGTTTCATTTTAAATTTAAAAAAATTAAATGAATATGTGGTTGTTAACCATTTTAAGCTTGAAGACTACAGGTCGGTGTTACATCTGTTGGAACCCAATATGTATGGGGCTTCGGTGGATCTTAAGGATGCTTATTATTTAATCCCAATCGTGCCAGAGGATAGAAAATTCCTAGCGTTTAGATTTCAAGATACGTTTTATTGCATGAACGCTCTACCTATGGGGCTTGCGTCTGCTCCATTTTGCTTTCATAAAGTTTTACGTCCTGTCATGGCTATGTTGAGAGAGCGTAATATAACAATTGTTAACTACCTCGACGATTGTCTCCTGCTCGCGCCCACCCATGACGAATCTGTGCGCGCTCTAGCTTCAACTGCCAGTCTGTTGACAAGCCTAGGTTTTGTTATTAATGAAGAAAAAAGTGTCTTTGAACCGTCCCGCAATTTTGTTTTCCTTGGTTTTCTCTTTGATTCAGTAAACATGACTATAGGCCTTCCCGTCGACAGGAGGCAAAAGGTTCTCTCCCTGATTAACTCAAAATTGCAGGCACCTGAGGGGACTATTCGAAATTTAGCATCGTTGATAGGGACGTTGATAGCTTGTATGCCCGCCATCCCCTATAGTCAGTTGTATATTAGGTCGTTAGAAAGGGATAGGTATCTCGCATTATTGAATCATAACGATAATTATAACGGGCCTTGTTCTATATCCAATCAATCGCGCGACGATTTACTCTGGTGGACCGTTGCCTTTGAAAAGCCTCCATCTAAAATTCGATCGGATACTTATGATTATGTAATTTTTTCGGATGCGTCTGATACAGGATGGGGGGCGGCATGGGAGTCAGAACGTTCCTGTGGATGGTGGAAGGAACACGAAAAAGGTCTCCACATTAATGAAAAAGAATTACTAGCGGTGAAATATGCTCTGGAGGTGTTTGCCAGGAACTGGCGGGGACGCCAGCGGTGTTAAATAAATTTGGCAGTTTCCGATTTCCTCACCTTTATACCGCGGCTCGAGCCATATGGCTTTTTTGTGAATCTAGGGGGTTGTGGATAAAAGCCTCTTATATTAACACAAAAGATAATGTGGAGGCGGACGCTGAGTCACGCCGTAAACTTTCAAGTGGGGAGTGGGGATTGTCACCTCAATATTTTCAAATGATTGTACGGACGTTTGGAATGGCTGAAGTCGACTTGTTTGCGTCGGATGACCTACATCAGTGTCCCCAATTTTTCTCTTGGCGGCCTCAGGCGGGAGCTGCAGGGGTGGATGCATTTACTTTTTGCTGGAAGAAATATTTCTTCTACGCTTTTCCCCCTTTTTCGCTACTCTCCCGTGTACTTCAAAAAGTCAGGGAGGACCAAGCTACGGGAATCGTGGTGGCCCCATTGTGGCCAACACAACCATGGTTTTCAGGTTTCATGAAGTTGGCTAGTTCACAAATATTATACCTTGGCCCTAATGAAACCTTATTGTTTTCTCCTTACAGCTCCATGCGGCACCCCTCGTCGCCTCACCTGCGATTGATGGTGGCAATCTTATCCGGAGAAGTTTCATGAAAAAAGGTATCCCACTTGATGTTATTGGGACTCTTCATAGTTCTCTTGCTCAGACCACGCTTAAGCAATACGCGTCTTCCTACAATTTGTGGATCAACTTCTGTAATAGGGAGCATACAGACCCACTTACCTTTACGACCGCTGACGTTTTACGCTTCTTCCAACACCTGTTGGACGAGACACCTCAGTCATATAATTCTTTCAATACGCATCGGTCTGCCCTTGCGCTGGTAGCCGATTTTGACTTATCACAAGATTACTTAGTGAAGAGATTTCTTAAGGCAGTGTTTCGGCTGCGGCCACCAGCAGCCAAGTACACTTCCACTTGGGACCCCCAACTAGTATTACAGTATTTTATGTCGGCTTCGGATGACTCCTTGTCCTTTAGAGCTAAAAAATTGGTGGTACTTTTGTTACTGGCGTCTGGTCAACGGATGCAAACGATTTGGTCAATTGAACGGTCGCATATCGTGTTTTCGGATTCTGACGTTCGGATTTATATACCGAGGTTGCTAAAAACGTCTAGGCGGGGGGCCACTGCCCCTTCCATAACCATCCCCTTTTTACCCTCTCGTCCGGCCATTTGCGTAGCCTCCAATTTAAAACGATATCTGGCGGACACGGTTGATGTGCAGGGGTCGGCATTGTTTGTTACTCTTCGGCAGCCCTTTCGGCCTGTGACAGTACCTACACTAAGTCGGTGGGTGAAAAATATTATTGGGGCTGCGGGTATAGATTTAAGTATTTTTTCGGCACACTCTACGCGGCACGCTGCTGTTTCATCGGCGGCTCGCCATGGAGTGTCCATCAATGCGATTTTTCAAGCGGCAGGATGGTCGCAAAACTCTAATATGTTTCACGCAGTTTACAATCGCCCATTGTGTTCACAGGCGGACTTTGCGACGGCGGTGTTGTCCTCCGTTTAATTCAGAGCTGCAGCCCTTTGGTGACAATTTTGATGCCCATTGGATGGCCGACTTACCATTTATTTTTGTTTTGATGCCTATCTTGATGCCTATTTTGTTTTTGATGCCTAACTGATGGCCGAATTACCATTTATATTGCCTTTTATATTGACGTTTATATTGACATCTTCTTATAGGGATCATGTGTTCACTCGGCGCTCTGACCTTGACACGTTGTCATAATTTAGATATGTTCGCCTATTGGCAATCTTATACCATTTCTCTCTGACATTAATATATGTTTCTTGATAGTTGATAGTTGTTATCTAACATTGGTTATTTTCATACCATTAATTGCTCTTTCGCGGCTGTCCGTTCAACTGAACTGCTGTTTTCGTTCTTGCATAAAATGCTACAAGATGTCTCCTGTCTGTTCTCGGTCCATGGTTTCCTAGCTGTCTTCCTATGTGTTCTCCGTTACTGGCGTTTGTTTAATCTTTTCGTTCATGGAAAAGGGGAGGGGGCGTGCTCGACATGAGTCCGACGCCTAGGATGTGGCCATGAATGATACAACTGCCTACCATTCCTCATGTCTAAATGGGTGCCTTTTTTCTTTTTCTCAGTGCCCTGGGGAGCTGGTGGAGGAATCTTTGAACAGCTGCCAGTAAACAATCTCTTCCGAAAATTACCGCCATATAATTGTACAATCAACTTACCTTCTGGGAAAGTCGATTGAAATTATATATAGGTAATTGGAGGAAGAGATTGTTACACTCCCACCCGTGAAGTCTGGTTGGGGGACTTCACCACCCTACCCATGCCTCCACCAGCATGTCTTCGAACTTCAATGGCGTCATGAAGGAGAGTGGGAGTGGAGGACCGGGGGGCCACAGAAGAACCAACATAACCACGCGAAAAACTTTAGTTTTCAGTTTTTCTTTAAAAAATTCCGAACTTCCGCACCAGGAGCGCTGCTGCCAGTAAACAATCTCTTCCTCCAATTACCTATATATAATTTCAATCGACTTTCCCAGAAGGTAAGTTGATTGTACAATTATGTTCTGCCGCTTACCAGGAGGTGACGCCCAACAAGGGGGGAAGAAGCTGTGATATGTGTTGTATATGAGGAAAACAGAATTAAGTCCCTAACTTTGCATGCAACCCTGCTAATCCCCTCACCAACAAAGTGTGTATAGTACCCCGGGGTAAGTGTCTATTAGGTGTTTATGTGTAGTTAGTTACCAGTAACCGCAGCTGCGTTAGTATAAGAAATATCATTTCATTTTTGCATAGGATACGGTGAGTCACGTTTGAGATAGTACGCTATTTTAATGTTACACAAAAATCGGAACTGATCATTATAGCGTCATGAAAAGTTTGTACTAATATTATTACAAGATATATTATAACGTGGTTATATTTGGAGAGGGACAATATTTTCCCACTCATGAACCAGAAAAATGGGGATCAGAAAAACAAAATGGTTTGAAAAGGATAATGTTAATACGTAATGTAATCCTTTCAACTACCATATCCATGTACTAAATAATAATCTGTACTTCTGTAGTCCCATGCTGCTAGGGAAATTTCAGCCAAATGTTTTCAAAATTTCTTCTTTTTTTCCAGGCTGTTTGTGCTAAGCCTGGAGAAAAAGAAGACTCCTTGCACTCGTCCCATTCTCCCCATCAGCAACAACAATGAATATCCCCAGGCGGGGTTAGTAGCTGGAGGCCTCAGAAAGAGTGACTGGCTGGTAACATTAAAAAAACCCCACGACAACACTTTATGGTACACCCAGGCCTCACAGGTACGGTATGGCCTCACTGCAAAGGTTGACAGACATGGTGGAGGACACTTCGATAGCTTGGATATTTGCCCCAACTAACCTTGTGATGTTGCAAGAGGAAGTGCTCCAGGATTGACGTGGGGGTGATGACATGGACCACAACCTGTGCCCACATGAAGAACCCTGGGCAGTCAGAAGCCACCACCACCTTGAAGTAGGGATGGGCGTTTCTGTTCTTTTTGAGAAATGAAACGAAAGAGTTCTTTTATTGTATGAAACAGTTTCGGGAAAGCTGTTTCAAAATAACAGCTTCGGCAACAATAACGGTTCAAGAAATTTTGGCTCTCGGCCAAAACAACAAAAACACGAAACAGTTTCTTCGTTTTTCCAGCTGCAAAGCTGTTTCTCGCAACAGAAACGGTTTCGTAACATCCATTTTTTCGTTTTTTTCCCCTTACAACGAAACTGTTTCTTCGTTTTTCCTGCTGCAAAGCTGTCGCCATTGGAAACGGTTAATCACCCGTCTTTTTTTTCTTGTTTCCTACAACAGTATTTTTGTTTTTTTGGTTTATTTTCAATAGTGAACTCAATAGTGAACCGTCAAAATTGGCCTGCTGGACTATTGGAAACCTTGGGAACCGATATCGAATCAAGACCGTCTGTGGCCGTTCTTTTGAAACAGTTGTTTCAGGTTTTGAGAAACTGTTTCGTCGTTTCTTCTCAAGAAACTGTTTCTTCGAAACCGTTTCACGTTTTTTTCCCATCCCTACCTTGAAGTTGATACGAGGTGATAACCAGCCATTCACCTGATAAAGAGGTACACCAGCGAATGCGGTTCCTCCCCCCCCTTTCATTGGGAGAAAAAGTGCAAGGATTGCGGAAAATATGACACCCAAAAAATTATAAGTGGCATGGGAACCTCATTCTTGTTCAACGATCCAGACAAATAGATTCCCTGACTTCAACCACTGAACCCCGTGTTGAGTTTTTCACCCTAGTCAGTGACAAGAGTCCTAGGTTACAATTCTACGTACCTTGAAATTGAAACTATAACATTTTGAGGTAGGGGAGGGGGGATTTCAATGCTCGATTCCCCAGGTTCATTATTGAAAATAATAAACCAAAAACGATCTTTCTTTGAAAGTTCGCACATCATAAGGTTCGTGCAGCATGGTTGACACTGACTGAACCGCTTCAGTTTGCTACTAACTGCAATGAATGATGTAGCCAAGTAGATGGATCAAGTGGATGAATACAGCATTTTAGAGGTTCAATTACAGTCGTGTTTTTCCAGAATACTTCAAAATCAAGTCACAAAACCTAGAAAACAACAAAGCTGAAGACAAGTGCTCAATGCGGAGTAGCCTTTCAGTAAATGAAGCAAGCGTATAGCATGTCCCTTTCCAGATTCTCTATAGTGCGTTCCCTCCTCTGGTTTTTTCTTAGTGGAGAAGAAACCATGGGGCTATGCTGCTACCTGCCCATGAAGCCGTCATGCCGACCGACGGACGCTTTCATCAATTCGTACCTGCAAACCGGTTGGATAGAACAATTAATGGAATTGAACTGTGGATAAGAAGAACATGCGGGTTAACTGAGGAATGAATTGCAAATACCAAAAGCGAGAATAGAAATTTAGTAGAGCCTCGATACATTCTAGAGTTGTTGATACTTTTGCAACAGATAGGTATTCTTCACAGAGATCTAATGCCATTCTCATGGTGCAGCAACTCCTTAGGCTTAACCGCCAATACTGTGGAACAGTCAACGCCTTCCTCTCAGGAGTCTCCTCTCATTCAGCAGACTTAAATCTAGATCTAGAGTAACCAAACATCTATACGAACGGAGTAGTGTGCACTTCCTCTCTCTCTCTCTCTCTCTCTCTCTCCCAACAATTAGCTGATTTTAATAGGTACATGCTTCTTAAGTTTTCTGTAATTATTTTGAAATGTACTGTGCTCTATGTAGGTACTTCTATTTTTTAATTTCTTCTTGTCATGTAATTCGCTGTACATTTATTACCCTGCCTGGGTATAAATATGGTATTTTTAAATTACCATCATAAAGGGTTCTTGATAAAATTGGAAAAACTCCAGAGGTAAACAGGAAACTCCATTCAAGATAAATAAGAATTAAAGGTATGAATACAGTACCACCCAGATATTTTGGTGTGTTTCCTAAGGTCGGCAAAGGCATTGCAGCCTTCAATGCTGCTGAGGACGCCGTAGATGGCCAGATCTGCGAGGTCAGGTTTGTTACCACCATGAAACTGCGTTCCACGGGTCTTCAAGAGTTTGAGCCAATTGTTGCAGGAGTCGTAAAGTGAAAGTCTGACGTCTGGTTTCAAATTGTACCTGTAACGAGAGTGAGCTCACAACATCTTGGCAAACACACATGTACTCATCCGCAAGAAAAAGCAATAGCCTCCGATATACGTTTTATGAAAATATAATCATGATTACAATCATACAGGGTGTCCCAGGATAACGTAGTACCACATTAATTTCAGGGACACATTATTTGCAGCAGTATCGTATAATTTTTTTTAGTCCACTTATTTTCTGAGTTGTCTTTCCGACCTTGGGTCAATGAAACGACCGTAACTACTTCAAATCATTTAGGGTATCTTGTGACCTATTGGGTTAAAGACAAAATATGTTATTGTTAAAATCAGAACAGTGAAAATGTATGGTTATTCTGCTGGTTAGGTCCTAATTCCAGTTAATATCAAAGGACAGAATGTTAATATTAAAAGTTAATTATCTAATCTTTAAATGTATGAAACACACAAATGTAACTAACGTCTACGTTAGTTACGTCGATCTACGTACTAACGTGGATTCATTCTTCGTTTTGATGAACTACATCAGAGCGAAGAATGAATCGTGAATCTCTCTTTATTGTCCAGATGTCCGCAAGCCAGAACCTAGCAACATAGCGACAACTGCATCTGCATAATAACAAATGTAGTAGCTACCAAGCTCACTTCATCCCTCCACATGGCGAAATGATTCTATACTGTGATGATCCAGCGGAAGCTGAGGTAGAAATAAAGTACACGAGACGCTTGTAGGTCAGTTTGTGACTTGAGTGATTTATTATTAAATTTACAGCTCTTTTATACCCCTGGTACAGGACCCAGAGGGGGGTCAGGGGTCCCCACTCTGGGAAGCCGATTAGATGCGGCTTGTTTACATAATTATAGTGTAACAGGGGAGCAGCCGATCACCACACCGCTCCCCCCAGAATTGAAGTTAAGTACTGAAATTATTGTTGTACTTGACGGCGAGTCTAGTTGACGAGGCGTCGGCGAGAGAATCTGGGTGAGAGAGGCTGCGATTGAGCTGTGAAGTTCCTGGGAAAGTGCTGTTCAGGCGGCGTGAGGCGTCTGCGGTGTCTTTGGCTAGTGGCGGCTGTGGTATGGAAGGCTGTGGTCTAAGCGAAAATGTCGCGGGCGTTTTCTCGGGGAGCGCCGGGGAGGGCGCCTGATAGAGGTGATCTTTCCCGGTGACTTGATTGGCGTGGCTGGAAGTGCCGGGGTGGGTGACGTCGGCCGTGCCTGTGGCGTGGCTGTAGGTGATGTCCCCTGTAGTCCGTGGGTGTACGAGGCAGCTGTGCGGGGGGCAGCAGGTGTTTTCCTCTGTGTGGCCTTCTCAGTCGTCGGAAGAGGCGTGTGTCCGAGGTGGCCCGCCTGGGTCCCAGTGGAAGCGGTGTCGGGCGAGGAGAGAGTTGGTGAGCCCGTCGGCGAGGGTGTGAGGGCGAGGTCCCTCAGGAGCTGGACTTGTGTAGGTGGCTGTTGAGGCGAGATTGGCGACATTTTGGTTTTGAGTGTCGATGGGCGATGGCGGAACGCTTTTTATAGCCGCCGAGGACGCTGAGGGAACGGGTGGTCCAATGGGAAGCGAGTAGTCGCGGCCAATCAGAGTTGAGGGGGAGGGGGCTGGTTTGCATCGAGCGATGGAGACTGAAGGCGTCGATGAATCATCGTGTTCAAAGCAGATCGTTTTCCCGTCGTTGGTGAGGACTCGAAAAGGGCCGACGTAGGGTGGGTCGAGCTTACCTCTAGGCGTATCTATTCTTACATAAACATGAGTCGCTCGTTGGAGTGTGGTTGGTAGATACGTCTGGGAGAAGTTGCAGTACGAGTCGTGCGTTAGGAGAGGTACTGTGGTGGGCGGCGGTTGTGTGAAGAGGTCTCCGGGCAGTCGGGGTGTCGCCGAGAAGAGCCGTTGCGAGGGGGAGTACTCGTCAGGGCCCGGTCTGTTGCGGAGGCCGAGGAGGAGGCCGTTCAGGTCCGAGGCCCACGTCCGCGATGAGGAGGTGGAGATGATGGCGTCCTTTAGGACGCGGTGTAAGCGCTCCACGAGGCCGTTGGCTTGGGGGTGATAAGTGTTGGTGTGATGTGGTTCAATCCCCATTGCTTCGCAAAAGGAACGGAAGGCGGTGGACGTGAATTGGGTTCCCTGGTCGGTCGTTAGGTGCACCGGGGATCCAAACCGGGAGATCCAGGTGTTGTGAATGGCGTTGATCATGCTCTCCGTCGTGATTGTTACTAGAGGGATGCATTCGAACGAGCCCGTTGCCCGATCGATCATTGAGAGAACGAACTTGTACGTTCTGGAGGGCGGAAGCAGTCTGAAGTTGTCGACGTGTAGGTGTGAGAGCGGAGTTGACGCCGGGAAGGTGCCCAGGGGGGCTCGTACGTGTCGTGTAATTGCAGCTGGGGCAGGCTCGTGTGAAGAGGCGGACCGAGGAGGTTAGGTTTGGCTAGTAGTAGAGGGGTAGTTAACGACCGCGTGCGCTTCGTGGCCGGTGCTGTCGTCGGTGGGAGGTAGCCGGGATAAGTAGTCGGCGACGACGTTGGAAGGGCCCTCGGCGTAGCGGATGTCCGTGGTAAATTCGGAAATGAATCGTAAGTGTCGGAGGCGAGTTGGGGGCGTGGTGTTAGACTGCGTTGTAAGGGCGGTCGTGAGGGGCTTGTGTTCGGTATAAACCGTGATTGTACGTCCCTCGATTTGTTGCCTGAAGTGTACTATCCCGAGGTAAATCGCTAGAAGTTCTCGGTCGAATGTGCTGTAATTTTTTTGCCCCTGATTGAGTGAGCGTGAAAAGAACCCTAACGGTCTTAGGTGGTTACCGTCAAGGAAGTGGAGCGCGGCGCCGACAGCGAAATCTGATGAGTCGGTGTGAAGAACAAGAGGCTGAGTTGGGCCGGGGTGTGCCAGTGTTACAGCATCCTCGAGAACGTGTTATGCCGATTCGAAGGCGGCCTCGGAGTCGTGAGACCAGTGGAGTGGGCGTTTGTCTCGCATCCGGCGGTATCATTTCGATGAGTGGTCGGAGTATGCCGGCGGCACGAGGTATCGCGCGGTGGTAGAAATTGATGAGGCCGAGGAACGTGCGGAGATCGTGCACTGTAGCGGGACGAGGAAACTTCGCGATGAGGGCAGTCTGGGTCGGGCAGAGGTGTAATGGCGGTGGGTGATACGATGTGGCCAAGGAATTTGACGGAGGTGCGCCAGAGTTTCGAGTAGTGTCTGTACGTGTGTAAAATGTTCATCGATGTCTCTAGAGGCTACTAGGAGGTCGTCTAAATAGCAGAAGACGAAGGGTAGATCGCGAAGGACGTGGTCCATGTATCTCTGCCAAGTCTGTGCCGCGTTTTGTAAGCCGAAGTTCATGCATTTGAACTGGTAAGCGCCGAAAGGGGTCAGGATGGTTTTTTTTTTTTTTTTCGGGACGTCCCTCTTGCTGATTTTGCAGTGAAAGAAGGCGCGGCGAGATCAAACGTACTATATATGGTGGTCCTGAAAAGAGCCGTTGTAAAATCGTGGAGGTGCGGTACTGTGCAGCGGTCAGGGACGGTGAGTCTGTTGAGAGCCAGGTAGTCTCCGACGGGGCGAATGTCTCCGTCCAGCTTCGGGACGACGTGTAGGGGGCTGGACCAAGGGGCCTCCGATGGTTCGATGATGCCGGCCTCCAGGAGCTCCGTGAAGTGGGCTTTTGCCTTCGTGTAGAGGGCCGGGGTGAGGCGTCTGAGCTACGCATGACACGGCGGCCTTTCGTCACGATGTGGTGTTCAATAGGTGCTTCGCAGGGCGTTGTTGAAGGGGTATAGCCGGCGAGTAGGGCCTGGAAGAGGGGCGAGTTATCTGATTTGGTACAGATGGAGTTACCCGGGCGAACGAGGTTTATTGTGCCTTTGATGAAGGTGCTGGTGGCCGCATTGATGAGGCGGGCGTTGGGGAGGTCGACTAGTAGGCCATGGTACTGTAGGAAGTAGGAAGTCCGAGCCGAGGATCGGTGTTGAGACGTCCGCTACGACGAACGTCCATTCATAGGGCGGTAGGTCTGGTAGGTGTACCGAGGCGGTGTGGTTTCCGTAGGTGCTGATCTCCGTACCGTTGGCCGCTCGCAGGGTGCCGGGTTTCCTTGACGTTCGGTGAAGAAGTGAGTTGGGTACGATCGAAACGTCGGAGCCGGTGTCTACTAGGAATTGTACCGCCGTTTTTCTGCAGCGGAGGAAGAGCTGTGAGCTGAGGTTTGTTCACACGGCCGTTACGGCTGGTGGGGCCGTGCGTCGGCGTTTCCGCCGGCTGGCGTGGCCACGTACAGGGGTTTCGGCATTTTCTTGCTCGTGGGCCCCACTTGCGGTGGTAGAAGCAGAGGCTCTGGTTAGTCCAGTGCGGGGACGGTTGTCGCTCCGTTGAAGTTCGCAGTTGTCGGCGGTGCTGGATCACCTGTACCTCTTCGTCGATGGTAGTCACACGAGGAGGAGAGAGGAAAGGTATGAGTCGGTCGGCGGCCGCCGCGAGCTTCGTGATGTCCGGTTCAACGTTTGCTGTGACGTGAAGGCGTAGGTTCTCAGGCAGGGCTCGCAGGAAAAGCTGTCGGAGGAGCGAGGTCGGAGTTTCCGAGGGTAGGGGGCACGTTGTAGGCCTCTGGCGAGGGCGGAAGGAAGCTCATCAGTTACTGAAGGCTGAAGCAGAGTGGTGAGCTGGGTCCATCTGAGGGTGCGTGAGCTGCGATAAGCCGGTCTTTCAACGTTTGGTAGCTAGCTGCGTGTGAGGCGACGATGTCAGCGCATAGGTCTGCTTGGCGGGGCTTGAGTGCGAGGAAAGCGCGGGTGAAGCGGGCTCCAGATGTTTTTAAGCCCTCCTGGGCAAAAACGAGCTCGAGCTGGGAGAACCAGACATGGGCGAAAGCCGGGTCGAAAGGCCGAAATTTATGGGGTGCCGGCTCCGGTGTTTTTGATGCACTGGTCTCCATCTTCTTTCTTGGCGCCAATCTGAGAAAATAAAACTTCGCCGGTGGTCGCTTGCGTTATGTAGACAGCGAGGAGGCGGGGCGGAGAAAAGGATGTCCTTGATTGGCTTGCTGAATGGATGACGCTGATTGGGCGTTGGAGGAGACGAGTGGTGGGGGGTGTGGGCGTTTCGCTGGCGGTCGCGGGGTGTGTTAACCTCGCCGGTGTTGCGTTAGCAGAGAGCCGGGGGGATCGCCGGAGGCGAGAAGTCCGGGCGAAGGTGCGTGTTCTCACGTCGGTTGTCACCAGCGTGATGATCCAGCGGAAGCTGAGGTAGAAATAAAGTACACGAGACGCTTGTAGGTCAGTTTGTGACTTGAGTGATTTATTATTAAATTTACAGCTCTTTTGGTTTATTATTCTGTGAATAATACACCTATGTATTCGCTCAGCAAAAAATTTTTATAACACCCCCTCAAACTTTTTTCTTTTCCGTTTCAAGGTGCGTAGATTCCAAAAATGCAATGTCCGTCCGCCGTACGCCGTCCGCCGTACGCCGTATCACGTGTACAGGCTTCATTTTAGATCTAAAAAAGTCGTTCTTTCGCACACATGCTCCATTTGGGCCCTAGTTGTGTCCCGAAACTTTTCAGCCCGATCGGAATATACCCAGGGGTGTTATGAGTGAAAATATGTGTAAAAATAGGTACTTTTTGCGTTTTAGCAACATGTTGGCAACATGACCTTTTGAGGTATCGTTTTCCATGTTTTTGGGGACGAGAATACCGAATATGAAGTCGATTTTGACCAAAGACGCGGAAATTGAGGTTTTACCATTGGTTCAGCTCCCAAAATTGTTTTTTTTAGTCAAAAACCTGGAAAACTGTCTGAAATCACCATCAATGTGTATACTAACATTAGAAAAAGTGTAAACAGCTGAATCAAGACCTTTAAATCGCACTACCAATGATCAAAGATGATCTGGGGGAAAAAAAAGTGTACCTATTTCATGTTTTGGGGGCCAAAATTGGTGGAAATCATCATGAATAGCTAATTCAATCATTCCACATGAAAGAAACAATAAATTTAACTGCCAACAAGAATCTCTAGAACTCCAATAGAATAATAAACCCATGTGACAAGGACTTTGCAGCGTTTTGGTTTATTATTCTGTGAATAATACACCTATGTAATCGCTCAGCAAAAAATTTTTATAACACCCCCTCAAAATTTTTTCTTTTCCGTTTCAAGGTACGTAGATTCCAAAAATGCAATGTCCGTCCGCCGTACGCCGTCCGCCGTATCACGTGTACAGGCTTCATTTTCGGTCTAAAAAAATTGTTCTTTCGCACACATGCTCCATTTGGGCCCTAGCTGTGTCCCGAAACTTTTCAGCCCGATCGGAATATACCCAGGGGTGTTATGAGTGAAAATGTGTATAAAAATAGGTACTTTTTGCGTTTTAGCAACATGTTGGCAACATGACCTTTTAAGGTATCGTTTTCCATGTTTTTGGGGACGAGAAGACCGAATATGAAGTCGATTTTGACCAAAGACGCGGAAATTGAGGTTTTACCAAAGGTTCAGCTCCCAAAATGGTTTTTTTATGAGTCAAAAACCTGGAAAACTGTCTGAAATCACCATCAATGTGTATAATAACATTAGAAAATGTGTAAACATGTGAATCAAGACCATTAAATGGCACTACCAATGATCAAAGATGATCTGGAAAAAAAAGCGTACCTATTTCATGTTTTGGGGGCCAAAATTGGTGGAAATCATCATAAATAGCTATTTCAATCATTCCACATGAAAGAAACAATAAATTTAATAGCCAACAAGAATCTCTAGAACTCCAATAGAATAATAAACCCATGTGACAAGGACTTTGCAGCGTTTTTTACCCCTGGTACAGGACCCAGATGGGGGTCGGGGGTCCCCCACTCTGGGAAGCCGATTAGATGCGGCTTGTTTACATAATTATAGTGTACCAGGGGAGAAGCCGATCACCACATATACATTATGAAATCATTAAATTTTGACGGTGCTTTTTTTTCTCTACCACTTCCAGTACGACTTTCCCCCGAATTCTGCGATGACTGTTGCTGAATGTCCTGTAGTCCTGAATATCAATAAGTAAATACGGGAAGGGTGTTTATTGTTGCCTCGGGATATTTTGTAGACAAATCTCTTGATTTTGTATTCCGGTTTGGTAGGTACCCCACCGTTTTCAGAGCCCACGCACCGCTACTGATTGTATATCAACACGTAGTTCTAACACGTTATATGTATACCAACAAAGCTATTGGTATACTATGGTTTTGATTGTCAGTACTTGTGGTGCTTCTTACGGCACCCGCAAAATTTGGCCAGACACTCAAAGGCTTCAAATGACAGTGAAAAACGCTGCAAGCAAAGTCCTTGTCACATGGGTTTATTATTCTATTGGACATACCTACAGAAATGTTGGCTGTTCATTTATTGTTTCTTTCATGTAAAATAATTGAAATAGCTATTTCTGATGTTTTCCACAAATTTTGGTCCCTAAAACACGAATTAGGTACGCTCCTTTTTTCCAAATTATCTTTGATCAAGTGTCAATTAATCGTCTTGATCCACGTGATTAAGATTTTTCTAGTATGATTATACAAACTGATGGTGATTTCAGACGGTTCCACAGGTTTCTGACTAATAAAAAATCAATTTTGGGAGCTGAACATTTGGTAAACCCTCAGTTTTCCACTCTTTCGTCAAAATCGTCTTTATATTCGGTCTTCTCATCCCCAAAAACATGGAAAACGATACCTCAAAAGCTCATGTTACTGACATGTTACTAAAGCACAAAAAGTACCTACCTATTTTTATACACATTTTCACTCAACACCCCTGGGTATATTCCGATCGGGCTGCAAAGTTTCGGGACACAACTAGGGCCCAAATGGAGCATGTGTGCGAAAGAACGACTTTTTAAGACCTAAAATGAAGCCGGTACACTTGATACGGCGGACGGGCATTGCATTTTTGGAATTACACACCTTGAAACGAAATACTGGACATACCTACAGAAATCCTGGCTGTTCATTTATTGTTGCTTTCATGTAAAATAATTGAAATAGCTATTTCTAGTCGTTTCCACCAATTTTAGCCCCCAAAACTTGAATTAGGTACGCTCCTTTTTTTCAAATTATCTTTGACCATTGGTAGTGCCATTTAATCGTCTTGATCCACGTGCTGACACTTTTCCTAGTGTCACCATCAATTTGTAGAATGATTTCAGACGATTTCGCAAATTTTTGACTCATAAAAAATCAATTTTGGGAGCTGAACATCTGGTACAACCTCAATTTTCCACTACTTGGTCAAAATCGACTTCATATTCGGTCTTCTAGTCCCCAAAAACATGGAAAACGATACCTCAAAAGCTCATTTTACAAACATGTTACTAAAACACAAAAAGTAACTATTTTTATACACATTTTCATTCATAACACCCCTGGGTATATTCCGATCGGGCTGAAAAGTTTCGAGACACAACTAGGGCCCAAATGAAGCATGTGTATGAAAGAACGAATATTTTACACCAAAAATGAGGCCGGTACACGTGATACGGCGGACGTCGGACGGACATTGCATTTTTGGAATCTACGCACCTTGAAACGGAAAAGAAAAAATTTGAGGGGGTGTTATAAAAATTTTTTGCTGAGCGAATACATAGGTGTATTATTCACAGAATAATAAACCAAAATTATTCAGCATCTGCACTTTTTTTCACAAATTCCTTCGTAGATTTAGAAATGTGATTTGTGACAGTTCTGGTTGAAATCTAGGGACGCTGGAGCCAAGAAAACAGAAAGCCTCCATACCTACTACAGCAGGGTGGTCACTCGATCAGGATTTTCATTTTCCCTGACCTTTTTGACGATTTTCCTGACTCCGAGATTTTTGAAGCCCAACCTTCCACCTTTCTCCCGATTTCCCTGCTTGACAGTGAATACGCTAAAATTAGCGTATTCCCCGTCAAATTTAGTTGTCTATAGGATAAATAAAAACGTAAGTTGACTAAACATTATATTATCAAACTGAAGGATTCATGTATTAATTTATTAATGTGCTTATCTAAATAAATTGTTGATTTAGAGGCGCGATCGAGGCACAAGAAACGCTAACCAGCGTACAGCAAAGCGAACTACCAAGCATCAGTTCAAAAAACGCTGCAAATCCCAACACAACGGTTTACTATTTTGTATAGAACACCCTTCTGATAGTTACGGATCACACTTCTCTGTATAGGTTCTGTTACAGAACGGGTGTTACTATTTTGTATAGAACACCCTTCTGTTACAGATCAATGCTCTCGGTATAGGTAACCGTTCTATATAGAGCACATACCCTCTGGTAGCTCAGTACCTTACTCCGTACTCGTTATCAGGTAACTACCTAATTCACGTGTAAAATGTTGCTAAAATAATTCTATTAATGAAAAACAGCAGCTAAAATGGCAAAAAGAAACAAATAAATTCTGAAGGGAAATAGTTGATCTGGAGTGAATACAACAATTTGATCCTTTGATCCCTACCGGGATTCAAGTCCCAGTAGGGTTTTGATCTCCGGAACTTTGGCGTTACAATCCGTCACTTAGACCACTGTGCTACAGCGCCGAGAGATTAGTGATGTGCACTCTCAACTCAGCTTGATGCCTGCATTAACCCTGCTCTTTACAGCAAATTGTATAGCAAATTTTATGCAAACATCCTAGAATGCTCAAGATGATCCCAAAAATGCAGAAAAAGAACCAAACTATTTAAAAATGTGAAAAAACCCCACACCTAAAAATAAAATTTTCCGAGATAGGGATTCTCTGGACATTTGAACCCCTATTTTCACCCCTTGTGCCGGGGTTTCGACAAGGCCAGTAGGCAGTCCAGATGGCTGGCGCGAACTGGAACTGGACTGACCTGAAACCTACTCCTCAAGCCAGTGGACTGACATGGCATTTTTCGACTCGACTGGCCTAGCCCAGTAGTGTTTACATTGGAGCCACCCACTGAGGCCAGTGAACTTGGCTTCCAGCCTGTGGCCTCCCAACTGGCCTCGTGTAATCGTGGCTTAGAGTTGAGTGGCATTAACGCCGAGCTTCAAGGACCAACTAGACCCCAAATCGGACCTATAAACCGAATTTCGTCCATTTTGGTTCGTGGGAACTAAGGAAAAGGCTCTGGATGACACCGGCAGACAGAAATATTTTTATTCAACATTCGTATTCTACGTCTCTTAAAACGTAAAGGGGGGGGGGGGGGGTGGTGGTGAAACTTTATCGTGGTCGATTCCAACAGTTCATTATTGAAAATAATTTATTTATTTATTTATTATGACACCCCTGTTTACAACAGCGACAAAGAAGAAAATAGTACTCATGAAAAACAAAATAAAAAACGCTGCAAATCCCTGCACAACGGTTTATTATTTTGTATAGAATACCCTTCTGTTACAGATCACAGCTCTATGTATAGATAACCCGTCTATATAATATAATATGTACTATTCTATGCATAATTATGTAGATCGCAGACCCTCCGTAGGTTAGTACCTAACCCCGTACTCGTTACTAGGTACCTACCTAAATCACGAGTTAAATGTTGCTAAAATAATTCTGCCGGCGACAAACAGTACCTAACAAAAAGAAACACACATAATGAAGTTCTGAAAAGAAATTGTTGATGAGGAGTGAAAAAAGTTGCGAAAGTACCTACCAACAAACTCCAGCCCCTTCTACGTAGATGGTATAATGAACCGTTGTGTAATAATTTACCGTTGAGTAATGATTTACCGTAGTAATAATTTACCCATAAATAATACTTCAACGTTTGTTCAAGTTTCACTACCTACCAACAAACTCCAAAAGAGCCATCATTTTTCAAATTAAATAATATCACAGAACAACCAACTCGACTTCATACTCCGCCAATATAATCAGGTGATCCCTACCAATGATTGGCCGTATTCACAAATTCCTATTGTGGGCGTCTCTGGTTACGAGATTTGGTTTGAATTGTATACAATTTCATTCACACTGGAGTCGAAAATGCCTGTCGGTGCAAACTTCGGGGCCTTACTGTGAACGAACGGCTGGACGTACGATGCTCCGGATGGTCTTAAAAAACTCGCAAGTTCAAGAATTATTTAAAACCGTAAAAATATTTACGTAAAAAAATGGTATAGGCGTTTTGAAAATTTCAACCCCTATTTTGAACCCCTTAGAGATGACTGACAGTAACGTCGAGCTTCGAGGACCAACTAGACGCCGAACGGAACCTATAACCCGAATTTCATCAATTTTTTTTCATGGTAACTAAGAAAAGTGGCCCGTACGGCGTACGGCGTACGGCGGACAGACAGAAATATTTTTATTGCAGTTTTGGATTCTACATACCTTGAAACGTAAACCATCAAATTTTGAGGGGGGGTAAGAATTTTTTTTTTCATGCTCGATTCCAATGGTTCATTATTGAAAATAATAAACCAAAAGCTGAATATCAATTAAATATTAAGCAAAGGAAGTGCAAAGGAAAACTAAAATTTTGAGCAGAACGAAAATGAGATAAGGTTATTTCAACACTAGAAAATACATTATTACGTCATTGTAAGACTTGAATCACATGCCTGCGGAACAAAGGAAGGCTGGTCACAAAGAGGTCAATGTTCATGGCATTAAATTCTCTCTGTACGCGATTCAATGGAGAGTTTAACTGGTAGTTGGTTGTGGTGGTGCAGATGTAAAAAGTCGACGCCGTTCGGGTCGGATAGGGTGGAACAAAGAAGTTCAGAGCCTCGAGCAAGTTGGGAGCATCTATCAGATTATGGGCGAGTTTGTACAGGAGCAGTATGTCTACTAACACCCTGCAAAGATCCACAACATCAAACCATTCACCCTCAAGGAATCGGATGCCCCAACCAGGGCGTTCCAGATTTGAAGGAGAAGAAGTGCAAAAACCTTCCCTGCACTCTCTCAATAGTACACCTGCCATTTGCATAATGAGGAGACCAAACTGCGCTAGCATACTCCAGGCTTGGACGCACCCGTGCATTGTACAGGATCAGCAGGATACTGACATCAGTGAAGTCCCGTGAGTATCTCTTCACCACACCAAGTGTCTTCATTGCAGTGTACGTGATCTGGTTCAGGTGGTACCGAAAAGACAAATCACTATCAAAAAACACTCCCAGATCACGAATCACCAGTGGACGGGGCAGGACATGCGTCTTCAGGGAGTAGTCATAAATAATTGGGTTGAGACTACGAGAGAAAGTGAAGGCCTGGCACTTGCTTATGTTCAGGGAAAGTTCATTTGCCGAGCACCAGGCATCCAAAGCAGATAAGCCGTGCTGCAAGGCCTCACAATCGCCCGGGTCACCAATCCCCGAATATATCTTGAGATCATCTGCATATAGAAGGCACCTCACGCCATTTCCGAAGATGTCTGGGAGGTGATCAATAAATACAAGGAACATCAGAGGACCGAGATGAGTACCCTGAGGCACCCCCAATGAGGCCTTAAATGGAGAGGGTACTACATCCTTCACATGAACACTCAGGCAGCGATCAGGAAGGTAGCTTGAGAACCATTCAAGGAGGGACCCACAAAACCCCTAAGCGCTTCAGTTTGGCCAGCAATAAGGGATGCGACACTCTTGTCAAAAGCCTTAGCGAAGTCAGTGTACACCCCATCCACCTGGAGGTCATCCCAAAAAGCGTCCATGATGTCTTGCTGAAATGTCAGAAGGTTAGTGACCGGCGACCATCCAAACATAAAACCATGCTGCGAAGGGGAAAGATACGGCCCCATACTGGGAGCGATGCGGTCAGCAATGATCTTCTCCAGAACCTTAGGTATTGTGGACAACAAGCAGATGGGTCGATACTCGTCAATCAGGGCCTTTCTACAGGACTTCGGGATGGGAGTCACAAACGATGTCTTCCAGCACGCCGGAACAGTACCCAGTGACAAAGAGCGTGTGGATAGCACCGACAGTGGCCGGGAAATGCTCACTGCACAGCTCCTCAATAAGGCCGTCGGGCCTGAGACCCTTCCGCGGGTCTAACGACTGAAGAATGTGTCTGACAACATCCTCAGGCACAGCACTCATGGAGAAGGAGGACTGGAACTGTCGAGACAAAGGCTGAGAACAAGGCTGTCGAAACATATGAAAAGAAGTCAGCGAAAAGTTCTGCCACCTCCGAGGGAGTTTCCGCCGGGATCGAGCCTAAGTGCATAATGCTTGGCAGGGCAGACGAACCCCTCTTGTAGTTAACGTGGTTCCAGAATGCTTTAATATTGGTTCTAATTGAGACCTGCACCTCTTGAATATACTGCTCGTAAAGTCGTCTGCTCAATGATTTGCATTCACGACATAGCTGAGAAAAGACCTCGTAATCTCCAGGTGCTCTTGTGCCTTTAAATCTCAAATGGGCAGCCAACTTTTTCCTCAGTAGGTTTATCATGTCAGCATTGAACCATCTCGGGAATGCAGTATTCTTCTCCGTCGTAATAGGCACAAACGTTCGAACGGCAATATCAACCACAGAATAGAACTTATCAACTGCCTGCAAGAATGGCAACTGATTACAGAACTCCCAATCCTAACCCAGGAAGAAATCATTCATGCCCTCAAAGTTGGCTCTTTTGCAGTTGTATCTGAATCGTGAAGGTGAAAAACAGCATCATCAATGGTACATTTACATGAGAAAAAACACTCAAATGCCGGGTGGTTGAGTGTCCTGCCTTAGTAAGGGATCACATTCGCGCAGTTCTATCTCCGGTAGATCCTATAGACAAAGATCTGGCACATTTCCCGCCGGATTCAGTATGTTATTGAACTGTTGCAAACTACATAAGTAGATCAGCTCGGAAATGATGAGGGTTTTCTCATTCACTATTGAGTGCTCGTGGGGTAAACCAGTAGTGCTATCCCACAACAGACCAGGCAAGTTGAAGTCTCCAGTTAAAAACAAATTAAAACCCGGATAAGAGAGACTAATACTTTCAATGTTGTTACCAAAATTCTCGAAGTAGTTTGAGGGGCAGTAATCTGGAATGTACACACAACCCACGACAAGTTTGCAGCTAGGAATAATAACGAAAATATGTTCAACGTCGTCTGTTTTCCACTGAAACGATTTAAGCCTTGATGAGACGGCGATACACACCCCACCACCAAACCGTTTATGAGAGGTAGCGGAAGACCAATCTTTTCTGTATACCGAATAGTTCAAAAATCCAAGTTCATTAGAATCCATCTTGTCGCTCAACCATGTTTCCGAGAGAAAAATAAAATTGTACGATAAGGAAGGAACCTTGGAGCGCAATACTGGTAGTTTCGTGTTGAGACCCCGAACGTTCAGATACAGAGCCGTCAGGGTTTTCGTCCATTTTTTGAGGCCAAACCATTTTTTGATTAATTTCCGGGGTTTTGGGTCCCCACACCAGATTCATTAGGGTATTGAACGATTTTTGGGACACCACCCACGTATATTATTGTAATGTTAGTTTCACCTCTGTTCCTGCGCTCGCTGAGCTCATCCCTCAAGGCATTCAGATGTTGCCGCTCCAGTTTGGTTCGATCCTGAGATATCTTGTAGGGTATAGAGGGGTTCGCTGCTCAATACTCGATCAAAATCCTGGATGCCACTGCGAGGTCTTTGAAACACACCAATAATGGGCGAGGTTTGGTGGAATCAAGTTTGCCAATACGTAATATCTTGGTGACGTTATCATCATAATGTATGGAGAGACCGGAGAGAGCCTTGCGAACGAACTCCGAATCTTCACTCATTCTTGCCAATGGGGTGATTGCTGATGATTCAGGCACTTCATGAAAAATCAGGTTAGACCTTCTCCTCTGTCGTTCATTCATTTCAGACAACAGATCCTCTATCGAGGCTCCACCAGGTATCAGCCCAGGAGTGCCAACACCCACCTGACTCCTAACCGCCGCAACATCAGCCCTAATCAGCTCAATCTGCTGCTGGAGCACCGGGTCCGTGTGAGATACTGAGACAGTCGCATAGTTTTCCATAGTTGAAATACGTTCCGATAAATCATTAATTTTTATTCCCAAGTCATCTTCCAGTCTGTCAACCCTTGCAGTAAGCAAGTTGCAATTGGCTAGGCAAGCATCAACCTTACAAGAGAGTTCACCTATCATTCCCTTCAACTCTTTACAAAAATGCTATCATAAAAGCATTGGAATTTGTATCAGTGGCTGAAACAACCCCAGCAGAAACGGAAGCAATGGGCAGGCTGGGGTTCGCGTTCGCGAGGGAAATTAATAGAGCATCTAGTGCATTTCCAATTATCTTTCGTAGCCTTCTGCAAACGACGAAAGTTAGCCTCCAGCATTCCCACACAGGAGAAATGAAATAGACTAGTGCACACGACACACTTCATGGTGTCGTCTTGGAAAAGTTCCTGGGAACATTTTGCGCAATTTATAGACATGGTTGTCAACTGGCAGGTCGGGACCTCTCTCTCTATTCCGCGCCTCCAGCCAAGAGATAACTGTTCTTAAGATCGTGTTGGTTCGTATAAGTTCGTATAATAGATCGCAAGATCCCTCGGAAAATGCGGAGCCGGGACCAGTGGGTTGCGCGAGCTGTTACGCCGGTGGCCCATCAACTGTCAGCCCCCACGAAACGAGGCGTATTTAACAAGAGTTCAAAATATGAGAGTAAACGGGAAGCAATGGTGAAGCGGCAGCAGGCGGCAGTGGGGACAGAGTACCGGCATTCACCTCCTACCTTGGGAGCGAAAGTGGCAAGCGGAGGGAAATTATCGCTACGATCTGAAGTGAAGGCGAAGTGAGGCCTCATAGAATGTCTATATTGAATAGTTTCCTACGCGAAGAAAAATGTCGAGAACCCTCCCAAAAACCGCAATCAAGACCAATAGTACACAGGAAACCCAAAACCGACCTTATGCAATACCACCTTGTACAAAATCCCAAACAACTTCCAAGCAAATAACGTCTTAAAACGATGATAAAATGGAATGAGGCAAACGTGACTGCTCTGTGCGAAAGCTGATATAGAACTGATAATAAACCAAAATCCATCATAAAAAAATGCAAGTATAACTTAAATCAAACAATGCAAGCGTTAACCAACCACATGCTGGCCATCGGCTTGACACAGCTTTCATGCACTAGGATCCGACAAATGCAAAGACACTTCATCAGAACTGAACGTGCCTGATTTTACAGCTCGGCAATCGAAAATCTTCGCCCGCCGCTCACGCCCCTCCAACTTTCTTTGGGATGGAATATCGATGGTCGATATTATCGAAACATCGATGTTTTGACTTCGATGTTCGATGTTTTACCATTGATGTTGAAAGGTCCGATATTATCGAACATCGATGTTACCATTCCTATATCAATAATAAGCATCGATACCATCGAGTTAGCTGAATCAATATCGATGTAATTGCGAAATAGAGGAAAATCCGAGTTCTGAAAGAAACTGGTGGAATTGGAAGAAGAATACCCTGTAGGAATATTCGAACGCCATCACTGTTCAAGTACCTACCCTATCAATTGGTTCATAATCGAACTTCCCATTCGTATTCCCTAGAACTTCCCACAGGTCTGTGGAGAGCTAAGAGGACAGATGGGGCAGTGATGACATCTTCTACTCCGTGCCACTAGGTGCCCTGCGCTCGTGTTGCACGCTCTGAACCTATCAGATGACCGGACACGAGCAGAGCAGCAAACAACGCTTGTCAGTTCAAAATCTCAAGAAAACAGCGAATGCGTGGTAATTTTCCCTAAATCGCCACTCGATTTCCCTGACCAACATTTTTTCCCTGACCGGTGGCCACCCTGCTACAGTAACCACGACACTGTTTCAGTTCAAGATAAGTAGGAGGCTTTAATCCCTCCCCTCCCCCCGTAACTCTGCCCCTTTTGGGGTTGTTGTGTTGATTTTTCGTACACCCATTCTCGAGGGGCCCCTGAGGATGTGTAACAAATTTCAACCCTGAGCAATTTAAAAAAAATAGGTATACAGCCTCATAGACATAATGGATCAAGCTGAAATTGAACGTTAACATTTTTTGTTACTCTTCAAGGAAGTGCCTTTTGCCCCCCCCCCCCCCCCCACCAGAAAAATAGAGGAGTAATTTTATCCCCACCTTCATCCACCACCTGACTGAGAAGAGGAAATACAAGTAAATTATACATAACGGTTCATTATTTACCTTATGCTTCATGAATAACAACAAATAATATTTAATGACTGAATTATTGAATCCTGCCCATTTCTGAAACTGTAATACCCGGGCTGGCTCCATTGCTCGATTTAAGGCTTTCATGAGGGGAGCACGAGGGTGGGTACTGACCAGAGAAAACTGTGATCTACACAGAAGGGGCATCTTTCCAGGCGAAAAATAAACTGTTGTGTAATAATTTGCAGCGGTTTTTATTTCCATTGCCTTGGTTCTTGTGAGGAAATTTAGCCTAAATTGATCTAAGTTGACTGTTACAAGTTTTCCTGAAAATCCAGTCATTTATCTGAGCGGCAATGATGTCCCTTGAAAGTAATAAAACCTTCCAGCAGGTGGCCTTCCCACTATGAGAGCTTCACTCTGTTGCCAACAGGTAGCGTTTGATTCTCTCTTTCCATACATCTGGGTTCCTTTCAGGCACTTATGAAAAATCTTGGATTCTTTTATCTTCTTCTTAGACCGCAACATCATGGTATTATTCCTGGTATAATTTGGATTTTATTTATTGGTAAGTTCATTTCTCCGAAACTTGGATTTGTTGAGAAAGTGAGTAGTTCCTCTACGATAACCCTTCATACGTTCATATATCTACACAGGATCCACAATACGTCATCTAGTTCAAAAAACTCCCGCCAGATGGAAGATCAGCAAGACTGCGTTGCCCTCGACTTTACATTCGTGACACAGAATATCCCACGACAATTCCCGGTGCATTATAAATTCAATAGACATTTATCTAAATTCTAGACTGGAACATAACAATGTATTTGCAATCATCTCATATAACTTAGTAAAGATATTCACCAAGTTACAGTGGTTGCCTGGACTTACACCTGCCTCCTTATTTTGGTTTATTATTTTCACGAAATACATTCGTGATAAATCAAGAGCTTTCCAACGAATGGAAAACGATTTTTGTCCGATGAAAATGAAAGGAGTTTCATTTCCCTAGCAACTACTCGGTTGTAAGTGAAAATCATTGTTAAAATTTCGTTCCACTTCCACGTTCCACTTCCGCGTCACCCATCCCGTGTAACGTTTTTCGGCTAGTTAGTCCAAGGCTAAAGCATGTTCCATGCTAAAAAACAGATAAGGACGCAGCCCACTTCCGTCGAACCGTCTCTCATCTCATCTTATCTTCAACTCTTCAGCTGACTCCCAGCCTTTTAACTCGACCTTCGACATTCGCCTTCATGTAAATTTAAGCCATATTATTCTGTTAACCTTGTTAGTATTAAGGAACTTTATTTACTTACCATCTTTTATATTTCAGGAATTTAATTATCTAACTTAATCACTTCAATTTAATTTTGGTTTATTATTTTCAATAATGAACCATTGGAATCGAGCATGAAAAAAAAATTCTTACCCCCCCTCAAAATTTGATGGTTTACGTTTCAAGGTAGATAGAATCCAAAACTGCAATAAAAATATTTCTGTCTGTCCGCCGTACGCCGTACGGGCCACTTTTCTTAGTTACCATGAAAGAAAATTGATGAAATTCGGGTTATAGGTTCCGTTCGCTGTCTAGTTGGTCCTCGAAGCTCGACGTTACTGTGAGTCATCTCTAAGGGGTTCAAAATAGGGGTTGAAATTTTCAAAACGCCTATACCACTTTTTTACGTCAATATTTTTACGGTTTTAAATAGTTCTTGAACAGATGGACTGTAGAGCTTCGGGCTTTGTAGAAGAACAGGCTTATAAAAGGGCTGCATCGATTAGACAGAACGGCATTCATCTGGGTCGAGAATGCCATTGAGAAGGACATGGTTATGATGTACTAGACGTTGGATAAAGAAGGAAGTTCAGCAATCAAATGAAAGATGTCAGTTTAACGAGATTCGGGCCAACCTTGGTAAGGTCACAAACGACTTATACAGATTACATGAATTATTGCTTTACTGAGTGACCAGGCACCGTTGAGCTCCACTGGAGACATAAGACATTAGCTGCAGAACAGTCCCCGTTGATCCGGCAGGAAGTGATGGTAACAGTCGACTGGGTAATTGGTGATGCTCACCACTGTCACCTGGGGCGAGAGTATGGTAGCCATTGAGAGTTCTGTTTTGGTTCCAGCAATCTTGTAAGTAACTTATGGAGAACCGTTCTATTCTCCTTTGCTAAAATATTTGCCTAATAGATGATTGATAAATTTGAATTAATAGTAGAATAATAATTGAATTAATAGTAGTAAATAACAGAAGTAATAATAAAGTTGGAATCACCACCGATATGGAACATCTCTGAGCCTAAGCGTTGAAGGTTGCTAGTCCTAATGTTTGTGTGTTAGTATATAATGTGTTCACAAAGAAATGATCTATAAATAAAAATAAATAAAATTGGGGGGGATCCCCTCACGAAGGAGTCCAATAGGAAAACGAGAGTTCAAAGTCAGATCGTTAATATTATATGTCGAAGCAAATGGAAAATATGTTAACAATGTGAGAGATGATTTGATAATAATCGATAATTTTGTTCGGCCTATCCTGATTTTGCAGGGGTAGTAAATATCGACTGACTGTTGGTTCACGATCTATCAATAATGTTCTTATCACGATGTTGTTGTTGGCTGACCATCCCCCATAGTGACTGGCCTCTAACTTGATCAGATAACAACATCATGATAATAATATTATCGATGCATCGCGAACCAACAGTCAATCGATATTCACCCCTGCAAATTCAGGATAGGCCAAACAAAAGTATCGATTATTATCGAATCATCTCTCATATTGTTAAAATATTTTTTATCTCCTTCGACATATAACTGGGGGACAGTCAACCGACTCCTGTAGGAGCAAAAGTGAAAGGTTGAAGGACTGGGCCAACCGACTCCCGAGGCGGGCGAGCGTCAGGCGAAATTAAAAATAGCGAGTCCCAACCGACTCCCTCGAAAAGTGTTTGTCAACAGAAGACATGATGAAACTAGATGAAAGGTGAAAGTGATAACTGAGGTGCCGGGCTGCCCTCATATCGCTCGTCAGTGCAGTTTGAGCAAGTTAATCGTCGGATGTGACTGTGGAAGGTGGTACCCAACTAGGAAGAGACGTGCACAACAGTTTCAAATTTGTGTTCCACAAAATTTTAAAGACGGGAGATAGGTGGGTATGTGCGGGGAAAAATAAATATCGGTGTTAGGCTTATTTGAAGATAATCGACGGTGCGGTGTTTTTCGGTGGTAACGAACACACCCACCCTAAAAATGCCTTTGATGTAGACATGGAGAAGATGAAACTCCGAACCTCTGTAAAAATAAAAGCTGCCGATGATTTAGGGACTCCTCTCAGAAAGGTCAGTTGATTAGTCGTTAGTACAAGATATATACGGTAGGTACCTAGGTACAGATAGGTATCTAGGTATAGATACGTAGGTACCTAAAAACGCACGTATTTTTTAAACTAATATAACTTCTAACTAATAACCAGTCATGCAGCATGATTGTATGAGCGAACTTCCAAAGAATACTATCAAATACTAACCCAATGTCATGTTTTGATTATTTTTATCATTTACACGCGATTTTTAGGAATTTTAGTAAGAGGCCACATTAGGTCGAAGCAACTGAAGAAGAGCAGACAGTATAACAATGTGTGTGTTTTTTTTAGTATTGTTAACACTCTAATGACAAGATGTTTCCTAACACCGGCAATAACTATTTCTGTGAATCGGTCGTGTATTAATATCATAGTATCTTCAACTCACTAAATTTATTCCGTTCTAGTTGATTGATTTTATTCCCCGGGAGCCAGTTGGTCACACTTCTCTGATTTCAGCCGGGATGGGAGTCGGTTGTCCTACTATTTTCCGTCGGGAGTCAGTTGACCATTCCAATTTTTTCTCTCACGGGAGTAGGTTGGGCTCGCAAGGTCAACTCGGGAGTCGGTTGGGAATCCCCGTCCCCGATCACTACTTTTCGGTGGTTTTTAACATGACAAATCGAGATCGGATTTGGTTCCGTTGGGTTGAAATTCATTAATGAGTACGTTATCTAAAGTAGCTAGGGGAATTTCAGTGGTTGGACCAGACCCTGACGTCATGTTACCGTACATTCTGGAGGAGTCCGTCGTCACTAGCTGGCTGAGTACTGGAGGCGAGCGCTTTCGATGCAAGTATCCCGTCGAGAGAATACTGGAGTCAGTTGGTCCCTATTTAGGGAAGCGAAAAGTGTTTTGGCGTTAGCGGAACAAAGGAGTCAAGGGGGGCTCTTTCCTGTCTTGCGGGGAGAGCTTAAAACTAATCCTATTTTAATTGGTACCTTAGCTAAAAACACCTATAGGGGTCATACAAGTAACATCTGGCGTAACTTAGGACTAACTTATTTCTCTGGGGAGCTATAATCTACTTTCTAAACCTACTAACTTATTTATATGGAAAACTCTAACTTACTATCAATGTATCGTAATATGACACCTCTTACTTCCCCCTGTACATAGATAGGGACCAACTGACGAAGTGACTCCAGTATTCTCTCGACAGCCTGATCATGATGCACTTACATAGAAAGCGCTCGCCTCCAGTACTCAACCAGCTAGAGACGACGGACTCCTCTGGAAGGTATGGTAATATTACTTCTTACGCTACCAGAAATGACCCTTTACATTTAATACCTTACGTGATGGGTTACCTATCTACCTGGTTTATTCATCTCGTCAGGTTAGAGGCTGACCATTGACCAGGCACTGGCACCATGCAGACATTATGATAATCAATAACGGAAAAGTCTCCCAGATGAAAAATGTTCTGTAATCACTTGAATTAACTGTGAATCTTTTCTCCTTACGTAAAGCTACAGACGCAGGCATGAAAGCCACTTTCTCAAAAAATGAGGCCGTTTTCACGAACGAGACCACAGGTGAAGTAATCAAAAAGAGTGATTTCCCCGACAGTTACTGATGGATTGAATTAGACCTAGCTTTTAGTACGAACGCCAAACGTGGTGGAAAAATGAATCATTATTTTGATTTATGTAGATGATTCTCTCTTGTCCTCGAATCGCCCTATTAAAGCAAAATAAATAATTAATAAAATTTACGCTGAATTAGAAATAAACGATAGAGGATCGCCTAAATAATTTCTTGGTTTGGCAATTTTCAGAGATAGAGCAAACAAGAAAACCTTCATTAATCAGAAGTTGTTCACAGAAGAGATTTTGGAAAAGTACCTGATCGAGCAAAATAAATTCTGTAATCTTTCCATGTTCCCAAAAACGAATAATTTGTCAACTTGACAACCACGAAGAGTCCCCTGCGGTGCTGTACCGAGAGGTCATAAAGTCTCTTCTGTACTTGCAAAACTGCACCCAACCAGACATATAGTAAGCTGTGAATTTTCTAAGTAGAAAACAGGTGGGATTCACGACCTACGATTGGGAATGTGTCCAGAACGTCCTGCAATATTTGCACGGGACAACGACTGTGGGCTTGATGAAATCGGATTCGGAACATCCAATGATAAACTGTAACAGTTATTGGAGGTTACTCCACAAAGCGAAGATTACTCTCAGAACACTCTTCGTTTGAAGTAGAACTGCAGAGTGGGAGCGCGAAGTCTTTGAGAACAGAAAGTTCTCCTACTTTTCATAATTCGCAAAGTGAAGAGTACAAATGAAGACTTGCAAAGTGAAAAGTTGAAGTCTTTGGGAATGGGCCCCTGGGCGAGTTGGTCATGTGACCACCACTCGCTGCTACAGTATTGAACATGCTCAAATCCACTCACCACTGGTTTATTACTAGCAGCAAGTACATTGTCACATGAAGCGATTACTCGCTGCTATTCAACTAACAGCAGCAAAACTCGCCCAGTGTGACACTAGCTTTATGGTCTCATTGGGGACCGTAGACTAAAACACGACGGCTTCTATGTAAACTATGTACCTACCTCCATAGCACGCCTACACTTCTAGACACTGTTAGGGAGGCAAAACCAACACTTTTATGTACATACTTGAAATTAGTTATTATATTTATTATGATTATTTGTTCACAGCTGTGATCATCCACAGGCCTCATAGTCAGAGCCTTTAGTGATTTGGTGTCCTGGAAATCCCAAAAACAGACATACGTTTCGTCGTCCTCTTCACAAGCGGAATATATCGCCATGACCGCAGCTTGTAAAGAACTGACGAGTGTAAGGTTGATGTGCGGGTTTTTGACCAAGCTCAAGATCTTACTCACGTTATCTTGTGATTGTAAGCCAGCAACTGCCTTGGCTAAGACAGATGAGTCAACTCAAGCACCACTCTCAAGCATATTGTCAAGCTCTCGTACCACTATGTGCGGGAGGAATTTGCAAAGGGAAACGTCAATATACAGTACGGACGATCAATCGGCTGATTTAATCACAAAACCGTTATCACGTGAAAAATTTATATTTTTTCGTGACCAACTGCTGACCTAACTAGAAGGAAGAATAGAACTAACTAAAGGAGCAGACTTAATTGACCTAAAGCAAACTAACTCAAATTTATATTGTTTTCACGGAACCAAGGGAACGAGCTGTTCATCAAATGTTTCTGATGGTGATTCAAATTTGAGAATGAGAGAGAAACGTCAAACGAAGGATGAGACTACAATCAAACGATGAAGTTCCCAATGTGCAGGTGAACGATTATTGAACGAGCTGTAAGTGACCTACAGAAGATTATGTAGACAGGCTAGTGATACAACTGCATGACCTTGTAATGTGTAAGACCTACTATAATACATCTAGAGAACTAGCTGGTAACGTTCAAGAGCCACTATATCTGGAAAAGCGTTCGGTAATGTTCAAGACCCGATATAATACTTCTAGAGCTAAAGATTGAAGTGCTCAATGCTATTGGTACGAGGAAGGAGGGAGTGTTGAGAAATCGAGGGAGTTCCTCTACAGTAGCCCTTTGTAAGTTCATATCATATCTACGCGGGATCCGCAACATGGACAATGGGCATTTATCTTTATTCTAGACTGAAACATAATGATGTATTTGCAATCACCTTATATAATTTAGTCAAAATATTCACCAAGTTACAGCGGTGCCAGGTTGTCTAGACTGACACCGACATCCTTATTTGCTTCCTCACACCGAAGGGAGTAAAAACAAATTCATGTCCTCCAAAATGAAAATTTCTACTAACCATTTTATGTTTCAGACATCAAGGAACATTTTTGTTTCCGTGTCTGTCTCTGCCTGTAATTCCTTGTAACGCCCATAACTATCCGAAATAATGATCGAAATCGACTGATATTAGAAGGGTAGGTGCAGGTTGGTTCACAGATTGTCCCATAAAAAAACAACTGAAAAATTACTGTAACTTTAGTCTGCGCATGCGCAAACGTGAGATACTCGAAACGCCCATAACTACCTTAAATATCGTTGAAATGAGTTCAAACTTGGAGGTCGATCAGGAACAACACTTTGATAGTTCCATATGAATTTCATTGGACTCGTACTGTAACTTTCTTCTGCGGATGCGCTAACATGAAATGTTGACCGTTTCCTTGTAATGCTTTCAACTACGGGAAAAATAGTCGTACAGAGCTGAAATATTGAGGGTACACGCGGGCTGAATCGCAGACGGTCCAGTATCAAAACGAACCTACCCAACTATTCTATATGTTCATGTGATTCAAGTGAGGGAGCTATACTGCCTACTCGAATTGGCAGACGTTTTTTCTGTTCTGAAGCTGTGAGAATAAAGTTGCTCTGCATTTTGATTTCTAAAATAGTGTCTTGAATCGTTCACTTAACAGAGATATTTCCGTTGGAAACGTTTTTTTTTAGTTACTGACGTGTCACAGGAGAAAGGTATGTTACCCATTCACTCTCTGAATTAAACAGGATCTTCATTCTTTTGTGATGCCGTCATGTTTGGAGGATACAATGCTTCGCGCGGTTATCTCAGACCATCTGTTTTATAGCCCCGCATTCGATTATGTCGAGCAAGTCTTGCAAATTTTGAGCGGAACGTCAGTGTTTTACATTCTGTTTTTACACAATGTGACCAGTTGGCTTGTCTTTCCTCCAAAGAACTTCCTTGCAAAAACGCTCACCATCTCCAGTTCATCCTCCAGCAGCTTCCGCTTCGAATCTACTTGACTATACCAAATATCATACCATTCTGACTTACTGTTATATGGGATTATCTGTTGTTCCAGTGTGTAGGCAATAGCTGTGTGGCATTCATGGAGTTGGCATAACAGTACTAAAATTAGATATCTGTCCCAGAACGCCACAGTGGTGACTGCAATTCGTTCTTCATTATTTTATATCTCTGCACGGCTGGACCCTCCCAGTGATTTATCATGATGGCTTTGACAAGCTTTGCTAAAACTTCATCACTTTTGGACACTTTTGAGACGGTACCCCTGAAGACAGTTGACAGAAGGTTCATTTCTGTTACAAAGTTGATGGATGAATCCTCACCAGATAACAGATAAGCGAGACATACAATCGATCGGGTTTTCTTTGCCTGAAATGCCTTCAATTATAAAGTCATATCCCAACAATTTGAACATGGGGCGATCAAAGCATGGAGATGAGTCACCATGTATTTTAGTTAGGAGGGAAACATGAGGTTTGCATTATCTAAGGGGTTATTTCCACTAGTATAAGAAGTAATATTACCACACCTTCCGGAGGAATCTGTCATCACTTGCTGGTTGAGTACTGGAGGCGAGCGCTTTCGGGAGAATGGCCTTTCTCAATGGCCTGATGATGATGTCCTTACATAAAAAGTGCTCACCTCCAGGATTCAACCAACTAGTGACGACGGATCCCTTCGGAAGAGGTTTTTGTGGCTTCCACCAGTAAATCATTCCAATGCTGGACATTCAAAATCTCCTCAGCCACAAAAAGGATTGATATCCATAATACACAACTGTATAATAACAAATAATGCAATAGGTAGTTACCTAGCTCACCCCCCCCCCCCCCAAGAGCTGATTAATGATATATTTCACTACTAAATGATAACCACCGATTTCTTTACTGAGATAAATTATAGGAAAATTTTTGTGAAATTTCGAGATAAGTACCCCAAATTGTTTTATTTAATCAAACATTAAGAAAGAATTAATAATTATGAAAATTTCTTACTTCTTTTGTAACCTCTTCCCAAGCATCCACATGACTCCAGACCCGAGTTGAATGATTGATGTGACTTCCCATGGCGTGAAGTTCTTGTCCCACTCTCCAACCTGGTAACAAAATACAGTAAAGATGAAAATATTGACGTTTTTCCAGTATTGAACTAGAGGAGATGGGAGGAAAACTGGTCTATCGATACATGAACCAGAAAAACGGCAGCAGCAACGCTGTAGAGGTGTCTACTGACATCTGTTCACTTCACCTTATGCGCACTTGAATTCTGAGGTAAATACACAAAACAAACAAAATAAACTCAGCGTGTAAATTTAAAAACTGTTGAGAAATCTATAGACCCTCCATACATTCATATCATATCTACGCGGGATCCGCAACATGTCATCTAGTTCAAACCACTCCCGCCAGATGGAAGATCAGCAAGACTGCGTTGCCGTCCCTTTTAAATTCGCGATACAGAGGATCCTTCAATAATTACCGGTGCATTATAAATTCAATGGATATTTGCCTAAATTCTGGACTTAAATAACGATGTATTTGGAATCAACTCATACAATTTAGTCATCACCGAGTTATTATTGGTGTCAACTTGCTAGACTGAATGTGGTCGCTTCACCACTTTCGGTTCTGACGTTGTGAGAATAAAGTTGCTCTGCATTTTCCTTTTTATAAAGTGTCTTGAATCGCTTATTTAGCAGTATATTTTTCCGATGGAAACGTATTAAGTGAGTTACTGGCATGTCACAGGAGAAAGGTATGTTATCCATTCACCCTTTAGATTCAACAAGAATTCGTAGTTATCTGAGGGACAAACTGGAGAGGTTAGCATAACGTATGATGCCATTTATGTGCAACAGGGGTAGCTAGCTTTGGCTGCTGAATTTCCGTGGGAAAATTCCATCCGCCTCGTATTTAGGTAGATAACGAAACATACTATACGAAGACGGACAAATGTACATAGAACGAAAGTCGACTACGGACGTACTGGGAAGGTTGTCTGTAATAAGTAAATCAACGAAGAGACCGTAAACCGCGTTCTGTCACAGGTCCGCGTCTCTTTCTTTTCGAGTTCCTGAGATCGTCTGTGGCTTCACCATAGATCGTCGTCATCGATCTCTGAGTTGGTAGGACATCTGTTCATTTTTCGAAAATTGCCTTAATCGAGTTAGTATGTTCCGAAAAGTTCTGATTGGTTGTGGTCTGGACGCCAACCCAAAAGGTCTAGTACGGATCCTGTGCACTAAATGAAGAGTTACGATGAAGTACAGATTTATGTGTAGCCCGGATCACCTCTAAACCACAGATGCGTGCAAGTGGAACGAGTTGGACCCGCTTGCCCCGGTCAAATGGACAGGAGGTTAAGAAAGTTAAAATCGCGCACGCACTCTGTCAGATAATGAGACACACAAACGAGAGACTTGATGGACTGTACAGCTCCCGGCTTTGTAGAAGAACAGCCTTATGAAAGGGCCGCATCGATTAGACACAACGGCATTCATCTGGGTCGAGAATGCCATTGAGAAGGACACGGTTACGATGTACCTACTAGACGTTGGATAAAGAACGGAAGTTCAGCAATCAAACGAAAAATGTCAGTTTAACGAGATTCGCACACATGATTTATACAGATGACTTAAATTATTGGTTCTACTGAGTGACCAGGCACCGTTGAGCTCCACTGGAGACATTAGCTGCAGAATAGTTCCCGCTGATCCGGCAGGAGGTGACGGTACCGGTCGACTGGGTAATTGGTGATGCTCGCTACTGTCACCCGGGGCGAGAGTATGGTGGCCATTGAGAGTTCTGTTTTGGTTCCAGTAGTCCTTCCAGTTATTCTACAAATTGATGGTGATTTCAGACGATTTTGTACGTTTTTGACTCATAAAAAATCAATTTTGGGAGTTGAACATCTGGTACAACCTTGATTTTCCACTCCTTGGTCAAAATAGACTTCATATTCGGTCTTCTAGTCCCCAAAAACATCGATAAACGATACCTCAAAAGCTCATTTTACTAACATATTACTAAAACACAAAAAGTACCTATTTTTATACACATTTTCACTCATAACACCCCTGGGTATATTCCGATCGGGCTGAAAAGTTTCGGAACACAACTTGGGCCCAAATGGAGCATGTGTGCGAAAGAACGAATTTTTTAGACCGAAAATGAGGCCGGTACACGTGATACGGCGGACAGACATTGCATTTTTGGAATCTACGCACCTTGAAACAGAAAAGAAAAAATGTTGATGGGGTGTTATAAAAATTTGTTGCAGAGCGAATACACAGGTGTATTATTCAGAGAATAATAAACCAAAAAAAAGGAGCGTAATTCGTGTTTTCGGGGCCAAAATTGGTGGAAACCATGAGAAATGGCTATTTCAATTATTTCACAACAATGAAACAATAAATGAACAGCCAATATTTCTGTAGGTTTTTCCAGTAGAATAATAAACCCATGTGACAAGGACTTCGCAGCATTTTTCATGTCGTGACGTTTTTCGGCCGGTAGGTCCATGCTAAATGAAATCGACTCGACACCTAGTAAATCAGACTTTGCGCCTTTATCTCACTAACATTGAACCTAGCTCTGAACTACAACAATCCCACACACAGCTGTGTGTATTACATTCGTAACAAATAATATTATTTTCGTAAATTAAGTTCTGTTTTAGTCGTCTATTCAATTACATGATTCCTTTAATTCGAATTTTATTATTTTGACCCCCCCCCCCCCCCCCTCACCATTTTCCATACCCAAACTTAAGGATTTTAACATTAGATGGGCGTTGAAAAATATTCACCTCCTAAAGTTGGGGGTTTAAAAAGGTTGAAAACCACTGGTTTACACGATCATGAATGAAACTGTATAAATCCGACCGAGATATCATTGCAAGGGAACACCTGACTATATCACTAATGGATATGAAATCGAGTCGGTTGTTCTGTGATATCATCGCATTTGAAGAGGAATTTGTTGATAGGTACTCTTGTATCTGGAACAAACGTTATGCTTCATGAATAACAAAAAATAATTAATGATTGAATTATTAAATCCCGCGCATTTTTATGAAACTGTAATTCCCCGGCCGGCTCAAGTACTCGATTTCGGGCTTTCTTGGAGGGAGCATGAGGGTAGGTGGGTGCTGACCACCGAACACAGTGAACAGAACGCAGAAGGGGTATCTACACAGGAAATATTAAAACGTTGTTAAATAATATGCAGCGTTTGGAATCTACCTTGAAAAGTAAAAGAAAAATGTTTGAGGGGAGGGAATAAAAACTGTTTGCTGAGCGAATACATAGGTGTATTCACAGAATAATAAACAAAGTGCAAAGTCCGTCCGCCGTTATCATGCATGTCTACTATATTTTCGGTCTAAAAAATACGTTCTTTGCACAGACGCTCCATTTGGGCCCTAGTAGTCCCGAAACTTTGCAGCCCGATAGGAATATACCCAAAGGTGTTATGGGTGAAAAATTGTGCAAAAATTGTTGTTTCTTTTTTGAGTTTTAGCAACATCAGCTTGTGAGCTATCGTTTTCCGCGTTTTTTGGACGAGGAGACCGAATATGAAGTTGATTTTATCAAAGAGTAGAAAACTGAGGTTCTGAGAAATTTCAGCCTTAAATGTACGTTCAATTTTGGTCTAAAACCTTCGTTCTTCCGCACACAGTTTTGGTCCCAACTTTGGAACACATATGGGTGCTAGTTGTGCTCGGCAGACCGATTGGAACATACCCAGGGGTGTTATGGGGGGAAAAATGGGTGTAAAAATAGGGGTTTTCGAGGTTTTAGTGAACATGAGCTTGTGAGGTACCACAGTTTTTCATGTTTTTTCTTTTTTTTAGGGCGAGAAGACCTAACACGAAGTTGATTTTGGAGCCAAATTCGCGTTTTTGAGAAACAATAAATGAACAGCCAACATTTCTGTAGGTATTTCCAATAGAATAATAAACCCATGTGACAAGGACTTTGCAGCATTTTTATTTTTAAATGTGTTTCCACGATTACAATGGGTCACGAATCCACTGATTCCATGGATCGAGAGATATTTGTTGTTCTGTTTGGTAGTCAAAGCTCCTGGTGGGTTGACAATCAAATAATCTGAAACATGTGGCTTGATGCTGCTGACCCATGCATAATGGTCGTCTAAAGAAGTTTGAATACGACCAGGGTCTACAAATGTGCATAAAGGCAGATCAAACACATCATTTTAGTTCAGAAGAGGTGTATCGCAAATACGCGGACCTTGAAACTTTCCTTGATTCAAAGAGTATTTGGCTTGTAGGAGGTAGGCTTCGGCATTAATCGCTACACGAGTCACTGAAGTTGTCTATTCTTCTTCTGCATGAGTCGCACTTTACAGTCATCTTGGTAGACTACTCAGGTCACCTTTATTTTATTTTTATTTTTTCAACTAACGGCCATTACAATAAATATGTAGGTAGGAAACATTCATTTCAAATACTTTTTCTCATCACTCGCCACAAGAAAAAAGCTCATTAAATTTCATTTACCAAAGGAACTTCGTCCCATTACACATACCACGGCAAATATTTATTATTTTTGAACAAAAATTGAAAATAAATATTTGATTCCGTTCAAATTTGTTCAATACTATTTTAATCTGTTTTAAAATCAATACGAAATAAAAAACGCATGTTTCCTTCACTACTAACGTTCATCGTACTGGTTTGTCAAAACAGCCTATATCCCCATGTCGTTGTTACAAAACTTATTCCATCCACTTGATCACGACAAAAGGTTCCATACCCAAATTTCATACCACAATTTTGTTCATTTTCGTTTAATAGGTTCAGAGGAATAAGTTTAAGAAGATGTCATAAATGTAATCGTTACTGATATATCCTGAATAGTTTTTTGCGAACACTGAAAAAGTAGTAACGCCGGATACTAACCATTCTGCCCCTCATTGGACAATGTAATTTCACTAAAAATATTAACCAAGTAAACGTTATAACTGTTTTAATTTAAAGCCTAATTTACTCCAATAAATATTTAAGTTTCTCTAGAACTCATTTAGCAACTGAAAATGTTGAACCCTTTGCGATACCAGGCCCTTCTCCTCAGAAAATCTGCTAACGAACTTCTTAACACAAAAATATTTATGCAGATTCATTACGGTCCATTTATATAGACACGCCCTATTTCCATCCAATATTTAATATAGTGAATTACCTACCTTAGAAAACCATTCGAACGATTCTATCGCTTCAGCCCTTGTTCTGTAAACATTAGGGGATAACATGTGAACTAGGTTGTTGTCGGCCCATTTCCTCCAATTTCTCTCCTCCCTGAAACGATAATTATGAAATAACGTTCAGACAAATTCAAACAGAAAATTAGCATCGGAACTTTGGGATTCGTTCATAGAAACCTGGCTTTAGCCAGCTGCCTGGAAGAGGTCAGAAAGATCAAGGGTGCCCATGCTCAAGTTGTTGAGGTTCGTACAGATGGGGGTCTAGAGTATAAAAATGCGCAAATGAAGAGACATTGCTGGAAAAGGAGAAAATTAATTTAACTGTGTGTGAGCTATCAACACCGCGGCATAATGCTGCCTCAAGAGCGCCTGAATTTAGAACTAGAAGACAAAATCCGTGTGTCTTGTATCTTCGGGCATTCCCCATGGGAACTTATGCACTTAGGAATGTGGTTCACATACATAACAGAACTCCGAACAGTTCCAATGACTTTGTGACTCCGTTTGAGTTAGTTCATGATAGACCACCTGTGATAGACTATATCAGACGTTTTGGATGTGAGGCTTACGCTCTAGATAATCATGCTAGATTTAGAAATAAATTTGCTCCTAGAGCACAACTGACATATCTACTAGAGTGCAATGAAACTGGATATACCCTGCTTCATAATGAAAAAAGAACAATAATCCGCACGAAACATGTAGACTTTGTAGAATCTCGAGTACATGCCGATCGACCTACCCTGTGTAACGAAATTCCAATTGCTGAACCTTTGGAGTTTCAAATCTTTGAACCAACAGTTGAATCAGATAATCAGAGTGAATCCGAAAACTCCACTCAGAACGACAAAATCGATGATACTCAGGAAGAACCTGAAAATGCTACAAATGAAACTCCTGAACCCCTTACTCAGAATCAAATAACACCCCAAATAAAGGAGATAGTTATAGGTGGTAACAACGAATTTGACTTTGTGGAGCAGGTGGAGGAGAGTGAGGAAGACAGCCTAGCCTGCTTGATAGATTCTGAGGTAGCTGAACTAGATAGAGAACCCCAATCTTACTCTGAGGCTATCAGAAGTCCTGACTCCGAAAAGTGGATTGAAGCAATCAATGAAGAACTTGATGCTTTAACTCGCAGTAAGACCTGGAAAATTGTTCCTAGAAATCATGTTCCTCAAAGTATGAAAATAGTTAAAGCAAGATGGGTAAATAAACAAAAGTTAGAAGCTAATGGGAAAATCAGGTAAAGAAGTAGACTTGTTGCAAAGGGATTTGCTGAGAATATTCATATGAAATTTCAGAAATCTATGCCCCTGTTGCAAGACTAGCGGATGTTAGATTTATGCTAATAGTAGCGAACAAATTTGGCTTGAAACTTAATCAGTTGGATGTGAAAACCGCTTTCCTGAATGGATATCTTGAGAAAGTAGTTTATATGGAAATTCCGGATGGTCTTACCGAATTTTTGGGAGAATCTGAACAATTCAAAGAGAATGTATGTGAACTGCACCCAGCGCTATACGGGCTAAAAGATTCACCCAAACGATGGTTCATTAGGTTCAGAGATACTATGATTGAGATGAGATTCAAACCGTATGATTTTCAACCTTGTTTATTTCTTTGGCGGGACGGTGTCAAATTCGTTCTACTTCTACTGTATGTAGATGACATTTTGTTCATTTCAAACTGTTCACGTAAAGCCGTAGAAATTAAGACCCAGTTGAAACAGAACTTTGAAATAACTGACCTAGGAGAACCACAAAAATTTCTTGGTATGGAAATTAATCAGGATAGATTGAAAGGTGTGACGTATCTCAGTCAAAGTCGACATATAAGAGCTATGGTTGACAAATTTAGTGTTACAAAATCTGAATCAGTACACACTCCCATGCTGTCAGAAGAAGAGAGAAGAAGAAGAGAGGAGAAGGAGATCAAAAGCTAAACTTGATAATGACCCTGAATCATTTAATCCTGACTCCATTCCGTTTTGTCAAGCCATCGGTACACTGATGTACCTACAGAACTGTACCCGGCCTGGCACGTCATATGCCACTAATATATTAAGTCGGCGACAGTCAAATTACTCCGCAGAAGACTGGGAATATGTAATGCGAATAATGAAATATCTATTTAATACAGTTAACCTAGGACTCCGCTTTGAAGGAAAGAGAGATGACATTGAATGTTATGCGGATGCTTCCCTGGGGCTGAATGATGAGGAGGGTCACTCAACCACAGGATTTGTGATCAAACTATTTGGAGACCCCGTTATGTGGTGAACCAAATGACAGAATCATGTAGCACTGTCCTCTGCTGAAAGTGAGTATGTGGCAGTGAGTGTTGCTTGTCGTGACTTAGCCTCACTCAGAGCTATGTGTAAAACTCTGCTCCTGAAAAATTTGACTCCGATAGTCTTTGAAGACAATAAACCTGCTATGAAACAATCAGAAAAGGAAGAGGTTTCTTCCCTTAGACACTTAGTACGACTCAGCTATCACTTTGTCAGAGAAAAAGTGAGAGATGGAAACATTGAACTCCGATGGATGAGCACTAATGAACAAATTGGTGATTTCTTCACTAAAGCTCTTCCACGTGCAAAATTTGTAGCATTTCGTAACAAACTTGTTAAATTCTGTACCTACTAATCAGTGATCTATGTTTCAGGTCGGCTGACGTGAGTTATGACTCCGAGTGAGATGCAAACGAGACTTGAATAACCAACTCAGAGTTAGGTAACAAACTCAGGATGACTCAGACAACACAAAAAAAAGAAAAAAAGAGTATTTACTAAATACTTTAAATGTATGTACTGAATCAGAGAGAACTCTTCAGGTAGTTGGTGTGTTAGTAAAATTATTTTTGTATACAAGTCAAACTGCCAATGGGGGGGAGTGACAAGGATGCATTGTCAGTTTTCCTTATTCATGTTAAATAGCTTAATCAGAAGGCAACACTGTTAGACGCCCTCGCTAGCTCTCTCTGTATTGACGAGGTGTAATTATTCTACTTATGCTAGTGTAACGCAGTTGTTGTGTTGTATGCTGTATCCCAAGAAGCTGTTAACTCATTGAAATACACACGAATAAAAGGTAAATCATTATTGTATAAAATAACCCTTTTCAATTACACAATGGTAAATTATTACACAACGGTTCATCTACCAAGAAGGGGCTGGATTTTGTTGATCGGTACTTTTGCAACTTGAACATACGCTGAAGTATTGTTGATGGGTAAATTATTACACAATGGTAAATTATTACATAACAGCAAATAATTACACAACGGCAAATTATTACACGACAAATTATTACACAACGGTAAATTATTTCACAACGGTAAATTATTACACAACGGTTCATCAACCAAGATGGGGCTGGATTTTGTTGATTGGTACTTTTGTAACTAGACCAACCGTTGACGTATTACTGATGGGCAAGTTATTACACAACGGTTCATTACACTTGACTACGAAGGAAGGTATTGACCACAGAAAACAGCGATCTACGCACGATCTATTTCACTCCACATCATCAATTTTCCTTCAGAACTTCATTATTTGTGTTTCTTTTTGCCGTTTTAGGTACTGCTTGTCATCAACAGAATTATTTTAGCAACATTTAACTCGTGATTTAGTATTTAGTAACGAGTACGGGGTTAGGTGAACCTACGGAGGGTCTGCGATCTACATAATATGTATAGAATAGTACATATTATATTATATAGACGGGTTATCTATACAGAGAGCTGTGATATGTAACAGAGAGGTATTCTGTACAAAATAATAAACCGTTGTGCAGGGATTTGCAGCGTTTTATTCTATCATCTCTTTCAACAATGTAAATACATAAGTATAATTGATGAATAAACGAACTTGTGAAGTTCATTCCTAATTATATCTAGTGGGACACTTGAGAACGTTTACATGTAGTAGTTCCTCGAACTACCCTTCGACAGCCTGTTCTTAGAGAAATTCGAATTCAGAATTCGAATCTCCCGCCAAAGGCGAAAAAAGCAGGGTTGCATCTCTGTGGAGCGCTCTGCCATCGTCCGCACCGCGGCGCCGGCAACACTGGTGGCGCTCCGATGATTCATCACTTTTCTTTTGGCTGCCTTTTCGACAGTTTGTTCGTGACGTTTTTTTTGTGAGTTTTTGTGATTGTGCACGAATTTGCCAAGTAAAACCCCTTTTCTTCGATCGCTACGTCAAGGTAGGACTGTTGTTTTTCAGTTTCCTTTCTTTTTAACGCTCAGGATATTCGTGGAACGTCGTTTTCACGATGTTCACTCCGCGGTCCCCCCGGCGACCTCGTGGTCCCGTTCTCGACGTTTTGGATCCGATTTATGATGTGCGGAGATCTCGAGGGGATTTCGAGTCCGATGAGGATGAACCTCGATATCTGCGGACGCGATTGGATCGAGAAGTCGACGACTTTTCTACGCGGGGATACCGCTCACGATCACGTTCGCCCCGGAGACGTGAGGTTACCCTCTTCGAAGGGCCTCGCGGTTCTCGCAGAGATTCCCGAGGAGCCTACCCATTTTATGATTTTGGGGGGTGTTCATTCGGAAACGGTCGTCATGTGCGGAAGGCTCACCCAGATCGCGAATTTGGGGGGCAGTTCGCCCGCGATATCGATCGTGAATTGATACGCGGGTCCTCCGATCGTCTTTCCCCGAGGTCTCACCCGGATCGCGAATCTGGGGGGCCTCTCGTCCGTGATGCCGATCGAGAATCGGCACGCGGACTTTCCGGGGACGTTTCGGATCTCGACGACACATGGGGCGACGAAGGGGCCACTATCCCGCCCCCGGTACCCCTGGGGACGGGGGACCCCACTAAGGATGGGACTGGGGCATCCGGTTCATCGGATTTTGCAGGTTTCATCCCTCCACTTGCAGGAGATTCGGCCCCAGACCCAGGCCCTGACGCCGGATTAGATCCCCAGGTGCTTTTGGCCCTGGGAGATAATCCCGCCATTCCGCCACCCCCTGCTCCGCGAATTCATCCGAGTATCGCGGGTCGTTGGGAACACCATTTGCGAAATGGTGTCCCACTAGAGGTTTTTAATGCCCTTCGGGCTAAATACACGATCCCCGCGAACCTGCCGGCGCTTGCGCCGCCCAAGATGAATCCGGAGATAGCGGCGTCAGTGGGGGCGGGCCATAAATCTGTGAACGCGTACTACGTCGGGATTCAGCGACAATGCGCCACAGCCATCTCGGCCCTAGGTATGGGCCTCTCTTCGGTGGTGGAGAGAGGGGGTGCTGCTGTCCCCGTGATGGGGGACAGCTATGTCAACATGTGCGATGCGGGACGGGCCATGACGGCCCTGTTCTATGATGTGAATCGCACCAGGCGACGGCTATTGTTGGCGGTGTGCTCCCCGGCCCTCGAAAAAATTTCTAGGGATGTCCCGCCATCAGAGTGGCTTTTTGGGGACAATCTGGGAGCGCGATATAAGGAATTTCTGGGGATGGCCTCCAGTGCTCGGGGTTTAGTGTCCCTAAAAAAACCGCCTCCCGCACCCCCTCGCCCTCAGCAGCCCTCAGGGCCAGTAAGCCTGCAACAGGGAAACGAGAGAGGCCGAGCTGCTCGTCGGGGTGGGCAGACTCACAGACCGGCCAACAAATCCCGAGGGAACCAGTCCTCCAGGGCACAACGCCGCCCATTCAGAGGGTCGACGGGGCCGCACAGCAGGAGCTGAGCTCGGCGCCCCCACAGGTAATTAACCCCCATCTTAGGGGGTCGATTATTTAATTGTATAGGGAATTGGCGGGCTATCACGGATAATCCCATAATTCTTTCATGGTTGAACGGGGTTGAGATACCTTTTCACACGATACCGACCCCCAACCCTAGGTTGCGTCCACACTCGTCAGATAAGGCGTTTGTTCAACAATTTTCCATTATTTTAGACAAGATGGTGCGGGGCGGGGTCGTGAAAACATGTACCTCACACCCGGGTCAAGTGGTTTCCCCCTTTTTCTTGGTGGACAAAGCGTCAGGGGGAAAACGATTTATATTAAATTTACGACATTTAAATTTATTTATAGACGCCCCCCACTTTAAATTGGAGGATCACCCCACCATGCAGGACCTCATTGAACCTGGAAGCTTTGGGGCGACAATCGATCTCATGGACGCATACTACCTATATGGTGCCAATTGCAGAGCAATCTCGAATTTTTCTCAGATTCTGTTTCCAAGATCAATTGTACGAATTTACGTGTTTGCCCATGGGCATGTCGGTTTCGCCGTATGTTTTTCATAAGCTCATGCGCCCCATTGTTCAATGTCTTCGCTCGCAGGGCATAAAGTGTGTAAACTACTTGGATGATTTTGGTATCGTGGGGTCGTCTCAGATGGAATGTGCAAGGAATATTACCATTTTGTCGGACCTTTTACGACATTTGGGGTTTATCATTAATGACGCTAAGAGTAAATTTTCCCCTTCGCAACAGTTCGTGTTCTTGGGATTTTTGTTTGGTACGGCAGACTTGACAATTTCGCTTCCGCAGGAAAAGCGCTTACGGATCAGGGAGTCGTTGTGTAAATTCCATAAACTACAAACCTGCTCAATTCGACATTTAGCGGGTCTGATAGGTACACTAGTGGCCGCGATACCAGCAACCCCCTATGGAAAACTGTACACAATGCATTTGGAAAGGGTTAAGGTTGAGGCCCTAAGGGCAAATAACCAGAATTTTGACGCAAAAATTCAGTTACCATTATCCATACGGTCAGATATTGAGTGGTGGAGTAGCAATATTATGACGTTGTCCAATCGGCTACATAATGACGACTATTCCCTCACAATTTCTACAGATGCGTCATTATCAGGCTCGGGGGCGGCCTCCGGGGAGGCCACAATCAACGGTTGGTGGTCAGTAACTGAAGCTGGTTGGCATATTAACGCGTTGGAATTGAGGGCAATTGAATTAGCCTTACAACATTTCGGTGACGTCGAGAGCGACCGCCGTATCCTCATTAGGGCAGATAATACCACGGCCATCAGCTGTATTAATAGGCAGGGGTCTATGTTGTCCCACCGCCTGTTTGAGCTATCTGAACGGATCTGGCGGTGGTGTGAGCAGAGGCGTATTGTCATTTTTGCATCCTACGTCGCCTCCAAGGATAATACAGTAGCCGATGAATGTTCTCGACGTCTCCCTGGGACAACAGAATGGTCATTAGGTGAGGAGGTTTTTCGGTCTATCATAAACGATTTGGGGTGTCCCGACATCGATATATTTGCCTCTGCAGCAAATGCGAAGTGCGACAGGTTTCTTTCCTGGCACCCGGACCCTAGGGCATGGGGGATTGACGCCTTCACCTTTTCTTGGAAGGGGTGGAATTTTTATGCGTTTCCGCCGTTTGCGCTGGTCCTCAAAGTGCTGCGCAAAATCATTGCGGAGGAATCAACGGGGATAGTTGTCGTACCGGAGTGGCCGGCACAGCCCTGGTACCCCACCTTTTTTGAATTACTGATCTCCGCGCCCTTATATTTTGGTCCTAACGATCGATTGTTACACTTGCCTTTCAGGGACCAGGCCCACCCGCGGGCGGACACGCTACGATTGATAGCAGGGAGGTTGTCCGGCAAGCGTTCGAGAGGCGAGGGATTATCGCCCCGGCAGTGGACACTATGTTAGCCGCGTTATCGCCGGCGACATATGCCCAATACCAAGGATGCTTTCGGCGCTGGTGGGAATTTTGTAGGAAGCAAGGGCTGAGTCCCTGGGATCCCAAGCCTACTTTAGTGGTACACTTCCTTCAGACCATACTTCAGGGCACCTCGGTATCGTATGCTACCTTTAACACTTACAGATCAGCCTTGTCCCTTATTGCGGCGGAGCCTTTGGGTTCTGACCCCCTTATTTCCCGTTTCTTGAAGGGAGTGTCACATATTCGTCCGCCGGCGGCGCGGTATGACACAACTTGGGACCCACAGGGGGTGTTACTGTGGTTGGAAAGAACCGGTCAGGGATTTCCTTGGCTGTCCCACAAGTTAGTAACCCTGTTGTTGTTGGCAACAGGACAGAGGCTCCAGACTATTGCGTCAATAAAGTTATCGGAAGTGCAGATACGTCCAGGTCAGGGGTTGGACATCCGTATCTCTAGCCGGTTGAAAACTTCAGCGCCTTATAAGCCGCAACCATGCCTCACTGTGCCGTTTTTTCCACAACGGCCACTCCTCTGCGTGGCGTCCCTCATGGCAGAATACCTCCAGGCGTCGGCACCTTTGAGGTCCCCAACCACCGACGCATTATTTGTTATCACCAGACTCCCATACACGGCGGCGTCCCGCCAAACGATTTCGGGTTGGGTGACGGGGGTGTTGAGGGAAGCGGGGGTTGCTGATTTTTTCACGCCGCATTCGACAAGACACGCGTCAGTGTCGGCCGCGAACAGAGCGGGAGCCTCCCTAGATACCATTTTTAAGGCGGCAGGGTGGACGAGGAACTCGGCGGTGTTCGCCAAGTTTTATAATAGACCTCTAGTGGCCGACGACTCACTCATCTCCCATGTGTTTGTTTCCACACCAGAGTCATAAGCTGTTCTCCTATCTTTTCAGATGAGGCGGAATGGACGGAGCGCCACCTCCTCAAAAGGTGGGATGTGAACCACACATGGAGACTGCATCTGTTCTCCCCTTTTTTGGGTTTTTTGGTTTATTTTGTATGGTGGTCAGGCTGACACCCCTTGTTTATACATATATACAGTTACGTTTACTTGTTTATATATACAGTTTATATATACAGTTGATATATCCAGATTAGCCGTGGTTTGTGTCCTTTCCTCTCCCTGGAGTAGAGTTTAAAAACACTAGTTGGGTGATATGTGGATTGGGGCCTCCCAGCCCCGACACTGGCAGGGACAAAAAAGGGGAGGGGGAGACGTTATATCGGGAGAAGACTAACTGAACCCAGGGAGGGAGCCCAAGGAGGGGTGAGTTTAGGTGCACCGGGTCTGGACTACACAGGTCTCAGAAACCGTTTTTCGACTCAGATTTTAGTCTTCTCTCTGTGTGTTTTTTTTCCCTAGAGCAACTGCCTAACTTGGTTTGATTCTTTAAACAAACTACATGTAAACGTTCTCAAGTGTCCCACAGATATAATTGATGAATAAACGAACTTGTGAAGTTCATTCCTAATTATATCTAGTGGGACACTTGAGAACACACACACAACCACACACACACACACACACACACACACACACACACACACACACACACACACACACACACACACACACACACACACACACACACACACACACACACACACACACACACACACACACACACACACACACACAACAACAACAACAACAACAACAACAACAACAACAACAACAACAACAACAACACAACAAAAACAACAGCTAGTTTACAACAATACAACAATTACAACAATTTACAACAATTTTACAATTATTATACCTTATTACATTCAATCTTATTTTATTATAACTATTTACATTTTGTACAGTTGTTATTCGGTAAAGTTAGGTATCATAATTAAATTCTGCGGTGAGATCCTCTCTGTAACGCCAGGCGACCCTATAGTAGGAGCACAGTTGAGACCAGCCCACCTCCCCGTTGAGCACATCCAACAGTTCACATCTGGAGAGCTCAGCCTTCCAAAAATAGATTTGTCTATAATACCCTAGGATTAGGCAGTGTGCTATAAAGTGCTCTGTCGTTCCATTCACGCCTTGGTTACAGAGAGCACAAAGGTAGGTTCAACCCTCCACCCACGGCTTCCAGTTTACGTTCAGCAATTCCCCCCTGCACTTCATGAAAATCTCCGCCTCTCACAAGGTACAGCTCGGCAGGTAATCCACGGTATAGTCCAAGTGCTGGTAGAGAAGATGGTACCGGGCGTTGGCGGGTCTCATTCCTAAGAACTCCAAGTGACCCTCCCGCTCCTGCCGAATCACCCGTTCCGCAAATCCACGAAACCAAGGAGGCTCAAAAGGCTCAGCCTAGAGGCTCCAACTCGAGAATCCTATCACGCCAAACCCCTGCCTAGCCAATCCCCCGTTGGATGATCTCCTTTGCAGTATGGTTCGCAAATCGGTGCCCTAGCACTTTCCCGATGTAATCGGCACTCAGTCTGGGAGTGAAGACATGCGCTGGCTCCTACTTCGCCTCCCCATGCACAATGTAGTTTGGAGCGTTTGGAGGTAGTTTGAAGAGCTTTTTGATGAAAAATCGTTGTAGTCTTTCTACTTCCTCAATCTGCTTGTAACCCCAGACCTGTGCACCATAACAGATGGTGGCCAACAGGACCGACCGGAAAACCCGGAACTTTGCAGCAGTAGGAATGCCATTTGCCGTGAACAGCTTAGACCAAATTGAATTAATTCCGGGTCGTGCCACTTTACCTTTCTCGACAAAGTGCCTTTTAAGCTTCAAATTGTACGTAAGCTCTATCCCTAAATACTTATATGAGATGACGCAGGCAATAGCTTGGCCCCATAGAGACCAACTCTCATTCCTTGGAAGTTTCCCTACATTCTGCCTGAAAACGACGATCTGTGACTTGGATGGGTTTATTGTGAGGCTCCACAGCAACTGATCATCATTTGCAAGTCCCCTGGGCTATGCCCTATCTTAAATAACAAACCAATGTGTAATAATTTACCTGCATAGATCATTGTTTTCTGTGCTCCCTCTCCAGGAAAGCCCTAAATCGAGTACTGGAGCTGGCCCGGAAATTACAGTTTCATAAAAATGCGAGGGATTAAATAAATCTGTCATTAATTATTTGTGGTTATTCATGAAGCATAAAGTTTTTTCAAGTTGCAAAAGTACCTATCAACAAAAACCTAAAGAGCCATCACTCTTCAAATGAAATAATATCACAGAACAACCAACTCTACTTCATACAGCCATCCGTGATTATAACCAGGTGTTCCCTAGCAATGATGTCTGGACCGGATCATATCGAACTTTTTGGGTAAAAACGAACGGCTGGACGTGCAATGAGTTTCGGGGGGGGGGGGGGGGGGGGGGGTTTCAAGCTCGAACCTTCCAATCAATGCATTGGCTGATCCATAACAAAAATCAAGAATAGTGGATGGTACAAAAACACCATAATGTATAGAAATAACGGTTTACCATTAACCATGTATAAATGCGTGTAACAAAAATGGTCAATTTAGTGCGCTTTTTATAAAATCGAGGTTATGATACTTGGCCCTTGTTGGACAAATTAAGAGCCTAACTTCATCTAAATCAAACCTGGGACTTGGGGAGACCACCTGCGTGATCAATTAAAGACACTTACTTAATTCCATCTTCGGTGTAACCCTCGGGTACAACTGTGCTGTGATACATGACGTGATACTTGTTCAAGACTTCTTTTTTAATATTTCCGTCATCATCCATAAATGCGATATTGGGGTAGAATTCGACGACGTTCTTTAATTTGTAGCCTGGATGAAGTAAGTAGGACTGGAGAATAGATATTATAACGTTGCTATCATTCAATTGCTGAAAAAGAATACGAATATAAATTCTTTCAATTCACGGCATATTCTGGTGTAGTACGTTATTACTGATCCCGTAAGAACAAAACGGATACAGGAAGTATAAGGACCTTGTACCGTTGGTCACTGTGCAATATTCAGAGGCTATAGGAAAAGACGCCTGGGCAAAATCGAACTTAGCACAAGCGAAATGATCAAATTTATTAAGCACTACTGACTGGAACGGTTTGTGTCGGCACTTTAAGGGGGGACCGGAGGCTTCCGAAAGATTCCTGGTTGCGGTCTAGCCTACCTTGCTGTGGTAAGGGGCGGACGCTAATGCAGGTAACGTAGCTGATGACAGCCCCTCCCCCCCTCCCAACTCCCACTTAGTTGACCGCTAGGCGCTCTTTGTTTCTTGCGAGGGGCTGAATATGAAAGGGAGGTCCTCTGTTTATCGAGATCCACAGTTGGAACTTGAAATTGAATCCTAAACGGGAGGAGCCAGCCCGACTCGTCTCTCACTTCGCTCCTGCCTCCACAGCTCTAGTTTCTGGCACCTATGTTGAACCGAAATTGTCAATGAAAAAAGAGCTTTCTAAGTTCCAGTCATGCAGCATGATCAGATGGCAGCATAATATTATTATAATAAATGGTAATTATAATAAACTATATTATAATAAATTATATGAGGGACAACAGTCCCATTTACAGTAAAAGGCTTTTCACATTCAATTTAAATTAAATTGCATTACCGTTCGGTGGTAAGGGAGAGCGAGTCCCCTATTAGAAAACTTCGGTACCTACAATTCTACAATTTCTTTGTAACAACTTTTTTTAATGTTCTAATTACCGTACTAGTAAGCGCTTCTTTTCTCATGTTCTTAGAACATACGTTTTTACAGTTTCGACCTACCAAGGTACGAAAGAAATGCTTTATAGAAGGGTTTCACAATCAATTCGTGAGTCATATTGTACTTTAAAATATATTTATTACAATATACATAGAACTCGAATAAAATAATATCACAAGTAAATAATGAAAAATTGTTAGGGCACATCATCACTTCCGTCATCGGTGGTTGATGATGGTGTTGGTCCTGAAAAAATAATGTAAGCTGTATTATTCATGAATTATGTCATACTTTTAATCAGTGTATGTAATTTACTGTGTGAATTGTCCGCGCATCGATTTATCGACTCATGTTTAATTTTAACACAATTGTAGCACCTGGAACTGGGAGCCACACAAATATGTACCAGTATGAGTCATTTTCTGCAGAAACTTTCAATTGCCAATTCAGTACGTAAATATCGGCGCTGTTGTGTCACTAAGTATGTGACATTGTCTTACAGATTGCGCGGTTTAATTTCAGTTAGCAATAAACAAGAGTAGCGTGTACCCTGCCCTGATGCTTGTGTTTAGCCCAACCACAACAAACATTACTAATTGAAGACCATTATTCTCAAATTCAAAAGAAGGGGTTTCTCTCACGGTACCTCACTATTACCTTCCCTTCAACTCCCCCTTCATGTATGAAGCTGGAAAATCAGCAGAAACGATGTGACATAAGAAAGTCAAGAATGTCATAAATGAAACAGGGTGACTTCTGATCACGCGAACTCCACAGCCGAAGACACATACTTTTATAACGAGGTAGCTACCTGGTCGGTATAGAAGTGTGTGCCCGGAAGGCTACCTAAGCGACAAATGGGCATGGTCGCGGGAATTTGTTGAATACCAATTGCAATTAATAGCATGAAACACCTTTCTAAGCATAAGGATTTATTAGACAAAACTTTGCATAGTACAAATGGAAAACGAAATGAGGAAATTATAAGAATTCGCAAACTAAGAGTCACGGACCATGGCAACTATCATCTGTTCAGGAAGTTGGTAATAGTAGAGTTGTTATTGTGACTGAATGAATGTGAACTGGATATCGAAAGACAACTTTAATTGAATGATGAGTAATATATTATGAAAAGTTGAAACAGGCTTCTATATATATATATATATATATATATATATATATATATATATGTTATCAGTTGTTATCAGAATGGTTCAGCTAATTGAGAGAGACAGCTTTCAGCTCACATCCTTATTGGGTACATAACAACTCTCCCCCACATGGATTTATAAGTCCATCCTCAGTACAGGCTTCTTGGTTCTGGAAGATCGACGTAACGGATGGATGGGTGTGCTTGCTGCTCTTGGTAGGATGTTGGGTGGGATTGCTGAAGGCAATGTTTCGTGGGCCATGTCCTGAGCGGTTGATTGTGGAGTTGATCAAGGCATGCTAGCCGTTGGAATCTGTTGCTGTTCAGCTGACTGCTGGTGGTATCGCCGGGTGACCATTTGCTGGGTGTTCCACAAACAGCTGAGGTTTCCTCGAATGAATTTGCTTCCACTGAGCCGCCTGGGGTTGGATAGCATCCCACCTTTGGTCCAGTGCAATCTTCCATGGGGCCTGCTTCGGTGCTTCGCAGCTGATCAATGTGGCGCTTTAATACATAGCCGTGGTCCAACTCCACCAGATAATGAAGTTTCCCAAGCTTCTCCAGGACTGTGCCAAAATTTCATTTTGCGGAACCGTTATAGTTCCTGGATAGAACTCTTGTCCCTGCCTTGAACGACCTCACTGTTCCCCTTTGAGGTTGAAGAGGCTTCCCAGGCGATGACGGTTTCATGAGATCCAGGGATGTCCGTAATTTCCGCCCTGAGTGCAACTCTGCAGGTGTGATTCCATTTTCCAATGGGGTGGTATGATGTTTTAGTAGGAAGCGGTAGAGTTTTTCGGACAGAGTTCCAGGTTCATCTTGCATACACTTGAGTTTTTGCTTCATGGTTTGTATAGCACGCTCTGCCGATCCATTAGTGGCTGGGAAATTCGGTGCTACAAACCTTTGTTTAATTCCATGTTGCAAGCAAAATGTTGTGAACTGCTCTGATTTAAATATTGTAGCATTGTCACAAACCATCTGTTCGGGTAATCCCTGTCTAGAGAATATTTCTTCCAGTGCTGTGAGCGTTGATTGCGACGTTGGAGCCTGCTTCACCATCTTCACTTCCAACCACTTTGTCAGGGCATCAATCACTATCAGAAAATAATGATGCTGGAATGGGCCAGCATAGTCAATGTGGATGCGAGCCCAGGGGTGAGAGGAGGAGCCTCCCAAGAGTGTATGGGTGCCTTGGTCGGATTACTCTTGACCTGAGAACATGGAATACAGGTACGGACCATACTCTCTATATCTCGATCAATACCCTTCCAGAAGCAATATGATCGTGCGAGCATCTTCATCTTTACTATTCCCACATGAGTGGAGTGGAGTTCTTGTAGCACTCTTGCCTGTAAGTCTTGTGGTATGACTACTCTACTCCCCCTCATAAGTACGCCTTCATGGATGCTGTATTCTGGATTGGTGTATTCTTTGTTTGCCTCTTGACGATTATTTTAATTTAAGAATTCTCAAATTTATGTTTTTATTTTTGAAAGGTTCCACTCCTCCATACTTGCGTTCATTGTTCTGCAGGTCCTCCTCTGAGCGATCTGTAGGCTACTTAATTCCGTCACATGAGGGACTTTATTTTAGCAAGTCATTGCAGGTGTACGGGGCTAGGATCTGGAACGCCCTTCCAACGTCTTTACGCTCGTTGCCCACCCTCGGACGTTTCCGTTTGGCACTCATTGACCATTTCAGAACTGAGAGATGAAATCTTGGATAAACATGCACCCCTCCCCCCCTCACCCCTTCCCTTTTCATCCCCTTTACATAATATATATTATATATATATATACATATATATATGTAAAAATGTATTATAATTAGCCCATAACTTTATTTTTGTTTATGTTTGTATAGCCTCCAAATTCATATTTTAATCTGTCCCTAACTCATAGTTTACTGCCGTCATTATTTGTTCTTAATTCGAAATTTAATGTAATTCATGTCTGCACTATGTACTGTACCTTGTACCCAGCAGAATAAAGGCTTATTATTATTATTATTATTATTATTGGTCAGGTTACCATTTAGTAAGTCTTCCTTCAAGGTACTCAAGTCCTGATCCTTGTTTGTATGATCACGCAATTCTTGAATGGTGACAGGCATCGTGTAAGTCAGGATGTTAATTTGTTGTTCATTAGTTTTGTAATCGTCATTCAAGAAGGCATAATTGATGCTGCTGATGCTGGGTCTTGATAAGTAGTCGACGTTCTGATGAAGGGTTGAAGGACGATGTTCAATTTTGAAGTCAAATGCACTTATTACATAATGGGCATATCTCAATAATCTTGATGCTGACAGGACCGGCAAAGGTTTATCTTGAGAAAAGATATGTTGAATTGGTTTGTTATCGACAATTAAGGTGAATGAGCGACCAAATAAGTATTGGTGCAATCTTTTAACACTCCAGTAGATGGCAGTGGCCTCCTTATCGAGTTGGCTGTAATTTTCCTCAGCAGTCATTAGAGATCTTGATACAAACAAGATTGGGCGCTCATCACCGTCGATGATATGGGATAACACAGCAGCCAACCCATAAGGACTTGCGTCTGTTGCCAAGGTGACAGCTTTTGAGGGGTCGTAGGGTGTCAGCACGCGTTCACCGCCGATCTCCTTTTTAATTGCTTGAAATGATTCCTCGCAAGGTGGAGTCCACATGAATTTTACACCTTTTTTTGTTAAAGCGTATAGGGGATGCATCAGTGTTGTCGCGTTTGGGACAAACTTACAGTAATAATTTGCCAACCCCAGAAAAGATTTGAGGGCTGTGACGTCTTTCGGTTGATCAGTGTTTAACAAGGCTTTCACTTTGTCGTTTGTTTTGTGGAGCCCTTTTTCTGAAATCACATGTCCCAAATATGATATCTCTCTTGTAAAGAACTTGCATTTGTCCTTGTTTAGGTGTACGTTGTACTTCTTCAACCTTTCAAGACAAGCGTCTAATCTGGTAGCACATTCGTTCAGTGTGGAGCCTTGAACCAGTAAATCGTCTAAATACGCTATAACCCCCTCTAAGTCATGTGTTATTTGATCAATGATTTTGTGAAAGTCATTAGAGGCGGTGAGCAGCCCGAAAAACAATCGCTTCACTCTGTAAGTACCCCTATGGGTGGAAATTGCAGCAATTCTCGAGCTAGGCTCATCAAGCTCCACGTGCAGAAATGCCTTATAAACATCCAATTTGCAGAAAAAACTTCCGTTCTTCATTTTGTGGAATATCTCTTCAATTTTAGGTATAGGGTATCTTGATTTGTGTAGATACGGTTCACTGATACCTTAAAATCGGCACAGAGCCTCACCTGACCATTAGGTTTGGGAATGGGAACTAAGGGTGTTCCCCATTCTGAGGTTTCTATTCGTTCAATGATATCATCTCTCTCTAGGGCATCGAGTTCTTGATTTACCTTTTGGAGGAGGGCGAAGGGCACCGGCCGAGCTTTTAGGAAGCATGGCTTAGCATTGCTTGAGAGTTTGAGGCTGCATTTGTAGTTAGGTATCTTCCCTGTTATAATTCGCCATGTCATATGGTTATTGCCATGGTCGGAAAACACGCCACTTCTGCAATTATTCATTCCAATCTGAGTTTTCGTTGAATAAAGCCTATTATTCGAGACAATTCTATTATTTCAATTTATTCAACGAAAACTGTAAAAAAAGGGGTACAATGGATAAAAATATCTACGGCCCGCACGTTTATCGGCGGATCCAACCTCAAGCACCGCTCAAGAGGAATTCCTCCATTGGAAGAAGACGTTTCGAAACTTCCTCACGATATGCGAGAACGACGTCTACGAACCCCTCAGCGATGCGGTAAAACTTTGTTTATTCACTAATCACATATCTCCTTCAATCCATAAGTTGGTGGATGATCATGAAACGCTTGAATCAGCAATGAGAGATCTTGAAAGTATTTTTATTCAGCCAAAAAACGTAATATACGCTCGTTACTGCTTAGCCACTCGAAAGCAAAACCCAGGCGAGTCGGTAGATCAATTTTTACAGGCACTAAACCTTCGCAGAAAAGAGTGTGAGTTTCAAGCAGTAGATGCCAAGACGAATCATGAAGAGCACGTTCGAGACGCATTGATAAATGGATTGGCTTCAAACTCAATACGTCAACGATTACTAGAGAACAAAAGTCTGACCCTCAGTGAAGCAGTAAATCAAGCTAGGGCTTTGGAATCTGCTTATTATAATTCCCTCAAATTCTCTCAAACTAATGAATTTTCAGTAGCAGCACCGGCGATTCGCGAGCTCGATGATGAAAATCCAACTACTGCAGCGGCTAAATCCTCATGCTACTTTTGTGGTCAGAAACGACACCCTCGCAGCCGATGTCCTGCAAACGGAATGACATGCAGTAAATGCAGTAAGATTGGACATTACAGCACGGTTTGTAAGTCAAAACCCAGTTCTAAGAAAACCGCAAGTACTGAACTATCTGAAGGCTTAGGAGCTACATTTACAACAGCTGCTTCAGTAGGTGCTACCTTCAGCAAAGCTATAGTACCTGTACAGATAAATAATTTCAATTGCAAGGCTCTAGTCGACACAGGAAGCACGACTAGTTTCATTGATCACACTTTAGTCAGCAAATTTCAAGTTCGTACTGTGGTGGTTCCTACACTAATTATTCGTTATCTGAATTGCGCCTCGATACCATATGTTGAAATTCGTCGTTGCTTGCTTAATTTCTTAGAATTATTCATTTACCGTGTTTTATGATGAATAAAGCCTTATATTACTAAAGGTTTACTTTCACAACAATTTATACATCATAAAAAAACGTAATTCAAACGAGGGATGGACAAGTTCTTGAAGCCCGACAAGTTCGATGTAGACCCGCACTCGCCCTCGGCAGCTCAAGAGTGGAAATACTGGCTCAAGACGTTTGAAAATTTCATCTCATCGTTTCGAGAAGCCGACGATGCCAGTAAGCTGATGTTACTTATCAATCATATATCACATTCAGTCTATCTTCTTATAGCGGATAAAGATACGTATCAGGAGGCAATAGCAACACTGAAATCTATTTATGTCAAGCCGACGAATGAGGTATTTGCTAGGCATCAGTTAGCGACCCGGAAGCAAGCTCCAGAAGAATCGATCGACCAGTATCATCAAGCTCTGGAGGTCCTCAGCAAACACGGCGAATTCCAAGCCGTAGATGCTGAAACGCACCGGAAAGGTTACGTCCGGGATGCGTTTATCCGGGGCATCAACTCTCAGAACATTCGTTTGAGGCTACTCGAATTCAGCACATTGACGTTGGACGAGGCTATTGAAAAGGCTCGTGCCTTAGAATCGGCTAAACATCAATCAGCCACCTATTCTCAATTTGAACCAAATCTCAACGCTACCTTTTCTGATCCACAGGAATCTTCACCAGATCGTACTAATTTAGCAGCCATTCGTCAAAATCAACGCCGATGCTATTTCTGTGGTCTTGCTCGGCATAAATCTCGTCAGCAATGCCCTGCTCTGGACGCTGAATGTGGAAATTGCAAGAAGAAAGGGCATTGGGCATCAATGTGTCAATCTCCCAAGAAACCATCTCCCAAGTCTGCCGCCCTCCTTGCAGCCTCTTCTTCGTCATTAGACAAAGCTACTGTCGCTATCCAGGTGAACAATGTACCTACTCAAGCATTGATTGACACTGGTAAGTAGTTCCGAAACATTCATCTCCCGACAGTTTGCTGAGAGGTTTCGTTTCACAATGTATCCAATGTCAGGATCTGTTTCCATGGCTTCAACATCACTAAACTCCCCAATTACAAATTACTGCCTTGCGCAACTGAATTTCTAGGTCACCAACACGAAAACGTTAAGCTTAGTGTCCTTTCAGATCTGTGCGCAAGCATCATTGTCGGCCACGACCTTCTTAAACAACATTCGAAGCTCTCATTTTCTTTTGGGGGACCCAAGCCTCCCATCACGGTATGCTACTTGGCACCCGCTAAAATCGAACCCCCTCCACTCTTTGAGCATCTCTCGGGAAATGTGAAACCAATTGTCTCTAAATCACGAAAATACACTGCTGAAGATAGGGAGTTCATGAAAAACGAAATCGAGAAATTGCTTGCGGACGACATTATTGAAGAAAGTAGATCTCCGTGGAGAGCTCAAGCTTTTGTGGTCAAAAATGAAAATCGTAAAAAGAGGATGGTGTAGCATCCATACGCAATATCCATAGGAAGTTCTCTTATTATGAATTCGATACAGTGGTAACACTGGCTTCTAGAACATTCGATGTGTACATAAAAGGATTGTGAGGAGAACAATAAATCTCTTTCATCTGCCTCTAATTGAATGTGACTAGTGATTTGATTCCCTCGACCAGACATTACATTGGCGACGTGGATGGTTCTCGTTTGTTCTGCCTGATGAAGCTTCCTACACGAAAGGAGATCGGCGAGAAAACCCAAGTAAGCCCGTGCTGTTGTGTTTATGTTTGAAAGTGGGTCAACTGAACTAATATTCCGCCAGGTTTTACCGTTCGCGATGACTTCGTACGTCGGCCAACTCCACGTGTTCACGTTGGCAAAGAATGATTGGAAGGTGGCAAAACCACGGATGATTACCTTTTTTACGGCAAATGGTATCGCGGACGCTACGACGAAGAGAGCCTTGTTTCTAAATTCTTTGGACGAAGCCGGTTATAAGTTGATTCAAAACTTGAGCGTTCCTTCTGAACCGGAGGGAAAAACCTACGATGAGCTTATAAAGTTATTCGATGCCCACTTTTTGCCGACTGATTCAGTTTTCTCCCTACGCCATCGTTTTTACAATGCCATGAGAGAAAAAGGGGAGGCACTTCACGACTGGCAAGCCAGATTGCGATCTCTTGGGGGACCATGCCAGTTTGGAACTAACCTTGATCAAATGCTACTCGATAAATTCGTCCTCGGTTTACCTAAAGGACCGGTAAAAGATCGACTATTCGAGGAAGATCGGTTGAAGCTGGACATGACGAAGGCGATGAACATTGCGACGGCCAAGGAATCCGCATCACTCCAGTACGAACTGACGGCAACTCCCGCCACGTCGGACGTGAAACAGGAGCCGGTGTTCCGGACTGCTGGCGGCCAGAAGAAAGGACGAGGAAGAAAGGATGTCGGCGCCTCCAAAGGACAACAGACTACGACATGCAGTACGTGCGGAAGGCGGCACCCGCCCCCATGCTGGCACAAGGATGTGGCCTGCAATTTTTGTAAGGGCAACCATCTAGTCAAGGTATGTCCTAAGAAGAAAAGTAATAGTTTTTCGAAAGATAAATCTAGTAATGTCAGTAATAAGAACCCAGCGAATGATAGTAAAAAATCTTTTAAAAATCATTATGTGGAGGAACAGTTGGAAGAGCCGATCTATAGGATCAATAATGATAATAAAGCATCAGTATCGCCGTTCATTGTTACAGTAAAAATAAATGATAGTGATATTAAATTTGAAATAGATACTGGATGCAATTCTTCAATTTTACCTCTCGCTTTATACAATAAATATTTTAGCGCATGTGACCTGAGTAAGACTGATAAAACATTTTTGTCGTATTTTGATACGAGAGCAAAGCCATTGGGTACGATTACTCCTAATGTTATATATGATGGTAAAGATTACGGCCAATTGACGTTGTATGTTGTGGATACTAGGGGTCCACCACTTCTAGGTAGATCCTGGTTCGATGTTTTTGGGTTTAAAATAGTACACCCTACGTCATGTACTGAGGTATCTAGTATGTCTTGTTACAACGTTGATGAGTCTGAATTATTGGAATCGGTAAAAAGGAAATTCCCGAACGTGTTTTCTTCTAAATTAGGCTGTTTTACTAAAGGGAAGGCAACATTAGAGCTACAGGAGGGCGCGGTACCTAAATTTTTTCGGGCGAGACCTATTCCTTTTTCGCTTAAGCCTGCCGTAGAACAGGAGTTAGAACGTTTAGTTCGAGAGGATATTTTAGAACCAGTGGACTATGCTAAGTATGGTACACCCATCGTCCCGGTATTGAAACCTGGAGGGGGTATCCGAATATGTGGTGACTATAAAATTTCGATTAATCCATTTTTAAAAATAGATAAGCACCCACTTCCTACTATAGAAGCCCTGTTCCAAAAAGTACAAGGAAGTACTATTTTCACTAAACTCGATCTCTCGCAAGCGTATCAGCAAATGTTGTTAGATGATAATTCGAAGGAAATGACGACCATTTCGACGCATCGAGGGTTGTTTTCTTATAAACGCCTACCCTATGGTGTAGCATGTGCGCCAGCCAAGTTCCAAAAAGCGATCGAAACGCTATTAGACGGTTTGGACGGCGTTGCAGTTCTATTGGATGACATTTTAATTGGGGGTGTAGATAAAAATTAAATGTTGACGCGGTTAGAAGAGGTTTTAAGAAGGCTAGAAGATGCTGGTCTTACTCTATCCGTACATAAATGCGAGATAGGAAAGGAAACTCTTGTGTATTTAGGGTTTAGGATTGACGGTAGGGGACTGCACACTACAGATGAAAAAGTTAGGGCTGTGTGTGATGCCCCAAAGCCAGAAAATGTAAAGACTCTGCAATCTTTTATAGGGTTTGTAACTTATGTAGCAAAGTTTATCCCTAAAGTAGCTGAAGTTTTAACGCCATTATATAAATTATTGAAAAAGAATACCAAATGGGTTTGGGATGCTCAGTGTGACACAGCATTCCAAGAAATTAAAAGATTAGTTACCCAACATAGATCTTTGAGTCATTACGACCCAAACTTGCCACTATGCTTGACAGCAGATGCTTCTGACCTCGGAGTAGCTGGTGTTCTCTCACAGCAGCACAATGGTATTAATTACCCCATAGCGTTTACCAGTAGAACTCTTTCTAAGGCTGAACTTTCTTATTCCTCAATACATAAGGAAGCGCTAGCAATTATACATGCAGTAAAAAAATTCAATATATATTTATTTGGCAGGAGATGGACGCTGGTGACGGACCACAAACCGCTGTTAGCGATATTTGGGCCTAAAGCTGGTATTCCAGCTTGTGCTGCTAATAGATTGCAGCGGTGGGCCATGTTTTTAGCTAACTATAGCTACGACATGGAACATGTTTCGTCCAATAAAAATATGGCGGATTGGCTGTCGCGAGCACCTCTCCCGGAAACGGTCCGACCCGATGAAACTTCGGATTTAACTGTTCGTTATGTTTTTGAAAATGAGAGTCTACCTATTGATTATACCAAAGTAGTAGCTGCCTCTAAAAAAGATAGTAATATTGTAAAAGTAATTGGGTACACCAAATTTGGGTGGCCTGCTAAAGTTGATAAAAATTTAGTTCCTTTCTATAGATGCAAGGATGAATTACATGTAGAGAAAGACATTCTGATGAGAGGCTATAGACTTGTAATACCTGAACAGCTACGTTCGCAAGTGTTGGAAGAATTGCACAAATCCCACTTTGGGATAGTGAAAGTAAAGGCACTAGCCCGAGCCTACGTCTGGTGGCCTCAAATAGACCAAAATATAGAGTCACTTATAAATAGCTGTGTTCGATGTGCAAAAACTAAAGATTTTCCTTCTAAGAATACCTTAATACCATGGGAATGGCCTTCTAAACCATGGAGCCGACTTCACATGGACTATTTAGGACCAATTTTTAACCACTATGTATTAGTAGTAATTGACAGCCATTCCAAATGGATAGAAGCTGTTCCAACAAAATCTATGACGTCAGCCGTCACAATAAAGATTCTGAGAGAGCTGTTTGCTAGGTTTGGTTTACCTGAAATGTTGGTGGCCGATAACTACTCAGCTTTCTTATCTGATGAATTCAGCAATTTTTTAAAAATGAATAAAATTGAATTAAAATCTGGGGCACCTTATAGCCCAAGAACTAACGGTGCTGCAGAGAATGCAGTTAGGCTAGTAAAAAGGGCCTTAATTACAGCTTTAGGAAAAGGGGGTAGTAGTGCCTCGATGGATGTTGCACTTCAACAATTTTTGATTGATTACCGTAACACTAAGCACTTAACGACTGGTGTTGCTCCGGCCGAAGCTTTGCTTGGCCGGCTAATTAGGAATCGTTTTGAGTTGATGCGTCCACCTACTACCCAAGATCATGTAGTACGCCAGCAATCCACGCAAATTCAAAAACATGGGGGTATGGAAATTGATTCTCACCATTGGCGTATCGGAGACTTAGTCTGGGCAAGAAATTACAGAAAAAGCGGTGATGATTGGGTAGCAGGGAAAATAGAAGCAATTTTAGGGCCGAGAAGGGTAAAAATATCAATTCCTGAGTTAGAACTGTCTTGGACACGTCATATCCACCAGATTAGAAGAAGGGCAGTTTATTCTAATTTATCAACCGAGTCAGAGAAATCTACTCAAACGAGCCCTATAGTAAACGATGAAGTCATACCTGACCCAGCGGGGCCTCCTAGCAGTAGTGGGGGGCTAAGTCCTTATGAATTTCAAGGGTTCACACCTCCTGGTCAGAAAACAGAATTATTAAAAATAAATAATAAGGATGATGTGAATAGCACACCTAATGTAACTACTCGTTTTGGTAGAAGAGTTGTCAAACCAAAAAGATTAAACTTATGATTAGAAAATGGTTGTACTTAGGACTAATAAACTTTTATTTTCTGTCCAGGAAGATCAAGGTGATGTCCTGAGAACAAAGATTTTTTTTAAATATATGCACATTTTCTCATTTTTTATGAATTGTATAATTTCGAATGTATTATTAATGAATTGAGACTGATTGATGACTTTTTTTTTTCTTTCTGAGTTATGAAGTTTTTGTTTTCAAATGTGGTCCGGCGTTGATTTACCTTACAACTTCCCTTCATTACGATGTATAACTACTTGAAGGAGTTAATGACTAAATTCTAAAACATGATATTCAGCATTTGTAATTGTACAATCAACTTACCTTCTGGGAAAGTCGATTGAAATTATATATAGGTAATTGGAGGAAGAGATTGTTTACTGGCAGCAGCGCTCCTAGTGCGGAAGTTCGGAATTTTTTCAAAGAAAAACTGAAAACTAAAGTTTTTCGCGTGGTTATGTTGGTTCTTCTGTGGCCCCCCGGTCCTCCACTCCCACTCTCCTTCATGACGCCATTGAAGTTCGAAGACATGCTGGTGGAGGCATGGGTAGGGTGGTGAAGTCCCCCAACCAGACTTCACGGGTGGGAGTGTAACAATCTCTTCCTCCAATTACCTATATATAATTTCAATCGACTTTCCCAGAAGGTAAGTTGATTGTACAATTATATGGCGGTAATTTTCGGAAGAGATTGTTTACTGGCAGCTGTTCAAAGATTCCTCCACCAGCTCCCCAGGGCACTGAGAAAAGAAAAAAGGCACCCATTTAGACATGAGGAATGGTAGGCAGTTGTATCATTCATGGCCACGTCCTAGGCGTCGGACTCATGTCGAGCACGCCCCCTCCCCTTTTCCATGAACGAAAAGATTAAACAAACGCCAGTAACGGAGAACACATAGGAAGACAGCTAGGAAACCATGGACCGAGAACAGACAGGAGACATCTTGTAGCATTTTATGCAGGAACGAAAACAGCAGTTCAGTTGCACGGACAGCCGCGAAAGAGCAATTAATGGTATGAAAGTAACCAATGTTAGATAACAACTATCAACTATCAAGAAACATATGTTAATGTCAGAGAGAAATGGTATAAGATTGCCAATAGGCGAACATATCTAAATTATGACAACGTGTCAAGGTTAGAGCGCCGAGTGAACACATGATCCCTATAAGAAGATGTCAATAGAAACGTCAATATAAAAGGCAATATAAATGGTAATTCGGCCATCAGTTAGGCATCAAAATCAAAATAGGCATCAAGATAGGCATCAAAACAAAAATAAATGGTAAGTCGGCCATCCAATGGGCATCCAATTTGTCACCAAAGGGCTGCAGCTCTGAATTAAACGGAGGACAACACCGCCGTCGCAAAGTCCGCCTGTGAACACAATGGACGATTGTAAACTGCGTGAAACATATTAGAGTTTTGCGACCATCCTGCCGCTCGAAAAATCGCATTGATGGACACTCCATGGCGAGCCGCCGATGAAACAGCAGCGTGCCGCGTAGAGTGTGCCAAAAAATACTTAAATCTATGCCCGCAGCCCCAATAATATTTCTTACCCACCGACTTAGTGTAGGTACTGTCACAGGCCGAAAAGGGCTGCCGAAGAGCAACAAACAATGCCGACCCCTGCACATCAACCGTGTCCGCCAGATATCGTTTTAAATTGGAGGCTACGCAAATGGCCGGACGAGAGGGTAAAAAGGGGATGGTTATGGAAGGGCCTAGACGTTTTTAGCAACCTCGGTATATAAATCCGAACGTCAGAATCCGAGAACACGATATGCGACCGTTCAATTGACCAAATCATTTGCATCCGTTGACCAGACGCCAGTAACAAAAGTACCACCAATTTTTTAGCTCTAAAGGACAAGGAGTCATCCGAAGCCGACATAAAATACTGTAATACTAGTTACTGTAATACTGTAAGTACTGTAATACTAGTTGGGGGTCCCAAGTGGAAGTGTACTTAAGAAATCTCTTCACTAAGTAATCTTGTGATAAGTCAAAATCGGCTACCAGCGCAAGGGCAGACCGATGCGTATTGAAAGCATTATATGACTGAGGTGTCTCGTCCAACAGGTGTTGGAAGAAGCGTAAAACGTCAGCGGTCGTAAAGGTAAGTGGGTCTGTATGCTTCCTATTACAGAGGTTGATCCACAAATTGTAGGAAGACGCGTATTGCTTAAGCGTGGTCTGAGCAAAAGAACTATGAAGAGTCCCAATAACATCAAGTGGGTTACCTTTTTTCATGAAACTTCTCCGGATAAGATTGCCACCATCAATAAGGTTTCATTAGGGCCAAGGCATAATATTTGTGAACTAGCCAACTTCATGAAACCTGAAAACCATGGTTGTGTAGGCCACAATGGGGCCACCACGATTCCCGTAGCTTGGTCCTCCCTGACTTTTTGTAGTACAGGGGAGAGTAGCGAAAAGGGGGAAAAGCGTAGAAGAAATATTTCTTCCAGCAAAAGGTAAATGCATCCACCCCTGCAGCTCCCGCCTGAGGCCGCCAAGAGAAAAATTGGGGACACTGATGTAGGTCATCCGATAAAACAAGTCGACTTCAGCTATTCCAAACGTCCGTACAATCGTTTGAAAATATTGAGGTGACAATCCCCACTCCCCACTTGAAAGTTTACGGCGTGACTCAGCGTCCGCCTCCACATTATCTTTTGTGTTAATATAAGGGGCTTTTATCCACAACCCCCTAGATTCACAACAAAGCCATATGGCTCGAGCCGCGGTATAAAGGTGAGGAAATCGGACACTGCCAAATTTATTTAACACCGCTACCGCCGTCCCATTGTCAACCCTAAGGAGAATGGACCGTCCCCGCCAGTTCCTGGCAAACCCCTCCAGAGCATGTTTCACCGCTAGTAATTCTTTTTCATCAATGTGGAGACCTTTTTCGCGTTCCTTCCACCATCCACAGGAACGTTCTGACTCCCATGCCGCCCCCCATCCTGTATCAGACGCATCCGAAAACATTACATAATCATAAGTATCCGATCGAATTTTAGATGGAGGCTTTTCAAAGGCAACGGTCCACCAGATTAAATCGTCGCGCGATTGATTGGATATAGAACAAGGCCCGTTATAATTATCGTTATGATTCAATAATGCGAGATACCTATCCCTTTCGAACGACCTAATATACAACTGACTATAGGGGATGGCGGGCATACAAGCTATCAACGTCCCTATCAACGATGCTAAATTTCGAATAGTCCCCTCAGGTTCCTGTCGACGGGAAGGCCTATAGTCATATTTACTGAATCAAAGAGAAAACCAAGGAAACAAAATTGCGGGACGGTTCAAAGACACTTTTTTTCATCATTAATAACAAAACCTAGGCTTGTCAACAGACTGGCAGTTGAAGCTAGAGCGCGCACACATTCGTCATGGGTGGGCGCGAGCAGGAGACAATCGTCGAGGTAGTTAACAATTGGTATATTACGCTCTCTCAACATAGCCATGACAGGACGTAAAACTTTATGAAAGCAAAATGGAGCAGACGCAAGCCCCATAGGTAGAGCGTTCATGCCATAAAACGCATCTTGAAATCTAAACGCTAGGAATTTTCTATCCTCTGGCACGATTGGGATTAAATAATAAGCATCCTTAAGATCCACCGAAGCCCCACACATATTGGGTTCCAACAGATGTAACACCGACCTGTAGTCTTCAAGCTTAAAATGGTTAACAAGCACATATTCATTTAATTTTTTTTTTTTTTTTTAAATTTAAAATGAAACGTGATGACCCATTAGGTTTGGGAACCAGAAAAATCGGCGAGAGAAAAAACGTTATCACGCCCAGAGATTTCTGAAATTGCCCCCAACAGCTCCTGAATTTTTTTATGCATGGCGTCCATGTCATACATCGGACTGGCAAGCCGAACAGCAATGCCCTCACAAAGTGGCGGGATGACTGAAAAGGGAATTCTATACCCTTTAACCCAGTCCAAAACTGGCTGTGAAGCTGGGGTTGACAACCACCTATCTGCAAAAAGAGCCAAACGGCCCGCATGTCTTACCTGGGTTATGTGGGTTCAAAACATCCAGTGGACGTGTTTTGACGCGGTCTGTAAACCATTTGGGCCGCTTTTGACGCATCCTGGGCCCGACGGATCCACCCCTCCGCCTTTTCATCAAATAAATATAGCGGGCCCACTTTAGAGCGAGAAGCCAACTGTTTGTATTTACCTTTGAAACAGGTCGTGACTCTCGACCTCCTGGTCATCGAGGTTCTGAAAAAACCTGCACACAAAAGGGAGGACGTATCCCAGAGAACATCAAATATTTTGTCTCGGAAATTCGGGCGATCCACATTTTGATTTTCAATGAGTAACGTCATGGCCTCGCCCATGCCAACTAAGGCCTTCGAGACAAAACTATGCGTAGTCGCCATGGACTTATCCGCATTCTCGGTGACGCTAGTCACTAGTTCCTCAACAACCTCATCCAATTTGGGGGGCGCCAGAGATGGGCAATGAAAATTCGGGTTGTATTGTTCATTAACCCGTTTATAAAACTCAAGATCGAGACCCTGCCTCATCTGGGACTCCCAGGTGGAGGCAATGCTCGGGTGAATACTTACGAGTTGAGGTTCCGCCTTTTTGGCTTTATCCATAATACGTTGCAGCGTCTCCGGCAACGGCGGTACCTCATGGCGGCTATGTTCGACGGGCTCATCATCGTCCTCTTTGGGACCAATGCCGACTGAAAAATCGGACATCTCGCCATCGGGAGAGCCCTCAAACCCAAAGGAAGAGGTTGATGATACATCATCATCATCGGAAATATCAACGTCCGAGATCGGTTGGTGTAGGTTGTCTCTCGACACCGAATCTAAAGTTGGTGCGAAATCGGACAACCGCGGTCGGCACCACATAGGCGGGATGGCCGCTTCGGAAGTACCCTTTTTAGAAGTACCCGGGACTGAAAATTTATCCCTATTGGGATTTCCTGATTCCGCCAATGGGCCGGAACCTGTGCGTCGTCGTTCCCCTGATTGGTGTGGGTTGTCTCTCGACACCGAATCTAAAGTTGGTGCGAAATCGGACAACCGCGGTCGGCACCACATAGGCGGGATGGCCGCTTCGGAAGTACCCTTTTTAGAAGTACCCGGGACTGAAAATTTATCCCTATTGGGATTTCCTGATTCCGCCAATGGGCCGGAACCTGTGCGTCGTCGTTTCCCCTGATTATGAGAGGAAACCAAAGCCCCAACCCGTTGGTCGGGGGACACACGCCGATCCGGACGCGAACTAACGCGAGCTGAGACACGCTCGGAATCCGACATCGACACTTGCGTACGAACGAAAAACGTCGAAAACACGAAGAACAACCAATTATCAACGAAAAAACACCACTTTTAACACTGTTTTAAAGGTTTTGAAAAACTAAAAAGTGAGAACCAACAACAGATATCCGAAAACTTCGCACGCGGAACGAACAATGGCGTCATGAAGGAGAGTGGGAGTGGAGGACCGGGGGGCCACAGAAGAACCAACATAACCACGCGAAAAACTTTAGTTTTCAGTTTTTCTTTGAAAAAATTCCGAACTTCCGCACTAGGAGCGCTGCTGCCAGTAAACAATCTCTTCCGAAAATTACCGCCATATAATTGTACACTGCTACTGTAATAGCAAGTTTTGCAACTGGTACTAGAGTCATGTGTACTGAAAATTATCAATTTCATTTTTCTTTTTTGCAAATGTAAATTCAAATTTTCTTTTTAGGGGAAAGATGTAGCATCCATACGCAACATCCATAGGAAGTTCTCTTATTATGAATTCGATACAGTGGTAACACTGGCTTCTAGAACATTCGATGTGTACATAAAAGGATTGTGCGGAGAACAATAAATCTCTTTCATCTGCCTCTAATTGAATGTGACTAGTGATTTGATTCCCTCGACCAGACATTACAGATGGTTATAGACTATTTGCAGACAATCAATCGCTACACCTACCTTGACGCCTATCCTATTCCTAATATTGAATTCGTCGTTTCTCAAGTCGCCAATAATTCTTACTTTAGCACTATCGACTTTCAAAGTGCATATCATCAGATTCCCCTTCGAGAGAAAGATAGGCCTTTCACGGCTTTTGAGGCCTGTGGTCGCTTGTACCAATTTCGGCGCCTTTCGTTTGGCCTTACAGACGGGGTGCCTGCTTTTCAGCGTGTCATTCACGATGTCATTTCTAAGGAGAAGCTACAGAAAACATATGCTTACCTAGATGACGTGACAGTTTGCGGGGACAGTCGACAAGAGCACGATAGTAACCTGAGAAGATTCATGGACGCAGTCCAAAAATACGGCTTCACCATCAATCAGGAAAAGAGCAAATACTCTCTAACTTCAATTACCCTGTTAGGTTACAAAATTGAAAATAAAACTATTTCTCCAGATCCAGACCGTTTGAGGCCATTACTCGATCTACCCCCTCCTAATAACCCAAAGGAGTTAGAAAGGTTGATCGGAATGTTCGCCCATTATGCAAAATGGATCCTCAATTATTCGGATAAGGTTAGACGTTTATTGGAATCGAAAACATTCCCACTCTCCCCGGAAGCCATATCAGACTTTGAAAATATCAAGACCGAAATTTCGAATTCTGTTGTAAAAACTATCGATGTGACGGAGCCATTCACAGTAGAAACTGATGCTTCTGAGTATGCTGTTTCTGCAGTACTCTCACAGGCCGGACGCCCGGTAGCCTTCTTTTCCCAAAAACTCTCCCACAGCAAGCTTGGACACCCAGCAGTTGAAAAGGAAGCATACGCTATTGTGGGAGCGCTGAGAAAGTGGAGGCACTATTTGATGGGTCGCCATTTCACAATAATAACGGATCAGCGCTCTGTATCATTCATGTTTAAGAGTCACAAAAGCAAAATTAAAAACGAAAAAATACAGCGATGGCGTCTCGAACTTTCATGCTATTCGTACGACATCCTCTACAGGCCTGGCAAAGAAAATCATGTGGCCGATACACTTTCCAGAGTCGTCAGCTCCATTCAACCACACAAGCTTTACTCTCTCCACTGTGACCTATGCCATCCAGGTGTGACCCGTATGATCCACTGGGTCCGGACACATAATCTACCATTCTCCGTCGAAGATGTGCGTAAGATGACTGCGGCCTGTTCTTCTTGTAACACTGTGAAAACAAAATTCTTTAAAAACAGTAATGCAACGCTAATAAAAGCTATTCATCCATTCAAGGATTTCAAGGGTCCTCTGCCGTCTCGATCCCGGAATAGGTATCTGCTGACGATTATAGACGAATTTTCAAGGTTCCCGTTTGCTTATCCTTGTCCAGATACTCGTTCATCAACTGTGATTGAGTGTCTTGTCAACCTATTTACAACGTTCGGGATGCCCGCTTACGTTCACACTGACCGTGGTACATCATTCTCCTCAAAAGAAATCCAAGATTTCCTCCATTCCCGAGGAGTGGCCACTTCCATGACTACTCCTTACAACCCTGCTGGAAATGGGCAAATTGAGCGGGAGAACGGCACAATTTGGAGGACTATCTCACTCGCCATAAAACAGAGGAATCTGGATGTGCAAGATTGGGAGGATGTTCTTCCAGATTCACTTCATGCCATCCGATCGCTCTTGTGTACTGCGACCAACGAAACCCCTCACGAACGGATGTTCAAGCATCACAGGAGATCAGCTAACGGTTGTTCTCTACCATCTTGGCTCATTCCATCGTCGAAGGTCCTGATGAGGAAACACGTACGATTGACAAAGTATGACCCTCTAGTGGAAGAGGTGGAACTTTTAGATGCCAACCCTAATTACGCTTGGGTCCGATTAGACAACGGAAGGGAAACGACCGTAGCACTAAAACATTTGGCCCCAAATGGCGAGCCATTCTTGCAGCTTCCACCGAACACCGAAGTATCCCAAGAAGGCGAACTCGGACAGAACGAACCGGACGAGCTCGACCGAGCAGACGTCCTAGACCACTCTATCAACGCGGACTCGACTTCACAGGTTCCGCTTGGAGAGGCGGTGAGACGATCGACGCGAGAGCGTCGCATCCCCGAGCGTCTCAAGGACTACGAGCTGAACTATTGATGGGTGGAAGAATGTGGTGGTTCCTACACTAATTATTCGTTATCTGAATTGCGCCTCGATACCATAATATGTTGAAATTCGTCGTTGCTTGCTTAATTTCTTAGAATTATTCATTTACCGTGTTTTATGATGAATAAAGCCTTATATTACTAAAGGTTTACTTTCACAACACGTACTTTACTTTCTAACCAACGTATCACAATGGCGAGTTCCGCCCTGTCCTCAACAGTAGAAGGATGTTGTAAGGTCACAATGAGAATTCAAGAACACATTCACGAAAATGTTACGCTTCTCATCATGAAAAACCTTTGTGCTGATGTCATAATCGGACATGACTTATTAGCAAGACACTGCTCACTTGAAATGAAATTGGGAGGGCTTGAGGCTCCACTTTCTATATGTAATCTAGCAGCAGCTAATGTGCCACCTATTTCACTTTTCACGAACCTTACTCCTGACTGCAAACCGATTGCTATTAAATCGCGTTTTTATTCCAAAGAAGACACCGAATTCATTAAATCCGAAATTTCGAAATTGATAGCAGATGGGGTGATAGAGGAGAGCATATCGCCCTGGAGAGCTCAAGTGTTGGTAGTCAAGAGCGAAGTAAGGAAGAAAAGAATGTGCATAGATTATTCCCAGACTATTAATAGGTACACTCAGCTTGACGCTTATCCCATACCCAAAATAGAGAAAATTATCGAACAAGTATCGAAGAACAACATATTCAGCACTATAGATCTAAAATCTGCATATCATCAAGTTCCAATTTTGGAGAGCGAAAAATTGTTTACTGCTTTTGAAGCCGACGGTACTCTGCATCAATTCAAACGTATCCCTTTCGGTGTCACAAATGGAGTACCGGCCTTTCAGAAATTCATCAATACGATAATCAAACAGGAAAACCTAAAGGAGACCTATGCCTATCTGGATGATGTGACAGTTTGCGGCAAGACTCAGGAAGAACTCGATGATAATCTCAAGGCTTTCCTAAAAGCAGTCAGAAAATATAATTTAACCATTAACGAACAAAAGTCAAAATATTCACAAACGAACATCAATCTACTAGGATACAATATTGTAGATAACACTATCAAACAAGATGGGGACCGATTGCAACCACTCCGTGAGAAACCTGCTCCGAAAAATGCAAAGGAACTCAAACGGGTCTTAGGAATGTTCGCTCATTTTGCAAAGTGGATTCCCAAGTTTTCAGATAAAATTCGTCCACTTGTTCTAACAAAATCTTTTCCATTAGCACCAGATGTACAAGTTCTAGTAGAGACCCTTAAAGATGACATATCCAAGGCAGTTTTAACTTCAATAGATGATAAATTGCCATTCACTGTTGAAACCGATGCTTCAGAGTATGCGATTGCAGCTACGTTGTCCCAAGCAGGCCGGCCCATTGCCTTTTTCTCGAGGACCCTCTCCTCATCTGAACGTCACCAACCCGCTGAGAAAGAAGCTGCAGCAATCGTAGAATCTCTTCGCAAGTGGCGACATTATCTCATCGGTCGTCCTTTTCGAATTGTCACAGACCAAAAATCAGTTTCGTTCATGTTCAATAGTAGTAGACTCAGTAAAATCAAGAACGAAAAGATTGCGAGATGGCGTTTGGATCTAGCATGTTTCAAATATGAAATTGTTTACCGTTCAGGAAAAGACAATATTGTTGCTGATGCCCTATCGCGAATCAGTGCGTCAACAACATCATCTGATCTGTTCAAGCTACACAAAACCATGTGCCACCCAGGGGTCACAAGAATGGTACATTTCATTCGATGTAAGAACTTGCCGTACTCCGTTGACGATGTTAAGCGAATGACTTCAATCTGTAATGACTGTGCGGAACTCAAACCCAGATTCTATAGGAATGAAGGAGTCCTTGTCAAAGCGACGGCACCATTTGAGAGACTTAATTTAGATTTCAAAGGACCTCTTCCTTCCTCATCACGAAATCGCTATCTACTAACGATAGTAGACGAGTACTCTCGTTTTCCCTTTGTCTACCCTTGTGCCGATTTGACAGCATCCACAGTAATAGATCGCCTGACGAGGCTGTTTTCAATTTTCGGAATGCCTTCGTATATCCACTCTGATCGGGGAGCAGCCTGTATGTCTGTGGAGCTTAAAAATTTCTTGACAGCTCAAGGTATAGCTACCAGCAGAACTACGGCATACAACCCGAGAGGAAACGGCCAAGTCGAGAGATATAATGGTATAGTTTGGAAAACAATACAATTGGCACTCCGCTCGGCTGGCTTGGACATCAAGAACTGGGAGCAGGTCATACCTCAGGCCCTCCATTCTGTCAGGTCACTCTTGTGTACGACAACTAATGACTCCTCATGAGAGGATGTTCCACCATCCACGTAAATCCGTGAATGGACAATCGCTTCCTACCTGGCTAACAACACCAGGCAGTGTTCTGATGAAACGGCTACCTTCTCAAGGTAGTAAGTACGATCCCGCAGTCGAACTAGTGGAACTCCTCGAAGCGAACCCCCACTATTCTCATGTGCGCCTGGCTGATGGCAGAGAGACGACGGTGTCGAACTGCCACTTAGCGCCAGCAGGGGAAGCCAAAACCACCGAGATTCCACTCATCATTCCTGATGAAGAATATACCAGATCACCTGGAAACAACCGTGACAAGGCGACGCCTCCAACTTCCCCTAGACCTAGCTTCGACGACGAATCTTCGAAACCTCCACAAACTCCGCTCCCGCCTCCACGACTGCCGGAAACCCCGGAGCCAGGACTGCGGCGTTCCGAAAGAAGGAGGCAACCCCCCAAGTATCTGGAAGATTACGTTTAAATTCAAGAGGGGGAAAATGTTATAATTCCCCATGTCATATGGTTATTGCCATGGTCGGAAAACACGCCACTTCTGCAATTATTCATTCCAATCTGAGTTTTCGTTGAATAAAGCCTATTATTCGAGGCAATTCTATTCCCCACGACTTGTTCAAATACAGTAGCGTGTTTTTTGGATAATTCTTCAACAATTCGTAATTCTTGATGTGATGAGATGTTCTTGATGGTTATGGACGAAGATGCTATTTTGTTCAGATCTAGCTGTAGCGCACGAATCCAGGATCTTCCAAGAATCGGTGAGAAAGGTTCCCCAACAATAAACAGTTTCTCAGTCGAAACAACCCCATCGTACGCAACTTTGACAGTGGTCTCACCGACTGGTTTGAAATAATCACCAGTGTATGATTTGAATTTTATACGTGACGTGCTAATGGGTAAGCTGAGGCCTAGTTTTTTATAATCTTCTCTTGATAAGATGGACACAGGGCTCCCAGAGTCTACTTCAAATTTCTGCGATGAATTTCCCAGTTGAACATGGATCATAAATTTACTGTCTGCGGCTCCTGAGTTGATGCGTAGAATGGGTGGACTGATTTCTAGTAAATTGAATTTGTACTCATCTGAATTATAACCAGATGTTTCTTCTTCTGGAGACAGAGCCTTGATTTGTGTAGATTTCGTCTTGATAAGGGTTGTAATACATACTTTTTCAATATGCCCGCGGCGCATGTAGCTTTTACATCGTAGTCGATCTTTTACACGACAGTCCCTGGTAGCATGATTATTCTTACCGCATGACAAACAGAGGTTTTCAAGCCCGAGCACCTTCAAGTCGATCCTGTGAACGTCCGAACTTTTCCGGTGCACGTTGTTCGCCTTCATTTTTGTTGGTATGGATGTTGTAATTTCATTCAATGCAGTACCGGAATTTGACTCCACGACATTGTATTTTTGAGGCCTCGATGGTCAAGGCCAATTTCAATGCATCTAGAAAGGAAATATATGCATGCTGCAGTATTACGTTCTCGTATTTCACGATCGTGCACCCCTCTTATTAGCTGGGCCCTAAGTAACAAATCTATAATTGCACGCTGGCATTTTGGAACTGTGCAACTACCCTTAAAGTCACAGGTTTTACTCAGTTCCTTCAATGCCGCTATGAAGTTAGATATTGATTCGGTAGAAGCTTGACATCGCGAGAAGAAATAATGCTGTTCAGTCAACGTGTTCTTCTTTGGTTCCAAGTGATTAGACAATAACTGAATGAGATCATCATATGTTTTGCTAGATGGTAAATCAGGTGATGTTAAACTAGCCAACAATTTATAGTGTTTTGCGCCAATAGGCCTTTGCTTCCCTAGTTTCGTCGTCGTCCTGATCCAACCCTTTTAGCGTAAAGAAGTTGTTCAGTCTTTGACAATACAGGTCGAATGTCTCTGCCGATTCATCAAATGGATCAAATGTTGAAACATTCTTCCGTAGTACTTCTCTAACAGAAATGTTACTTGCCGTACTGGACCTTGCACCCACTAAGAGCCTGGACAAGTTGGGCCATATCAGTCGTTGGTGATGTGTTAGCGTGAGCCATTCTTTTCTTCTGAGTTTTGGTTCATTATTCTGTGAATAATACACCTATGTATTCGCTCAGCAAAAAATTTTTATAACACCCCCTCAAAATTTTTTTCTTTTCCGTTTCAAGGTGCGTAGATTCCAAAAACGCTGCAAAGTCCTTGTTACATGGGCTTATTATTCTATTGGACATACCTACAGAGATGTTGGCTGTTTATTTATTGTTTCTTTCATATAAAATAATTGAAATAGCTATCTCTGGTGGTTTCCACCAATTTTGGCCCCCAAAACACGAATAAGGTACGCTTTTTTCTCTCTTTTTTAAAATTATCTCTGATCATTGATAGTACCATTTAATCGTCTTGATCCACCTGTTGACACTTTTTCCAGTGTTATTCTACAAATTGATGGTGATTTCAGACGCTTTCCCAGGTTTTTGACTCATAAAAATCAATTTTGGGAGCTGAACATCTGGTAGAACCTCAATTTTCTATTCTTTGGTCAAAATCGACTTCATATTAGGTCTTCTCGTCCCCAAAAACATGAAAAACGATACCTTAAAAGCTCATGTTACCAACATGTCGCTAAAACGCAAAAATTACCTATTTTTACACACATTTTCACTCATCCCTGGGTATATTTCGATCGGGCTGAAAAGTTTCGGGACACAACTAGGGCCCAAATGGAGCATGTGTGCGAAAGAACAATTTTTTTAGACCGAAAATGAAGCCTGTACACGTGATACGGCGGACGGACATTGCATTTTTGGGATGTACGCACCTTGAAACGGAAAAGAAAAAATTTTGAGGGGGTGTTATAAAAATTTTTTGCTGAGCGAATACATAGGTGTATTATTCACAGAATAATAATCCAAAGTAGGTAGGTACTTTTTGTGTTTTTAACATGTTAGTAAAATGAGCTTTTGAGGTATCGTTTTCCATGTTTTGGTGGACGAGAAGACCGAATATGAAGTCGATTTCGACCAAGGAGTTGAAAATTGAGGTTGTACCAGATGTTCAGCTCCCAAAAGTGATTTGTTATGAGTCAAAAACCTGCGAAATCGTATGAAATCATCATTAATTTGAAGAGTAACACTAGGAAAAGTGTCAACACGTGGATCAAGACGATTAAATGGCACTACCAGTGATCAAAGATCATTTGAAAAAAGAAAAAAAGTACCTAATTCAAGTTTGGGGGCCAAAATTGGTGGAATCCACCAGAAATATCTATTTCAATTATGTTACATTAAAGCAACAATAAATGAACAGCTGGCATTTCTGTAGGTATGTCCAGTAGAATAATAAACCCATGTGACAACGACTTTGCAGCGTTTTTGGAATCTACGGAAACGGAAAAGAAAAAATTTTGAGGGGGTGCTATACAAATTTTTTGCTGAGCGAATACATAGGTGTATTATTCACAGAATAATAAACCAAAATGCAATGTCCGTCCGCCGTATCAAGTGTACAGGCTTTATTTTCGGTCTAAAAAAATCGTTCTTTCGCACACATGCTCCATTTGGGCCCTAGTTGTGTCCCGAAACTTTTCAGCCCGATTGGAATATACCCAGGGGTGTTATGAGTGAAAATGTGTGTAAAAATTGGTACTTTTTGCGTTTTAGCGACATGTTGGTAACATGAGCTTTTAAGGTATCGTTTTTCATGTTTTTGGGGACGAGAAGACCGAATATGAAGTCGATTTTGACCAAAAGAATAGAAAATTGAGGTTCTACCAGATGTTCAGCTCCCGAAATTGATTTTTTATGAGTCAAAAACCTGGGAAATCGTCTGAAATCACCATCAATTTGTATAATAACACTGGAAAAAGTGTCAACAGGTGGATCAAGACGATTAAATGGTACTATCAATGATCAGAGATAATTTTTAAAAAAAGAAAGAAAAAGCGTACCTTATTCTTGTTTTGGGGGCCAAAAGAGGTGGAAACCACCAGAGATAGTTATTTCAATTATTTTATATGAAAGAAACAATAAATAAACAGCCAACATCTCTGTAGGTATGCCCAATACAATAATAAACCCGTGTGACAAGGACTTTGCAGCGTTTTAGGAATCTACACACCTTGAAACGGAAAAGAAAAAAATTTTGAGGGGGTGTTATAAAAATTTTTGCTGAGCGAATACATAGGTGTATTAGTCACAGAATAATAAAACTATTATTCTGAACGGGGCATAACGTCGAATTTCGATAAATATACCCACTATGCTAAACTAACGTAACTTTTTTCGGTCCGCCAAACTAACGCATCTGATTTTTTGCTACTTTCGAGGGGAGCTATTTGAAAGTCTAGCCCAGCACGAAAAATCAGTAAACATGCAGTTAGGTAAATTCATAACTCACCGTTGTCGGAAATCTGTTCAACCTATCGAAGTAAACCTTTGGTCGCTAGTAGATCTCGCCAAATAGTTACGTTAGTTTTGCAGATACGTTAGTTTGGCGGAGCGAAAAAAGTTACGTTAGTTTGGCATAGTGGGGATATTATATATCCTGAATTCAGTGGACTGGAAACTTGATATTACGAGTATTTTGAAAGGTTCACAAATTCATTAAGCATTCCTAAATCTACGGACAACTACAGCAAACGCGTACTTTCTAACATATCTCGGCACCATTGGCTCTACTATGCTACCAAAACAAGTAGTTTTATATTATAATTTCCAAGTAGGGAGTTTATATACGAATAGTAGTTATCCTCCGAATCCCAAGCCCCCAGAATTAGCCGTTGTAAGTGGGCCAAACCTCAGCAGCAAATGTAAGGTGTCTTACGAGTCAAGTTAGGTACTCTACATTTCGTTTCATTTCAGAACATACATTATTGAAGCCTACAGGTACCTATAACACCGCGCTACATTCACAAGGATGGACGGACACACCATTGCAAATCGAGACGGCCAAGTAGACTAACGTTCGAATTGGTTCATTATAATATTATGATGTCAACACTAAAATTTAGGTACCTACCTATAAATATCTTGAACTTATTAAAATAATTTCAACTGATTCGAGGATGCAAAATCAAGAAATACGTAGTAACTAAGGTATAAGTAAGTATAAGTAACTTACCTTTTTTTTTCTCTCGTTTGCGATTCCCGTATTTCTTGTTTTCTACTCAGCCTCTTGCTGAAACATTTCTTCTTTGGTATTTCGGTCGAGAATTACTGCATACAATAAAGTGAACTTCACGACGCGTCCATCAGAAAGCAATGCCCACTGACGTTCAGGACTCTGTTCAGGGCTACGAGTGTTGGCTGACGTAAACACAGGTGGTGCGCGTAGGGGTGTGGGGTCATCAACCGGCCTGCGCGAGGCTACTGGCATCTAGCGTCAGACGAGTGAACCCCGTTCACCCACAACTACGAGTACATGGGCTGGTCATTCCCGCCACAAGAAATTCCCCAGCAGAATTTCCAACTTTTCTCTGGCAATAATCAGTCGATTTTGGTGGTTCTTGTGGCATTCTTCCTATTTTTATACTTTTCAGGGCAATGTAGGTACTATGGAAATTCGAAACGTAAATTTCAATATTGTACCTAAATTTGAAAATTTTCGAAATTTGAAATCTCAAGAGTTCATTGCCCGAGAGAATGGTAAAATAGGAAGAATGCCGCAAGAATCATCAAAATCGACCGATTATTGCCGGAGAAAAGTTGGAAAAACCGTTTTATACACTGTCCTGCACCCCCTTAATGCAGCATGGTCATACCGTAAAATATTGATATCCGAATTTAACCACCAACAGGAACGATACATCGGTATGAAACTCTAGTCACCCCTGTAAGTCACAGTCATCCTTCTAATTACCCCTGTGAGTCATGGACGCCCCTTCAAGCCATCCCTGTAACCTAGTCAAATCGATTTGTCAGTGTTTATTACTTGTGCGATTAATATGTTTTTTGTTCTACTATTGTTACTTGTTTTGTCATAGCGTTACTGTCTATATGAGTCTTTGAAATTTATTTCTTGTAGCATGTTTGATGATTTTGAGTTAATGTTAGCTTGGTTCGCACTGCCTTGTTCTGACGATTAGCTGACTCCCAGAAAACCGTAAGAAACCATCCATGATCCAATAAAGAATAAGCGTTTGAGAAGGCGTTGCGTTTGACAATGGTTGGGAATCGAGAAGGCAGTGCACGGTCAGTTTCTCGTCCACCCTGTGAACTGGAATGACGATCAGAAAATTAGCTTTGGATAGTCAAGGAAACACTGGCAACAGCCACTAATGGACACTACCTATACAGTCAGAAAGATTCGTCAGGATCACTGAGAACAGCTAAACGCTTTTTTGACAGTCAGATAACCGTCAGATGGTCACTGTGATCAAACCTATAATTACATATGGCACTTGGTTTCTTATAGGGAAGATAGCAGCATCTGGTAGGGTACATTTTCATATTGAATAGGGCCTTTGAGAGCATCTGACATTAAATCTAAACATCTTGGTTGCATTATTGTTATATTAATAGGCCTAATGTGTATGGTAACTGAGCACCCACCAGTACTTACTTTTGACGCCCCTGCCACACAGTGTACCGACAGTGCATGTGTGTTTGGACATCAAATAATTTTACCATACCTTCCGGAGGAGTCCGTCGTCACCAGCTGGTTGAGTACTGGAGGCTGACATTCACATGTAAACACATGTACATAGGACAAACAGGACGCAACTTAAATACACTGCCAAGGTGATGGCACAGGAGCTTCCTCGTCACAATCAGAGTGACCCATTATACATTACATTACATTACATAACATTAAATAACGTGAAATATACATATTACATAACATTACATTACATAACATTACATAACGTGAAATATACATATTACATAACATTACATTACATAACATAACATTACATACCTAACATTACATGAAATATACATATTACATAACATTACGTCCATTATACATAATTGCAAAAGTTATGCGTGTTTGAAGAATTTCACGTTAGCGCATGCGCAGGGCGAACCGCTGGCTCTATCATGTTGAAATTTATATGGGACCTCAATGGGCCCTACCCGCTTAATCCCTGAGAATTACATTGAAATTGGGTGAAATCTTTGGTTACTACGGCTGTAACAAGGAAATTGAATCTATTTACGCCAGCGCATGTGCAGAGTGCACCGAGGGTTAGATCATGCTGAAATTCATACTGGAACTCCCTAGGCCTTGTGAGTCACTAACAAGCGGTCAACGGACCAAGATCCGAGCTGCATACAAGCAGGGGAATGGAGCTGTCGTACAATTAAGTAAAGAACAATTGTTAAAAAACAATGGTAAAGACAAAATTGGTATAACACACGAACAGCATAATGAAATAGCTAAATCTCGGTTGAAAAATAAAGGGTATCGTTTGAAGTTATCATATCAGCAGTTGAAAGAAAATTATAGAGGCGGGTTTCTTCCCCTCATATTTGCTGGGTTAGGCGCACTGAGTGGATTGTTGGGAGGTGGTGCTGCTGTTGCTAATTCAGTAATTGATTATAAAGATCGGCAGAAACGATTGCAGGAAACGATAAGACATAATAAAGCGATGGAAAACAAGAAAACGGGTGGTCAGGTAAAAAAAAAAAAAAAAAAAAGTCGAAGCGTTGAGCAATTTTGATATTACTTATTATGCTTTGGATAAACTTAGAATAAATAATTTTAGAGGGGTATTTATGAGAGATGCTTTACCTAAAAATCCAAACATAATTGAATGTGGAATTCTGAATCTTGGTGATTCAAAAACAGACGGTACACACTGGACGGCTTACTACAAAAACATGATGGATAAATATTATTTTGATTCGTACGGGAACGCTAATCCACCGAGGGAATTAATTTCGTACTTGGGTGGAAAGCGTTTGTTCTTCAATAGAGACAGGATTCAAGATTACACCGACCCTCCAATATGCGGACACTTGTGTCTAATAGTTCTCTACTTGCTAGTTAATAAACATATGCCCCTTAACTCGATATTAGAAAAACTAAAAAAAGATAAATACTTCTGGGAAAGTTTGCTTTAATTTTTTTTTTTAGACTATATATAAGAAAGAGAAAGATGGCGAACGTATTTTCGAAATACATGAAGGACATTGTCCGCTCAGAGTACAAACATTACTATCCCAACAGCACTCAAAACTTTAACGCCCCCAACAAAAGAACAGAGTTCAATATCGATTATGGAGATGGATTTTCTATGTCAAAGTTTCAATATTTCATCTCTGGGACGTTGAAGAAGCGCAATGGAGGAGATTACTCAGCAAAAGCAAATGTGAAATTGATTGATAATTTCGTTCCATATTTGTTCTCTAGAATCGAGGTGAAAAAACACAATTATTTAATTGACGAAGTAGAATACCCTGGTGTTACTAGTACCGTGAAGAGCAGTGTCTCGTACAGAGGCTCAGAAAGTAATTCGATTGCAAACAATGGTTTTGTATCTCAGTGCAACGCAGATAGAAATACATTCTACGTATGCGGGAATCTTTCACATTTAGGGTTGGGATTTTTCGAAGATGTTAGTATACCGCTTTATAAAGGAGGATTCGTAATTTCCTTTATCAGAGATGGTGATGCTAACACCATTTACAGATGGAAAACGAAAAAAAGTGACGGGAGTTACGATGATGCCACCCTACCAGCAGAAGGGCGGGTAAGTATCACAGAGTTCATAATTCGGGTCCCGATGATTGAATTCAAACCTATGGCAAAAATCGAGCTGGTGAAAGAATTGTCCGACCTGAAAAAAATACAGTTCCATTTCAGGAGCTGGCAGTGCATACAAAAACCTGAAATCAACGGAAATACATTTACATTTGATGTAACCAATATCTTTAGAAACATTCGAAATCCTACGTTTGTGATGGTCGCTTTCCAATCTGAAACTGGCTCGCAGTTGCAGGATGCTTCGTTGTTTGATAATGCCAACGTTAAAAATATAAAGGTGAAGATCAATGATAACGTTTACCCTGAAGAAATGGAAAACTTGGATATCGCGGCTGGTAACTACACCCTCGCCTACGAAATGTACAAGGATTTTAAAAATGTCTATCAAAATAATAATGACATGCTCTACAATCCCCAGAACTTTATAAACGGAAAATGCGTTTACGTGATCGACACAAGTAAACAAACGGAAAATATTTCCAATTCGAAATCTAATATTATAATTACCGCGGATTTTGCACCCTCAGCAAAACAAATCTTTACGTAGTACTCGTGTCTCACACTACCTTAGATTATGATCTCTTCAATAACATAATCAAGGAAAGTAATACGTAGGTCCGTTGATACCAAAATCCTGATACTGAAAAAAATACAAAATCTGCAGAAAAAAAAGTTTCGCGCAATCTCAAACGAAAAATTTTCTCTCACTTGTTTCATTTTTTTTTTTTTTTTTTTTTTTTTTCTCAAGCTTGAAAATTCAGAGTTTGGTTCCCGACACCCAATGCCTCGCTTTCAGTTGACGGGCTCGAAACCCCAGCTCGACGGTCGGGCCAGTAGCCCCAGCTCAACAATCGGGCCAGAAGCCCCAGCTCAACAATCGGGCCAGAAGCCTCATCTCAAAATCGGGCCAGAAGCCCCATTTTATATACTACTGCCGGGTGGTGGGGCGAAGTAGCGGGGGGCCGCTGCGATCTCCGTTGACGCGGGCGTCGGAGTGGGGCGCCGCTGTGGGGCGTCGGAGGGGGCGCGTATGCCGAGCGTGGTGGGGTTCGTCGCTGCGGAGGCGGTGCTCGACGCAGTCGATTGGCGGGCGCTGAGCGGCGTTGTTCGCGTCGGATGGTCACCAGTGTAGTGATTGAGGAGGAGAACAGACGAGTCGATCGCTTGATTGAGAATGGTTGTTTAATCAGTGGCACTTGGCTCTTTTATAGCCCCCTGACATGATCAGAGGGGGGTCGGGGGGTCCCCACTCTGAGATACTGCATGTTCACACATAGTTTAGGTTGTGGAGGAGCAGCCGATCACAACAAATTTTAATTTTAGATGTTATTTTAGTTAATATAACCTAATTTATGTAATAAATATTTGTTATATTCATGTCTGGTTATATTTAATATTGATTGATACTTTTTTCCTATCAATATCAAATATAAAGTCTATTGAACTATTATAAATTGTATAAAAGAACAAACTAATAAAATATTTGGAAAAGTAATGTAGTAAAAAATGATGTAGGGTCATACAGCACCGGATTTGACCGAACGTACTTATCAAAATCTCTTCCATCTTCAAATAATCACTGGAAACGGTACACAAGAAACCACTTCTCTTCTGACGCCTTCCCACAACTGACGAAAATCTAGAAGTTTGATATTCTTCCCACGCCTCATAAGGCGTGTGGCGTCAGACTGCGTCACCCACGTGTTCCTATGTCATGTCAGTGTAGTCTGTGTTCAGCTTAAGAGACATGTGAAGTTATTTCTGGCGAAGATGGGTATAAAAGTAGACCTTGATAGGGAATTGTGTGAAGCGTGTGTTTATGGCAAAGCACATCGCCTGAAGTTTGGAAGTAGACCAAGAGCTTCAAAGCCGGGTGAATTGATTCATTTCGACGTTAGAGGGCCTTTTCAGAGATCGCGATCTGGGCACTGATAGTACGTACTTTTCAAGGAAGATTTTAGTAAATAACGATATGAGTATTTTATGAAAGAGAAGTCTGAAGTACCATATAAACTAGAGCAAATGTTGAAGGAAGCAAAATCCATTGGGCACGAAGTGAAAGAGCTTTTAAGTGATAATGGTGGAGAATTCGACAGTACAGCTGTGAGGAAAATTTAGATGAAGTATGGGGTGAAGCAGCGGCTGACGATGCCGTACACACCAGAGCAAAATGGCTGAGGCGAACGAGAGAACAGGACTTTAGTTGAAACGGCAAGAACTATGATGCAGGCTAAATAACACATTCCTCAAGGGTTGTGGGCAGAGTTAAACAGCACTGCTGCATATTTTTTGAACTTGTCAGGTACGAAGGATAAAACACCTGCTGAGCTTTGGACTGGGAAGGAGACGTCAATCAAACATTTGAGGATTGTTGGAAGCACTTGCTATGCGCATGTTCCCAAGCAGCGCAGGAAGAAATTCTGCAGGAAAGCAGTGAAAGGCGTGCTATAGGTCGACCGGAGAAAGTTTACGCTCCGAGGGCGCATTCTGCTGGAGAAGATAGAACTACTTATCTATTATCAGCTCGCGTACGATAATTTTTCGTACGATGATTTCCCTCCTACAGTTGCGAAAAATACAGGCATTATAGAGCCTTTTACTACAATTTGTAGGACTTCCGTGCATTCCTACCTATTTATGATGTACTAGATGATTACTAGTGTACTTCCGTATAATCAGTTGTACCTACTCAAAATTTTCAAACGTTTGTGGTATTTCTTCATTACTTCCATATAAGAAGTGTCTATGTACCTACTTACGCCAGACAGCCACAAATATCATTCATGATAAATAATAATAATACCAGGGAAAAGTGTAGAAAATGAAGACAGGAAATAGGTACAAACGATCAAAAAACAATTTATTGGTACAGATATTACAACACGTCAATAGTAGGTATAAAAATAAAAAACGTTTTCATTCCCCGTCGGAAAAATCACACTCCGAACTTTCTTCCGACGAACTAGTCGGACCTAACCTTATCACGAACTCATCCACTCTTTTGTCTACGATGTGGTCACTTTTCATATATTTTATTTCGGTTTATTTCACCTTCCCGCCCCATTTCACCACCTCCATGCACAATGATGAGGCGCCCTCCCTTTCCGATACAACGTAATGCCCCATATTCTTTCGGAGACTGCCAGCACTTGTTTACATTGTGGGCCTCGTTGACGTAGGTCTCATCAAGGTAAACAATATTCCTTTCTTCCCTGCGGAACTGTAGGATGGTATGAAGATATCTTGCACACCAAGCAGCAACGTCCCTCCGTTCAATCAGTAATTTACGGTTTGATTGACAGGTCTTCCACTTAAAACCGCAATCCTTGATTCGTTGGCGGAGATATTTGTTGGAATAATAGTTGACGCAATTTGTTCAGTGGTCACAACTTTAATGAAAACTTAGAAATTCACGTATACCAAACTAAAACACCCGGTGATGTTGTTTAGATATTGTAGAAGACAATATCAACACCTCCCCTCAACATCATCCGGCAAGAATAACCCAAAACGCAGACGGAAATTTTGGAATTTTCTTCCTCCAACAGGTTTTGTGAGTATGTCGGCCAGGTTTTCATCCGTTGGACAATATTCCAGCGCTATCTCTCTAGCCCGGATGAGCTCCCTGACGTAATACTTCCTGACATCCAGATGTTTGATCCTTCCACTTGCTTTCTCATTTTCAATAAATTTCATGCAACTTTGGTTGTCTTTGTAAACAGGCGTAGCTGTATCCTGGGAGAAACCCATATCGCGGAGAAGTAGCCTGATCCACACTGCCTCTTGAATCCCTGAAGAAGCGGCGACAAGTTCTGCTTCTGTCGACGACAGAGCGACTGAAGTTTGTTTCTTACAGAGCCACCCAATCGAGCTTGACCCTATTCTGAATAAACAACCGCTGATTGACTTACGATCATCTCTTTCCCCCGCCCAATCAGCATCTACGAAGCAGTTTAGCTTGATTTCGTTTTCTGACCTCAGTCTCAGCTTGATGTTTACTGTGGACTTCAAGTAACACATTACCCTCTTTACCGCGTTCCAGTCACCTTGCGTGGGCTTTTCAACTCGGCGTGACAACGTTCCAACTGCCGAAGAAATGTCTGGCCGAGATGTGATTGCCAAATAAAGTAGAGACCCTATCGCCCGATGATATTCACCATTATCTGGCAAAGGTGGCGAAGCAGCTGTAGAACTGATGAACCCAGCTTCCATTGGTGTTCTTACTGGTTTGGCATCTTGTAGTCCAAATTGAGGAACAAGTTCTTGTATTTTCCTGCCTTGATGTAATAGATAATTATTACCGTATTTCTCGATTTCAACTCCTAAGTAATTTGAGACTCCTCCCAAATCCTTCAACTCGAACGAAGATGACAACATCTGAAACGTCTTGCTGACAGCTTCTTCAGTCCCTGCACAAAGAATATCATCAACGTGAATTACGACGTATGTCAGCTCCCCATCAAGTTCCTTCACGTACAAACACGGATCCGCATCACTCCTATCAAATCCCATTTTGGTCAACTCGCTGTCAATCTTTTCATTCCAGGAGCGCGCTGCCTGCCTCAGTCCATATAAGCTTTTCTGTAGTTTGCACACTAGGTTTGGTCTATGTGGGTCCTCAAAACCTTCTGGCTGAGTCATGTAAATGTCTTCTTTTAGCTCACCATTCAAAAAGGCTGTCTTCATGTCAAAATGTTTCACAACCAAATTTGAGGACGCTGCTATCACTAGTACCAGTCTTACTGTCACAGGGTTTACAGTTGGTGCAAAAACTTCGTCATAATCTTCTCCATATTTTTGCAAAAACCCTTTTGCCACCAAACGCGCTTTGTATCTTTCCACTTGACCATTATTTCCATATTTAACCTTGAACACCCATTTACACCCTACTGCCTTCCTCCCAGTTGGTAACTCAACTAATTTCCATGTTCTGTTTTGAGCTAATGATTTCATCTCCTCCTGAGCAGCCAGAATCCACTTTGCTCTTTGCAAATTATTGACGTCTTTCCATGTCCTAGGTTCAAAGACTGACCCTTGATTACAGTCCGCAATGAGGGCTTTGTACCTATGGATACCTTTTGTTGCTCTAGCTGATCTTCTAATTTCTTCAAAATTTTCACCCTCTTCCATGTTTTCTGAATTCATCTGGTTTCCTTCGATGATATCCTCTCTCACGTCTTCTGTCTCTTGGCACAATGGAGAACGTGCCACTGACCCAGAGGTAGTTTGAGGAGAGTTTGAGGGTTCTGAGTTTCCTGAATTTGCGACATAATAATACTCTGAAACAGATTTTTCCTCATTATTTGTCCCCACAATTTCCCTCTTTTCCTTTCCTACAAACCTGACATCGCTGGAGGTGACAAATTTTTTCTCGTGTGGCAACCAAATTTTATACCCTCTAGAAAATGATGGGTAGCCAACAAAAACTCCTAATATACCTCTTGGGTCGTACTTCCCCCGACAGGGATCTTTGTTCAGGACGTAAACTTGACTTCCAAAGCGCTGAAAGTATGCTACTCTGGGTATCTTCCCAGTCCAACGAGTATATGGAAGCTCACCATTCAAGGCATCTGATGGACATCTATTACGAACATGTGCGGCAGCTGACACTGCTTCAGCCCAAAACGTCTGTGGGAGTTGGGAATCAATAAGGAAACTTCTGGCCATGTCATTCAGAGTCCGGTTTTGCCTTTCAGCCACTCCATTCTGCTGAGGAGTTCTGGCACAAGAGAATCTTCTCTGTATTCCACAGCTATCTAAAAATGTGTTGAACTCTCGGCTGTCATACTCTCCACCATTATCACTCTGTAAATACTTGATTTTCTTGCCCGTCATGTTTTCTACTCTGTTCTTGTAGCTTTTAAATGCCTCCAAGGCATCATGCTTATTCTTGAGAAATGTCACTTCTGTCCATCGTGAACTGTCGTCAATAAATGTGATGAAGTAGAGCGACTTCCCAAATGAGGGGACTCTCATGGGCCCGCAGAGATCAGTGTGCACTATTTCTAGGAGCACTGACGACTTTCTTTCACATTTTGGATACGACCTGCGGGTTAGCTTTGCCTGAATACACATGTCACACTGTGGAACAACTTCATTTGGGTTTGCCTGAATGCCTTTTACTAACTGTTTTCTGATTACATGTTTCAAGTCAGTGAAATTCAAATGTCCAAATTTCTGGTGCCAGTACAGAAGGGAGCAATTTTCTGAGATCTTTTGAGCATATTCCTTCTTTCTACCCTGACGGAGGTAGTACAGTCCATTGATACGGTCAGCTACCAATTTTATTGTACCCTTCTCGTCTTTAACAACTGCAGAATCTTTGTGAAATGTCACGCTGTATCCTTTGTCAGTTACCTTCCCTACAGAAATGAGATTCGTTCTCAACTCAGGGACAAATAGAGTGTCTGACAAGGTTACCTTGTTTCGGCCATTGTTTATGGGTATCACAGCAGTTCCAATACCTTTTGAATATGTCTGCGAGTCATTAGCTAGGCTGACACTCCTTTGACCATCAAACCTTTGGTTGGCAAGGGATTTCTATTCACTGGTCATATGGGATGTGCACCCACTATCCACACACCAATGTGTACCTGTTGAGTTAGCATCATAGGACTCACTCACCAGGAGCCCAAAATCATCATTCCCCCAATTTTCACTCGCCACTGCTGATTCCTCTTGACGCTGGGGGATTTTCTTAGTAGAACAATATCGAGCAATGTGTCCAAACTTACTGCAATTATAACATTTCACGTTTTTTGGATCAAACCTCTGTTGCCGTGATTCTTTTGAATGAGGAGACCGTTTCAGTGGCTCTCCTACCAAGAATGAATTTTGCTGCTCAATTTTGTCGGTCACACTCTCTGCCCGTGCATCACTTTCTTCAATGATCTTTATCTTGAGGGCTTGAGGTTTTGGAAGGATGTCTCTAGATTCTATAGCAATTCGAAAATTCTCAAACTCACGTGGTAGGGAATAAAGGAGCATGATGGATAGCAGGTCTTCATTGATAGCAATTTCCATGTTTTCCAGCTTGTCTACAATGTCAAAAAATTCATTCAAGTGGTCCCTCACACTGTCACCAGATTTCATTTTCTTCAGAACCAAGTTTTTCAACAAAGATGCCTTCCTTGCTGGCCCTTTTGACTCATAAATCGAACTTAATTTATCCCAAACGCCCTTGGAAGTTTACCTTTTACTTGCTTCAACTCACTCGAACTGATGGTGAGAATTATTTCAGCCCTTGCTTTGCTGTCTGCCAATTCCCATTCTTTTGCACCCTGTTCTTCTTCTGGTTTCACAACGGTACCAACAACATACCCCAAAAAGTCATTTTTTGTCAACAGGGCCTCAACGTGTATTTTCCATGAATCGTAGTTTTCCCGACCTAATGGTTCAATCTTGATCAGACTCATCTCCTTTTATTTTCTTTTTCTTTCTTTCTTCCCGGTACTTAACACGTAATAAGTCTCATAATCAGTGTTGGAATAATAGTTGACGCAATTTGTTCAGTGGTCACAACTTCAATGAAAACTTAGAAATTCACGTATACAAAACTAAAACACCCGGTGATGTTGTTTAGATATTGTAGAAGACAATATCAACAATATTCCCTCCCACAATCTACAACTTCATCTCCCTTCAGGGCTTCTAATAACCGTCCGATTGTAGGTACCTCCTTGCGAACTACGTAAAACTCGCGAATTTTAATACGGAGAATTGCGCTGTCAAACTCGTCGCACTGTATCTTTTTTGGGTGAGGTTTCGTTTTTTTCGGAGTGATGAATGTGGGGTGCCCATTCGTTTCGATCGATCGTCTCCCTTCACGAATAATAGTACTGACAGTTTTGGCTGAAACTTCCGTCACTTCACTCGTCAAACCACTGACGTTTATCCGGGAATTCTCTTCCGCCTTCTTTCGGGTGAAATACTAGGCTACGTTAAAGATGATTTCAAGCGCCTGTCGGCGAAGCACTTTCCCCTTTCTATGGCACTTGGACGAAGACTGCCCAGTAGACGTAGATGGCGTGTTGCTCATAAAGAACAGTTGAAACAGAAATGGATGGGAAATTAATCGGAGAAAAGAAAGACTCAAATGAACTGAAAGACGGAAATGAACGATGAATAGGCACACGGACACGGGCAAGGCAAACAAGATGGTGGACGGCCAAACTCACCGAGGAGCCGAACTATTGGGCTACAGTGCAGCCACCACATTGACACGAAATTTCCTACGAAATCTTTTCATCAAGGTTAGTTCAGGATTAAACCACATAGAGGGCGCCAGGAAGAACGTAAACTTTCTCCGGTCGACCTATAGTTGGCTATGACGGTTTTGATGGTTACCATGTTTGGGTGAAACTGTATCCCAAAATTGTTCGTTCATGTGATGTGGTTTTTGAAGAGAAGCCTAGTCAGTCGACAGGTGGACAGGTAATCTTGGAACCTAGTCAAAAAGAAAACCAAAAGAGAACGAATCAAGAAGAACAGGGAATCAATGAGGAGGAAAGCGATCAAGAGGTAGAGTCTCGAGGTCAAGAACGTAGAGTTCTACAAGATCGATCTGCCCTCAGATTGCCTGCAAGATTCGATGACTACATCATGGCTAGACTCCTTGGCTGACAATCAGACCTGGAAGACGGTACCATTGCCACCTGTAAGGAAGGCATTTCCAACTATGCAAGAGTATGGGACTTGGAAAACTTGGAGGGTCTTCTGAAAGTAATTAATGAGGGGGAGTGTTGGGATTCTTCATTAATTATTTGGGTAACCAAGAACCAAGTTTACCAAATGTTCCAGAATTTAATGTTTCAGTATAAAAACGTCTTTTGCACGAACCACGTTATCTTGATTTACTAAATCTCACTCTGCAGCTTTAGGTACCTATACACAAGGTAGATCTATAATAGTAAGTTAGAGTTTACCATAGAAATAAGTTAGTAGGTTTAACTAGTAGATTATAGCTCACCACAGAAATAGGTTAGTCCTTAAGTTACACCAGATGCTACTTTTATGACCCTTATAGCTTAGTTAGGATTAGTTTTAAGCTCTTCTCACAAGGGTGTGTAGTGGGTCCTACGTTAGACACAGTCCCCGATTCGAGTTACGTTAGACACACGTCCTCCCGAAAACTGAGTTTTACGTTAGACGCACAAGTTACATTAGCCGCCCGATTTCGCCAAAATTGTACGCTACACACAAATAACGATACACACATTCAAACACAAATTAGCCTTCCCACTTCAAGACTTAGGACTGTCTTCACTTGTGGAATTTTTTCAATTTTGCGATCATGCAGTATACGTCAGTAGCTTTCCGTTTTACTGCGGCTTTCAGCTGGACTTCACTCACATCATCTTCACTCTCGTATGACCAACTTGATCCATAACGACATTTAAAGTTCTTAAATAGCACTTACACCGATTTTTTTTCTCCCAGAACACAGCCACCTATCTTCCCCGCACTTCAGTTTTCTTTGAAAAACAAATTTGAATCCTCCATCAAACAAAACATCGTTTCCTTTACGGGAACCTCCTGCTACACAACACTACCGTCTTCGTTCATATTTGTGGCGATACTGACGAGCTGTAATACTAAAATTGCTAGGTACTAATGCGATTATAAGAGTGCGATTGTTTTTATTCAGCCTGTGTGTCTAACGTACAAGGTCCCGAGCGATGAATTTCAGAATGCAATCCTTTTTGTTTGTCTATCGAAACTCGTGTGTCTAACGCAACAGGTGCCCCCGCTTCATTTCCATTTTCTGTGTGTCTAACATAGGAACCCTTCCCCCAAGACAGGACAGACCGTTCCCTTCACTTCATTTGTTCCCCAAACGCCAAAACACCTTTCGCTTCCATTGTTCTCCTAGACACCTCTCCCTTCCACCTGCACATAAATAGGGACCAATTGACGAACTGACTCCAGTATTCTCTCGACGGCCTGATGATGATGTCCTTACATCGAAAGCGCTCACCTCCAGTACTCAACCAGCTAGTGACGACGGACTCCTCCGGAAGGTATGGTAATATTACTTCTTACACTAGGGGGAAATTACCCTTCAGATTTAATATCAAATAATTTGTTTCAACCTGATTTGTAAATAAACGCAATTATCTATCCATCACGTGCGGAAGCTTTTTTTAACTGATTCATAGCATACCAACCACATTTTTTTTCCATCGCCGTATTTAATAAAATGGTACATTTTATTCTGCAAATAATGACATTTTATCACGACATCCACAGTGAATTTACTGTTCATTTTTGGTGGCTTACCATGTATCCATCGTCGACTTTCACCAGCAGAATAGGAACTTTTCTGTAATCCGACCACTTCAATTCGGTCTTCCTTATCGGGTTAACTTCAACGACTTTATACGAGAGGCCGTGGAAGTCGAGGAAGGCTCTAACCTTACAGCAGAAGGGGCAAGTGGGGTACTGGAAAAGTATGATGTCTAAGGATTTATCCGGGCCAGAAACCTGCACAGTTTTGACAAGAAAATGGCAGTCAATGACGATGAAGTACTATTATAGTAACAACGCAAATAGAAAACTCTGTCTACACTGAAACCATGGAACAGTTCTTATTTTATTAAATTCTGCTTTTTAAAATCATAAGCCAACATAATCATATGGTGGAGTTATTACAATCTCTAGTTCCAACTACTTAATACTGTTCAGATGTTCAAAATAATTAATAAAGTTAAGACTAACATACCCTCCCTCATTAATTACTTTGCAACCCCTATTTTCTTCGTGAGTTCAGAATGACGAGGCTAGTGAAGAGGCTTACTAAGTATGTTCGCCACTTGCGACTCAGTCTCAACTTTTTTGACTTCAATCTTGTTCCCCATGACGAGCATACGCATAAAGAAATGACGAATTTGTATGTGTTTCGTTCACTTATGGTATTCCGGATTGTTGGTGAGTTTCAAAACAGCTTCACTGTCGATATGGAGCTGCGGCATTCTAATGTCTCACATCAACCTCTTGAAAAGGCGTTTCAGCCATACGAGTTCGAGCGCTGCCTCACTAGCTGCTATAATCTCTGCCTCAGTTGTGGATGAGGCAAATGACGTTTTCCTCTGACTCAACCAGTTCACTGCCTCATCTGAGTAAAGACAAACGACTCCTGACGTCGATCTTCCCGTTTCTTTGTCCCCTCCGTGGTCTGCATCACTGTAACTCTCAAGTACTCCTTGTTCCAACCCCCTAGTCAATCCTTCGTCAATGGTTTCCTTGAGTTATCTAAAAATCCTCTTCACTCGCACTAAGTCCACTAGTGTTGGCTTTTCCAGTTTTCGAGATACTACTCCAACCGTGTATGCAATATCTGGCATGGTCCAAACCATCAGATCATTAGTGTGCCAACCGCTTGACGACAAGGAAACATGATTTCTTCAGTAGTTTTCATTACTTACCCTGCTGTCTTTCACAATTGGAGTAGATGCAGGCTTACTGTCTTGCATAAATAACTTCTCTAGAATCTTTCGGGTATACTCAGCCTGATTAACTTTAATCACTCCATCTCGTTGATTGATTCAATGCCAAGAAAATATGAAGCGGATTTCGTTGCAATTCTTTCAAAACTGTATTCTTCAATTCCTCTGAACTTGCTGCTACAAGCCCGTCATCCACATACATCGGCCAGCAAGATATGATCACCTCCAGTCGTCCCTGACATGGATACACACCACTTTCCTGGAAACCAATGTTCCTCAGATAATCCAAGTTTCTCTTATTCCAACATAAAGGCTCTTGTTCAGATGACAAACATTACTCGGTCCATCAAACCACTCAGGTTGTGACATATAGATATCCGTGTCAAGACATCTGTATAAGAACGTGGTAGAAAAAACAGATTGTGCTAAAACAATACTTTTCGTGAGTCCTCTCCTTGTCACGAATCATCTCATGTTGTTTTAGAGTTGACATTTTGTCATTTTAATAATAATTTTTAAACTAACAACGGAGCATTATTTTTACAGACGTAGGTATACTTTTCAGCTAACAACACTCAGACACCGACGTCTGATGCACTGAACTGACAGTTTCAAGGATATGAGCCGAGGAGGGGAACGATGGATGGATTGATGGATCTTAACTTCCACGCTAAAACCTTATGTCTGTGAAAAACCTTTTAATTATTAGATGAGCCCTGTACTTGTCAAACGACTCATCAGGATTGATTTTTACATGAAATACCCATTTTCATGATATCAGTTTCTATCCTGCAGGTAAAGGCGCCATTTCCCATACCTTGATTTCTGTCAATTCACTCAACATAGGTATATATATATTTTTTAATTCAAATGGCATTAGCAACTATCCACAGCCATGAATTAGTTTATTTACTATTTATATTACAATATATACAACATTGATATTTTAAATTAAATTTTTATACCTACATCTCGAATAAAAGAATAAATCACTTTGTAAGCACACAAACTTCTTGAATGAACAATATGGCAAACGTTTGTACGATTCACCACAAGCTGAACACACAAATCAAGCATTCTTCGCCTGGCTTCGCTGATTGTGGACAACCCGTGAGTCAGTGTTCGAGGTCATCTTCTGTGTCTTGGCAGTAGTCACACGTTGGCAAGCTGGCAAGGCCAATTCGATGCAGGAAGACTCCATACACTGAGTCACTTGAGCGAAAACGGGCTATTGTTCTTATCGTAGGTCTACCCAACTCAAAACGGGCAAAGGTTTGACCCCAATTCGGGGAGTGAACTCTCGGTATCCGGTCCCCACTCTGGCTTCATCGTAGCATTTCTGTCATTGGGCTTTAACTTCCTTATACAGACTAGCGTAGATGTCAGTGCACAGAATGCGAATATCAAGGTCCACTCCATTTTGACTTGCGGTGTAGGCCATGGTGTCTGCAATCACGTTTCCCCTGACACCCATATGTGACCTTGTCCATACAAAATGCACACGCCGCCCAGCCCTTCTCATGAGAAAAACAATCTCTGAAACAATTTCCATGAGGATATGATTGAAATTGGAGAGCTTCATAACAGCACTTTGGCAGTCCGTTACTACGATGGTTGATGCCTCATCTTTAGTCCCGGTTTTTTTTTTTTTTTTTTTTTTTATGAGGTTTGTACGGGAGATTTTTGTGGGGTCTGTATCAGCCCTCATCCACTGCGACCTACAAGATCTATTGTGGTTTTAGTCCTGACATACCAGAGGGCCTCCCGGATCACAACAGTCTCGCAAATGAAACTAGAAGCCAACTTAGGGAGCTTAAAGGCTCCACCCGTACTCACTTGTGGGTCGAAAAATACGCAACCATAACCATCCATGGCCTTTGACCCATCCGTATAAGTAAATAACGGATTTCTTTTTCACGACTTTCATTAGCTCCGGTGAATGTTCTTGGCTCTGCACATGCAGCCATGACGAAACTCAAAACCTTTCAGGTCATCTCAGGGTTGATTTGATCCATCTCGTAAACCCCTACACCTCCAGTTTCACCTCCACCATATCAGTCAGTGTTAGTGTTCATCCGGCTCATCCAGGATCTTCTAATTGAGGTGTTTTACTAATGACTTTTTCCTGTTCATGATTCAGTCGGGGATTTTACATCAACTGGTTTGGGTCCTGTTCAGTTCAAGATGTATGCAGCCGAGTTGAGCATCTCCATCCATAATATAATCCTTGAGGGAGACCCTCATGGGCGTGCATCAGCGTCCTAGCTGTCTCAACAAGTGTACGATTCTCTCGCTCACTACACCCGTTCTGTTACAGGGGATCTTCCAATAAAGGTGTTTTACTAATGGCTTTTCCTGTCCATGATTCAGATGGGGATTTTCCATCAAATGGTTTGGGTCCTGTTCAGTTCAAGATGTATGCAGCCGAGTTGAGCATCTCCATCCATAATTATAATCCTTGAGGGAGACCCTCATGGGCGTGCATCAGCGTCCTAGCTGTCTCGACAAGTGTACAATTCTCTCACTCACTACACCCGTTCTGATCCGGGGTATAAGGCATCGTACACAAGCAGTGCAGAAACATTGTACTTCCAACTAGACCAATTTTTCCCTTCAAGCAGTCGAATGTGCATTCCCTTCACCAATTCCATTCTCACACTGACCAGGTGATTAGAGCACTTCCAATAACCCAATTACAGTGACAATGAGCCCATAACCCGATAAAGTACTATATAGTAATGATGCAAATAGAAAACATGGTCTACACAGAATTCACCGAACACTTTTTCTCTTTTTATTAAATTCTACTTTTCACAATAGAAGTCAATCATAACACGGTGGAGTTATTAAAATCTGTAGTTTCAACTACCTAACACAAAACACTGTTCGAAATTATTAATGAATTGAAGACTAATATTAATATAATTATCATAACTCAGTTCCACATAAACTCAGTCTCAAACAATAGGATAATAATGTTACAAGGATATTTGGAAATTACTTAGTAATCTTCCTCTAATCCGGCAGGTTTGGGACTTGAGATATGCCGGATTATGAAATTACCGGATGAAAAAACAAAACATGTTTTTTCATTTAACAAAAAAAAACCAGCTTAAGAAGAATATAAAAAGTTACATTAAATTAATTCAACAAGAAAGTGCACTGTAGGCTTACAAAAAAATTAATTCGACGTTTAGCAAGACAGCTGATCTAAGCCCAAGGGATTTTTCTTCTTGTTAGAAGACATCTAAAACAAATTTCGAATATTACTATATCGATCTGTTTTTTGTTGCGCCTTCGAATCGCAAACAACCTTGGCAAGATTGACGTTTTGCGATTGATATAATTTTTTTCTTCTCTTAAAAGTCTTGCCGGACTATTCAGCGTGCTGGACCCTAGGATGCCGGGTTAGAAGAATACGTGAAACACACTGCCCAAGTTAGTTTTTCCATACCACAATACTAATATCCCCAACCCACAAATTGAATTGAGTACAATGTGGAAATTGCATTAGTAGATATCTGTAATTTACCTCACGGGAAATTCTGATGTTCGGCAACTCTTTCCATATGACAGGAAGACCCTCTCCCTCAGGGTTGAGTATCGCTTTCTTAAGACCTTCCCGCTTGTAGAATGAGTACGCTGCGCCAATGGTTCCCCCCACAGCACTGGCCAGGATGAGCACTCTCATTCGAGAACCCTTGGGGTTCGGAGCTGCACTGGCTAACATAGAGAAAATCCTGGTCAGTAATAATATGAGGAAAATTAACGTTTAATGTCACGCAGAAAGCGCAGGCAGACAACTTTCTGCAGGACTCTGAGAGGTCAGATAATAATTTATGAGCACTAATAGCAATAATCCAAGGCACCACAGTGGGTAGTCACCAAAACTGTTGTAAAAGGTAGTTCTCAAGATACTGTTCACAGCCAACAGGGAATGGACAGAAAACTATTTCCTTTTCTGGAGCAATGCACATGGTAGGTAGATGGTGCAACACTAAAATCACATTTTATTTTATTTTTATTTTTATTTTTTTATTTTTTTAATATACGGGCAAACATTGCCCAATTTACAAGGATTAATAATTAGCATACATTTGCATCATATCTACAGCGTTACATTAATCTGTTGGAAAGCGTTTGGTCGCACTCGCTTCACATTGTAATAAATGAGGAGTACTACCCACGACTTCTGCTTTTATTACTTTCCCATTGTTAAATAAAAGTACGTTCCATTCTAAGAACTTCGAGACCCATCACACCCTCCTACGAGGAATAGTTCTTTTTCTATGAGCTTTCAAAGTCTCAGCAGCAAGTGACGTCATTGAGCCCCTCCCGCCAGGGTGGGACTCCCTTGCCCAGTGTGACATCACTGGTTGCCGAAACTTTGAGAGCTCATAGAATAAAGGACTGCTCATCGTGGGGGAATGCCGTTGGTCTCATAATTCTTAGAATGGAACCTACTTTCATTTAAAAATATAAACAGAAGTCATGAGTACCCCTCATTGGCCTTTTGGCGGCTAGAGAGAGATATTGTATATATCTGAGAAATACAAGAATAATGAGTGTACGGATGTGGATGTACGGAACGCCCGAAGTAGTGTGCCTAGCGTCTGCTCGCGCGCTAGCTTCACTTCGTGGGTTGGATCGGATCATGCTCTTTTAATGGGTGTTTTTTGGGACAAACGAATATAATTGTACGAATATTAGTAAATTGCATCAAGCTTCACGTCAGCCATAGGCGGTGCAATTTTGGTCCAACGGGTCAGAGTTATGAAATTTATGTTCTTTCATGTACCTAGTTCTTTTGTTTTTGCAAACCTAAGCCCCTCTCAGACAGCAAGATGGCGTAGAACCTCCGAGAGAGAAAGTTGTAAAAGTATTATTTTTATTGTTAAAAATTGTTATCCGAGACGATCGTTCTAAATCGTTCTTGCATTAAATTCGCTCAAATGAATTTCGTTTACGTTTTTCCCGATCAAACATTTTTGGTGTCGAAACCCAGGAACTGTGTGGACTAGCTGAGCACATTCCAGTATTTCGCTTTCGTTTATTTGACGATGAGTTGTAACGTGGTCATCCCCGCTCGAGGAATCGAGGGCGCGGCTGATGCGGTAAAGAGTTTTAATGCCAATCAGAAGGCGCTTTATAAAGCGCTCCGTTCATGGCCGAATAAAGCCCAGTCGCCGTTGAAGGTGTCACAATTGTCCGAGGATGCCCGATCACGTGCGGGCGATTTGGCGAAAGCTGCAGACGACCTGTTCTCGCCGATCGAATCCGCCGATCCGGACGTAAGTGAATCGCTCTTGTCCCAGGTGGCCGATCTTCAGGTGGCGCTGGTCATAGGACTACCTACATCGATCATGCGGCAGTCTGACAGTTCGTCAGAAAGTTCGTCTGACCAGAACAAGCTCACTTTCGAGGCCGTCAAGTACATGAATGTCATGTTGCCTACTGTTCCTTCGTATGATGGGGACACCACAAAATTCGCGGCGTTCGGCGGGTTGTACGATCGGGTGGTGCATCATGTCCCGCACTTGCCGGACGAAATTAAGTATCAGGCACTCGTCGAGAAGCTAAGTGGTCCAGCTCGCTCGGCCCTCACCTGTTATCATTCGGACGGGTCTGACTATCAAGCCCTTTATAGAGCCTTGATTACGAACAATTCCGGTCGGTATCGCCTGGCTCATCGTTCATTTGCGAATCGAAAGGTGATACCTACGATCAAGAAGGTTGAAGCGAAGTAGTTGGTTGGTTTCTGAGTGCGGCTCGGGACGACTCTGTGGCTGCGGAAGAAACGGAAAGGGAGGTAACCCCGGGAGGTGCTCAGGGCCCTAATCCCCAATCCGATAGTTCAAAAAAGGGAAAGGGAAGGGGGGGGGGGGGGGGGAAGTGCCAGATACGCAATTCGTCTATTTCGGCACAACAGACACCGGTCACGAGCACCCCGGCCCTCTCCAAAGTCAGTGTGCGTAGGTGGGCCTCCGAGGGAGTCGTGGGCTCGGAGGTGGCTGATTCTCTCCTGTTCGGCTAGGTCTGTTGCTGGTAGTGAGTGAGGCTGCCCCACTGGACGGGATCGAGCCGATCTGGTCCCTCCAAGGGGTGGGTGGGGGGGGGGGGGGGGTTGCTGTAAATTATTTGCATTAAAAAAATAACAATATACCTATTCGTTCGTTCGTAAAAGGCCCTTTGCATTAACCCTGATAACCAATCCGGTCCCACAGGTAGGATATTCGAACATAGGTCCCAGGCAGTAGCTCGGCTGCCACTTTAGGTAGGCACATGTTCATACCTAGGACCATTGAGGAAGGAGCCCCACTCCGTTGAAACCTTGCGGTGATATACCTAGGAGTGAAGCTTCCCACTGCACTACTCAGCTGGTTACTTCTAAGTTAGTTCATAGAACTCTCATTTGGTACAGCCTTACCCAGTAGGTGTTAGGTCAGGCGCACATGACTAGCCTCGCCCGTCGAACGTAGCGAGACACCTTCCGGAGTCTCATGCGTTCAGTAGTAGGGAAATTAATTTCCGGGATCAAGTTAGTTCAGAACCTCAGCTAGCGCTAGGTTCATTATCTAGATCATGTGTTAGGCATCCACGATCAGGAGGCTTAACACCTACTGCACTCGTGCACATGTCAAAAAGGGAAAAAAACTAGGGGCCTTGTGGCGCGCATTCTCCTGGACGCTGGGTCTGAGGTTAATATAATTACCTCTAAATGTTGTCTGGCGCTCGAATTGGAGGTCCTCCCCTCAGAACGACGCATAGTGGGAGTAAGGGGAAATTCGAACTCTGTTCCGGGATTCACTTCGTTTGGACTGTTCACACGTTCACGCCTTCATCTTAGACGATGAGACAGCTCCTATCCCGTCAAGCAGTTTTTCTATCGATCAATGGCCCCATATCTGGGAGCTAGGTTCTGAGTTGGCTGATCCGACTTTTTACACTAGGGGTGAAGTTGACTGTTGAAACCGGGAATAAAAAATAAGAGCTTGAACCTCTTGTTCTTCACCAAAGCAATTATCACTTTTTATTGAATCACAACAACTCGTATGAGAATGGATAACATGAAGAACTTATTTACTAAACTCCAACAAATACGGGAGAGGCACCGATCATACCGCGAAGATGATAATAATACATAATAAACCACAAAAAAGGGGGGAAAACCACATCGATTGAGAAAGAGGAAAAAGGGAATGGATCAAGGCGTCAGCTCTTGAACCCGCCAAATTTAAAATACTTTGGTGAGGACCAAACATCCTCCCCCCTCTCCCCGCTGGATTATAGGTCAAGGCGGGATGGACGTCTTCGAGAACGTGCAGATCGAGGACGAGGAGCTGGTGATCCATGAGCATGGTCTGTATCAACACCCAGAAAGGGTGCTGGACTAGTATCACTACCACTTGGTTGATCCAGTCGGCGATGCTCCCAAGGGGTATCACTATAGAACTGGTTAGAAGGCTCGAGATCGCCATTAGGTTGGGTAGGATGAGTGAGTTCTTCGGTGCTAATGATTTCAGGATTGAGTTCTTCAACATTATCACGTTCAGTACCGAGTTCAGATAGATTTGTTTCAGGATCAGTAAAAAGAGGACAGAGTTTTCTTATAGGCCGCTGAATAATACCTCGCTCAGTTTTCACATCTGCCACTCTGGTAATCTTGTCCTTACCGGGATAAACACGTACAATACGACCAAGGTTCCACTGAAGAGGTGGGGTTACGTCATTCATCACAATAACGATATCACCTTCTTTGGCTCTCGGAGGGTTGTCATCAAGCCATTTCGATCTGACTTGGGAGTTCAATAAGTATTCCTTCTGCCACCGATTCCAGAACGTGCTGGTCAGGTACTGAGCACGACGCCATCTGTCCTTGATGGAAGCCCTTTCAGAGACCAGGGGATCCAAAGGAGGCGCTGTCATTGGGCGAAATATTAGGAAATGACCAGGTGTCAGCACTGCTAGATCATCAGATGAGGTAGGTACTGCATACAGGGGACGAGAGTTCATAACAGCAGAGACCTGGGCGATGAGAGACCGAAACACATCCATGGTGGGTGTCTCATTCCGAAGCATGTTACGAAGTAACCTCTTGGCAGATCGAACGGCAGCCTCCCAAAGGCCACCAAAATGGGGGGCCCTGGGTGGAATAAAATGCCAGTCAATGCCACACCTGGATGATGCTTCCACCATTGCATTTCGATGATCCGGGTTCCGAAGAAGATGGTTCAATCTGGCAATTTCGCTGGCAGCTCCAAGAAAATTGCGGCCATTATCACTCCAAACTGATGTAGGACGACCACGGATTGCAATAAATGATTGGAAAGCCAAGAAAAAGGAGGGCGTACTTAAGTCAGTAGCAACCTCAATGTGTACCGCCTTTGTGGAGAAACATAAAAACAAGCAAAGGTAACATTCAAGTTCTCGGGCAGATCGCAAACTGGAACTACGTACATAGAAGGGGCCAGCATAGTCCACACCAGTTATATTGAATGGAGCCACCATTGCTGTACGCTCAATAGGTAAATCACCCATGGCTGGTTGGTATGGCTTGGGATTCACACGACGACATTGGGTACAAGATTGCAAACGACGGCGGACAATGTTTTTTCCATTGACAATCCACCACCGAGATCGGATAGTGGCCAGGGTTGCAAGAGGCCCAGCGTGTAGACTCCACCTATGAGTCCAGTCAATTATCATTCTAGTCGTAGAGTGATCCGATGGTAGTAGGGCAGGGTGGCGAGTAGAGTATGGTAAATTCGCCTGCGACAAACGACCTCCAACACGAAGAATCCCAGTGGAATCTACAAACAAGTTCAAGGACTTAGTGATTCGCAGCTTGTGCTTTGAACCACCTGCGTCCTCCAGCTCAGCATGGAGTCCCTGGGTCTGAGCCCGTCTAACAAGAGCCAGATCAGCCGACCTTCTTTCTCCAGCTGTGAGAGGTCCCTGTCGTCTTAGCCCTTCACTACGTGAATTATATAAAAAACGCAGAATCCAACCAACAACCGACTGCATCCGTATGTAATTGGAAAAACGATCTTCCAAGTTCAATTCGGGTTCACTGATAATGGTCGTCAACACCAAGCCAAATGGGTTTCGTAAATTTACGGCTTCTGATCGTACTTGTTCATTATTAAGTTGAGGTCTCACTCTATTATAGTTCCATTGGACTGGGGGTTGAAGGAGCCAGTCAGGGCCTGTCCACCAGAGACCATGGTGTTTTAATTCTGTTGGTCTAACCCCCCTGGATGCGCAATCAGCTGGGTTCTGATTGGTAGACACATGGAACCATTGACTGGCTGGGACCTTGGAAGTTATATCGGCGACTCTGTTCCCTACAAATACCTTCCACACTGGGGGAGGCGAGGCAGTGATCCAAGACAAGGCTATAGTGCTGTCAGAGTAGGCTAGGATATGGTTTGGATCTATATTTGGGTACAGTGTAGCAGTTTTGTGAACCAAAGAAGACAAAAGTTGTGCAGCACAGAGTTCCAATCTGGGCAATGAGAGAGGTTTGATAGGAGCCATCCGTGCACGAGCTGAGATCAGACGAACCACATTCTCCGTTTTAGAGACTGACACCAAGTAAACCACAGCGGCGTAGGCCTTCTCTGATGCATCTGCAAATCCTACAAGGTACAAATTCTGCCCGAAAACTGGAGTAAATCTAGGGATTCTCAGACTGGCCGTGACAGGTAGTTCATTGGCCAACAACGACCAGTCATCCAAAATGTGAACAGGAAGCTGCTGGTCCCACTCATATGAATTTTGAATAACTGTTCTGAAGATCCTGCGAGCATAGACAGCTATCGGTATTAGCCAGCCCAGAGGCTCAAATATTTTAGCAATTTGACTGGCCAGTTGACGTTTAGTTTGGATGTGCTCAATAGGTGACAGCCTATAATGAAAGAAATCCTGAGGGCACCAACAGAGTCCCAGAACCCTGAGAACCGAACTATCATCCACATCCATGGTGACTGAAGACGCTGCAGGAAGAATATGGTCCTCAGGTATATTTTGTAGCAACCTGGGATCATTTGCAGCCCACTTCCTAAGTTCCAACTTGGCTGATGATAGAATGGAGCGAAGATCATCACGAATAATTAAGGCCTGACTGACTGAATCAGCACCACCATTGATGTCATCGACATAGGTTCGGTTATGCAGGATCGCAGCCACCTCCGGATGAGACAGAACTGCCCCATCAGCAATCTCTTTGATCACGCGCCCAGCAAGAAAAGGAGCAGATGCTGTGCCGTAGGTGACGGTAGTCATTCTGAAGTCCTGAATGGGTTGGTCTGGGTCAAAACGCCAAACAATGCGTAACAGATCACGATCAGATTCAGGGTGCTGGATTTGGCGAAACATCTGCCTGATATCAGCAGTAAAGACAAATCGATCTTGCCGAAATCTGGTAATAACATCTGAAATATCCAGTTGAAGGCGTGGTCCTGGCAACACTATGTTATTCAAGGAATGACCAGAAGTTGTTACCTGTGAGGCGTTGAACACCACTCGGATCTTTGAGGGAGGATCATCTGGCCGATGCACAGAATGGTGGGGGAGATAATAAGTGATCTGGTTCTTTGAAGGAGGAGAAACAGGTTCCATATGTCCGGCTTCCAAATATTCACACATGAACTGCTCGTAAGCTTTACGCTGTTCAGGATTTTTGCGGTGGCGTGCCTCAAGTTGGAAGAGTCTTCTCATAGCAATTTGTCTAGAAGCACCCAGAAGTTGAGGACGTTTGGAAAATGGGAGACCAACTTGAAAGCGGCCATCAAGGTTTCTAATACAGGATTTACGAAAGCACTCCTCTGCCAATAGTTCATCTGGAGTGTAGGGTGGAACGTCAACAACAGATTCCAGCTTGAACATTTGTTCAAGTAAGCTGGCAAGATCTGACTCCTTGACTGAACTGTTACCATTGACCGTAGCAGTTTTATCAAGATGACTCAATGATACAACAGTAGGTGATGGCCATGACCCTGAACTTGAGATGGCAGCATGATAAACTTGAACATATGAGGGAGGATCATTTTTGGGCTTGGAAGAATCTGGTGAGCCTGTTAAAGAGATGGGCTCTTTAGTAATGAAATGAGAGTAGCGATGTGAGGGACCTGACTTACGCTGCACTTTTGGAGGTTCATAAGCAATTATATCGAAGTTATCAATATGATCAGATGCTGGGTTGACCTCAGAAATGGATCGAGAAACATTGGAATTCAACCTTTTGCATTCCTTATGTATTCGGCGATAGTCTGATGAATTGGAAGTATTGTCCTTAACAGCCGGATGGAATGACACTTTTTTCCTTGGAGGATCACGGTAAGAACCACTAATGATCCACCCTAGAGTGGTCAGATGAGCCTCAGGAGAACCCCGAATTGAAAGTCGCGTTTGATTAAGATTAACCTTGTTTAGGACACCAGATGCTAACAGTACATCGACTGTGGAAGGGATGTGAAAACAAGGATCGGCAAGATTCAGGTTATTGAAATGCGGCCAGCACCTTCGTGGCAGAAAATTAGAAGGAAGTTCGAGAGTAGTCTGATCCAGAATCCGAAATGAGAGCGCAATACTATCACGACCGTTTCCCTGATATAGGTTGGTTGAGGCTGTACCCAATATCTTCATATTGGACCTCCCACCAACCCCTGAGATATACCCATAGGCTGGAAATATATCCAAGCCACATCGCATGGCACAGCTCAGAGACATAACATTAATTTCACTGCCGGTGTCGAATATGGCCCGAACACAATGCCAAGGTCCTCCATTTTTACCTAGAGAAATTAAGGCTGTTGGGATTACGTACATATTGGATGGAGCTGAAATCGAGAACTGTTGAAAATAATTACGCGAGGACGATTTGGCAGTGGCATTGTGAAGACCCAGTAGTCAATAATTAGAGGATGCCCAACTAGTGCAGGATGGAGTTGGAGACCCTTTGGTGTAATGAGTACGGTTTGATTTGTCACAATCATAGACTGTCCTGGAAGATTGGGCAGGTGACGTGTTAAAAGCATTAAAACTAGCCTGAGAAGAGACTAAATTACTTCGGTTGTTATGCTGTGGTTGAGAGGAAGAGCGAGACTGACCACTAGTGGGAACAGGAGAGCTAGAGCGAGAGTTCGACTTTTCACTTGGGGCTCCAGGAACATCATGCAAAAAGGTGTGATGAAGTCCAGAGCAAAAGGTACATCGACGTGTGGATAAGCAATTTTGAACTGAGTGTTTTGCTGAAAAACAATTGGCACAGAGCTTGTTAGAGTCCACAAAGGCTAGTTTTTTGTTACGAGGAAGTGATTTGAACTGTGTGCAATGATACAAAAAATGTCTATCCTTGCAGCAGTAACAAATAGGATCCTGTTTACTTCTTAATTGGGCAGACACATGACGAACAGATTGTTGAAATGAGTCTCGGGATCTGGGTGAAGGTGATCGATAATTTGAACGGGAGTTTTGACGTGTAAACTGATCAGGTGACTTGTGACGAGGGGAACGTTCCACGAACGCCAATTGATCGGAAAGCTTGTGATTATTCCCATGAAGTGAACGTGCGCGCCATGCATCAGCCTTCCTATTCAAGAAACGAAACAACTGATCACAAGAAGGCAAGACTTCACCATCTTTGATGTAACGTTCATAGAACTGATCTCTGAGTTCAGTTGACAAACGGTTATAGGTATCGATGCAACGAGAAAAATCCAAAGGATCAGGTATATGGAGATTATCAATCGCAGTATGCAAGTTCTGTGAGTCAGAAATAAATTTTTCCAATTCAGTACTGTTCTGAGAACTGATGCTTGGCCTGATCATTAATCGCTCGTGAAGAGTTGTGGCGGTAAAATAAGGGTTACAATAACGACGCAAAAGGGATTCGTAAGCTGGTAAATAATCGTTGGGCGACGAGCCGAAATTTCTTATTAGTTCCATCGGTGGTCCTGATAATTTTTGACGGAGTGCCGAGAGTTTAAGATGTTCAGATATATCCCTGTCATGAACGGCAACTCTGTAAGCAGTTAAAAATTCGGGAAATTTTGTGACATCGCCAGAGAAAACAGGAAGCATTTCCAACAATGTGGTATGCAGTTCAATTTCATGGACCATCTTTTCAGCAAGTGATCGTGATGACCTGCGTTCATTGGGGTTTTCTTCGTCATAACAGGAACTAGTGCGAGAAGTGAATTTAATGTCATGAGACTCACGTGATAAAGACCTTTGCCTGCGGTTGCGTCTGCTTTTGTCCGTGTTTTTCTTCTTACCCATTTTGATCTTGGAATTAGTCGGAAAAGACGCGATTAATTCCGTAAGAAGATTCCCGGGTTTCGGCACCAAATGTTGAAACCGGGAATAAAAAATAAGAGCTTGAACCTCTTGTTCTTCACCAAAGCAATTATCACTTTTTATTGAATCACAACAACTCGTATGAGAATGGATAACATGAAGAACTTATTTACTAAACTCCAACAAATACGGGAGGGGCACCGATCATACCGCGAAGATGATAATAATACATAATAAACCACAAAAAAGGGGGGAAAACCACATCGATTGAGAAAGAGGAAAAAGGGAATGGATCAAGGCGTCAGCTCTTGAACCCGCCAAATTTAAAATACTTTGGTGAGGACCAAACATTGACCTTTTACTAAGTGCCGATCTAGTTATACAACTCATAGGAGGGAAACGCGTACCTCCGGTGGGCAACTCGCCATGGTTATGACGTTCTGAAGTAGGCTGGTTAGCGCTAGGTCGAATTGAAACACAGAAGGGGCAGATAGTGAAGTTCGGTGATAAGAATCACCTTCAGTGGTTCACTACAACCAAAGCCCCTATTCAAGTTTATCCCTTCCCCCGATGTTAACACTGGATCCAGTACCATTCTAGTAGGTACAGCGCAGCCGGCATGGAAGGATGTTCGGTCAGCTGAATATCAGTTAGTCAGAATAGTGGACGGTTCAGGATATTACTAGAGCACTCCGACAAACGTTTGTCGGAGACAGTGTACGAAAGGGAGACTGTTCAGGGGTGGTTCCTGCTCCGCCGAAGGAACGTCGTTCGCCGCCCCCTCGTTGAGGAGTTCCACTTTTCCACTCCAAGGGTGCTCTGTCAGAGCAGGTACGTAATCAGTTCTCTGTAGTGCCCCCCATGGAGTTCACAGCAGTTAGTCCACCATTGTTCAGCTTAGTTTCAAGGGAGGGGGGGGGGGGGGGGGTAATACCTACTAAGGTGAATTTTGAACCCCTAGGTCCTGCATCCATAAAGGTTCAGAGCTCCGTTCATGAAACGGATGTGCTTCTGAAGCGAATGTTCGAGATTGGATCAGTTGATGAGATGGAGCCTTGGACACCTGCGGAGAGGGAGGCAGAGAATCTTTTCTTAGATCAAGTGCACAGGGATAGCTCACGTAGGTACATCGTTCTGCTGCTTCTCGCCCAGGATCGAAATTCGCTAGGTCATTCTCGATCGATAGCCCTACGGCAACTTTATCGGTTGGAAGGTAAATTTAGGCGAAATCCTGATCTTGTTCCACCCTATAAAAAGTTCATGTATGAGTATGCCGCTCAGGGTCACATGAGACCTGTCGATCCCCCGGTGCCGGGTCTCGCCCATTACTATATGCCTCACCATGCGGTTCGTCGTCTAGGGGATCCATCAGATAAGATCCGTGTAGTTTTTAATGCGTCACAGAGGACGTCAAATGGTCGATCTTCGAAGGAAATTTTACACATAGGTCCTAAGTTACAACTGGACATTGGTGACATACTCCTATGATTCCGCTCGTTCCCCTGTGTTCACTGGCGATCTTAAACAAATGTCCCACCAAATTTTAGATCCTAGAGAAGATCAGGATCTTCTCCGTATTGTATGGAGGGTTTCATCGAGTGACCCCGTTCAAGATTTTGCGCTCTGCACAGTCACTTATGGTACGGCTCCAGCTCCGTTCCTGGTGAACCAGACCTTGAAGCATTTAGCAGAGACTCAGGCCAAGCACTACCCTAAAGCTTCTCTAGTTCTACTCGAGCAAACCTATGACGATGACGTCCATGGAGGAGGTGCCACGATCAAAGAGGCACGTGAGGTTAGGGATGAACTTGTTGCTTTGGTAGGTTCGGCGGGTTTTGAGATGTGGAAGTGGGCCGCTAATCACCTCGATATGCTTCAGGGGATCCCCCAAGATCATTGCCTGATATCGGGCGAAACAGTGGAGTTGGATCCCACTGAAGGCACGCTCCTTAGAATGCTAGGAGTGGCCTGCGACCCTCGTACTGATACGTTTTTCTTTAAAGTACCAACTACACCTGTAGTTCGAACCAAGAGGAAGCTGGCTAGTGAGGTCGGTAGAATTTATGACCCCCCTGACTGGGCCTTGCCGGTTTCGGTTTTCACTCGAATGATCCAGCATGAGGTGTGCCATGCATGTTATGACTGGGACGATCCACTTCCCCTCTCCTTAGTTATTGATTGGTCGAACAATGCAAGATGTATCAATACACTCTTAGAGCTGAAAATCCTCGTCAAGTTCATGTTTCTAGTCCCATTCAGTGGCCCATTCAGTGAGATTTACGGACGCCTCTGAAAAGGCATACGCAGCTGTGATTTATCATGTTTGCGTGCAAGGAGGTTCATTTGTGACCCGGCTAGTCACCGCTAGAGCTCGAATTGCCCCCATAAAGCAGGAATCTATACCCAGGCTAGAACTGCTCGCTGCCGAATTGCTAGGAAAGACCATGAACAAGATTCGGCCACAGTTCGCTCATTCTCAATTGGTTGCGTGCTCTGATAGCACAATCGTTCTGTCCTCGCTCACAGCCAACCCTGCTCCATTATGGGAAGTATCTGTGGGAAACCCTGTAGCCAAAACTATCTCTTGTTTGCCCAGGAGCTTTGGTTCCACGTTCAGAACAGGACAACCCCGCTGATATATGCGCTAGGGGAGCCCTGCCCAATACACTGGTCAAGAATGAGCTTTGGTGGAACGGTCCCCATTGGTTATGCTCAGACCAGTCCTTGTGGCCTATCCACAGAATTAGGCCCGACCCCAGTCAGACCAGTGCGGCTGAGGAGATCAGAATGGTCAGGCCGCATGCCACCGCTCTGGAGACGAGTGATGAATTGGAGGAAAAATTCAGCTCATTCGGTCGGCTTAGAAGAGTGGTTGACTGGATCTTGTGTTTTCGACAAAACTCCTGCGGTCAAAGAGACAGGTTTGCACCTGTCAAACTACTTTCAACTGAAGAGTTGCGGGCAGCCAATCTAGTTTTGGTACGACGCGCTCAAAGTCGACACTTTCAGGATATTCATTCCGCTTTAGACCGTCTCGCTATATTTCGATCATGAGAGGGCATCAACAGAGTGGGGGGCCGTTTAAGCATAGCAGCAGCGCGTTCGAGACTAGGCATCCAGCACTTTGCCTGCCAAGGACCCGCACACGCAACTTCTCATTCGTCAGGCTCAGGAGAGCTGTTTGCATGTTGGTCCAAGAGCGACCCTAGCTCACCTGCGCACAAAGTTCCGGATTATAGATGGTCGGAATGGGGTCACTAGAACTCATGCAAAGTGCACCCGCTGTTTTTCGATAAAGCCCATACCCTTTCAACCGGAAACGGGTCAGCTCCTATCAGGGCGGGTTCAGGGAACGTTCACATTTGATCAGGTCCGCACTGACTACACCGGTCCATTCTCGGTCTCTGTAAGTGGTCTCCACGGAGCACGAGTGGTAGAAATGTACTTGGCCGTGTTTGTTTGCATTGCCACCAAAGCAGTACACTTAGAAGTAGTTATGGATTTGAGCACTGACAGTTTTCTGCAGTGCCTGGAAAGATTTATCGCTCGAAGGGGGGTGCCCTCTGTCATTTAGTCCGACAACGGTCGCAATTTTTTGGGGGCAGCCAACCTCCTTAGGAATATTAGAATTGCTCTGGAAACAGGTGTATCGATCACGCTTGCTGAACGTTTAGCTGCTAGGGGGGTGAGCTGGAAGTTCATACCACCACGGGCTCCTCATTTTGGGGGTTTGTGGGAAGCTGAAGTCAAATCAGCAAAGTGACTTATTAGGGTAAACTTACGCCATCATACAATCAACTTCACGCACGTTCAGCACTATAGTAGCTAGGGTTGAGGCCAGTCGGCCTCTTGTGTTCCAGTCAGCTTCGCCAGATGATATTCTCGTTCTTACACCCGGTCATTTTCTGATCCAGAGACCACTTACCGCTCTTCCGGAATCTGAGGGCTGTCTGGACTCCGGCTCCTGTCTTATTCCCAAATAGAGGTTTGTGACCCAGACAGTACAAGGTTTCTGGAAGAGAGTGGAAAATAAAGACAATTCTAACCAAGCGATCAAAGCATCCGCCTCGTCCTCAATTCTTAAGAAGCAAAACTAAAGTTATACATGGTGTCTGGTGTTATTTTTTATTCTCAACACGGAAGCAGCGATTTTGTTGCTCAGTGCAAGTATTAGAAAGTGTCTTGTTTCGGAAGTGCCTCGTTTTTAACAGCCAACCACGTGTTCCTCACAAGTGGCGGACGATCGAGCGACCGTAACAGGTTGACTCGTCAGGGCTGGCCCACACGCAGCAAAACGATCGAGCGGCCGCACGCGTTGTTCTCGCCGAACAAACAATAACTTTCCAGTAATTTCGAAGAAGCTAAAGCACAATGAGCCTTCCGGATCCCGTTAAGATGAGTTTGATAGGTAATCCCTTGGAAAACTGGACATTTTTTAAAATTAGATTGGGCCAACTATGTCACATCGTCGGAGTTGGATACAAAATCAACAAAAAGTTCAAGCTGCAATGTTGAACACACTTTTCGCTCGCGATGTCCTACGTATTTTGGTGAACCTTAAGCTGACGAGTGCACAAATGGACAGCACGAAGGACATAATTGCAGCTCTAGACGGTTAATTTGTTCCTAAGGTAAACGTTATTTAAGAGTGTTATGTCTTCGGTTCCGCTAACCAACGTGATGGACAGACTGTTGATGATTATATAGCCGAATTGAGGAAGCTAAGCGCCAGTTGCAATTACAAATCATTTGAAGAAGAGATGATTAGAGATCAACTCGTACTTGGGATCTGCCCCAAAGCAACCAAAAAGCAGCTCGTAGGCAATCCTGAATTAACCCTTAAATCGGCTATCGCCACCTGTCGTGCAAACGAGCTAGCAGAGTCTCAAATGCGGCATATTTCGAAGTCAGAACAAGCTGAAGGCATCAATAAAACCGTGCATAATTCTAAAAGGACGACTTCTTGCACCTGCAGACGAAAGGAGAGTAACAGAACTACTTCCTGTAGGCAAGATCGTGTATCATGTCCTGCCCTAGGTAAGAAATGTTCCAAATGCTCGAAATATGATCATTTTGCAAAAGTCTGTCACAACTCGTCACGAAAGCGTCGCGATTATAGGAATCGGCGTTCACAGGTACATGCTGTTAACGAATATGAGGACGAATCGGAATTCTCAAGCAAAGAAAGCCAAGCATTTAAGACAGACCTTGTAGAAAGTGCAAACAGTCATGAACTCAAGCGAATTTGGGTGTCAGAAATAGAATGGATGCTCGGGGATAACAAGAGGTCAGTGGAATGTCACCTTGATAGTGGCACGACGACAGACGTCATAGGGATCGACGTTCTTAAGAAAATTCTTGGTGGGAAAACACCTAAGCTCAACCGAAGCTGAAGCAAGCTACGATGTTTCAGCAGCACCACCATAAAGCCTCTTGGTGAAGATCCCATTCAAGTTCGGAAGAACGATTGCCAAAAGCTGCTCACATACCAGGTCGTGGACATTCCTGAAGAGCAAGACAAGTATCCATTGTTGACGGCAAGAACATGCAAAGACCTTGGTCTAGTAGTTCTGAGAGATGTAAAGCGGATCAGGTCTGGAATAAGCAAGCCACTGGAAGCAGAGGGGTTGATCGAGAAGTATGCTGATGTCTTCTCTGGGCTAGGCCGTGTTACAGTGTAACAGTGGGGGTGGACCTCGAGAGTCCCTCCCCTAGACCAGCGAGATAAATCACCGGTTAAGAAGGGATATAGATTAGGCTTCCCCAAACCGATCCCGTCTCCACCGGAAAGAAAAATGTATCGAGAACAGCCCAAACTGTTACACCCCTCCCCACATGACATACTTCTGGGTAGCAGAAGTATGAGAGGGAGAAGGGGAATGAAGTGTAGTATGAAGTTCTGGTTCAGGAAAAGACATCTGAATAACTTCAAGGTGACTAACCTCCATCGTAATGGTACTACCTCAATGATAGTTACTGGTGGAGAACAAAGCTCCTACATACGAATATTGGCGGATAATGTTGTCAGAGGTTGTTGTCCAGTGAATTGTGCTCATCTGGGAAACCTCTATAGGTCGACCGGAGAAAGTTTACCCTCCGAGGGCGCATTCTGCTGGAGAATATAGAACTACTTATCTATTAACAGCTCGCGTACGATAATTTTTCGTACGATGATTTCCCTCCTACAGTTGCGTAAAATACAGGCATTATAGAGCCTTTTACTACGATTTGTAGGACTTTCGTGCATTCCTACCTATTTATGATGTACTAGATGATTACTAGGGTACCTACGTATAATCAGTTGTAGCTACTAAACATTTTCAAATGTTTGTGGTATTTCTTCATTACTTCCATATAAGAAGTGTCTTTATGTATCTACTTACGCCAGACGGCCACAAATATCATTCATGATAAATAATAATAATACCAGGGAAAGTGCAGAAAATGAAGACAGGAAATAGGTACTAACGATCGAAAAACAATTTATTAGTACAGATATTACAACACTTACGTCAATAGTAGGTATAAAAATAAAAAAACGTTTTCATTCCCAGTCGGAAAAATCCAGAGTTAGGTTTTTTATTTACCTCAACATTATGGTACGCTGCATTGTCGAGAACTACAACTGAGTTCGGTGGTAGATTCGGAAGAAACCTTTCCAGAAGCCACTTAGAAAAGTTGGAAAAGTTCATCGAAGTGTGGTAATCACCCGTCTTGATGGTTGATTTGAAAATCAGCAAACTGTTTTCCACAAAACCCATTTCATCACCTCCGTGCACAATGATGAGGCCCTTCCTTTCCGATACGATGTAATGCCCCATATTCTTCCGGAGACTGCCAGCACTTGTTTACATTGTGGGCCTCGTTGACGTAGGTCTCATCAAGGTAAACAATATTCCTTTCTTCCCTGCGGAACTGTTGGATGGTATGAAGATATCTTGCATGCCAAGCAGCAACGTCCGTCCGTTCAATCAGTAATTTACGGTTTGATTGACAAGTCTTCCACTTAAAACCGCAAGCCTTGATTCGTTGGCGGAGATATTCCCTCCCACAATCTACAACTTCATCTCCCTTCAGGTCTTCTAATAACCGTCCGATTGTAGGTACCTCCTTGCGAACTACGTAAAACTCGCGAATTTTACTACGGAGAATTGCGTTGTCAAACTCGTCGCACTGTATGTATCTTTTTTGGGTGAGGTTTCGTTTTTTTCGGAGTGATGAATGTGGGGTGCCCACTCGTTTCGATCGATCGTCTCCCTTCACGAATAATAGTACTGACAGTTTTGGCTGAAACTCCCGTCACTTCACTCGTCAAACCACAGACGTTTATCCCGGAATTCTCTTCCGCCTTCTTTCGGGTGAAATACTGGGCTACGTTAAAGACGATTTCACGCGCCTGTCGGCGAAGCACTTTCCCCTTTCCATGGCACTTGGACGAAGATTGCCCAGTAGACGTAGATGGCGAGTTGTTCATAACGAACAGTTGAAATAGAAATGGATGGGAAATTAATCGGAGAAAAGAAAGACTCAAATGAACTGAAAGACGGAAATGAACGATGAATAGGCACACGGACACGGGCAAGGCAAACAAAATGGTGGACGGCCGAACTGTTGGGCTACAGTGTAGCCACCACATCGACACGAAATTTCCTACGAAATCTCTTTATCAAGGTTAGTTCAGGACTGCACCGCATAGAGGGCGCCAGGAAGAACGTAACCTTTCTCCGATCGACCTATAGGTGATCAACCTCCATCGTTGGGATGGAACAACTATTGGGACTTGTCAATTGAGACATGGCATCAATCGCCTTCTAATGACCTCACTGACACTCTAAAGGGGGGAAAGGGGGTGGGGAAGCCAATAGATGTATGAATTATCAAAGGGACAGGTTGTTAGTAAAGGACTCCTTCTGGGAAACCTTTGGACTTATCCTTCTGGTAAGCCCACAAAAAGTGGATGGAGTATGGTGAAGTGCTCAGCACATACTACCGAACCACGCTCTGCTACCATGTGACAGAGTGTAACAGTGGGGGTGGACCTCGAGAGTCCCCCTCCTAGACCAGCAAGATTATCACCGGTTAAGAAGGTATATCGTTTAGGCTTCCCCAAACCAATCCCGTCTCCATCGGAAGGAAAAATGCATCGAGAACAGCCCACACTGTTACAGCTGTCTTGAGTGAGAGTGCCAAATATCAGTTGACCCTTCCTTCAGCCCGATAAAGCAAGCCCCCAGACGCGTGCCTGTTCATCTTTGTCCAGAGTTGAAACAAAAGCTGGAAGAGCTAGAAGCAAAGAAGATTATTGCTAAAGAAAGCAGGCCGACGGAATGGATAAGTAAGCTGGTGATGGTAAAGACACCTAAAAAGATGAGAATATGCCTCGATCTCCGTCCACTGAATGAAGCAGTGGAGCGCACTGAGTATGAATACTGATCGCTCCACAGCTGAAGGACGCTCGACTTTTCACAGCAGTACACACAAAAGATGGTTTTTGGAACGTCAAGCTCAAAGAGGAAAGTTCGATGATGACGACCTTCTGGACACCTTTTGGCCATTATTGATGGCTCCGTCTACCATTCGGCCTGAGCATAGCAACGGATGTGTACCAGCGCCGTCTGCATGAGGTGTTTGTTGGTCTAAAAGACATAATCATCATCCAGGATGACATCCTTGTACTTGGCCATGGCAAAACAGATATCGAAGCGTCAGTAAACCATGATATCGCCCTTGAGAGATTACTCCAGCGAGCACGACAAGTAAACATCAGGTTCAATCGTGACAAAATTCGGCTTGAGCAGCAAGATGTGCAGTACTTGAGTCATATTGTCAGCCGGGATGGATTAAAAGCTGATCCAAGCAAAATTGTCACCATCAACAATATGCCCTGCCCAGCAGATGTACAGCAGCTCAAAAGCTTCATGGGACTAGCAACGTAAATGTCTAAATTTGGGCCAAATATGTCCGCAGTCACTGAACCCCTTCGTCTGCTGACCATGGGTGTGGACCGATGAGCATCGCAGGGCAGTCGACACAGTAAAGCAATCTGTCACATAAGCACCCATTCTTGCTTACTATGACCCTACGAAGCCTGTTACTCTGCAAGCTGATGCTAGTAGCAAAGGCATTGGGGCAGTAATCCTACAACATAGTAGACCCATTGCCTATGCGTCAAGAAGCCTGAGTCCCAATGAAAGGAACTGTGCACAATTAGAAAAAGAATGCTTGAGCATTCTTTTTGGATGTGAACGATTTGCGGAATATCTGGTTGGTGGCAAAGGCCTCATTGTTGTCACCCACAAGAATGGACGAGGTATGTGCAGTAGATTCCCTCTATTCTGAACTGGACACGGTACAAGTTGGTGACAACATCACGAACCTTCTCAAAGTCAAGCAGGAAATCAACAACAATGACACACTTTTTCTACTTGCAGCTATGATCAAGGATGGCTGGCCCCCCAACAAACAACAGGTTCCTAGCTGCCTCCATCCTTTTTGGGATTTCAAAGACGAGCTTCTGGTTCAAGATGGTGTGATTTGTGATTTACCGTGGAAACCAGGTTGTTGCTCCCGAATCTCTGCGTGAAGAATTCATCACAAAGATCCATCAATGCCATGCTAGAGAGGATGCCTGCTTACACCAAGCTCGAGACACACTCTTCTGGCCGCTGATGACTTCAGAGATACTTGATCGCATCAAAAGATGTGATGTGTGCCAGAAATATGCATGGTCACAGCCAAGGACTCCAATGACATCACATCGTGTTCCCGCACTGCCCTGGGAACGACTGTCAATGGGCACCTTCAAATTTGATTCCCACGACTATGCTATCATCGTAGATTCCTATTCTGACTTCTTTGAAATCAAGAAGATGAGAAGTATAAATAGCAAGTCAATCATTGGCTTCTTGAAAGAAAACTTTGCTTGACATGGAATTCCTCAGATGCTCATATCTGACAATGTCCCACAGTTTGTCAGTCAAGAACTGTGCGAGATTGCCAAGGATTCGGAGTTCCTTCACGCAACATCTTCGCCCTATCACAGTCAAGGAAATGGGAAAGCGGAATCTACAGTCAAGATTTGCAAACGGATTTTGAGAAAATGCGCCAGAGAAGGTTCAGACTTCTACGCGGCACTCCTGGAGTGGCGAAATACGCCGACTATCGACATGGACTTCAGCCCAGCACAGTGCCTGATATCACGACGCACTCGAACTACCGTTCCAACTGCTCGGGAACTACTGACTCCCCATGTTCCGGACTCAGTGAAAGAGCAACTCATTAGGAAGCGACAGAAAGCTAAGGCTTACTATGACAAGCACGCCAAAGAACTTCCTAAGCTCCAGATCAGGCAGGAGATCCTTGTGCAAGCCCCAGGTGGAAATACAGATAGATCATGGACAAAAGGCTCTGTTGACTGTTTTATTATTGATGCGATACAATTAGGACCTTAAGGTCCTCTCTTACATTATATCACAAATATTTATAACCAGAAACTAATTATTGTCGTCAGACTTCAAAGATAATGAGAGAGCACAGATGAGAGTTACGACGTCACCATCAACGGAAGAGTCTGCCGCCGCAACCGTACTCATCTCAGACAGTACTACACTCCAACCTTGCCTCCTCGCCCAAGGGCATCATTCCTAATGCCAAATTCCAAGACTCCACCAGCACATGCGTCACCTCAGAAGATCCGGTCACCCAAACCACCTGCAATACAGCAACATATTCAACGCCAATCTCCGTCAACACAACAGTCACCTAAAAGCATGGCGCCCTCTACAACCGCAAACTCACGTCCCTCTCTCGCTCATAAATCGCCGACCGACCTACCAACAACAACCAGAGCTGGGAGAATCACAAAACCACCCCGCCACCTCACTCTTTCTGACAAACCATCTTCAAAAGACTCCTATCAATATAGAAAATAGAGAAAATAAGTAAAAAAAATTAAAAAATTAAGTGAAAACAAAAAGTGAAAGAAGAACATACATTGTTTTAAAGAAGTGAAAGACTGTTATTTTGAAATGTGTATGTATTAAGCTGTGGCGACACTGCCACCGGACTTGACTTGACTTGACCAGATCCACCGGACAGATGACCGGAGGGGGGTGCGACACTGCCACAGGACTTGACCGGCGTCACTGGACTCCAACTAGTTCAGTTTGTTCTTAGACGTCACAAGTCCGAAATGGAAGCCATTCTTTGTGATTCACAATCAGAATCCATTTCTGATGAAAAAATAGAAATGAAATGAAATGAAAATGAATTTATTCCTTCTACAAATACATGCAATTTCGTAACATAACTGGTTATAATGAAATATAATCTCCCAATAAGGGCAAAGAGCCCGCACTAGGGAGATGAGTTGGTTTGGCAAAATTAAAATTTACCTTATTCTATTGAAAGATTAAAAACAAAAATATTACCTCAAATTAAGTTAAAAATTTCCTCATTACTGCTTGAGCCCAGTTACGGATTGGATCAATTACAGATTTGGGAGCTAGTAAAGCGAAAGACAAATACCTATTATACATATTATTTTATTTTACCTAGAACAGGTAGCTGGCACTCTGTCTGGACAAGAAGTATTTTTTCAAAGCCGAACAACAGTTCATTGGCTTCCCTAACAATTGCGTTTTTAATTATCTACGCAGTTTATTGAATGATAGAACTGGTGACAAGTTTTCTTTCTTTGAATAAGTGGTGGATGTCACCATATGTTTCGTTTCCGAACGAGCACAATAGGGTGAATTTCACACCCTATTCGCCATATAGAACAATGTTCAATTTCAAAACTATTTCATGATGAGAAGAGAGCAATGGGGGCTGCTTTAAATTGCTCGCGGGGTGCGAGGGGTTGAAAATCGCAGTAGAGGGGGGACCGGAGTCAGGTCTCAACCCATGCAGACTGGATCAGAACGGAGTCCAGTCAGGTCTGGTTGCAGTCTCGCCGCTCCCCTTTGAGATACAAAGGATGGGTTCAGACAGGCACGCAAGTGAGGTCAAGTCAAGTCAAGTCCGGTGGCAGTGTCGCCGCACCTTAAGAATGTAACAACTATTTTTATATTACTTTGAAATGTGCATAAAGAACAAACCACTATTTTGTTATACAAGTATATCTAAAACAAAGACTTCTCAATTATTGTAGCCATTTAGGCAAATTAAAAAAAAAAAAAGAGTTGTTTGATAATATATGCTGTATCCACATATCGATTGCATCGATACTATACATCGACTGAAGGAAAATAAGACACTTCTAACCAAGCGATCAAAGCATCCGCCTCGTCCTCAATTTTTTACCAAGCAAAACTAAAGTTAGACAATGGAGGTTCGGGCAAAATGGATACAAGTCCTTCACTGGTTTCTGTGGGAATGGGTCTCAAATAGTACAAATCAAGCTCTTTTGGATGGGTTAAGGTAGCGTTAAGAAGTAAACTATTTCTTCAGGTCGAACTTTACAACTGACTTTGATTATTCTAACATGCTTTCGTCCTTGATTTCGAGTGGGAATTTTCCTTGGTGATACCTTTAAATTTGCCTGGGTTCATTAGGTACACAGCTCTTAGTAGTTAATATACTAGGGTGAAGCGATCCGGTTTTGCAAAAGGTCACGAATTTTCCATCAGTACTGCAACTGATTCACTAATTCTTTCGCCGTTCCTGTTTCAGTTTTCATAGAATTAGTCCTAAGGAAATCACTAATTTCCATTACGTTTTGTTTTTCTTTACTATTAAGAAAAACAAAAATAATAATGACTAGAAATCAGTCAGGGTTACCCGATATAACCGCGGAAGTGTACGTAAAAAATAAAAAATACAAGCAGACGAAAAACGAATATGCTAGGAAAAATTAGTAGGTACATACACAGACAGAAAAACTGTTTTCTTTACTATGGTCTTGATCGTTTGACTGAACTATCTGCTATTAACTGAAAATCTAGCGTCAAGTTGGTCCTGGAGATTTAGCTCATTGCATTTTATATGCTCTATAAATTTGTCATACTTTTCTGCATCTGTTAAATCGAGGTTTCCTGTATCCAACTTCTTTTCTTGTATTAACTCTATGGTATAATTCATAACCTTAGCGTATTCATCTAGTTCATCTATCATCCTTTTGTCGTTACCTAGGTTTCTGAATAACTATTTTCATTCTTAATCCTTAACTTGCTAAATTCTAATTGCAGCCAATCTATCATATGGTGCTGTATAAAAGTATGGTCAGTGGCAGTTATTTTAGCGGTACCTAACCTGATATGCTGCTAAACTGATGTTCTTCACATCTGTGGTTCCTCCGCTTGTAAGGCTGATGGCCCTGGAACAACGTCAGTAGTTCGGTCATTAAGTACTGTCTCGTTGTTGGTTTTAGTTAGTTTCTTAGGTCTCGTTATGTTAGAAAGGTGGACCTTACTTCTTGCGGTATGATGTCTTGGTTGGATTTTTGCAGTTTTTCTGTCTGTGTATGTACCTACTTTTTTTTCCTAGCATATTTGTTTTTCGTATTTGCTTGTATTTTTTATTTTTTACGTACACTTCCGCGGGTATATCGGGTAAACGTGACTGATTTCTAGTCGTTATTATTTTTTATTTTACATTTTTACTCTTTTCTTGAATCGCTGTATAAAGAAGTTGAGTTTTTCTTTGTCTTTCTATGAAATTAGAGGCTAGCTTTTGTCCGATACCGATATCTATGGCTGATTCAATGTCGATGTGACCATTAATTATTTCGAACGGTATTAATTTTGTCACTGAATGGATGCTATCATTGTAGGCAATTACAGCGTAATTTACTTTATTAATTCCTCCATGTTGTTCAGAATCCTTATATGTATGCTCGATTATTGTTGTGTGAAATTTTTCTATAGGTCCGTTAGAGTTTGGATTTTGAGAGCTGATGAAATTAATTTCGATTTTGTGGGAAGATAACAACTCCTTTACTAATGAGCTATTCTAATCTGCTCCATTATCCGGCAATATCTGGTGAGGCAGCCCGTGATGCCCGAAGTATTTGAGAAGGCTGTTTTACAACTTCCATACTTCCAACGTTTGTACTGGACAGGCTTGAGCATATCTCGAGAAAGTATCAATTGCGGTTAAAAAATTAGTTTTTTCTAAAGTAAATTTATCGATATGGATTATTTCGAAGGGTTTTGTGGATGCTGGCGTTATGATATATTTTAATTTTAGGGGATTCCTGTCGTATTTACAAATTTGGCAGATTATGCACTGAATGAATTCTTGGATGGTCTTCTATAGGTACCCTATAATTTTGCTTCCCTACGTGACAGGAGGTGATTACCTCTTGGATTTCATCTTCTCCTACGACATCAATTAGTTTCTTGTTTTATTTTGTACATTTTATTTCTCATGTTTCGAAACGTTGAACCCTAACAAATTTCTCATATATATTCAAGGTACATCAGGCGCGAAGCGTCAGGGGTACCGGGGGTACCGGCGCTACCCTACACGAAAAATGAAAAAAATTACATTCCGTAGGTAGGTAGCAATTTGAATTGTCCAATCATAACTCCATCCTCCATGACTCTCCCTCCATGAACTATCCTCCAACCTCCATGTCTGCCAGTCATGGACGAAAAACAGCCAAGTATCGATTAGTCGATTAGAATCATATGGTTTTCGGCAGGTTTCGAATATTTGAAATCTCAAGGTCGCTGGGGTACCGCTACCAGTCCTGTGGAGGCCCAGAATCCGATGTGTGTGTGTCTCTACATCGTCTGTGTGAGTGTGTTTGCGTGTGTGAGTGAGTGTCTTACACATCTTCAGGAGACTGTGTTAGTAAGTTGGGCTAGCGCAAATATCCAGCGTATCCAATCTTGGTGAGGAGGGATACTGGCGTATGGATCGATTGTAGCTATCAATTAAAAACTAGAGAAAAAAACTTTGACAACTTCTAAGTGTCACTGTCATCCATTTTGCTTTTCGGAAGCTATTCTTACGACGGCCTGTTTTCTCATAATTTTATTACTTGTAGTTTTCACAATAATTGTTCCTAATTTCAGGTTTAGTTGTTTGAATTCGAATCTTTCCTAGTGTCCTAGTCTCCTCCTAAAATGGATGTTGCGTTAATTGTTCCGTGGTTCGGCGTTCGTTTAGTTCTCGTAGTTTTAGCGAAAAGAACGACATCATCAGAGCCGGCCGGTCAACCTCAGCGTTGCCTGATTTCAAGAGAGTTGTGAAGGAACAAAACCGTGAGTACACTCGGCATTTCACTGTTGAAACATACAATAGGTACCAATGGTTATCAGGCTGTAGTTCGAAAAACCTTTTATTTTGTTTGCAAGGGAATGTTATGAATTATTTCTAATGAATTTGGAAGATCAATAATATCATAAAATTCCTTTGACAAACAGCTTGCTAAGAACTGCTTCACATTTACATTTTTAGAGTGTGTGAGGAAGTGTGAATGTTGGTGGGGGGGGGGGGGGGGGGGAATTCATTGCGGTACCCCCGTCACCAGAGGCACGCTACGCTCCTGAGGTACATATTATTTTATAAATGCTAACACGTATCCCATTCTACCTTACTTTCAGAGAACTCTATTCTGATCCTAGTCTTCTGATTGAATAATTTCGTAATTTTCGGTTTTCCTGGATAAAACTTTACTACAGAGATTATCTGATTGTTCAAGTGGTTGATCGGGTTGTCGTTAATTGGGATCGTTAGGGTAGTATTACTACATCTGTTGGAGTGAATTATTTGGTGGTCGCTTTCTTCATCCGGACACTGATCGGCGGTCTACCTCTATCTGTCTGTCTGTACCTCTACCTGTCAGTAGCTCTCGCAAAATTTGACCTGTCTGTTCATCTTGGGTTATGGTTCTCAACCTAGCTAGTCATTCACCAAGTTTTCTATGATTTTGTCAGCTTCTTCCATTTCAGTTACGTTGAGTTGGATTCTCGATAGAGCATCTCCATTCGCGTTACTAGTTCCCTTTTTTAAAACATATCTCGTAATTATACACTTCCAGCTTTGATTTCCACCGAAATAGTTTGGAGTTTGGCTCTTGTATAGAGAACAGCCATTGTAGCGGTTAGTGGTCCGAACAGATTTTAAATTTTCAGCCGCATAGGTACCTATGGTCTAAAATATTTTACAGCCCACAGTATGGCCAACAGTTCTTTTTCTATGGTGGACAATTTTGTTTCTGTTTCATTAAGAGTTTCACGATTTTTTTAAAGTTTCTGTTTAATTCGGGCGGAATAACGGACACTGACACAGTATTTGATACAACGGGAAGTAAACGGGTATATTTATTATGATTTTTCACAAGTAAAATGTACTGGTTAAAAACGGGATATTCACTGAACGTTTAGAGCACAAGTTCGCTTTTTAACTTTCAGGACGAGAGAGATGCAATATGGCGAGGCGAGGAAGTTGCATCGGAAGAGAACGGGAGGGGATGCGAACGGTGTGATTCTATTGGGTAACGGGGATCCCGCGTCACCGACCCGCCCGGAGGGGAAGCTAGGGGAAGTGCCGCCAGATATGAACACTGCCGCCAAGACGGCTGGTGAAGGGGAAATTCCTAACGGGTTATTGAAGCCTCAGGCTGAACATCCTCCCCCCACGAATAGGGCACTATTCTAACTAATCTTCTTTGGGCAACGGGCATAATTTGACCAGTGGTCGAATCTTTTCACCACTGGCGGAACGGACTCGGGCTACACGAGTGGTGGCATCTTTGCCAGGCAACAACTCAGTAATAAGGCCCATGGGCCAGGAGAGCGGAGGGGTGTGATCTTCCTTGATAAGAACCATGTCACCAATCAAAGCGGGGCGCGTCGGGGTATTCCATTTTTGATGGGACTGAAGGTCTAATAGATATTCGGAGTGCCATTTCTTCCAGAAATTCTGAATCAAGGAGGACACAAATTTCCATTTGGGTACTAGATGGGAACTAGTTTCGGTGGGGTTGGATTCGGGAAGTGCAGTGAGTGGGCGCTGCACCAAGAAGTGAGCGGGGGTTAGAACCAACACATCGTCGGCGCATCCTGACTGGTGAACTAATGGACGACTATTGAGGATGGCCTCGATACGGACTACGATGGTACTAAAGGTCTGCAGCGTGGGTGTTTGATTACGTAGGTTGACCCTTAGCAAACGCTTAGCGGACTTAACGGCGGCCTCCCACAATCCCCCAAAGTGGGGAGCTCGGGGAGGAATGAACTTCCAGTCCACCCCACGGTTGGCTAATCTTTCGGCGATAACGGCGGAAGGATCGGAAGTGGAACCAGGAGGGGAGCGGGAGATAAGATTGGCTGCACCCAGAAAGTTGCGGCCATTGTCGGACCATATGACAGAGGGGACTCCTCTTCGGCCCATGAAACGTTCAAGGCACTGAAGGAATCCATCGGTACTGAGGTCCATTACGGTCTCCAAGTGTACTGCCTTTGTGGCAAAACACACGAACACGGCTAAGTACATTTCGACGGCTCGGGCCCCTCGGAGCCCGGCCACGGATACGGTAAACGGGCCGCCAAAATCAACGCCTACTTGCTCAAAGGCATAGGCATGGGTGACACGAGCGGTGGGCAATTGCCCCATTTCGGGTTGAAAGGAGACGGGCTTGATGGAGAAACAGCGAGCACAGGAGGCTAGCAGACGGGTTACAGCGTTACGGCCATCCATAATCCAATAACGGAGTCGGAGGTGAGCAAGAGTTGCTCTAGGACCCACATGCATGCACAATTCATGCGCGTGTTTAATTAACAACGGGGTCAGGAGGTCCGAGGGCTTGAGCAGCGCCGGGTGAGCGGTTTCATAGGGACTCTGAATATTTGATAATCGGCCCCCCACTCTGAGAATGCCACGGGTATCACGGAAAATGGCCAACTGCCTCATCAATTTGGTCGGTTTAAGTCTGCGGGAGAGAGTATCTTGCAACTCAGGCATACTACGGCTTTGTGAAGCCCGGACTAAGATCAGATCAGCTTCTTTCAATTCAGCAGTTGAGAGGGGGGCGCGGGGGCCAGAGGGCCTCGGATTTAGAGAGCGGCACAATCGGCAGTTGGCGATAAAACGAAGCATCCACGCAGTGGTGCGACAGAGTAGGGGGTAGCTGCTAAAACGGGATTCCCACGGGGTATCGGGAGTGATGACATGAATTGGTAGTGAGGAAGCCCTGATTTCTTCCACTACGTCGGGGGATTCCAATATCGGGCGGATCCTGGTAATAGGCCATTCAGATCGGGGGGAAAGAAGCCAGGAAGGGCCTTGCCACCATAATTGGCAATGGGTTAGCTGGTCGGGGCGAGCTCCTCTCGAGGCCACATCAGCGGCGTTGTCATGGGAGCGCACGTGAAACCAGTGCTCCCGGGGCAGATGTGAGAGGGTCTTAGCGCCTCGGTTGCCTACAAAGACCTTCCAAACAGGAGCGGGTTCCGCGGTGAGCCAGGACAGAGCCACCGTGCTGTCGGAACAAGCTACAATTCGGGAAAGTTGAATATGAGGATATTCAGAGCGGACAACGGACATGGTTTTTCCTAACAACTCAGCGGCCAATAGTTCTAGTCGTGGAATTGATTCGGGTTTCATTGGGGCTATTCGTGCTCTACTGATGAGCAAACGGGTAAGAACCTCCTTGACTCCCACGGCCACGTGATACACTACTGCAGCGTAGGCGGTCTCGGAAGCGTCGGCAAAGCCCACCAACCACTGTTCGGGGGAATCGGTGTGCACGTGTCGGGGTATTCGGAGTGAGGTCAAGTGGTCGAGAGTACTAGCGAGCCGTTGCCACTCAATGGCGAATGAGGATGGCAGCGGGTCATCCCAATCAAATGTCGAACGACATATCTCCCTTTGAATGAAGCGGGCCTGTACAGAAACTGGCATAACCCAACACTCACCTCGCGAGACGGGAACGGCGATCGGGGGACAGAATCTCAGAGGGGAGAATTTAAATTTCGCATCCCCTCCTCCAGACTTTCCACCAAACTGGCAGAGGCGGCTTCGTCGTGAGGCGGGGCTGGAATCGGAGTTGGTGATGGTCGAGGCGGAGTAGCCGATCTTGTGATTGGGTATTCATGAAGGAGGGTGTGGTGCCTCATGCCGCAGTGACATCGGCGATCGGCGGTGCAACCACTTAACGGGTGCAGAGAGGAAAAACAGTTGGGGCAGACCCCAATTTCCTTTACAAATTGCCTTCGGCGATGAACGGTTAGAGCCTTGAAATGAGGGCAGCGGAACATGAAATGTTCGTTCCGGCAATAATTGCACCGCCCCCTTTTGGGCTGCGTAGGCGAGTTTCGGGGGGGCGATTGAGCTCGAGTGGCACTCAGGGGTCCAGCCACTGGAGAGTGAGGTCGGCGAATAGCAGCGGGGGAGATCTGATGTGGCGGGGGATTCTGCTCTGGGGGTGGTAACTCGGGCGAGTCGAAGTTGGGCTTCCAAAAATTGGATGCACTCGGTAGCGGTAGGTATCTCGGCTGGTTCTCTTCGGGAATTATTGAACAACGTTTGCAACGCTGGGGGAAATCGGGCGAACAGATCCTCAAACATGAGAAACTCCTCCAAATCGGTGGGCAGTTCCTTCATCAATGTCACCCATTGCCTGGCTTGAGAAACGAAATTGTCTAATGCCATCAAAGGGATAATCGGGGAATGGGGGGAGCTCGACGTAAGTCGTGGTATGGCACAGCCCTTTTGGTGTGCAGCCCTCACCAATCGGTAATTCGAAGTGAACTCCAATACCACTGCTTCATATAGTGAATTATAATCGGTGGTTAATTGGTTGGCGGATGCGAATCGGGATCTGAGTTCAGGGCTAAGTTTGGAAAGGAACGTCTCCTTCTTGATTTCTTCCGGTAGATTGGGAATCAGATGTACGGCTTGGTCATAACATTTTTTAAATTGGGAAAACGTGGTGATATCTCCATTGAAGATAGGTACGGTGTGAGGCAGCTCCCCCATATACCTGATGGCTGAAAAAGCGGCTTCGTCGGGTGTGGGGACTGATTGAGATACAATTTTCACAGCGGAGGCGGATAAGGGGGGAAGGGAACGTAAGATGAAATTGATGTCCCTTATAAAATTTTCCTCTACTTCCAACGGGAATCGGGCGTTTTCAACGTCGGAAATTAACAATGGGCCTTGAGATCGGCAGTCAAACTGCACCGGGTTTTCAATCCCAATTTCGGGATCCTGACGGAGTAACTTAACTCGATTGACCCATCTCCCTGTAAACCTCCGTCTGTGAATCGGAGAAATCGTCCGTTTGATAACGGTCCATAAAAACCCTACTCGGGGACGATTGAGATGCTCGTCCTCGTGAACGGGTTTTCGGGGTATCTGCCTTTTCGGTATTTCCTTTCTTAGGCATATCGGGACCTGGTTACTATAATTGTAAATAAACGGTATACTTATCCGTTCTGGAAAACGGTGGATGACGTGGCGATTTGGACACAGCGCTCAAACCGACGCGAACGGGTTCCCGGGTTTCGGCACCAATGTTTAATTCGGGCGGAATAACGGACACTGACACAGTATTTGATACAACGGGAAGTAAACGGGTATATTTATTATGATTTTTCACAAGTAAAATGTACTGGTTAAAAACGGGATATTCACTGAACGTTTAGAGCACAAGTTCGCTTTTTAACTTTCAGGACGAGAGAGATGCAATATGGCGAGGCGAGGAAGTTGCATCGGAAGAGAACGGGAGGGGATGCGAACGGTGTGATTCTATTGGGTAACGGGGATCCCGCGTCACCGACCCGCCCGGAGGGGAAGCTAGGGGAAGTGCCGCCAGTATTGACCACTGCCGCCAAGACGGCTGGTGAAGGGGAAATTCCTAACGGGTTATTGAAGCCCCAGGCTGAACAGTTTCTAAGTTCCATTAATTTTTGGTTTATTATTTTCAAAAATGAACCATTGGAATCAAGCATGAAAAAAAAAATTCTAACCCCCCCTCAAAATTTGATGGTTTACGTTTCAAGGTATGTAGAGTCCAAAACTGCAATAAAAATATTTCTGTCTCTCCGCCGTATGCCTTACGCCGTATGGGCCACTTTGCTTAGCCACCATGAAACAAAATTGATGAAATTCGGGTTATGGATCCCGTTCGGGGTCTAGTTGGTCCTCGAAGCTCGGCGTTACTGTCAGTCATCTCTAAGGGGTTCAAAATAGGGGTTGAAATTTTCAGAAAGCCTATACCTTTGTTTTACGTGAATTTTTTTACGGTTTTAAATAGTTCTTGAACTTACGAGTTTTTAAAGACCACCCGGAGCATCGTACGTCCAGCCGTTCGTTCACAGTAAGGACCCGAAGTTTGCACCGACAGGCATTTTCGACAGCAGGGGAATGAAATTGTATACGCTCTCGTCACCAGGGACGCGCTCGATTCAATCAATCAATCAATTTATTCAATCAATCGATCAATCAATCAGCCAATTTTTCAATTGCAATTAGATTACAATTTCAATTGCATCATGACCAATGCTCCCTGGTTTGTGAGAAACGATACGCTCCACTTGGACCTCCGGAAGGAGACTGTGGAGGAGGTGATAAGGAGCCGCTACGCCACGCTGAGGACTCGCGCCGCAGAGCACTCCAATCCAGAAGTGGCATCCATAGCTGGACCAGCTCCCTACGATGGTCGTAGGTTACAGAGAAGAGTCCTGAGGGACAACGCGCCCCTTTGAAGGACGTCATTGGTCCCCTGCACCCACCTGCAAGAGTCAACACCGACTGAAGAGGGACGAACCATCAAGCCAACCCCACCAACAACATCTTCAGCACATACACCACACAAACACGCACAGCAATCAAGAACAACAAGTTACACACAGTCATGACAACATTCACCCCTGCAACAAATGACGAATAAATAAATAAGATTATTAAACCGAATTTCCACTTCTTACGGTTAATAGGGCGGAAATTAGATGTGGGAGCCACTCAGCTGATCTGGACCCTGTGCATCGTCAGGATGACGTCCTAAGGAGGCTACATGCCGAATTTCAACTTCCTACGGTTAATAGGGCGGAAATTAGATGTGGGAGCCACTCAGCTGATCTGGACCCTGTGCATCGTCAGGATGACGTCCTAAGGAGGCTACATGCCGAATTTCAACTTCTTACGGTTAATAGGGCGGAAATTAGATCTGGGAGCCACTCAGCTGATCTGGACCCTGTGCATCGTCAAGATGACGTCCTAAGGAGGCTACATGCCGAATTTCCACTTCCTACGGTTAATAGTTCGGAAATTAGATGTGGGAGCCACTCAGCTGATCTGGACCCTGTGCATCGTCAGGATGACGTCCTAAGGAGGCTACATGCCGAATTTCACCTTCTTACGGTTAATACGGTGGAAATTAGATCTGGGAGCCACTCAGCTGATCTGGACCCTGTGCATTACGGTTAATAGGGTGGATCTACCTAGCCTTCACTTTTCGAGTTAATAATAATCTAAAGTGCTCCTACCATGTCGCGGAATTTCGTGTCGCGAAAAATATGTCGTTTAAAAATTCCTTGACCCCCAGCCAAAAGACATATCCATGTCAAACTCGGCGCTCCGCGCCTCGCCAGGGGGCAAGCCCCCTGGACCCCCGGTTACCTCTATTTACATACTTCGGACGAAATTATAGAAACACAGAATGTGTTTTAGCTCACGCGTTTCACATAAACCGCAACTCAGCTGATCCGAGGCCTGGGCAGCGTCAAGTTTAAGTCCTAAGGTGCCCACATACCAAATTACAGCTTCGTAGAGTGAATATCATAGAAATTAGCTTTAGGAGCATCTCAGCTGATCCGGGGCCTGGGCAGCGTCAAGTTAAAGTCCTAAGATGCCCACATACCAAATTACAGCTTCGTAGAGTGAATATCATAGCAATTAGCTTTAGGAGCAACTCAGCTGATCCGGGGCCTGGGCAGCCTTCAAGTTAAAGTCCTAAGGATCCCACATACCATTTTACAGCTTCGTAGAGTGAATATCATAGAAATTAGCTTTAGGAGCAACTCAGCTGATCCAGGGCCTGGGCAGCGTCAACTTAAACTCCTAAGGTGCCCACATACCAAATTACAGCTTCGTAGAGTGAATATCATAGAAATTAGCTTTAGGAGCAACTCAGCTGATCCGGGGCCTGGGCAGCGTCAACTTAAACTCCTAAGGTGCCCACATACCAAATTACAGCTTCGTAGAGTGAATATCATATAAATTAGCTTTAGGAGCAACTCAGCTGATCCGGGGCCTGGGCAGCGTCAAGTTAAAGTCCTAAGGAGCCCACATACCAAATTACAGCTTCGTAGAGTGAATATCATAGAAATTAGCTTTAGGAGCAACTCAGCTGATCCGGGGCCTGGGCAGCCTTCAAGTTAAAGTCCTAAGGTGCCCAGATACCAAATTACAGCTTCGTAGAGTGAATAACATAGAAATTAGCTTTAGAAGCCAATCAGCTGATCCGGGGCCTGGGCAGCGTCAAGTTAAAGTCCTAAGGAGCCCACATACCAAATTACTGCTTCGTAGAGTTAATATCATAGAAATTAGCTTTAGGAGCAACTCAGCTGATCCGGGGCCTGGGCAGCGTCAAGTTAAAGTCCTAAGGTGCCCAGATACCAAATTACAGCTTCGTAGAGTGAATAACATAGAAATTAGCTTTAGGAGCCACTCAGCTGATCCGGGGCCTGGGCAGCGTCAAGTTCTTATAAACCGAAGGACGATTCGCGAACGACTGAAACTCCGATTTACATAAATAAAATTACTGACTTCAAACGGGTTTGTCGCAATAAACATCTGGTGATATGTTTATTGGTTGTCATGTTAATGTCACACATTTCGTTCCCATCCCGCGTTCCATTTTCGGCTAGTTAGTCCATGGCTAAAACACATTCTGTGTTAAAAAACGCTGCAAATCCCTGCACAACGGTTTATTATTTTGTACAGAATACCCTTCCGTTACAGATCACAGCTCTGTGTATAGATAACCCGTCTATATAATATGATATGTACTATTCTATACATATTATGTAGATCGCAGACCCTCCGTAGGTTAGTACCTAACCCCGTACTCGTTACTAGGTACCTACCTAAATCACGAGTTAAATGTTGCTAAAATAATTCTGCCGATGACAAAAAGTACCTACCTAACAAAAAGAAACACACATAATGAAGTTCTGAAAAGAAATTGTTGATGAGGAGTGAAAAAAGTTGCAAAAGTACCTTCCAACAAACTCCAGCCCCTTCTACGTAGATGGTATAATGAACCGTTGTGTAATAATTTACCGTTGAGTAATGATTTACCGTAGTAATACCTAATTTAACCATCAATAATACTTCAACGTTTGTTCAAGTTTCACTACCTATCAACAAACTCCAAAAGAGCCATCATTTTTCAAATTAAATAATATCACAGAACAACCAACTCGACTTCATACTCCGCCTATAAAATCAGGTTACCCAAAACTAGGATAATCTTTAAACTCTTACCCCCCCCCACCCCCTTAGAGTGGTCAGATTGAAAAATGTGAGAAGTATCAATTGAAGACGAGAGTTCGAAGCAAAAAAGGGGGAGGCAAACGATTAGTACAACTCCTTGAATTTCCCATTTGACATATAATTGTTATGATACCTTCATAGATAGACAAGTACCGGCCCACGTATTACTAGAAGGAAGACGAAAGAAAACAACGGTTTATTATTTTGTATAGAATACCCTTCTGTTACAGATCACAGCTCTATGTATAGATAACCCGTCTATATAATATGATATGTACTATTCTATTATATGCATATTATGTAGATCGCAGACCCTCCGTAGGTTAGTACCTAACCCCGTACTCGTTACTAGGTACCTACCTAAATCACGAGTTAAATGTTGCTAAAATAATTCTGCCGATGACAAACAGTACCTAACAAAAGAAACACACATAATGAAGTTCTGAAAAGAAATTGTTGATGAGGAGTGAAAAAAGTTTCAAAAGTACCTACCAACAAACTCCAGCCCCTTCTACGTAGATGGTATAATGAACCGTTGTGTAATAATTTACCGTTGAGTAATGATTTACCGTAGTAATAATTTACCCATCAATAATACTTCAACGTTTGTTCAAGTTTCACTACCTACCAACAAACTCCAATAGAGCCATCATTTTTCAAATTAAATAATATCACAGAACAACCAACTCGACTTCATACTCCGCCAATATAATCAGGTGATCCCTACCAATGATTGGCCGTATTCACAAATTCCTATTGTGGGCGCGTCTCTAGTTACGAGATTTGGTTTGGATTGTATACAATTTCATTCACACTGGAGTCGAAAATGCCTGTCGGTGCAAACTTCGGGGCCTTACTGTGAACGAACGGCTGGACGTACGATGCTCCGGATGGTCTTAAAAAACTCGCAAGTTCAAGAACTATTTAAAACCGTAAAAATATTTACGTAAAAAAATGGTATAGGCGTTTTGAAAATTTCAACCCCTATTTTGAACCCCTTAGAGATGACTCACAGTAACGTCGAGCTTCGAGGACCAACTAGACGCCGAACGGAACCTATAACCCGAATTTCATCAATTTTTTTCATGGTAACTAAGAAAAGTGGCCCGTACGGCGTACGGCGTACGGCGGACAGACAGAAATATTTTTATTGCAGTTTTGGATTCTACATACCTTGAAACGTAAACCATCAAATTTTGAGGGGGGGTAAGAATTTTTTTTTTCATGCTCGATTCCAATGGTTCATTATTGAAAATAATAAACCAAAAAATTGCACTTTAATTGCAATTGGAATTCACTTAGAATTGTAAAAATTGGTATACCATCAATCTGAATTGGACTTTGATTTGGAATTCATTTCGAATTGTCTAATTGGCATGGTGCACTTTGGCAAGGTCCGAAATGGTCCAATGAATCTGTGACATGTGGACTTCTACAGAAGCTATTTAGACTGTTGCTAGACAACGATCGGGGCGTCTCCAAATTGGATTGACGTGGTTTAAATATTGTTCGATACAGATTTTACACTTTTTTGAGCTGATGTGAATACATTGCGTCGTTTATTACATTGTAGCTTTTCATTATTCTACATGGTGGCAGCATGAGTCCTGGAAGAAGGAAGTCCTGGAATCGTTTTCTTTTGTTTTGGTTTATTATTTTCAATAATGAACCATTGGAATCGAGCATGAAAAAAAAAATTCTTACCCCCCTCAAAATTTGATGGTTTACGTTTCAAGGTATGTAGAATCAAAAACTGCAATAAAAAAACGCTGCAAATCCCTGCACAACGGTTTATTATTTTGTACAGAATACCCTCCTGTTACAGATCACAGCTCTCTGTATAGATAACCCTTCTATATAATAATGAATTATGAGTTGAGATAAAATCAGGAGTTCCTGGCTCGTTACGTTTGTCACAACATCTGTACTATTCTACACCCTCCGTAGGTTAGCACCTAACCCCGTACTCCGATAGGCAGATGAGTTTTTTGCATTTCAGTCAGGCCTTTTAAGATGTTATTGATCGAGTTGGCTATATCCTTACTAGAAAAGTACAGTTTGTGCCATCTTGCTCGTTTAGGGTGTGCAAAAGTGAGTCAAGCGGGGCAGAGGGATGCTGAATGGATGCGATCCTTAGTACATAACAAAACCAAAGCATTTACCCCCCCCCCCCCCTCACAGATGGCAAGCCGAAACAGGAAAAACCAGGAACATCATCCAAGTTCCCTCCCAAACTCTCTTACCTCCTCTGCAACTCCCATAGCCCCCTAGAAGGAGATAACCCTTCTAACCCAGAGCCAACCCAGCCAAAAGGAACACTCCCAAAACTTCCTTCATAGAACATAAAACAAACCTTCCACAATTCCTCCCAACTCCCCTAGATCGCGGTTCCATGAGATCAATGGACACTGGGGAGCCATGGACACCAGGACTCAGGGTTGTCTGGCAGTCAGAGCATCGTCCAGCAAACCATCGATAACCGCCATTGAATGAAATATTGAAACATACCCTTGATAGCCTAAACAGTGGAACACTGGAACTACCTATGTCGAAAGCTTCAAATAAGTTATGTTCACCTGGTGGGGGGTTTAAGCTTAAGGGGATCCACGCTGAGTCGACGAGGTCCGACTATTTGCTAGCTCAACTCGATAATGCGTACGTGGAAAATAATTATGATCTAATAGAGTCCGATACCACCAACAAGTACTCCCAAGCTAAGGCTAGAATTATATCAATCTATGAGGAGGGTGAGAAGTTGAACATGAAAAAACTGGTGAGTGGATTGGAGCTAGGTGATTTAAAGCCGAGCCAACTGCTAAGCAAAATTAAATCTTTGGCTGGAACTAGCGATTTTTCGGACTTTGGTTTCAAAACCCTGTGGCTCGAAATCCTTCCTGAGCACGTTAGAAGCGTTTTAGTAACTGCTGAAGGAGATTTAGAGAAAGTGCAGCTGGCGGACAAAATCTGTGAAGTTCAGAATGTAGATGCTGTTAACTCTGATTTCAGAATAGCAAAAGCTCCAAACCACAGCAGTGGTAGCCTAGATGCTCTGAATCAGGCCGTAGAAGATATAAAGCACCAACTCAGCGAGCTACGATCAACCAGTTGTGCGTAGAGTCGTCAGAGCAGTCGAAGCCGTTGTAGGTTTGATGAACATGGCAAATTCTGTTACTACCACTGGCCATTTGGACTAAAAAATGCACCCGCTACGTTCCAACGTTTTATAAATTCCATATTATTTGGCCTCGATTTTTATTTTGCATATCTGGACATGCATAGCATCCATAGCATATATGCATAGCATCTGCGACAAAGGAAGAACATAGGAAACACGTCGAAATTGTATTCCGAAGATTAGACAAGTTTGGTATTAAAATTAGTGCAGCAAAATCCGAATTCGGCGTCAGAGAAATTATCTTTTTAGGCCACTTGATATCTGCAGATGGAACCAAACCAGATCCAGAAAAAGTGAAAGTACTTCAGAATTAGTAATTACCTACAACCATTTGCGAGTTGCAAACGATTTTAGGCATTTTTATACAAGATTTGTTAAAAATGCAGCAGAGCATCAACGATTTTGAATGACTATCTAAAAGGTGAAAAAAGACAAGAGAGTGATAGACTGTACGGAAGAAGTAATCAAGAAATTTGAAATTTGTAAAGAATTGGTGGTAAAGGCAGTGACAGTAACCTGTCCTAGTGCCAAATACGAGTTAGGACTGTTTGTAAACGCATCCGATTTTTCTGTTGGAGCGGTACTGCAACAGAAGGAAGAGTTAGGGTGGAGACCGATGGTATTTTATTCCAAGAAACTAAACACAGCCCAGAAGAAGTGCAGTGCATACGATCGGGAACTGTTGAGCATCTACCTGGCAGTAAAATACTTCAAACCAGATATGGATGGCGGAGTATTATAGATTTACACCGATCACAAACCACTCGTATTCGCATTCAAACAGAACAATGAAAAAGCTGCACCTAGACAATTTCGTCATTTACACTACATTTCTCAGTTTTCCACGGACATCAGACATATTTCAGGAGACCAAAATCAAGTAGCAGACCACTTACCCAGACTCGCAGTCGAGGCACTGAACACAATATACTATGTAAAGCTTGAAAACTCCTCACGTCACACACTTCTCTCACACTAAAAAAATATACCTACCCTATATAGTATCCTATACCTCCAAACAAGTTTATGGTGTGACGTCTCGACTGAAAACATACGACCATACTGTAATGAAGAAAGCCGTAGAATTATAGGCTTTATTCCACTTAAAATCCTACGTATAAATGATATGAGTAAATTTGGAAAATAAGTTTACAAGCTCATAACTAGGAAACGGAAACATGTGATCATAAAATTTTCCCCCTCTCTAGTTGAGAACATAGTCCTCCAAGTGCCTCAGGGGTTGTCTCTTCCTTTCTGAACGCTTCAGGGCTGGATTCGGTGTGGAAGGGCCAACCGGGCCAGGAGAACTAGGTGCTGAAGGAGATGGCTCGGGATATTCGTCTGGGGTTTGGTTTTGAGCGCTGGTATTCCCCTCCTTGGAATCGTCCTCGTTGGAATCCTCAGAGGTTTCACCCACAGGGGCCAATTGGCGATTTGAGACTGTTGTCTCTCGTCCATCTGGTAGCCGCACGTGAGAATAGTCTGGGTTCGCCTCCAGGAGCTCTACTTGCACAATGGCGGGTTCGTACTTCCTTCCAGAAGGTGGTAGGCGTTTCATCAGCACTTGTCCAGGTGTCAATAGCCAGGCTGGGAGTGACAGACCATTTGCCGATAGACGCGGATGCGAAAACATCCTCTCATGGGGAGTTGCGTTCGTGGCTGTACACAGAAGGGATCTTATAGAGTGTAGAGCTTGAGGTAGTGCTTGCTCCCACTGCTGTGTATCCAATCCTGCAGAACGGAGAGCCATCTGTGTGGTTCTCCAGATTATGGCGTTATACCTTTCAATCTGGCCATTACCCCTAGGATTATAAGCAGTCGTTCGACTCGTAGCGATACCTTGCGATGTAAGAAAGGTTTTGAGCTCGGATGACATGAAAGCTGGTCCGCGATCTGAATGTATGTACGATGGTAAGCCGAATGTAGAGAATAAGTAACTCAGATGATGGATTACGGTAGATGCGGACAGGTTTGAGCATGGGAAGGCGAATGGGAATCTGGAATATTCATCTACGATTGTGAGAAGATACTTATTTTTCGTTTCTGAAGGAAGAGGGCCTTTGAAGTCCAGGTTCAGCCTCTCAAAAGGTATCGTGGACTTGACGAGGGCTCCTTCATTTTTAAAAAACTTGGGTTTTAGTTCGGCACAATCTTGACAACGAGATGTCATCCGCTTCACATCTTCAACAGAGTAAGGAAGATTTTTGCAACGTATGAAATGGGCCATTCTAGTTACACCCGGATGACACATTGTTTTGTGTAATTCCATCAGATCCGAAGTTAATGTTGAAGCGCAGACCCTTGACAGTGTATCGGCAACTATATTTTGCTTTCCTGAACGATAGAGGATTTCATATTTAAAACAAGATAAATCGAGACGCCAACGCATAATTTTGTCATTTTTAATTTTGCTGTGCTTGGTGTTGTCAAACATGAAAGAAACTGACCTTTGATCTGTGATGATCTGAAAAGGCCGGCCTATCAAATAATGACGCCACTTACGAAGGGATTCCACTATTGCTGCTGCCTCCTTTTCTACTGACGGCTGTCGCTGCTCAGATTTCGAGAGTGTTCTTGAGAAAAATGCGACAGGTCGACCGTCTTGTGACAGAGTGGCTGCAATAGCGAAGTCTCATGCATCTGTTTCGACTATGAAGGGTAATTTGTCATCTACCACTGTCAATACTGCTTTTGAAATGTCGGATTTTAATGTTGCTATGATGTGTTGTAAGTGTTCTGATAATGGAAACGATCTGGCTAATACGAGTGGGCGAATCTTCTCTGAAAACCATGGGATCCATTTTGAAAAATGAGCAAACATACCCATGACTCTTTGTAGTTGCTTCATATCGCTAGGGGTTGGCATCTCACGAAGTGGTCGTAAGCGATCCTCATCTTGTTTGACCGTGTTATTCATGATGTTGTAACCGAGTAAATTAATGTTTGTTTGCAAAAATTTGGATTTCTCCTCATTCAGAGTTAAATTATACTTTTTGGCGGCTGCAAGGAAAGCTTCAAGGTTCGCAACGTGATCGTCCTTCGTTTTACCACAGACTGTGACGTCGTCAAGGTACGCATAGGTTTCTTTCAATGTCTCTTTCCTGATGATCTTGTGAATGAATTCTTGAAGGGCAGGCACACCGATGGTTACGCCGAATGGGATTCTTTTGAATTGATAGAGAACACCATCGGCCTCGAACGCTGTAAATAATCTCTCACTTTCCAAAATAGGTACTTGATGGTATGCTGATTTTAAGTCAATAGTGCTGAAGTAGTTATTTTTCGCGACTTTTTCAATAATCGTCTCAATTTTCGGAATAGGGTAAGCGTGCAACTGAGTGTACCTATTGATGGTTTGGGAGTAGTCGATACACATCCTCTTCTTCCTAACCTCACTCTTAACAACTAGGACCTGGGCTCTCCATGGAGAGGTACTCTCTTTGATTACGTCTTCGTCGATAAGTTTCTGGACTTCCGATCTAATGAATTCCGCATCTTCGTTGGAATGGTGTCGGGATTTGATGGCAATGGGCCGGCAATTAGGCAATAAATGAGTGAAGAGTGACACAGGTGGTACAGCAGCAGCGGCTATATTGCAAATAAGAAGGGGCGCGTACGGGCTTCCTAATGTCATCTCAAGTGTGGAGTGAATCGAAAGTAAATCATGGCCTATTATGACATCTGTGCAAAGGTTCTTCATGATCAAGAGCTGTGCTTTCTCATATGTGTGACCTTGAAGTTCCACCCTTACTTCACAATATCCTTCTACTTTGGAAGAGAGATTAGAGCTAGCCATGGTTATCCTTTCATTTGAGGGTTTGGATAGGGCACCACACTTGTTCAGTAAGGATTCCTCTATGAAGCTAGACGTGCTTCCTGTGTCAACTAAGGCTGAACAGCGGAAATTATTGATCCTGACAGGAACTGTTGCCTTACTTAGGGACATGGATGAGGAAGCAGCTAATGTGGCTCCAATAGTTTTATTTGTCCCTGACCTTTTGGGACCAACTCTAGTCTTGCAAACGGACGAATAATGACACAGTTTGTGGCATTTTTCGCAAGTCTCCCCGTTGGGGGACATTTGTTTCTTGGATGTCGCTTACCGAAGGCGTTGTCGGATCATACAAGAGGATAGTCCTGCTATGAATGCATCACGGATATACTCATTCCTATATTGCTCAGCTGTAACATCTTGGAACGAGCATTCTTGTCCAAGGACGTGTAAGGCCTGGAAATACTGATCTACAGACTCATCAGGGTTTTGCCTCCGAGTCGCTACACGATGTCGAGCATAAATCTCGTTTTTGGGCTTAATGTAAATCCCGTCAAGTGCTGCGAGAGTCGTCTGAAAATCAGGCTTGTCCTTGACTAATTTATAAATGGAAGAACTCAGAAAGTTACGTTTATGGTGTGACGTCTCGACTGAAAACATACGACCATACATTCCATCAAAGTTCCGTCTTGCCAATTTGGACCACTACCACTCACTAGCACACCCAGGAGTAAGAGCAACCGTGAAATTGTTTGCCTCAAAATGTGTATGGCCGAACACGGATAGCACATCAGAACATGGGCTAAAGCGTTCAAGTCGTGCCAGAAGAGCAAAATTTTGCATCATGCGAAGTTGCCGTTAGGGGTTTTCCCCAAGGTGGATGAGTGATTTGATGTTGTCCATATCAACATTGTGGGACCACTGCCAGTCTCAGAAGGGTTCTCCTACTGTCTCACCTGTATGGACAGATTCTCAAGTTCGAAATGATTCCCTTAACACGTTGCATACGACGTGACGCCGATCGGCGTCATTCCATCCCTATCCAAGAAGACGGCATGACGCCAATGGGCGTCCTCGTTCTGTTTATTTTCAATGAATTGTTTTGAAGCCCAGCGTGGCTGGATAGTTGTGTAATTTTCTGTAGGCCTTCGTTGGATGATGCTCTCTCAAAGGGCACCGTTTTCACCGATCGGCGTCATTCCATCCCTATCCAAGAAGACGGCATGACGCCAATGGGCGTCCTCGTTCTATTTATTTTCAATTAATTGTTTTGAAGCCCAGCGTGGCTGGATACTTGTGTAATTTTCCGTAGGCCTTCGTTGGATGATGCCCTCTCAAAGGACACAGTTTTCCTGGAAGTTCTTGTCCTCCAGGTCTCTTATTGAATGTGTTAAGGGTAAATGTCACGGATTTTAGTACGAAATATTTTCAATAGATGGCAGCACCGTCGGGGCAATCCAATATTCGGTTTATCTCTTGAACGGGTCAACCGATTTTCAATCTGTAAAATGTTCTGTAATCGTTATAAACAACCACAAGTGCAGACATTCAGTTTTGAATTTTAAAATTTTTTTTCATGGAGTTCCCGAGATTGTTTTACTCAATTTCAATTTTTTTGAAAAAGCAACTAGTACTTTTGTAGCAAAAAAATCGAAGAATCCAAATCCGTTTTCAGATTGAAAATCGGATCATTAGATCGAACGGCATCTGGGAAAATCACTATAACAATAGGGGCCTATTGTTAGCCCTCTAATCCTCTGGGGGGGCTCCACCCCTAGGCTGGTGCGTCGTTGACTTTCTACTTCCACCCTGGGGGTACTGGGGAAGTTTTCTAGAACCAGGGGTCTGGGGAGTTGGTGGATATCCAGGTTCATTATATCTAATAGTTGGACTGTTTTCAACAAGGTAAACCGACATTTCTGATCTAATGCCGTAGAATTATTCTCAGCAGTATTGGTAATACGCTGGCCGACAGACAGGAAGTATAGGAAGCTATCAGGGGAGAAAGATGAGATTGATGACAGTTATTTATTTTTGTTATGTTTATTGTCATTTTAACCCCCCTCCACCCACCCAAAGGGTTTTTGGTTTATCTTGTTATTTTCATTATATTTTTCTTTGTTATGATTTAATTTCTTCTTGTTATTGTTGTTACGATTATTGAACATTTTTATTGTTATTATCGTTATTGCATTGGTTTATGACTCATAAAAAATGAATTTAGGGAGCTTAACCTTCGTTTCAACCTCAATTCTTCACTCTTCGGTCAAAATCAACTAAATATTCGGTCTTCTCGCCCGAAAAAACACGGAAAACACCTCACCGCAAGCTCATGTAACTAAAACCTCAAAGACCCCTCGAAAACCCCTATTTTTACACCCACTTTTCTTCCATAACACCCCTGGGTATATTCCGATCGTGCTGCAAAGTTTCAGGACACAACTGGGGCCAAAATGGAGCCTTTACGCAGAAGGAGGAATTTTTTAGACCGAGAATGAAGTAGTTATGCGTGATACGGCGGACGGCGGACATTGCATTTTTGGAATCTACGCACCTTGAAACGTAAAAGAAAGAAATTTGAGGGGGTGTTATAAAAATTGTTTGCTGAGCAAATATGTACATATTATTCACAGAATAATAAACCAAAAACGCAATGTCGGTCCGCCGTCCACCATATCACGCATAACTACTTCATTTCGGTGTAAAAAATTCGTTTTTTTTTTGCACACAGGCTCCATTTGGGTTTTACTTGTGGCCCAAATTTTTTCAGCCCGATCGGAATATACCCAGGGGTGTTGTTAGTCAAAATGTGTATAAAAATAGGTACTTATTTTGTATGTTTCAGTTACATGAGGTTTTGAGGCATCGTTTTCCATGTTTTTCTGGGAGATAAGACCGAATATGAAATCGATGTTGACCAAAGAGTGGAAAGCTGACGTTCTACCGAAGGTTCAGCTCCCAAAATTGATTTTGTTATGAGTCAGAACCTGGGAAATCGTCTGAAATCGCCATCAATTTGTATAATAACACTAGAAAAAGTGTCAGCACGTGAATCAATGGCACTACCAATGATCAAAGATAACTTTAAAAATATTATTTAAAAAAAAGGAACGAACCTAATTTGGGTTTTGGCGGCCAAAATTGGTGGAAACCATCAGAAGTAGCTATTTCAACTATGCCACATGAAACAAACAATAAATGAACAGCCAACATTTCTGTAGATGTCCAATAGAATAATAAACCCATGTGACAAGGACTCTGCAGCGTTTTTCAAATGGAATAATATCACAGAACAACAAGCTCGACTTCATACAGCTATCCGTGATTATAATCAGGTACTCCCTAGTGATGATATCTGGGCCGGATTTATACCGTTTGATTCACGATCATGTTGACGAACCTCTTCGGTGAAAACGAACGGCTGGTCGTACAAAGCTACGCGTGGTCTCAATAAACGCTCTAGTTCAAGATCAATTTAAAAACGTAAAAAAACCATGCCCTTCTACTGAAAGTGTTAGTGCTACGGCGTTTTGAAAATGTCAACCCCTATTCTTCACCCCTTAGGGATGACTGACACCTTAGGGATGACCTTTACAGTAAGTCCGGAATCTTTTTGCAAACCACAAAGCCGTTTTGCATCATTTTTGATCACGTGATTGGCACATTCCATTTTTGTCATATTGAGTCCATACGAAACATTTTGAGAAATTCTGACAAATGCACTGGAGTCCCCATCCCCTATCACATACCTATGTATATTCTGCTCCATGGTGCTTTTCACATATCAAGGAACATTTTTTTCCGTGTGTGTCTGTGTACAATCCCTGATGAAGGCCATGAGTGCCAGAAAAAAATGGTTGTCACGAGCTGAAATTTAGAAGGCAGGTGCAGGTCGGGTCACTGATAGTCCCAAATCAAAATCATTTAAAAAATACTGTAAGCTTTGTTAGCGCATGCGCGAACGTGCAATCCTTGTACAGCCCAAAACTACCTTATAATCGTAGCAAAGAATTAAAATTTGGAGGGCGGATCTAGAATGAAACACTGAAGGTTCCATATGAGTTTCACCAAATTATAACGGTAGTATTCTGTTGAGCACATGGAAATATAATTATGTAGCCAATTCCTTATAACGCCCATAAGTACCCGAAAAATGGTGGCGGATTTTTCGGATAGGCACGGGTTGGGCCAATATAATATAAATGGGTTGGATAAAGTTAATTGAAATCGTGCCGTTCGTCAGCTCAAATGAAAAATCCTTGGCACTCTCGTTATTTTACATTCTTGTTATTGTTATTCCAATAGCAAGTTATTTTTTATATACTTGTATTCTTGTTATTATTATTCTATTGATATTTTTATTGCATTTGAATTATTGTTATCACTATTATATTGATCATTCTCAACATATTTGTTATCTTCGGTCGTTGTCAGTGATATTTCAATAGGCGTCACTTGTGAACCTCGAAACTGAATAATATAGTTGTGGCAATATAACAATAGGGATAACAATAGGCCCCATTGTTATAGTGATTTTCCCAGATGCCGTTCGATCTAATGATCGGATCTTCAATCTGAAAACGGATTTGAATTCTTCGATTTTTTTCCTACAAAAGTACTAGTTGCTTCTTTTTAAAGGTTGAAATTAAAGTAAAATAATTTCGGGAACTCCATGAAAAAAAAATGTAAAATTCAAAACTAAATGTCCGCACTTGTGGTTGTTTATAACGATTACAGAACATTTTACCGATTGAAAATCGGTTGACCCGTTCAAGAGACAAACCGAATATTGGATTGGCTCATTTTGAAGCACAACGCGGTGGCGGTTCTTGGAACTAAACCTGGGACATTTACCCTTAAGGAACATAGATGCAGAAACCTCGCACAAAAGTTTTAAAAAGAGTAGATAACCAGATTTTGTGTACCAGAACGAGTGCATAGCGATGAAGGTCACCAATTCCAGTAGGAACTGTTTCACTCCCTGGCAAGGGTATGCGGAATCAATCTCCAGCGAACCACCCCATACCATACCCAAGCCCAAGGCAAAATTGAACAATTCCATCATACACTGAAAGCCGCTATAAAGCAGGGTTCACATCCATCCGGAAAGCTATCCGGAAAGTGCGTACGAGCAGCTGATTGGTTGGACATCAGCTGGGGAGGGGGGAAATTCTTTCCGGAGAAGCACTTTTGAAGCGAACTGTACGCATCTGATTTTTCAGATATTTTCCGCTCCGCATCTGCGCAGTTCACTACTGCGCATACAGAATGGCGTCGGCAACCGAAACAGCTGTGGGAGGAAGCGCGGGAAACGAGTTGTCAGCCAAAATTCCGGATGGTTATGAACGCCTTCCCAACTTCCGCGATTCCCCTCCATCCCTTCCACTGCTTTTCACTAGCTTCCCCTATCCGTATTTCCAGACGGCTCCGGATGGATGTGAACCCTGCTTAAGAGCACATGGAAAGAATAAGTGGACCTAAGGTCTTCCCACTATTCTCATGGGCATTCGCACCTCCATTAAACTGGAAACCAACGCATCTGTTGCGGAGATGGTGTACGGATGCCGCTAAGATTACCAGGCGATTTCTTTGGTGAATCAGCCGAAGCAGGACAAGACCCGGTAGATTTAGTGGAGAGACTACGGGCGAAGATGAAGGAGTTGAAGCAGAATAAACTTAAAAAACAAGAGCAAATTCACTCTGTTCATCTTCAAAGATTTACAAGATGCGAGCCATGTATTCGTAAGGGTGGATAAGCTGAAAGCCTCGCTTGCCAACCCTCATGAAGGACCTGGACAGGAAAGGGGAGTCCTGGTGAATATTTCCACTGACCGCTTGAAGCCCGCCTACTTGCTATCGAATGCAAACGAGGAAGAAAAGGAAGACGAAGAAGACGCTCAAGTCCCCAAGAACCGTCGGGCCGACAAGTAAAGTTCCTGAGCCGGTTTCCCTGAAGCATGGAGGAGGTCACCGTACTCCTTGCTGGAGGGGGGATAGCTGTGGGGGTTACTCACAGTATCAATTTCAAATGTGCGCTATAATAACCCAGGTTATTATAACCTGTCACCATGTATATAATCAACAGTTGTAAATTAAAATTACTTTGATTCGTACACAAACCACTGACTAATTCGCATGAACAGAACTACTCTAAACCGAAATACAACAACTCATAGGACAAACGCCCTACACTCACTCCTAACCACTACTCTTCCTTCAGGTCAACCCGGACGGGCGGAGAAGCTTCCCTCTCCTCTCCCACCCTCACCATTCCAACGCCCCCCTGCCGCCCCTGGGTTACTTGGGTGAGTTGGCGGATGTTGCAGCCACCCCACTCTTGACACCGTTTGTGACACCAGATGGCGGGGGATAGAGATGATGAAATAATGACTATCAGCAATATACACACATTCGGTACCCGGATGGCCGTGAGTCGACGGTTTCGACTCGGCATTTAGCACCGGTAGGCGAGTCACGTCCAACAGATCACTAACAGCCACCGGAGCTTACAACAGAGTCGGGCCAGACCCAAGAGGTGACAGGGACGCCAGCAGAGTGAAGAGTCTCTTCTCAAGAGAAGAAGTGAACAAGCAAGACATCCTCCAGCTTACTTAGCAGACTATGTGACAAGTTTCACCCAAGTGGCGGAAAATGAATGTGCTATAATTATTATTGTCTCCAGCTCCAGTTGCTACGATAGTAGTTTATCCCGAATTCCCTAAATACCAATTTCATTTTCTCGTCAAGCTTTTTGCTCAATAAAGCCTTTTACTAGCGTAAAGGTTTATCACAGGCATCTCATCGGGTCGTGGGGGGTAATAGAACGTATATTAACCCGCTTGCAACTCAGCTGGTTGGGACCCCTCTGCCACTTGTCGGCCACCATGAAGTACCTCTGGATCAGGGCTGGGCGGATTTGGCCCACCTGTGTCGGTACAGTGGCCCCGCCCATGTGGCCTGCCACATTAACTGATTGCAGATGACGCATATCCATTTCTCATTTTCATCAATATTGCCATAGGTACTCGGAACCGGCTATTCCTGAACATACATTATGATACCAGGTATCACATTTCTTAGCTACCTGGACTTCACAAATTAGGCAAATTAAGTTTTAACATGTTTAATGTTTTAGGGCTGGGGGTCATTCTGTGAATTCCGACACGCAAATATGCAACGTTTTTCATTGGTTACTACACAGTTACTACCTTCTGTTGTAGCAACCATAAAGAATATCGCACTCGAAAGAAACAAGAGTCAATAGCTACGTTTTTCATTGGTTACTACACAGTTACTACCTTCTGTTGTAGCAACCATATGTTGATGGCGAGTTCTATAATAAGTACAGTAAATGCAACATTATACTTGTAGAGTTCAGTGAAATTGTGGCTTTCATTTTTTCTTGACATTAAAAAACTATATCTAATTTCTCCCTTGCGAGGGAAAAACATTAAACATGATTTAATGTTTTTCCCTCTCAAGGGAGAAATTTAATTATAGATATGATTCTGAATTGTATCCCTATGCCAGTATCCATGGATGAAGAAGGTTAGAATATTCATTTATTCTCTTCTTCTTCGTCACCGTACAGGGCAATGTTGTTGAGAAAATAAAACGGGAAGGTAATTCAACGAAGCAGCGAGAAATTTCAATTTTTTCATGCGATTACCGGAGAGAAGATTGAAACACCAGCTAAGTTGAAGAACACGCGTTTCACAGAGCAAATTGTACCTACCCGTAGGAAAACGGAATGAACCACAGGAATGACTTTAGAAAGAAAGAAAAAGAGCGAAACGGAGGCTATTTTGAACCCTAATAATTTCAAAGGAGGCCTATTTTCACTAGACCCTGAATATCGCTTCAGTTTCACTAAACGCTGAATATAGTTTTTCGTTCACTAAACCCTGAATATTCCTGTCCCGAAAGGAACTTCAGATCTTGATATTTCGATTATTTTCTTAGTAGCACAGTGTTACAATCACTAGCTGCTAATGTACGATGTAGGTACATCACCAATGGTACTTCGACAATCACATTAGTGATTCAAAAAGTAATAGCTCAACCTAAATCGCAGGTACGTATTACTCCAAGTCTACTGATTTCAGTTATCCGATATCTTTCGAACCGACTTACCTTGAGCCAGAAATCTGTTGGATACATTCTGTCCCACCCTTTTCGAGCTTTCAAACAAATTTGTGGGCCTCTGAACGAGTGAAAATCGGAAAAATCTTAGCACACCGGTCATCATAGATAAGATAGATCCTCAAGAAGAAAACACTTCAGAAAATCCACAATGTGAACCAACACATGCTCAGCTTCAAATTATATTTGAAGCTTTCTACTTCTTAACAATAATAAAAATCACAAGCAAATGTGCAATATTGCGAAAAATCACTAAAAAATATTCGTTGAAAAATACACCAAAAATAATTATTGAAGAAGTAGTATCCATCCCCGGCTGGATGGACACTAACACCACTTCTTCTTTTCTCTTCTTTGACAGTCACCAGTTGGTCGCGTTGTCAAAGTTGTTTATTGCGTTGTTCGTGTCGTCATTCGTTGTTGCTTATAGGTATATTGCTTATAGGTCCTATCTCCTATCACCACTCCTATTCAACCAGATGACCCGCAGCATTTTAACCTGACCCTTCAGGTTCTAGCGCTCGCATCTCAAAAAAGATAAACAATCCCAGAAACTATCCCGTGAATGAGCAGGTTGTTTGGGACTTCTGAATAGATGGTACAAGTATGTTATAGTCACTCTTATTTTTTGGGGTCCTTACAATGGTCTTCCCGTATTCATTTTGAAAGTTGATATCGGCACCCGGGATGTAGGCATCGGGACGCCATATTGAGCCGTCATCGATACCACAAGGATCGATGTATTTGAGACAATCGATACAATCGATATTGGCGGGGCTATAACATACTTGTACCTAGTCTTCCCCCCCACCTACCACAGGAGACTATCTCCTGGGAGAGATAGTCTCCCCACCCCAAAAGGAGACAGACCATGAGAGAGATAGGTATGGATCCTAATGCATGAAAATCCCATAGTAGGTATCCATGAAGTGCGAGATGTATGTGCCCCCTGGAGTTCAATTCCTTAATAATGAACGCATTAGTAATACCTATTCAATGGGTAGGTACCAACCTACCTACCTCAATCCATACTTGGACGTTTTTACTCATGAATCGGATAAAAGTTTAAGAAATTGAAAAAAAGTCTCAATTATAAACAGAAAAAGTCGAATTAGGGGGCTTAATGCCTGTATTATTGTGAAATTATGAATGATCAATTTCATATTTGGCGCCTCTTCTCACACCTTTTCGAGAATATTATTGCAGGTTGGCAGTACTGGAGCTCCGCCTAGCTCTTCTCTTGAGAGGAAGCCATCTTGCATACACACCGTTTCTTGACGCCTTGATGAGAACAACCCCGCTTCCCAGCTACCAGCTAACCTGAGACTACCTTTTGAGTTTGCAGACATCTTGGAGCCTGCCACTACAGTTTCCAGCTCAAGTGGCTTCGAGCCTAACACCATTAACAACAAGGGGTCTGTTCGGAGAACCGTCCGGGACTGCCCAGGATTGCCCCCTCCCCACTTTTGGCCGTTCGGAGAAGACAAGGGACGATCCCGGACGAGTTGCCCACTGTTCGGAGAGAGTGGGGATTGTGAATTCGGGCAGCCCGGGATCGTCCGGGGCTACTCCAGCTCTGGCGTGGAGTAGAAAGTCCGGAGCATGCGCATCGGTCTATTTTTACCCCTCCCCTCTAACTTGCTCACTTCGATGTTTTCCTTTCCCGCGAAGCACAACTCAAACCCACACACGCCAAACCCGTATTTTTTTTCAACGTATGCTTTACAGTTGTTTACAGAGTAAGCGTTACAGTTTTTTGTTGTGTGTAATAATTTCCAGTTACGGATTAAGTTAGATAATAATTATGCTGTCTGATACGGATTATTCCGACGATGATAATGAGGGTGACATCAATTTTTCGGACGGCGATGAAGAAGAAATGATATTAAGGGAGGTTTTTTTCCCGAATTTGAGACCAAAAAATCAAAATTATATTGAGCAAGTGGTGTCTGATTTGTGTCAAGTGATGTTGTCTGAGTGGTGGTGATTTGGATTCTAGGTGCCTTCTGAATAAATAAAGTTCTTATAACAATGACAGCCTTTTATTTTATTACTAACCACATAACTGAGAATGACTTTATAAAGGTCATCAGGTTGAGACAGGTAAGAACATCAGTCTCAAGAAAAAAACCTATGCGACACTTAGAGGCGCTAATTGGAAGGACAAAGTGACTTTAGGACAAAGAAGTTACTTTTTTTTTCTCCATTGTTGAAAAAGTTGAAAACGTTTTAGTTTTTAATGATGTACTTAGTAGTAAAAATGTAGTTTTAGTTTAAATCGATGAGAACGCACGACAGCTTGTAAACAAAATGGTGGGAGGTTCTAATACGGCTTCCAGTCCTGGACAAAGAAAAAGCGTTCGGACAAGGCACGAAACCGGGACGATCCGGAATTACTCTGGTGACGTCACGAGTCCAGGATTGTTAGAGCTCTGGATAGTCCAGGACTGCTTCTCCGAACGAACCTAAGGTAATTGAAGAAATAATCCGATATGGCGCCGTTGGGCAGTCTTGTGCATTAGAGGTTAATGAAATTAATTTCCCCCATGTTTCAGTCACAAGCTCATGTTGTATTCCTTGCCGGGGTCGCTGCATCTTATCCGAGTTCATCTATTCGCTAGAAAGTATCTGGGTTGAATATCATGTATAATCAACCAGGAAATGATATTTTGGAAGCAATAAAATATAGATGATAAGGGGCTTGGGAAAATTCGAAGCCCTGGGGAACTCGGATATGATGCGATGCTGAGAGGTTAGGGTAAACAGCCAGGGAATAAATCTTTAGATGTTTGATATACTTAATTCCAAGAAGGCTAAGCCCCGAGTTGATGTTCCGAGCTTAACAATGTTTTTAAATAAAAGTAATAACCTCACCCACGGAATTTCACGAAAATTATTGTTGATAAATAATGATCGAAAGATCGCGTGGTAACTTCCGCTTGGGGGTTAGGGTTGAGGTTAGAGGGGTATTGTCCTCGCGAATTAGGACAACAAACGAATAAATACGCGAAACAAACGCGATGAAATGAAAATAAAACCGATCAAGAGAGTTGATGAGAGATCGTTTTTCGTGTTTTCTTTTTGTTGTCCAACAGCTCGGAAGCCCACTCGATGTTTTGAAGGGCGGGTTGAGGAAAGATCGATGTTTGCTAGCAGATCTTTCACTTTATAATTCCTGCTGATGAAATCATAGATGTGTCCATAATATATTATCGATGCAGTACTGGGGACAATCTGTGCTGGGTTTTTATAACGGATTCCCAGAAATACCTGTCTGGCTGCATGCCTAAGAAATGTTTATGAAAATTTAGAGTATGTACATACGTAGATGTATAGGTTATTGACTTCCTATGATGAAATTAGAGACTTACCAGACAGAAGATGTTCGGATGTGGAACATAGTGCCCGGAGAGAGGGGCACAAACAGGAAGAGATGGTCCTGTTATTTGATGTCGATGTTAAAAATCCTTTAGAGAGGTGTTAGTTATAAATAACACAATCCGCACATGTGGGCATTCGAAGAAAAGGCGGAAAGCGACCGGAATGGGCAAACATGATGTTGGGGGAGGGGGAGAAGGGTCCGCCATGGGGATTTCCTTATTTTTCACCAACCATGTTTAGGGAATACAATCATGACCCAACGTGGATTCTCTGACATATAGGGGATGTTTTCTCGCTGAGGCGGTTTACATACCCTGTCAAGGATGTTTGGTTCTGGTACCAAAAATTAGCCACCTACCTTGTTGTATTGGATAGATGTACTGGTAAGCTGAGGAAAGGGGAACCATAATAGGTGATGGTAACGGTTGTGTACTAGAGGGTTGTTGCATTTGATGAAGTTTGATGATGAAACTAATTAGAAGAGCTTATCACGAGACCAGTGCTATTAGATAGAATTAATAAGAGTGGCTAAGTAGAGTTGTTGAAATTGAGTTCAACGATGTATATATACCAGAATAAAAAGTCAAAATCGAGGTTTGATGGTGCAATTTACAGTGTTAGCTAACTTTGATGACCGGCTGTAAGCACAAACGAATTTTAAATTTTTTTTGTTTGGCCGGACATGGGCCTAATATAGATGATAGAAGTGAATTTTCTTTTGGCCGGATCTGGGCCCATTGATGAAATTGAAAATTTTAAAGCCGGATTTGGGCTATTGATGAAATTTAAAATTGTCTTGAATTTTAAAATAAGAGTAGTTGCCGGATATGGGCGACTAAAAAGCACTGTGTCAGGTTAAGCAATAGAGGGAAAGTATTAAATTTTTTTGCAACAACATTAGATCTAGAGTAGGTGCAACAGTTCAATAGATGGAACTGATTGCTCCTCTCTGTATTGCATTAGAGGCAAACATTTGATGTAGAGCAGTTCACAGAGTTCAATAGATGGAACTGACTGCTTATCTCCCGATGAATGTTTATAGTGCTCCTGGAGTAGACAATTAAACACCACAACCCAGATGAAATAAAATATGTATTTTCTTTCTATTGATGAGGTTACAATACCTAGAGTTCTGTTGTGGGTTTGTTTGTCTGTTTTTGGTTTGGATTCACAGAGCAGCAAGATGAGCGCCAGTGAGGAACAGATGGAGTTAGAGGAGCAGGAGAGAGCGTTATTGGGAGAAGAGGAGGAGATGGGCGAAAGCCAAACAGGGGAGGAAGGTGGAGTAGCTAGCTGGGATGGATTGGCCCAACAAGCTACTGCACCCGAAACCCCACGGGAATTGAGTCCCGAGGAGGGGATGAGAGTGAAGCTCCATAAGCTCGAGGAGGCTATGGGACTGATGCAGGAGTCGATCACTGCGATCGCAGGTGTTGTGATGGGCACCTCGAGTGTCCCACAACAAGTCCCTAACAGTCGGACCTCTCAGAGGATGACTGATAGCCAGTCGATGATCTTAGCCATGAAGATTCAGTTTGCGAAACTTGATACGCAGCTGACTTACGGAGCAAATTTCGAGACTTGGAGGGCTAGGATAGTGACTGAGCTGGAGAGCCAGAACTGCGCCTTCCTAGTGGAAGAAAAATCAAAAATCCCAAGAGAGTTTACTGAGGCTAGTGTGCTAGTAGCCAAACGAAAGGTGCTAGCATTTATAGTAAAGTGCATAGATGATGAGTTGCACGCGCTAGTGAAGGGTGAAAAAGACCCGATGCAACTCATAAAGCGCCTGGAGGCCCTCTGCCAGCCAAAGAGTAGGCACTATAAGTTTGGCCTTCGTGCCAAAATGGAGCAAATAGAGTACGATCCGAAGGCTGAGACACCAACGGCATTCATGGCCAGGTTTAATGACCTGGCAGAGAAGTTAGGGCAGTACACAGCTCTCAACGAAGAACATAAAGTGTACAACTTTCTCTTCTCAATCCGTTCAGCCATGCCCGATTTATACGCGTCGGAGGCTGACAAGACGGATGACGTTGATCTCCGGAAGCTTCAGGAGAAATTCGTTGAAGTGGGGAGACGCCAGGAGGAAGAGAACCGTCGAGAGACGGCTCCTGGTGGGGCATTGTGGACTAGGCAGCGCCAGTCCAGACAGGGCGACAAGTCCCGGAAAGCTCCTCAAGAGCAGGGGACGTCCAGTTCTGGACATGGCGGGAAGCCAAAATTGAGGAAGACGAGTGCCGGCAAGGTGTCGAAGAGGACAGTTTGCTTTAAATGCAACAAGCCGGGCCATTTTGCATCTAAATGCAGAACTGAGGGGTGGTTTTGCTACTCGTGCAAAACCATAGGCGACCATAAAAGTCACAATTGCCCGGCAAAATGGTGGATCAGTAGGCGGCAAGGCCAGAGGCAAAGGGCAGCAGGCACAGGAGAGGCTAGCCAAATGGCAAGCCCAGGCGGGTGCAAACCCGAAGCCTGTGATGAACAGGATGCCCTTATCGAAGGCTAAAGAGTTGAGGGACAAGAGAGGGAAGGCTCTTGTCATAATATGTGGTCCGGAGGAGGATTATGATGAACCTCACCGCCAGGTGTGGGTTGTCCAGTCCGATGCTATGTACGCCAGCACCACATCGCCTGCCGGTACCTCTCGATCGGCGATGTTTAGCGATTCTGAGGGTAAGTCTATAGGGTTCATATCAATGATTTTAGACACTGGTGCTACAGACCACATAATAAATACAAGAGATCCGCTATCTAACATTAGACGGTTAGATGTTCCCAAGCGGATTTCGTGCGCAAATGGGAATTCCGAGTCTGATTTAATAGTTGAGGAAATGGGAGACATTATAATTGAGAATGATGGAATTCTAGGACGTTTGCGTGATGTTCTTTTTGCGCCATCTCTTTCGGTTAACCTTTTTGCACTTCACAAAATTTTGAGTAATTCCTTAGCTGCAACCTTCACCGGTCGAGGAGTGTCGGTAAAAGACACAGCGACTGGTAGGTTGATTAAGGAGGGTAAGTTTGATGGGAGATTTTGGCGCTTGAAGTTTAAACTGCCACTTGTAGGGGCTACACCGAAGAAAAGATCTGCTATAATGGCAGAGCTTGGTATAGATGAGTCTCCTCAAAAGAAACGAGTATATCTGGGAGATGTTGCGGAGCAGCCCAATGTGTCAGACATTGTTCTGGGAGGGAGGAGCATGCAACATAGCGAACCAGATGCTAGGAGACTGAACAGTGAGATAAGCGAGCCAGGTACAAGTGGAGTAGATGAAAACTCATTAGAGGAAAACTCGCATCACGAGTATGAGTTTAATACACCACCGAGTGTAGGAGAGGAAAATTTGAGTCCGAGGGTTAACCCAACCCTCACTTGCACAGTTGAAGGAGTTCAGACCTCGAGAGCAAGTCCAGGGATGCTATGGCATCAGAGGCTGAACCATATCTCCAAAAATTATCTCGTAAAAGTACTAAAAGAGATAGATGTAAAAATACGAGTTGGAGACGATGTTCTGGACTGTGAAGATTGCAAATTGGCAAAAGCTAGACGACAGCCATGCAATAAAGAGAGACAAAGGTCGAAGACGCCTTTTTCGAGGTTGTACTCTGATCTTCAAGGACCCATAAAACCAGCAGCGTGGACCTCTGGTTATAGATACATAATCACGTTCACAGATGACTTCACGAGGTATGCATTTGCTTATGGGATGCCAGACAAAACGCAAGTTCTTCTTGCCCTGTCGAAGTGTCTGTCCGAGATTAGACTACTAACAGGTGACAGCTGAAAAGTAGTGGAAATCAGGACAGATGGAGGAAGTGAGTACAAGACAATGTTGATGAAGAAGAAACTGTCAGACGAGAAAATCACACTGACAGTATGTGAGCCAGCAACCCCACAACATAATGCATGCTCGGAAAGGTTGAACCTGGAGCTGCAGCAGAAGATACGAGCGATGTTGATATCAGCAGGAATGCCAAACTCGTACTGGGGATATGCGCTGAACAATATTATGTTTATCCATAATAGAGTACCAAATGCCTCGAATAAATTCAAGTCACCATATGAGATGGTTACTGGGGCAAAACCCGATCTAAAATATGTTAGAAGATTTGGGTGCGAAGTATACTACCTTGTGGCTGCAAAAGGAAAAATGCAACCACGAAGCAAAAAGGGGTATCTCTTAGAGTGTCAACAAACAGGCTATCTGATAATGGATGCAGCAAACAAAAAGCTGATCAGGTCGAAGCATGTTGACTTTATCGAAGCCAGGACCTATGGGACAAACCTAGAAAAGTCAGGACATCGAGAAGGGAGGGAGCTGCTTGGAAGTGAACAGCTGGAATTCTCCTGGGGTCCAACGACTGAGGTGTCCGAGGGTACAAACAATCGAGGAACTGTCACTTCAGAGATGGATGAAAGCATAACGGAGCCCCAACAGCTCCAGCACTCTGAAAGTGAACAAGTAGAGACAGAGGAACAACCACCACCAGTGAATGTTATAGATGAACATCATGAAGAAAAAGGTGGTGATCAATCCTCTACAATAGATGTTGAACTTGAAGAAGTCATTGGAGGAAATGAAGAATACGATTTCCTCGAGACTATAGAAGAATGTGCACACTTTGCTGAAGGCAATGAGCCTGAGACATATGCAGAAGCAATGAGCTCGAAGGATTCAGCTAGATGGAAAGAAGCCATGAACTTAGAGTTTAAATCATTAGAAGAAAATGATACTTGGAGACTAATACCAAAGTCTGAACTTCCTCAGAACACAAAGGTGATTAGAACGAAGTGGGTTCATAAGAGGAAAGCAGAAGCGGATGGCTCTGTGAGGTATAAAAGCAGACTGGTTGCAAAAGGCTTTGCAGATAAGAACAGGTACGATTTGGCGGAGGTCTACTCACCTGTTGCAAGACTGAACGACGTTAGGTTCATTTTGTCCATTGCTAATAAGATGGATCTGAACCTATATCAGTTGGACGTGACGACAGCATTTCTGAATGGAGTGCTTGAAAAAGAAGTGTATATTCAAATTCCGGAAGGGTGGATTGAATATACAAATTCAAGCAGGAACCTATCTCAGAGTCTCGTGTGTAAACTAGAGAAGGCCATATATGGTCTTAAGGTTTCTCCCAAGAGATGGCATATTCGATTTTCTGAAGCCATGGAGAAACTGGGCTTTGAAGTGTATCCTCACCAGAGGTGCATCTTTGTGTGGAGACAAGACAAGGAGTTTGCCATTTTAATACTGTATGTAGATGATATATTACTGGCAACAAACTCCACGAAGAAAGGAAAGGAGCTAAAAGAGAATCTAGCTCAGGAATTCCAAATTAAGGATCTTGGTACTCGGAAGTTGTATCTGGGAATTGAGATACTGAGGAATAGAGCTCAGAGAAAGATGTTCATTCATCAAGGGAGCTTTATTGAGAAGTTGCTGAACAAGTTTGACCCAAATTCAAAAGCAGTGGCAAACAGCCTGATGGTTCAAGCAAAAATAGATGAGAAGCAAGAGATACATGGAAAGCCAAATGTGCCCTACAGGCAGTTGGTGGGGTCTCTCTTGTATCTTCAGAATGGGACAAGACCAGATATCACTTATGCAGTGAATATGTTGTGTAGAAGACAAACTTCCTACACAAGCGAAGACTGGCATAGAGCACTGAGAGTTCTACAGTATCTTAGAGGAACTCTGGATTATGGATTGCTCTATAGAGGGAACACTGACAAATTGGAGTGTTATCCCGATGCTTCACTAGGTCTCAATGACAAACAGGGACTCTCGACTTGTGGATATGTAATCAAGCTTTGGGACGATGTTATATCGTGGAAATCGAAGAAGCTGACGCAGGTATCTCTGTCATCAGCAGAGAGAGAGTACATATCGATGTCAATCGCTTGTCGAGAACTCGCAGGATTGCAGGAAATGTGCAATCAAATACTGGCGCTTAAGTTAACTCCATCCGTATTTGAGGACAATCGAGCAGCCATAGCTCTGGCTAAAACGGATGAGTCGAAAGCGTTGAAGCATGTAGTAAACCTACATATGCACTTTGTTCGTCAACAAGTGCGGGAGGGAAAAATTGAACTTAGATGGATTCACTCGAGCGAACAATGTGGTGACATTTTCACCAAGCCATTGACGGGCGCGTTGTTCGAAAAATTCCGGAACAAGTTAGTGGTATCATTCATGGATGCCTAAACTTTGGGAATTTGATGTTGGTTATAATAACCATTCGAAGATGTTAGCTGATAAATTTTGATGGAAGCTAACTGGTCATTTGGACCGAGGAAAAACAATATTCTATTGATGATGGTCGTATAAGACTGATGGAATGAAGATTATGGTGTTAGATGTTTGTAGCATCTTGTGTCAATCTGAAGGATGAGAACACCATCCTTCAACTTGGAATTAAACTTACGAGTCCATATCTTAAGGGAGTGTTCTATAAACGAACACTCAAGACTCCACTGGGCTTATCCCAAATGAAGTATTACCGAGCTTGTATCTAGGAAAGACAAGCTCCTCAAATATGCCTTGAACTAACACCTGTTTTTGTTTGTTTTGTTCTACAGACGTCTGGCAGTAAAGAGAGGGTCGGCATGGTGTGAGACGAAACTCCAGTCCTTCTCTTGTACCCTAGGGTCTTATAAATTTTTCAAAATTTACAATCCACTCTTAACTCTTTGAAGTAAACTCTTTGATGTATATCTCTCTCTCAATTAAGCTCTAAATAGATGAATAAGTGTAATTGATGTCACTTAAACTCCTTTTGAGTCTCCACCCAAAAGTTCAAATTTGATGAATAAGTGAAATAGATGTCACTTATAACTAGAGCTAATATCAAGCCCATCTTCTGAAGAAGACTTGAGGCGCTCTAAAATTGATCAGGAGGGAGTGTGAAATTATGAATGATCAATTTCATATTTGGCGCCTCTTCTCACACCTTTTCGAGGATATTATTGCAGGTTGGCAGTACTGGAGCTCCGCCTAGCTCTTCTCTTGAGAGGAAGCCATCTTGCATACACACCGTTTCTTGACGCCTTGATGAGAACAACCCCGCTTCCCAGCTACCAGCTAACCTGAGACTACCGTTTGAGTTTGCAGACATCTTGGAGCCTGCCACTACAGTTTCCAGCTCAAGTGGCTTCGAGCCTAACACCATTAACAACAAGGTAATTGAAGAAATAATCCGATAATTATATCTACAGCTAATGAACGGCCACTCTTAGGTAGGTAGGTACTGATAGGTAGGGAAGGGATAAATTTACACAACTTCGGCAAGACGACCGTTTTCGGGCTCCTTCACCATTCTCAATCCTTACCCGAACCGGTTTCTACGCTCACCCAAGCTTGCTTATCCAGGGCGAGCATAAATGGAGTCATGACAACATTTACCCACGTCCTTATCCTCAATATCTTACACGGCCAATTCTGACAGAAGCTTCGCTCTCGAAGCCATAACTGTCATGCAGTAGAATTTATGAACAGTCAATATATCGACATGGTTGCGCTTACCTGACAATCTACATGCTTCAGGCAACAATCAATGCTTGCTTACTTCACCAAGAACTTCCAGTGCTCCTGCTGGCAGAAAATCGTGCATTGGCAGAATCCAACCAAAACCAGCCATCTTTCAGGCAAAATAAATAAATTACTTAACGGCGAAATTCAGCCAGAAGCAGCCATCGTTCAGGCAAAATAAATAAACTAATCAATGGCAAAATCCAGCCAACAACAGCCATCTTTCAGGCAAAATAAATAATCAACGGCAAAAACCAGCCAAAAAAAAACAGCCATCTTTCAGGCAAAATAAATAATCAATAGCAAATTCCAGCCAAAACCGGCCATCTTTCAGGCAAAATAAATAAATTAAATAACGGCAAAACCCAGCCAAAAGCAGCCATCTTTCAGGCAAATAAATAAACAACGGCAAAATCCAGCCAACAACAGCCATCTTTCAGGCAAAATAAATAATCAACGGCAAAATCCAGCCAAAAACAGCCATCTTTCAGGCAAAATAAATAAATTAAATAACGGCAAAATCCAGCCAAAAGCAGCCATCTTTCAGGCAAATAAATAAACAACGGCAAAATCCAGCCAACAACAGCCATCTTTCAGGCAAAATAAATAATCAACGGCAAAATCCAGCCAAAAACAGCCATCTTTCAGGCAAAATAAATAAATTAATGGCAAAAATCCAGTCAAAAGCAGTCACATTTCATCCAAAATACATAAGTAAATCAACGGCAAGATTCCGGCAAATAATTAAGCTTAAAATAAATAATTAAGACTCAAGTATATAAACATCAATGAACGATTTATTTGGCTAACTATGCTGACAGGCCAAACTACACACTACACACACAAAACTGTAGACTAAGAACATAAAGTTGTCTAAAACCACCAACGAAAATTAACGCAAAAGCCAGTTAAATAGAATAGACATGAAAATGCAGGAACCGTGCTGATAGGTTTTGATTAAAAACAGAAGGTTGTTAAGGATCACCAACGAAAATAAATTCAAGAACAAGTTACTTAGAACAGACATGCAGGAAAGATGGAATCAATTTATCTCATCAGTTTGAACCAAAACCATAAAATAATGGACTGGAAAGTAGGCGTGGTTCCTCTTCAAATTGTGAGGTTGATGCTGGGCATTCAACTGCAGCAGTTTCCAGGCAAGGAAGCTGGTCCTCTATTAACTGTGGGGTCGAAGGACTGACACCTTCAAGGACATTACTACCAGGAATGTTTCCTGTCCCTTCTTCCATAGAGTCCAGCAAGTCTTCAATGTCACACATCAGTGACCAATCAGTTGGCCAACGACGAAGCTGTTCCTTGGCAGCCTTTGTCACAATTTTTGTACCAACCTTCTTCAACTCGTAACGGCCACGCGGTAAGCATAGAGTAACTTCGTAGGGCCCAAGAAACTTATAGTTCAGTTTGCTGTTGTGCATAGTTTTGTCTTTGTGCATTAACACAAAATCGCCAACTGAAAATGTTTGGGTGTCTCTTCGTTTTTGGTTGATATCTGAAGAGTCTTGAACAGCATTCATCAACCGAGCTACACGCTCACGATCAAGCCTTCTGTTCCTCACGGTGGATATATCGGAGTCTAAATTGCGGAGGAGTGACTGTAGAAGGGGGGTTGACGTGTTGACGCCTATGAGTAATTGCAAAGGTGTCGTTCCTGTAGACTTCTGTATAGTGCTGTTTAGAACAAGCTGACTCTTCCATAGATTCCTCGACCATTCTGACGATATTGTTGTTTCAATTCTGATAAGGTTCATAACAGTACGCATGTACCTTTCAACTTGTCCATTACCTCGATGTACATCTGGCGTAACGCAGTGATGCTCAATCTTGAGGGTCTCTAAAAGCTTTGGGAAAGTAGTATTTTTAAAATTCGAACCTGCATCTGACACGAAACACTTTGGCGTCCCAAATAAGCCAATCACATGCAGGAACTGTTTTTCTGTTTCTACAGCAGAAGTAGAACAAAGGGGTAATAGGAAGCAATACTTTGTGAATGAATCCACAACAATCAGAAGGTGCTTGAAACCTTCACTGGTAGTAGGGAGCGGGCCAAGGCAGTCTCCGTGCAGTGTATGGAAGGTAACACTGGGCTTCTCAATTGGGAATATAAACCCTTGGCGTGGACCAGTCCTAGTTTTATGAATGGCGCAAATCAAACAATGTTTGACATATTTAGAAACACAGGCTCTCATTCTGGGAAACCAAAAGTGCGCTGCGATTGAGGAAAAAGTTTTGTGCAGCCCTACATGACATTGTTCATCGTGAAATATGCGCATGAGCCCAAGTCGACTCTGGCGAGGAACAAACCAACGTAATGATATAGACCCATCGGCTCCATGAACTTTGTAGTATAGCAATCCATCCTTTTCTGCATATTGGTTGGGATCCAACTGGCCTTCACGCAAGTCAGAAAGCATTTGTTGTACCTCTGTGTTCCCCTTTTGCTCTATATAGAGCCACGTATCTTGTCTAACCCGCCGCACAGTGGCTATGGGTGGGGGGTTTCTGCTAAGAAAGTCCACATGTGCCAAATGGCTACCCTTACGATACACTATTTCAAAATCGAAATCCTGCATATAAATCCACCACCTTGCCACTCGAGGGACAATATCCCTTTTTGTGGTGGTAGCTTTGACAGCGTTGCAGTCTGTGACAAGCTTGAAATGGATCCCTAAAAGATATACGCGGAAGTGTCTGAGTGCATTCACAATTGCGAGGGTCTCCAACTCATATGAATGATAATGCTCCTCGTCCTTGGTGGTGCAGCGGCTGAAATAAGCAACCACCCTAAGTTCCTTCTTGTCATGCATTTGAAAGAGAATAGCACCATAACCTAAACTGCTTGCATCAGTATGAAGTTCAGTGGCCAGGTAGTGATCGAACACCGCAAGGAGAGGGCGACTAGTAAGGCATGAGATAACATAATCCCTTGCAACTTCATGGTCTTGAGTCCACAAGAAGGGATGGTCCTTCTTGGTCAAGTCAGTAATACATGCTGTATGTACAGCAAATTCTGGTATGAACTTTCGAAAGTAGTTTGCAAGACCCATGAATTGGCGAACCTGCTTAACATTAGTAGGTACAGGTGATTTGCGCAGAGCATCGATCTTCAATGCACCTGGTCTAATACCTTCTGCTGACACCTCCCTACCGAGATACTCGACACTAGGTTGCAGAAACTTACATTTCTTGATATTCAGAGAGAATCCAGCAGAGTTCAGAGCTTTGAGCACTTGTTTCAAGTTTTCCAAGCCTTCTTGTGGGGTTTTAGAGGGCACAAGAAGGTCATCCAAGTAAACAACAACAATACTATGTCGGAGTGAGCCTAGGGCCATATTAACAGCTCGCTGGAATGCAGCAGGGGCATTCGCCAAGCCGAAAGGGACACGCAAGAATTGAAAATGGCCATCCGGTGTAACAAACGCTGTCTTATGAACCGAGTCTTCTGCCATTTTGATTTGGAAGAACCCTGAAGCCATGTCTAATGAAGTGAAGAGACAATAATTATTCCCCAACCTGTCAAGCTGATCATCTATCAGGGGGAGGGGGTAACGATCTTTAACAGTAAAACGGTTAAGTTCCCTGTAATCCACACACATGCGGTATGAGCCGTCCTTTTTCCTGACAAGAGTGATTGGGCTAGCGAAAGGTGAGTTGCTCTCTCGGATGATACCATTAGCCAGGAGGTCTGAGACAATGTCCCTCACAGCCAGACGCTCGTCATGCGACAGACGATAAGGATGTCTATGGACAACAACGTCCCTTTCCAGTTTTATGGACAGACTGGTATTATTTACGCACCCTACACGCGTCCCAGAAGTAACCATATTGGGAAAGGAACTGAGCAACGTTGCTACAGCCTGATGATGTTTCTCAGAAACACACAAGTCTTCCTCAGCTGGGGACTCGGCAACGACGACCTTGTTGACTTGAGGCACCGACTTGCGAATTATTTTACTCCCAGTATGATCAGTAATGGTAACAATGCTTGGATCTTCATACATGTCTTGTCCCAGAAGGACATCGTAATCAAGAATGGAATCAGGAACAAAAAAAAGTCGCAGCTCCAAGGTGACCCCCATAATATTCGCATTAACTGCACATGACCACTCGGAGACTAGTTGACCAGGAACAATACCACGGATGACTGACTGACACTTTTCGACTTTCTGCTGGAACATTGGTAAATATCGGTCTGATATGAGCGAAATGTCGGCCCCAGAGTCGATCAAGCAGGAAAAAGATTTGCCATCAACCATAATGGTGACGGAACTTTCAGATGGTCTTGTAGCTACCAACCGAAGTTGTCTCCTTTTCTCTATACCCGCCTTGAGGTAGCATTCAACGCCATGGCCAAGCTTCAGACAAAATTCACAAGTAACACTACTGTCGGCCTTGGGTTGGGCCGAACTGGTCGTCTTAGTGAGGTCATGAGGAGAGGTGTGATTTTGAGAAGGACCATTCATGTTACAAGGTGGGTTAGACATGGAGTTAGACATACGGTTAGACGTGTCAGTCCCTAACTTGATCAACATTGGACAAAATCGCCTTATGTGACCTAGCGCACCACAATAATGGCATTGTCTAGGGGCACGTTCATTAGAATCGACTCTTTTGCGTTTAAACGATTCTGGACCCCACGAATTTGTAGCACTTGAATGCCTAGAGGTTCTGGGAGAAACATCAGGAGTGTGACTAGGTTTAGGAATTCGATTCGGAGTAGGGAATCCAGAAAGAAACGTCAGTAGCTCTGGGATAGTTTGACAATTACGGAGGATACATGCATTACGAACATCCTGTTCTACGATACCATGCACAATAAGTTCAATTAGATCTAGGGCTGACCAACTGGCATGTACACTCCTAAGATACGGCAATTTTTCGTGGACGTATGTCTCATATGTATTAGCTTGAAGGGACGTGTAGGACGCCGCCTCATCAAGTAACTTACCAAGACAACTCCTGAACGGAAAAGCCTCCTTAAAGTCCCGCGAAAAACATTCCCAATCTCTAAACTCAGGTGTCCAATTCTCGAACCAAGTGCGTGCACTATGGAGAAGAAATTTGCCAATAGAAGCTAGAACTACGTTGTCAGTCCACTGAAACTCCACCCGAAGTTTGTCAACTTGGGCCAACCATTTAACCGAGTCATTCTTCTCTGGGTTAAAAAGAGGAAGTTCAACTGGTTGATGGGCCAACGAGTGGTGGTTAAGTGCTTTGATTCACTCACCTAAAAGAGTACTTCCACTGTCGTCTTCTGCCATGGTAAATTGTCTCACGAACGGAGAACAAAAGCAGTCGAAATGACGGTATAACTTCCGTAACTTACACCAAAACGACGATGACGGAAGATCACTTGGTGCACAAGGTCCGTGGATTTTCGTATCCCACTTCTGATGATAGAAATTTAATTTTAAAAGGAGTAGGGAAGGGATAAATTTACACAACTTCGGCAAGACGACCGTTTTCGGGCTCCTTCACCATTCTCAATCCTTACCCGAACCGGTTCCTACGCTCACCCAAGCTTGCTTATCCAGGGCGAGCATAAATGGAGTCATGACAACATTTACCCACGTCCTTATCCTCAATATCTTACAGTACCTACCTCAACCCATACTTGGACGTTTTTACTCATGAATCAATCATAGCTTCGTTCGCAGTGTGTTTTTCTGACGGTCAGGGAACCGTCTGAAGACACTTTTCTTATCGTGCCAACACGCATGCGCCACCAATACCAACTTTCAAACGCACAATGGACTGGGTACACCGAGAAGCCGAGAACGCTTGGGAAGGAAATCTGACTGCAACCGCTGTGCAATCTGAAAATTTCTAACCTTCCTGATTGTGTCGTTGTCGTGTCGTCGTCGATTTTTTCTGCTTTCTGACGTTTGTTATACAAATCATATCTATTAAGGGTTTATTGAAAGGTCGTGCATGTGTGAGAAGTTCATATGTCATCTGTAATGGATTGCAACTAATCAAATACAAAATGAAAATAGAAATACTCTATTGCAATGATGAGCATGCTATTTTTATTATTTTCAGTCTCCTCTCTCTCTCTGTCAGCTGCGTCTACAATATCCACATATGATGATCAGGGGGTTAGAGTCCTATTGGTATTGGAGTAGATCACTACATCTCTCCCAAGCATCATTTATATAAAACAAAGTCTTTCATATTTGCAGGTATCCTTATTTCTCTTCCACTTCTTGCTCTTCTTGGACTCGGCTCATTGTTGGAATTCTTCCCATGCATTTCTGTTTTGGAAGAGGTCTGAGATGAATCAGTAGTTTCCATAGTCTGCGGCAGGGACGCTACAGGAGCTGAGGATGGTGAGGTTGGAACTTGCTTGAAGAAGGAAGAGTTCCTGGTTATTGTCCTGTCTCCATTTGATGCAGTAATTTGAGTACCATTGACTTCCGTAATTTCCAAAGGATTTGGGTTGAAAGGTGGCGAATACTTATTGACTTTTTCTTGCTTAACAAGAATGGTATCGCCTATCTCGAGTCCATGAGGTTTGGCATTTCTTCTCTCGTCAGCATACTCCTTCATTTTACTTTGACTTGCTTCTTCAGTTTTCCTCAGCAAATCGTCGAGTTCATCTTCGGAGTGTACTGATAATTGAGGTAACGGTATGCTCTGAAATTTTGACGTAGTAGTGCCTTTGCTGGAGCAATACGAGTAGAGCAATGAGGTGTTGCTCGGTATTGCATCAGATATTCCGGTAGTGCGTCTTCCCAATTCCTCCCTTCTACTACTGCTGAACGAATCGTTTTATTCAGGTTGACCATAAAATGTTCTGCCCTCCCGTTTGCTTCTGGCCAATAACTGGTAACCTTCCGATGTTTAATTCCTAGCCTCTCGCAGAATTTTGAGAACTCGCCACTGTTAAATGGAGGCCCTCCGTCCGAACGGATCGAGGCAGGAAGTCCGAATTGTGAGAAAATCCTGAAGAGTTGCCCATTCACTACTCCTGCTGATAAGGAACTGATCACGTCCACTACGGGGTACTTACTATAGTCGGCGTACTGAAATGGAGAACCGGGCGAGTCCATACAGCATTATTGTGTGCGACTCAGACAGTTAGCAGCTTCTTGCGAATTTCACGATAAAGACTTGGAAATTAAGATACAGATATTGATGGGCACAAACTCCGAATATTTACGTCAAGAACTGTTGAGAAAAGAGATGACACTTCATGAGGTATTGATATTTGGTCAAACAGATGAGGTTGTACAATCTCAAATGATCTCATTAAATGGGGAGAAGTTCACGGAGCGTTCCATAAATAAAATGGATAGTAAAGCAGGAAATAGAAAATGTTTCGCTTGCAATGGTGAATGACCACACAAACGTGGAACTGTGTGTCCCGCTAAGGACAAATTTTGCAAAATTTGTAAAGTTAAAGGTCACTTACCTAAATCCAAGTTCTAAGTTCTGTTTGGAAAATGATAGTTCGGACGAGCGCACGTATTCAAGAGGTAATAAGGGTAGGAGGAAAAGGTCTTCGCGCAAGCTGAATAACGTTCATCACGACAGTGACTCTTCAGACTCTTCAGGAACCTCTAATCCTGAGGTTTCACTTCACGTGGCTAATATAGCAAAATCTAATTCCGTTCCTACAGTTTCTATCAAGGTCTCAAACCGCCGTGTTAGGTTCATTGTAGACACCGGCTGTTCTGTCAACTTGATTAGTCGCTCCATTTATGAGAAACTTGGGGCAGTACCTTTAATGAAAACTGCTACAACCCTGCATGCCTACCAAGATCGGCCTGTCGACGTCTTAGGCAAATTTAAAACTCAATTTCAATTCAAAGACCGTTCGGTGACAACCAAAGTTCTAGTAGTTGAATCGGGAGAGTCACTGCTAAGTTGTGAGACTGCTAGAAAACTTGGGATAGTCTCTTTGGCTTTAAATGTGAGAGAAGCCCGCAGTTCAATTTTAGAAAAATATTTTGATGTTTTCAATGGTATCGGCAAGCTTAAAGATTTTCAACTCAAACTACATGTGGATAAAGGAATTCAACCGGTTATTTCTAGATTTAGACAAACTCCTCATCACCTTCGAAAGAAAATCGAAGCCGAAATTAACCAGCTAATTGGGGATGACATTATTGAAAAAGTTAATGAACCGACTTCTTGGGTTTCACCCATTGTAATCGTCCCAAAAAGGCGGTTCACTAAGATTGTGCGTGGACATGAGGGCCCCTAATAAGGCCATTTTACGTGAGCGTTTTCCCACACCGACAATTGATGAAATAATTGTACAATCAAACTTACCTTCTGGGAAAGTCGATTGGAATTATATATAGGTAATTGGAGGAAGAGATTGTTTACTGGCAGCAGCGCTCCTGGTGCGGAAGTTCGGAATTTTTTAAAGAAAAACTGAAAACTAAAGTTTTTCGCGTGGTTATGTTGGTTCTTCTGTGGCCCCCCGGTCCTCCACTCCCACTCTCCTTCATGACGCCATTGAAGTTCGAAGACATGCTGGTGGAGGCATGGGTAGGGTGGTGAAGTCCCCCAACCAGACTTCACGGGTGGGAGTGTAACAATCTCTTACTCCAATTACCTATTTATAATTCCAATCGACTTTCCCAGAAGGTAAGTTGATTGTACAATTATATGGCGGTAATTTTCGGAAGAGATTGTTTACTGGCAGCTGTTCAAAGATTCCTCCACCAGCTCCCCAGGGCACTGAGAAAAAGAAAAAAAGGCACCCATCAAGACATGAGGAATGGTAGGCAGTTGTATCATTCATGGCCACATCCTAGGCGTCGGACTCATGTCGAGCACGCCCCCTCCCCTTTTCCATGAACGAAAAGATTAAACAAACGCCAGTAACGGAGAACACATAGGAAGACAGATAGGAAACCATGGAGCGAGAACAGACAGGAGACATCTTGTAGCATTTTATGCAAGAACGAAAAAAGCAGTTCAGTTGAACGGACAGCCGCGAAAGAGCAATTAATGGTATGAAAATAACCAATGTTAGATAACAACTATCAACTATCAAGAAACATATATCAATGTCAGAGAGAAATGGTATAAGATTGCCAATAGGCGAACATATCTAAATTATGACAACGTGTCAAAGTTAGAGCGCCAAGTGAACACATGATCCCTATAAGAAGATGTCAATATAAACGTCAATATAAAAGGCAATATAAATGGTAATTCGGCCATCAATTAGGCATCAAAATCAAAATAGGCATCAAGATAGGCATCAAAACAAAAAAAATAAATGGTAAGTCGGCCATCCAATGAGCATCAAAATTGTCACCAAAGGCCAGCAGTTCTGAATTAAACGGAGGAAAACACCGCCGTCGCAAAGTCCGCCTGTGAACACAATGGGCGATTGTAAACTGCGTGAAACATATTAGAGTTTTGCGACCATCCTGCCGCTTGAAAAATCGCATTGATGGACACTCCATGGCAAGCCGCCGATGAAACAGCGGCGTGCCGCGTAGAGTGTGCCGAAAAAATACTTAAATCTATACCCGCAGCACCAATAATATTCTTCACCCACCGACTTAGTGTAGGTACTGTCACAGGCCGAAAGGGCTGCGGAAGAGTAACAAACAATGCCGACCCCTGCACATCAACCGTGTCCGCCAGATATCGTTTTAAATTGGAGGCTACGCAAATGGCCGGACGAGAGGGTAAAAAGGGGATGGTTATGGAAGGGGCAGTGGCCCCCCGCCTAGACGTTTTTAGCAACCTCGGTATATAAATCCGAACGTCAGAATCCGAAAACACGATATGCGACCGTTCAATTGACCAAATCGTTTGCATCCGTTGACCAGACGCCAGTAACAAAAGTACCACCAATTTTTTAGCTCTAAAGGACAAGGAAGCTTTTTTAGCTCTAAAGGACAAGAATAAAGATACAATCCTGCATCTCTAGCTGACCTACTACACTGCGGCGCCAATACTTAAACTGATCAGCATCTTTTAGCTTCGCCACAGGTGTGAAACGGACAGAATCAATTTTTCGAATTCTATAGGGGTTTCCCTCATTTCCGGACATTTGGACATTCAAAAATCGAGGATCACGGGAAGTAGATGGAACGCTTCCATCAACTTCCATCGGAATTGCGGAAACTGTTGGCAACGGTGTAGAGGAATTTGCCAACATTTGCTCAGTGGGAGCCACAGGGGTCGGAGAATTCTGGACATGATTCTGGACAACATTGATTTTGTTGTCCAGTTTGGATAATTTTAGAGTGAACTTTTCAAAGCTTACCTCCACGGAATGTTTGAAAGTCTCAGGGCCACTTTCACCAAACTGCCTCTAATGTCTGATTAACCTAACGAAATCGTAACGGGAACATGCAGGTTAACCGGGGGGTCAGAGATTTACATTTCACCACACTAATCAGGGCATCAGTTTGATGTCGGCGTCAATTTGATGGCGGCGTTAAGGATTCGTTAAGTTAACAATGCAGTGTTGCCCGCCAACGGTTTTTGTGTCCGTTTTCGACGAAACGATGCCTCATCGGGACAGTAAACTGGTGAAACATCAAAATCAAAACACTTTGTAGGTACTCCCGAACGACTTCCGACTATGACATACGAATGCCGTCGCCTTTCAACTCAAACTCAAAATAGGACTTCACGGCACAAAACGTAAGTATAATTTCAGAGGTTTCTTTTCAATATCCTACCAAGCACTGCTGGCAATGCGTTCATGTATGCTTACATGTAGTATCTAAGTACTAAGTAGGTACGTGTATTATCTGGAGGATCTGACAAGAATCAGAACGCAAACTAACATGTAATATCCTTTATAGTACATGTACCACCACAATTATACACAATTTTAGGGAAATATAACTTGATATTAACCTTAACGTGACCACTTTGCCAGTGCACCCCAAAATTGGTCAGCTTCTGCTGTGTAACTCTTATGCCGTTTTTGAAAATATGAAACAATACAATCTGAATCTATTTCTGACGTGGTCTTGGTTGTTCCAGGAATGGAAAAAATATGCTCCTAGAAAACCGTGGGCCCCCACTTCTGCGAACAGGAAAAACTTATTCGTTACGATGTTTTGATGTATCGGTTGTGAGGTTATTTTGATTGCTGTACTTCCTTTTTTGAAATACAATACATTTTGTTCTGTTAATAAATAAGCATTATTATCTACGACAGAGGTGCTCCTTGTTAAGTATAACTTCCTCTCCTTTTGATTTATTATTCTGTGAACAATACACCTATGTATTCGCTCAGCAAAAACATTTTTTATAACACCCCCTCAAAAGTTTTTCGTTTATTCAAAATTTGTGGAAACCTTAAAAAATGCTATTTTAATTATTGCACATGAAATAAACAATAAATGAACAGCCAACATTTCTGCAGGTCCAATAAAATAAATAAACACGTTCATTTGACCTCATAGGGAAGGCATGTTGGAATGTAATAACTACTCACTAGGTAGTAGATACATTATTTAAAAAAATTTATTGTACATATACTCAAAGCATAATATTTTATATACATAGAAAGAACTATAATATGTATATAATATACATTATATACATGCTGCTAATCGTCCGTTAACCTCTTAATTGGTGGAGGGTCCACCAATTAACTTTAACGAAATCTTTAACGGGCACGTTATCCCTTCTCCTTAAAGTTTTGGTTATCTTGGGGGTGGTGAAAGGAAAATCGCTCTGATGTCCGATTAACCAAGGCCGTTAAAGTTAATCAGGGCCACTTTCACCAAACTGCCTCTAATGTCTGATTAACCTAACGAAATCGTAACGGGAACATGCAGGTTAACCGGGGCGTCAGAGATTTACATTTCACCACAGTAATCAGGGCATCAGTTTGATGTCGGCGTCAATTTGATGGCGGCGTTAAGGATTCGTTAAGTTAACGATGCAGTGTTGCCAGCCAACGGTTTTTGTGTCCGTTTTCGACGAAACGATGCCTCATCGGGAACAGTAAACGGGTGAAACGACATCAAAATCAAAACACTTTGTAGGTACTCGCGAACGACTTCCGACTATGACATACGAATGCCGTCGCCTTTCAACTCAAACTCAAAATAGGACCTGAGGGCACAAAACGTAAGTGAAATTTCAGAGGTTTCTTTTCAATATCCTACCAAGCACTGCTGGCAATGCGTTCATGTATGCTTACATGTAGTATCTAAGTACCTACTAAGTACGTGTATTATCTGGAGGATCTGACAAGAATCAGAACGCAAACTAACATGTAATATCCTTTATAGTACATGTACCACCACAATTATACACAATTTTAGGGAAATATAACTTGATATTAACCTTAACGTGACCACTTTGCCAGTGCACCCCAAAATTGGTCAGCTTCTGCTGTGTAACTCTTATGCCGTTTTTGAAAATATGAAACAATACAATCTGAATCTATTTCTGACGTGGTCTTGGTTGTTCCAGGAATGGAAAAAATATGCTCCTAGAAAACCGTGGGCCCCCACTTCTGCGAACAGGAAAAACTTATTCGTTACGATGTTTTGATGTATCGGTTGTGAGGTTATTTTGATTGCTGTACTTCCTTTTTTGAAATACAATACATTTTGTTCTGTTAATAAATAAGCATTATTATCTACGACAGAGGTGCTCCTTGTTAAGTATAACTTCCTCTCCTTTTGATTTATTATTCTGTGAACAATACACCTATGTATTCGCTCAGCAAAAACATTTTTTATAACACCCCCTCAAAAGTTTTTCGTTTATTCAAAATTTGTGGAAACCTTAAAAAATGCTATTTTAATTATTGCACATGAAATAAACAATAAATGAACAGCCAACATTTCTGCAGGTCCAATAAAATAAATAAACACGTTCATTTGACCTCATAGGGAAGGCATGTTGGAATGTAATAACTACTCACTAGGTAGTAGATACATTATTTAAAAAAATTTATTGTACATATTATACTCAAAGCATAATATTTTATATACATAGAAAGAACTATAATATGTATATAATATACATTATATACATGCTGCTAATCGTCCGTTAACCTCTTAATTGGTGGAGGGTCCACCAATTAACTTTAACGAAATCTTTAACGGGCACGTTATCCCTTCTCCTTAAAGTTTTGGTTATCTTGGGGGTGGTGAAAGGAAAATCGCTCTGATGTCCGATTAACCAAGGCCGTTAAAGTTAATCAGGGCCACTTTCACCAAACTGCCTCTAATGTCTGATTAACCTAACGAAATCGTAACGGGAACATGCAGGTTAACCGGGGCGTCAGAGATTTACATTTCACCACAGTAATCAGGGCATCAGTTTGATGTCGGCGTCAATTTGATGGCGGCGTTAAGGATTCGTTAAGTTAACGATGCAGTGTTGCCAGCCAACGGTTTTTGTGTCCGTTTTCGACGAAACGATGCCTCATCGGGAACAGTAAACGGGTGAAACGACATCAAAATCAAAACACTTTGTAGGTACTCGCGAACGACTTCCGACTATGACATACGAATGCCGTCGCCTTTCAACTCAAACTCAAAATAGGACCTGAGGGCACAAAACGTAAGTGAAATTTCAGAGGTTTCTTTTCAATATCCTACCAAGCACTGCTGGCAATGCGTTCATGTATGCTTACATGTAGTATCTAAGTACCTACTAAGTACGTGTATTATCTGGAGGATCTGACAAGAATCAGAACGCAAACTAACATGTAATATCCTTTATAGTACATGTACCACCACAATTATACACAATTTTAGGGAAATATAACTTGATATTAACCTTAACGTGACCACTTTGCCAGCGCACCCCAAAATTGGTCAGCTTCTGCTGTGTAACTCTTATGCCGTTTTTGAAAATAATATGAAACAATACAATCTCAATTTTCAGTTGGTATTTTATATCCAAGGTATCTATTTCTGAAGTGGTCTTGGTTGTTCCAGGAATGGAAAAAATATGCTCCTAGAAAACCGTGGGCCCCCACTTCTGCGAACAGGAAAAACTTATTCGTTACGATGTTTTGATGTATCGGTTGTTAGTTTATTTTGGTTGCTGTACTTCCTTTTTTGAAATACAATACATTTTGTTCTGTTAATAAATAAGCATTATTATCTACGACAGAGGTGCTCCCGGTTAAGTATAACTTCCTCTCCTTTTGATTTATTATTCTGTGAACAATGCACCTATGTATTCGCTCAGCAAAAACATTTTTATAACACCCCCTCAAAAGTTTTTCGTTTATTCAAAATTTGTGGAAACCTTAAAAAATGCTATTTTAATTATTGCACATGAAATAAACAATAAATGAACAGCCAACATTTCTGTAGGTCCAATAAAATAAATAAACACGTTCATTTGACCTCATATAGGGAAGGTATGTTGGAATGTAATAACTACTCACTAGGTAGTAGATACATTATTTAAAAAAATTTATTGTACATCTACTCAAAGCATAATATATACATAGAAAGCACTATAATATGTATATAATATACATTATATACACGCTGCTAATCGTCCGTTAACCTCTTAATTGGTGGAGGGTCCACCAATTAACTTTAACGAAATCTTTAACGGGCACGTTATCCCTTCTCCTTAAAGTTTTGGTTATCTTGGGGGTGGTGAAAGGAAAATCGCTCTGATGTCCGATTAACCAAGGCCGTTAACGTTAACCTTTTGCAGTCGTATGGTGGGTGAGGTGAAATAGGCGTAGCGGTCGTATTGCATGCGTCACATGCAGGCAGCCATGATGAACTCTGGTCGCCTCGATGTTTGCCATGATAAGTATGCCTGGTCGTCACAGTGTTTTGAGGAATCTCAGAATTTTGATATCATCTCAGAAAAATTGTTCGTGGTTCAAATTAAGCAAACTTTTATGCGTTTTTCCGTCTGATTTCGATTCTAGAGGAGTGACTGTGCCTGATCAAAACACTGAAAGTTCGAAAATTCCTTCGTAAATAATTCTAATTTAATAAATAAAATGAGGTGAAATAGTGAAGCAGTTCAAACTACATTCGTCATCTTGTAGGCTTGGGAAAAAACAACTACTTAGCAAAAAACTATTCTAGAAAATGAAAAAAGACTGGAATCAAGAAGCGGAAAGAAATAAAGTTTGACAAATCAGTGACAACAAGCCCGAAATTCGAGCTTCCCATCTGGTTACCACGAGAGTCACCTATAACTTTCAACGCTGGAGAAGCCTCAAACAAATTTTTCACCACGCCAATTTTTGAAGTTATTAGTTGCTTAGGTACCTACTCTAGTTGGGGAAAAATGGTCAATAAATAATTATTGGATGAGTAGAAAGAAACAAGAAGAAAATATTGAAGCTGCATGTGACACATGCACTACGACCAGATCAAAAGGACAACAAGTGCATGTGACACATGCAGTACGACCGGAGAGCCTTTGACACCCGCAATGGCTGACGATCAGGTTAGCTCCAGTCAGGCTGCATGTGACACATGCACTACGACCGCAAAAGGTTAATCAGGTCGTTAAATAGCTGGTGAAAGAGGCCCTCAGGTCGTTAAATAGCTGGTGAAAGAGGCCCCCAAGGTACCGGGCTAGGACCTCATCGGATGACCTGGCGGCTTGGAGTCGCAACTCTTCCACGGAAGGGTTAGCGGTTCGGATGGACCTGTCTGATATCAGAAGCGGAATATTACCGCCAGGTTGCCCCGGAACTGCATCTGGTATCTGGTTGGTGATTCTCTCGCGGGCCAGATCTTCAAGATCGTCCGCAATGGAGAATTCGTCGTCGGAGTGGCCACTCATGATGGAGACGGAATATCTGAGATATACGGACGGGAGCAAGAAATCTGTAACCAGAAAGCAGTATCACATTCGGGGCACACACATCGCACAGACATTGTTTGGACATAACATACGTTTGACAAAACACTCATTATCAACATATCAAAAACACCAGTGCTGGATTTTATTACGGATTATTAAGGCCTGAGTCTTACGGATAATTAAGACCTGAGTCTGACGGATAGTCAAGACCTGAGTCTTACGGATGCTGAAAAACGGAGTCCAAACAGTACATAGCTCAATAACGGAACAAGGGTCAGAAATGACCTCACTCACCTCTAAATGCAAATAGCAGATAAGTGCACCACATTCATATTGGTAAAATTGTTCGAGCATTCGATTTGCGTTTTCTTTCTTCAGTATTTTTACGGACTTGGTCCTCCGAAATGTGCCTTTACTCAATTATGCTCCAAAGAAACTTATCTCGGATCTACGGATTTTGTTATCACAAATCTACGGACTTTTCTTATTAGGGATCTACGGATTTTGTTATCACAAATCTACGGACTTTTCTTATTAGGGATCTACGGATTTTGTTACCACAAATCTACGGACTTTTCTTATTAGGGATCTACGGATTTTCTTGTCACAAATCTACGGACTTTTCTTATTAGGGATCTACAGATTTTTCTTATCACAAATTTACGGGCTTATCACGGAGAGATGGCAACCTGTCAGTTCAACACAAAGTCAAGGGTGTGGTAATTTATAGAAATTACATATTTCGAACATAGTTGTTATTTGACTCTCGTGATACTATTTATAGAAATTACATATTTCGAAAATAGTTGTTATTTAACTCTCATGATACATACGGACACCGGAAATTTTATAGCAGATGAACTGACAGCGGAGAGGCACATTTCGGGCCCTTGTAGATATTTTTAGTTAACAATGATAAGGCTTTTTCGGATCGGAAGAACTCTCCCTGGTGACTGACGGAATACGTGCGGCCTTTCTGCGACGGTTACATAAATATCAACGGACCGTTCTTTACCTCCAGGAAGTTCAAACTGCCCAACGGATCTTCCCATTGAGTCGCGGCCCTTGGGCCTATTGATTATATAGGCCCGCCTTTAGATACGTGCTTTATGATTATTCCCGGGCCCGAACATTCAACAACGTTCCACCATTGGGAGCTACGTACCGGGTATCTACGCCAGGAGTAACAGAAATATCGGACGGAACGGAGGTGCACCGGAATCGACCACTCACGAAGTATCCATGTACTATAAAGAATGCATTCTTTTATCGTGACTCATTTATCGTTATAAATCGATAGTAAGCAATGACGCTTGTTTGGTTGTCACTTGGTTGTTTCGATGTGTATAAGCGTGGCTAAAGCATGTTCCATGTTTCTTGAATTGTAGCCGTAGGCTCTAAGCAGTAAGCATCCGGGGGTCCAGGGGGCTTGCCCCCTGGCGAGGCGCGGAACGCCGAGTTTTGTTTGTATTTTTCAGTTCCTATTTGAATAGTTGCTGCAGTGGCCCTTCTTCAGCGACTAGTAAATTCCTAAATAACTTAGTTGAATGTGGGCTACTCTAATTTTTAACCGTTCATGATTTTCAAATTAATATTTAGTTCCTAAAGATGCAATATATTGATGAAAGGGATTTAATTACATGTTTTGTATTCAATGTTACCTGCATTAAAAAATATCTTGGCAATATATACAAATGGTGTGTTTACTACACTGATATATGTAGATAAACCTGGTTCAGTTTCTTCCAGGTGTTTGTCCGATCTACAGTTGTGCCTATTATCACAGCACACTGAGTAGTCAGTAGTAAACTGTAGCATTTTGAAAAAAAAACACCAACTATTGTCTTCCAATTAGTGCTCACTCTTCTGTCTTCCTCACGTAACCTTAATATCGCATCAAACCATCCAATTTTCATTAGTATATTCTATGGTTGTGCCTTCGTACTTGTTATCAAATTTTTTTTTCTTCATTTATTTTCAAAATACCCAAGGAAACGGGATTTGAATATTAGCCACATGAACAAAACTCAACATTCATTACATTACATTTATTTGTCATTCCTCACAGGTAGACAGGAGTTATTGGAATAGCTCTTAGGTAATCTGCATTATTATGTACACCACCAAGAGGATTATTTATGTACACTGGAAAAGCCTGTTTTCTGTCATGTAATATTATGCAGTAGTTACAAATATTTAGCAAAGCTAAAAAAAAAAATTTATTTTATTACGTACGTGGAAAAGAGGGGAAAAAATGCTGAATAAAAATTAAAAATCAAGTGAGGTTCATGAACTAATATGGTTTTTGTATGTGAGCGAGGAGGAGAAAGAGACGGAGAAATTAAATAGGCACGCACGATGAAGATAGGAGAGGTTTCTTCGAGATTCATGCTTTGTGGCTCATCGCTACGAGAATCACCTGAAAGAGCATAAAACATAATTGCATTTTAAAAACGCTGCAAAGTGCTTTGTAACAGGTTTATTGTTCTATTGGACACACCTACAGAAATGCTGGAAATACAATTATTGTTTTTCATGTGTGATTGAAATAGCTATTGTTGATGGTTTCCACCAATTTTGGCCTCCCAAAAACACTAAACAAGCTCTTATGTTTAACCAATTATCTTTCATCATTGATAGTGCCATTTAATTATCTTGAATCACCTACTGAAACTACTTCTAGTGTTATTATACAAGTTTATGGTGATTTCAGACAATTTCCCAGGTTTTTGACTAATAAAAAATGATTTTTTGGAGCTGAACCTTCGTTACTACCTCAACTCTGCACAAATAGGAGCCAAATGTGTTCCCAAATGGGTACCCAAACTGTGCGGGGGAAAATGACAGACCAAATGTTAACATAAATTTAAGGCTGAAACGTCGTTAGATCCTCAATTTTCCACTCTTTGGTAAAAATAAACTTCATATTCGGTTTCCTAATCCTAAAAAAAATGGAAAACGATACCTCACAAGCTCATGTCACTAAAACACCGAAGACCCCCTATTTTTACCCTCATTTTTCACTCATAACACCCTTGGGTATATTCCCATCGGGCTGCAAATTTTTGGGACACAACTAGGGCCCAAATGGAGCCTGTGTGGGAAAGAACAAATTTTTTAGACCGAAATTGAAGTAGATATGAATGATACAGCGTACGGTATTATTCAAAGAATAATAAACCACCAAAAGGTGGAAAAATGAAACATTCAAATTTTTAAAAAACAAATCTGTTACTACCTATTCAGTTACAAAACGATAACCATAACGTAATTTAGAGATGGAAAAATTAAATAGGCACAATGCAATTAGGAGCATAATTTAATTAAGAGATGGAGAACTGAAATAGGCACAAACCAATGAAGATAGGAGAGGTTTCTTCGAGATCCATGCTTTGTGCCTCATCGCCACGAGAATCACCTGACAGAGCATAAAACACATCACATTTTAAAAAGGTGGAAAAAATGAGAAATTTCCAAGTTTTTAAGAAAACAAATCTGTTACTACCTATTAAGTTCGAAACGATATAGGTAAGCATAATGTAATTATTGACATTTTGGCGAAAACCGGAACAATGGAATAGGTACAAACCGTATCAGATGGGAAAGGTTTCCTCCACAGGGCCATCGAACACCAGGCAACTCTGGTCAACGGGGCTGTGGTGTTCCAGTGAATCATCGACATGTGAATCGCCTAAAAGGCACAAAACCAATTTTGAATTAATGCTAAATGGGTTGAAATAAAACTATTTCTTTTGACTGATATAAAAAAAAGTAGGTACTAGTATAAGTGATGGGACACGGTAGTACAGAAAAAAATCGATGTAGACTGTAAGGGTTTTGTCGACTGTATGGGCAAGCACCCCCCAGTCAAAGCTGGCAAAAAGTTAGACTGGCCATTGCAGTCATCTCGCTCTGGGTTTACTGTGGTACCTACAACTCTAGGAACTATTACACTGCTAGGAACTCTGGGCTTCCTATACCAACAGGTTATAGGTATCGATTCATAATAAACAAAATAGAAAGTCAAACTATAAGCTACTCACTCGTACTTGCTGTGAAAATATACCCTTGCGAGGTAGTGTTGGCTGTTAGTCCCATACATCTCCTGGTTTCCTTATACTGCAAATACCAAAAAATCGTCGTTAAAACAGATAGTTATCATTTGTTACAGATCTGATTTCAAATCATGCGAAATCCCCCTCATACCTAAAGGAATACATAATAGAAACCGCATGAATAGTGTGCTAACTCCAAGTACCTACAGCAAATGAATGTCTTCTGTAGAGCAAAAGGAAATTTCTGCAAAGCGTACAGAATGTACTTCGATGTACATTCTGTACAGCAAAGCGAACTCCAAGTACCTACAGCTAATGAATGTTTTCTGTACAGCAAAACGAAATGTTACCTATGACTAGAAGTTCCTAAGTCCTGACATGAGTAGGTAGGTACTGGGTGCAGGTTAAGATAGTAGGTATACGTATCTACTAACTTCAAAACGAGACGCAGTAAGTACTGTTCATTGAAAACCATAAAACAGAATGTACTTACTGTATTTAGAACTCACTGTGTCTTCGGGAAGAATAATGTTAACATCCAACTGAGGTAGACTGGTGGCGAAATGTTTTGAACAAATGTAGGTATGTTTGGTTATATCGCCAATGCTAACTTGCTATCATCCCTCTTACACTTCGACATCCACTTCTCACACGTCTTACATACCTTGCATCGCGAGATATGCTTTCGGGTAAATAAAACAGGGTCGGAAACGACAGTGGTCGTCCCAGACGGAAAACGGTTGTACCGAGAGGCGCCAGATTTTCTGAACTCCAGACAGGGTTTCGGAAACGCGAAAAACCGTGTGCCTTGGTTATATCCTCGTCTCCCGAACCGGCTATCACTATTGCATGAACCGAACACACAGTGCTGAGGCATTTTCGTGCAAAAAATAAGAGGAATGTAATGATGAAACACCCACAAACCGCAAATATAACGTAGGAAACACAGTTCGACAGTTCTAGTTGGTTCTTGGTTACGAAACTCGGTGCATGGATACTAGAAACTGATAACAGCGCGCATGCTCCGCTTGTTGAAACGGTCTATTAACCCAACACAACTCTGTCGCTGGAACGCAACAGAGTGCGCTCAGATCGCGATGGCCTCTAGCGTTTGAACCTTTCTCCAAGATAACCATTATTCTAAAGCCAGAGGCTGCTTAGTTCCCTTTCTTCGAACATCCTCTCGCCATCGTCATGTTCCTCTGAACTACTCCAATCATCTTCTCGCATCCTAAGTAGGTCGTCCAGTTCTTCATCAGAAGAATCCAGAGCAAATCTAAGAAATTTAATAACGTTACCGTAAGGTGGGGCGAATAGGGTCACTTTTCAACTTTCAAGGTCTGTAGTTTTTTCCCTGTTTGAGATAGAGTTTTGATTCCAAAGGCAATACACAGTTCCCTGCTTCTAGTTTTCATTACCATGGTCAAATAATGTAATACTATCACAGGGAAAGTGCTAGTATGGTTCAAAAAGGGCCCTGACCCGATTGGTCCACCGGGTGAGGTGAATAGGGTCACCCATAGGTTTTTCAAGCAAAAAATTGAATATCTCCTATTCAACACTAGCGTGGACCAAATGGGTCACGAATCTTCAAAAAAAAAAATGTTTTCCAAAACCACCAGTATTTTTTTTTTTTCACCATTTTTTCGGGCTGTACAACAAAAAAGCGAATTTCTCAATAACTTGTTTATTTATAAAAAGTGGAATAAATATTTATTCAGTCTTTAAATGCTATTTATCACGTGAAATGACTGACATATTGAGTAGGTAAACATTAACCATGACTGAACATTATTCAAAACCAAATAAATTATCACAATCGAGGAATGTTTAAGCTCGAAACTTGGAAGGAACTAGAAGAATTAGAAAAAAACTGACTCATAAAATTAACTGACTGAAGGCACTAGAATTAAAAATCACAATGAAGAATCAAGTTTTAAAAAATCACAATGAAGAATCAAGAATGATTGAATCAATTAAAAATCACAATGAAGAATCAAGTTAAAACTTGATTGAGACTCAATAGGTTTGTTCGCGGTGGCCATCTGACTGTCTTCAAACCGTCAGATCCATCATTTGGCGTTCGGGGTGGTCTTGCGGACTCGTCTCGGACTGTATAGCATCCATAGGATGCTGTTCGCGGTGTTTTTCTGGCGGTTCGAAGACAGTTCCAAGACCGTCAGATCAGTCCGCGGATTTTCCGATGTACTCCTTTCTGACTGCTCGCCCCCCACTACCGCTCGCCCGCTTAAGCCAATCAAATCATTTCTCATCGCACCGTCGTTCGTCGTTGTTATTCGTTCTAATCTCCACTTCTCTCACTTACGTTTTGGTATTTCTCGCCATGAGTTCATCGAGTTTGTATTTCAATCACCATGTCCTTCTTATAGTGAGCACTTGTATGTCCCTGAATCAAGTTTCCTACCATGATAAACGCCGCAAATTCTACTGGCACAAATAACTAGAGGGGTTAACAAAAAAATTGTAATGGACATACAAAAAAGTTATAATTTTACGATTACGGTGTGTGTTCCAAGAACTGGCCTAGCAATATTGTTGGTTTTTGCCAATTTTGGCCCACTCGAAGACTCCTAATTTTGAAAACTTATCTTCGATTGTTGAAATTGTATTTTTCTGGCTGAATTCACAGTTTATGCTACCTTTTTTTTGTAGACGTTTCCGGTGATTTCAGCCGTTTTATCAGATTATTTACCCTTGAGGAAACCGAATACATAGGCTATATTAACAAAAAATGAGCACATGAAGAATGTGTAGTCAGTTATCAGCAAAATTAGTTAGGTACCTAACAACGAACTTGAAACTTTCGATTAGGTATTTCTTCAGTCGCCAATTATTCCACAGAAGTACACTGGTATCACCGAATTTGATAAACATCCCATTAGGTCATTAGTTAGGAAGAAAACTACAGAGATTTCGATTTATTTTTATTAAAAATACTTCGACTAAGTACAAGTTGAGATAAAGGAATGCATAACATTGGTAAGAGATGAATACTCGGAGCAAAACATAGGAACTATATTACAACTAGGAACATATAGAAGATAGTCTACCCATTCATCAGAAGCATAGGAATAATCGTAATATAAGACTTGAGTAAGTTGAAGAATGAAAAAAGTAATAAATTAGCTGAAATCAACGATGACCTATAGGACGAACGTTAGTATTACCTATTGTTATAAAAAGAAGAAATAAATTAGCAGAGATCAATGATGACATATATGAACTTCTCACACATGCACGAGTCACAGCCTTTCAATAAACCTTAATAGGTACGTATGATTTGTATAACAAATGTCAGAAAGCAGAAAAAAATCCAGATCGACGACGACACGGGACACGACACTAGGAAGGTTAGACATTTGCAGGTTGCACAGCGGTTGCAGTCAGATTTCCTTCCCAAGCGTTCGCGGTGTACCCGGTCCATCGTGAGTTTGAAAGTTGGTATTGGTGGCGCATGCGTGTTGGCACGATCAGAAAAGTGGCTTCAGACGGTTCCCTGACCGTCAGAAAAACACACCGCGAACGAAGCTAATGCATCACAATTGGGAAGCTCCAAATCACTCCAAATGAGTGGCATCAACCATGAAGTGGTAGTGTCCCCGATGAAGCTTCTTCAACCTTATATAATCACTCCTCAGAAAAACAAAAAGTTGCTGACCCGATTCGCCCCAAAACTGCCTCCTGGCGAAAAAAAAATCAAAACAAATCAAAAGGTTAATGCCACTGCTGTCAAATTCGGAGGGAATTAAACAAGTTCAGGGTTGTGTTATCACAAGAGGTTCGTTCGCGGTGGCCATCTGACTGTCTTCAAACCGTCAGATCCATCATTTGGCGTTCGCGGTGGTCTTGCGGACTCGTCTCGGACTGTACAGCATCCATAGGATGCTGTTCGCGGTGTTTTTCTGGCGGTTCGAAGACAGTTCCAAGACCGTCAGATCAGTCCGCGGATTTTCCGATGTACTCCTTTCTGACTGCTCACCCCCCACTACCGCTCGCCCGTTTAAGCCAATCAAATCATTTCTCATCGCACCTTCGTTCGTCGTTGTTATTCGTTCTGTGTGTTCATTCTAATAACCCTACCTACCCACTTCTCTCACTTGCGTTTTGGTACTTCTGGCGATGAGTTCATCCAGTGATGAGGGGTCGATCACTCCTATCGAGGTGTCATCGGAAGATGATTTGGACTTACTCCATCCAGTGAAAAAAGATGAAAACTATCTGGAAGAAGTTTTTCCTGTATACGACGAGGAAACTTTTTTTGTTCATTCTCATCCAGAAGCCAGAAGACTTCACTGGCCGTTCTGTTAGGGACAGATTGGCATCTCTACTAGCGTCTTGAATTCATTTATTATAGTGTTGTTTACATAACTACCCAAGCTTTTGTATTTCAATCACCATATCCTTCAACGACTGATCTTATAGTGAGCACCTGTATGTCCCTGAATCAAGTTTCCTACCATAACGATAAACGCCGCAAATTCTACTGGCACAAATAACTAGAGGGGTTAACAAAAAAATTGTAATGGACATACAAAATTGCTGCCTATAGATTTATTTCGTGCGTCGGTGGTCGGTTGAATATCCCAATTGAAAAACTTATTGATTAACTTACCTACCTAATTTTACGATTACGGTGGGTGTTCCAAGAACTGGCCTAGCAATTTATTGTTGGTTTTTGCCAATTTTGGCCCACTCGAAGACTCCTAATTTTGAAAAATTCTCTTCGATTGTTGAAATTGTATTTTTCTGGCTGAATTCACAGTTTATGCTACCTTTTTTTTGTAGACGTTTCCGGTGATTTCAGCCGTTTTATCAGACCCTTGAGGAAACCGAATGCATAGCTATATTAACAAAACATGAGCACATGAAGAATGTGTAGTCAGTTATCAGCAAAATTAGTTAGGTACCTACCTAACAACGAACTACAAACTTTCGATTAGGTATTTCTTCAGTCACCAATTATTCCACAGAAGTACACTGGTATCATCGAATTTGATAAACATCCCATTAGGTCATTAGTTAGGAAGAAAACTACAGAGATTTCGATTTATTTTTATTAAAAGTACTTCGACTAAGAACAAGTTGAGATAAAGGAATGCATAACATTGGTAAGAGATGAATACTCGAAGCAAAACATGGAACTATATTACAACTAGGAACATATTACAGAAGATAGTCTACCCATTCATCAGAAGCATAGGAATAATCGTAATATAAGACTTGAGTAAGTAGAAGAATGAAAAAAGTAATAAATTAGCCGACGAAATCAACGATGACCTATAGGACGAACGTTAGTATTATTGTTATAAAAAGAAGAAATATATTAGCAGAGATCAATGATAACATATGAACTTCTCACACATGCACGAGTCACAGCCTTTCAATGAACCTAAATAGGTATGATTTGTATAACAAATTAACAAACTTCAGAAAGGAGAAAAAAAAACCAGTCATGCAGCATGACTTAATGAGCGAATTTTCAAAGAAATATTCGAATTAATGGCTATGGTTTTGAATAAAGGAAAACTTCGGTCTAAAATTTGGTTTTCTATGTATATTCTCTTCGTATTTATTTTAATTTGTACGTTTTGTCCATCCTGATTCTACCGTTTGTTTATTACGTAATTGTACTAAGTGCTTATTTATTTGATCGCTGTGGGTTCATATTAGGTAGGATAGGGTAGTTAGGACTTTTGACTTACCTACTCAAGAGAGTGCAGTAGGTAAAGGAGTTGTTATAGAAAATCATGAGTGCTTCAAGTGCAGGTTGTTTTTCATGCAGGCTCAATCTTGAAATAAACTATGAAGGAAGGATGTGGTTTCTGGAAGGATCACTTGGAAGAACATGTGGGTTCTCTTGATTGATCTACAAATTTGAACTGCAATGTGAACAATTCAAACACAAAAAAGTATGATGTAATAGAGTTTTTTCGGGCTAGTGAAAGCGTTTGCATAGAACGGGATCAGGCGATCGAGTGAATGAAAGAGAAAAGGAAGCTTGGATGCCGCCGCCATGCAGAAACACAAAGAAGGAATGCCTTTTTAAATTCCCGTCAGCTCAAGAAAACTAGTAGGTAGGCAACGGAAAATATTGTATTAAGTAGGTTCCTTATAATACATAAATTTAGTTAATTTATTGTTAAAAAAAATCACATGATCGGTAGGTAATTACCAATATTGTGATTTTTTCAAAAGAAGGTCAGTACCTATTGGTAGCTTTGGAACATAATTATTAGGTATATTCCTACTAGATGCCCCTGTTACTAATATTTTTTTATTACCTTGATTTCTAATTTATCCATGTGGTTATAATTTGTTATTAACTGCTAAGAACTCTTAACACAATCATTTTGTACGTAGGTATTAATTTCATATAATTACCTACGTAATAATTATAAACTGTTGAGTAGATTCCTTGTTCCTTCTGAATGGCCTTTCCTCTTGACAACGATTTCAGGCCTGGTATCTAAAACCAGTTCAAGATTTGCTCTACTAGGTAGGTAGATCCTTCCTTCTTCATTGATATTATTTTTATCATGTTAAGTACCTACCTACCTTTGAATATCAAATATTCCTATGATACTGATGATAAATTGATAAGATACCTACCTAACCTTCTTCCTCCTACTGTTAGTACCTAAATTGAATAATTTGAAATAGATTTTTTCTTTCGTCTTCCTTCTAGTAATACGTGGGCCGGTACTTGTCTATCTATGAAGGTATCATAACAATTATATGTCAAATGGGAAATTCAAGGAGTTGTACTAATCGTTTGCCTCCCCCTTTTTTGCTTCGAACTCTCGTCTTCAATTAATACTTCTCACATTTTTCAATCTGACCACTCTAAGGGGGTGGGGGGGGGGGGAAGAGTTTAAAGATTATCCTAGTTTTGGGTAATTTTTGCGCACTTTAAATGCTCTAATTTAAGAACGGATTTAGATATCTAAAATCCGATTTCACCATCGTGTTCAGCGTGCAAAAACCTTTAAAATGAGGAGTCACTTGTTAGAAAATAACATTTTGGGGATTTTTGGGTAATTTTTGCGCACTTTAAATGCTCTAATTTGAGACCGGATCAAGATATCTAAAATCCGATTCCACCATCGTGTTCAGCGTGCAAAAACCTTTAAAATGAGGGGTCACTTGTTGGAAAATAACATTTTGGGGATTTTTGGGTAATTTTTGCGCACTTTAAATGCGCCAAAACCCTCCTTAGAGTAGGCCAATTTTGCCCATCTTCGAACTTAGCCTTTCGATTGCCAAGATAGATTTTTTGTGCAAATTTGAGCTGTTTATCTCAATTCTATCGAGAGTTATCGTCTGGAGTGACACATATATATATAAATATATATATACATATAAAAAAGTGTTAAATTTCAGGAATCGTTTTAGAATGGTCTGAAACGGATTTCTATGGAGAAAATTTCCAAAAATTTATATTATTTAAATTTCGAAGCCATTGCAATAGCTTCATTTTCTTTGAAAATTCGCTAAAATCAAGATCTACGATGACACCACACAATCAGGAAGGTTAGACATTTGCAGGTTACACCACAGAAAACTCTACTATACTACGTACTGTACTACGGGTTACACAGCGTTTGCAGTCAGATTTCATTCCCAAGCGTTCGCGGTGTACCCGGTCCATTGTGAGTTTGAAAGTTGGTATTGGTGGCGCATGCGTGTTGGCACGATCAGAAAAGTGGCTTCAGACGGTTCCCTGACCGTCAGAAAAACACACCGCGAACGAAGCTAAGGACAGGCTGCCGACATTCACACAAGTTGGCGGGGTGAACAAAGTTTGTGGGCTATTGTAAAACAGCTGATTTAGGCATCGCCATTTTCATAGCTGGGTAGCACCCATGGCGGACAGTAGATCATTAGCTAGTCGATAATTTGATGCATGGATACCTAAGGAATCGAATGCTGTTTGGATCGTCTCGATATCTTTGTCCGTTGCCGAGATTTTTCGATTTTTGTAATTTTCCCGAAAATTGACCCTATTCACCCCACTGACCCGATTCGCCCCACCTTACGGTATATAAAAATATAGAATCATAAAAACCGCGGCCTGCCAGCGGGAATATTAAATATTACAACTTGTCTTGTGTAAACTGTGGCCACTTAACTTAAAATTACATCCATCCCTGAAGCAACTACGTAGGTACTAAAATACACCACACTTCAATGGATGCTGAAAATAAAGTCTGTTATCCCTTTCTCTAAGTCGGTTGTCAGTCTTGGCTTGGTCATTGACGATTCTCTTTCTTGGGGTCTCCATGTTGGGCAGATCTGCCGGAGAATTTATAGCTCCCTCCACCCTCTGTGCAGACTAAATAAATTTATCCCGCCCAATCTGAAAAGAAAACTGGTCATGGCCTTGGTAGCGCCTCATTTCTTGTATTGTGACGCAATATATTCCCACTCCCTCTCGTCCTCATGTGCCAATAAACTCCAAGTCACCCATAACGCCTGTATTCGTTTCATCCATAATATTAGACCCCGTAATTCAGCACTGAACCTCAAACTTTTTTCCCTTCCCTTGAAGAAATATTTCGATCTCCGCCACCTCATTTGCATATTTAAAATCTTAAATTGTACAGTCCCATCTTACTTGAACTCCATAATTATTACAGCTTCTTCTCCACGGTCCAACACACTCATGATCGTTCGGCACACCACAAAAATCTTCGGTAATTCCTTTGGTGTTGTGGGGGCAAGGCTGTGGAACGCCCTTCCACTCCGCCTCAGGTCTCTCCCTACAATTAGCCAATTCAAGTCAGGCGTTACACAGTTTTACGCCAATGGCGAATAGTGTTCCCCTCCCCTCGCCCCTTCTATTTTCTTATTTCTCTTTATGGACCTTTATTTTCGCAGAGTGGCATTATTTTTTTGTTCTAAATGTTGACAGTGTTATTAATTATGTATTTTGGTTTATTATTCTCTGAATAATACACCTATGTAATCGCTCAGCAAAAAATTTATAACCCCCCCTCAAACTTTTTTCTTTTCCATTTCAAGGTGCGTAGATTCAAAAAATGCAATGTCCGTCCGCCGTATCACGTGTACAGGCTTCATTTTCGGTCTAAAAAAGTCGTTCTTTCGCACACATGCTCCATTTGGGCCCTAGTTGTGTCCCGAAACTTTTCAGCCCGATCGGAATATTCCCAGGGGTGTTGTGAGTGAAAATGTTTGTAAAAATAGGTACTTTTTGCGTTTTAGCAACATGTTGGTAACATGAGCTTGTGAGGTATCGTTTTCCATGTTTTTGGGGACGAGAAGATCGAATATGAGGTCGATTTTGGCCAAGGAGTGGAAAATTGTGGTTGTACCAGATGTTCAGCTCCCAAAATTGATTTTGTATGAGTCAAAAACCTGCGAAATCGTCTGAAATCACTATCAGTTTGTAGAATAACACTAGAAAAAGTGTCAACACGTGGATCAAGACGATTAAATGGCACTACCAATGATCAAAGTTAATTTGAAAAAAAAAAGATCGTACCTACCTAATTTGTGTTTTGGGGGCCAAAATTGGTGGAAACCATCAGAAATAGTTATTTCAATTATTTCACATGAAACAAACAATAAATGTACAGCCAACATTTCTGTAGAATAATAAACCCCATGTGTCAAGGACGTTGCAGCGTTTTTTCTTAAGCTCCTTGTAATTTGACCTTTGTAATTCGTGTGTGTTTAATGGGTCAATGGGCCTTTTAACAATAAATGGTTTTTATTATTATCATTATTATAATTTCCCGTGCCCTTTCATCACGTTCATGTGCTCTTCGGATTGTCAACACACTTCTCAGGCTATGGGGTCCTCTTTTGGTGTAGCGGGCGCCAGGGTGTGAAACTCACTCCCTATTCATGTTCGTTCCCTCCCCACTGTCACCCAATTCAGGAGTGCGGTTAGATCTTACCTGGCTCAAAAAGATTGAAGCATCAATACTCCTTCCTTTCGTTATGTCTACCTACACCTCCCACATCACCACTTTCTCTCTATTTTCAATTTCTTGCCCCCTCCTAAATTTTTTAAATTCATTTACTTATTTTTATTATTTATTTATTTAATTCCCCCCACTCCTTCATTCTCATTCCACCTTTTATATATAATTTCTTTTCTTTTCTACTGCGTTTGGCTTTTTGTTTCTTTCTAATTACATATACCTATTATATATATACATTTTGTGTCTTTTTAGTATTCTAAGTTTTGTATTTTGTAACTGTTTTCTTCTACTCACCACTAGATTTTGTAAATAATGTACAATTAAGGGCCTAAAGGCCTAATGTACAAATAAATATTCTTATTCTTATTCTGATATAAAATAAAAGTTTAGGCTCCGCCTCTCAGGGATTACTTGATTCAAAAGCTCTTCTTAGCTGATGGTGATGTACCGCCTCTATCCTCTATTCTATTTTGCTGTGCACACAAGTTGGTTGGATACTATACAAGGCTAGATTAGATTGAATCCATAGGAATGGTCACAAACCTACTGGGTCGCTGTTGTGTCTGAGGAGATATTTTTCTTCTTTCTTTCTTATTTTGGCCAACTAGTCCAACTACACCCCAACATTTAGCGGAAGTTCATTCATCGTTAAATTTTAAAATCAGTTTCTCGATTTAAGCATTTTACAATCTTGAGTTCCCCCTTTACCGCACACAGGATAACGGTGTCATGATTAGGTAGTGCTTGTGCTTGTCCTGTAACTTTCCGTCAATTTTGTGAACCCAGTGAAATCCACTCTCAAAATCCCCACTTCAGTTTCCTTCTCAGAAAATCGTGAACATTATTTCCTCGAGCCAGACCCTCTTAAACTCCTTCGCCCTTCTCCAGCTATGATTAAATTGTTTTCTCTCAAACAGCAGAAAAAAGATGGAGAGTCCGCTCCAAGAGTTGGAAACCAGAAGAAAGCCTCAGCGGCGCAACTCAGAATAACTAAAGGTAGGTATAATACCATTACGTACCGTATTTACAATATGGTATTTTGTAATTCGCCGTAATGAACTTTTTGCGTCAATGGCAGTGTGAGCTGTCTAATCCTGAGTCATACTTAGTGAGCTCTTGCTAAGAAAGTTATGAAGTTGCCTTTTATTTGATATAAATGCAAGACGAGTGAAATTTCATGGTTCCGTAAATTTGGAAATATGGTTCGGTAATTTGTGTGACTTGTGCTGTGATAACTGTATTTCGAGGCGTGTCCCACGCCCGAGCCCAGGTACCTGTCTACACATTCAGATAAACCCAAGCCTATCCCCATCACATTGTGAGAAATGATTAGTGAAGGTAGCAAGTGTAATGTTCCTCGCGTTGATTTAAGGTACAGGTTGAGAAGTCACAAATCCCGCATATAGAACGTTACATAATATATTAATTTTATTGGGTTACTAGATGGATAACACAATGGTATAAGGGAGGGTGAATCGCGTACAAGGTGCCACGGAAGACCGAACCGGAGGGCGATGTCGGGAAAACTGGATCGAGCTGACCAAGCAGTTCCGTCGAACTGGCTCGTAACATCACCTCCCCCTATGAGGAGCACCTGTCCTCAGGTGTATACATTAAATTCAGCCAAGATGGGAAGTTGGAATACTGGCAGAATTTTATCATCAAATACAGGCTCTCTGTTGCTGATTCTCCATCTACTTTTTGAGAATATCTGTCCTCAGGTGGAAGTGAGGGTGGAGCGAATTTCTTCAAAGTAGATCCCTAACGTTTCCGATCCTTGAATGCAGGTGGAGAGGAAAGGTGTAGTCCCGTTTTACGTTATCAACTTCGCGAATTCTAGTGAAGTTGAACGGGTTTTTACAAAGCAGCGAATTGTGTACTTTTTGACACTGGCATACACATCGGGAAGTGCACATGTCTGAACTATGTGTAGAGGCAAAGTAGTTCGCACACAAATCATTAGAATGAATCACATACCATCCCTCCTCAACATTCATCCCTTTGAATGTTGCATTTACGGAGCATGGCGTCTACCGCAAACTTTGCAAGCAAAATCAGTGTTCCTGGGGATGAAGAGGATGTGATATTTCGGGCGGGATGAGCGATCTGGTGGTCCTTGACTTTTGTAACACTTTGAGATGTGTCGATGTCTGATGCCAATGAAGATGATTGTTTCAGGTTGTGATGGTTGGATGTTTTCGTTGAAATGGACGTCTTTGATCCCGAGGCTTTGTTAATGAGGCTATGGGCGTCGACGTGGTACTTGAGTGAACGTTTTCCCCATTCAATTGCTTGTGAAATGACCAACCGGCTTGGAAGGGATTGGTTAAGTTCATCTAAGTTCCTATCCAATTAGTAGTGAGAAGCCAAAGAATGGGGGCTTGAATTCGGATTAAAGGCCTTCAACCCTTCAACTAGGTGTTTCCATTGTATTAAATGGATAGCACAGCCTACGCTGAAACAGCAGTCACAAAAAATTAACGGCGTTTGCACACAACACTGAAACACGATAATTAACCACGCAATTCCTTATTGGGAACGTATTACAGTTCGTGAACATACGGCTGCGCCAAATGAAATGTTCCTCGCGTTGATTTAAGGTACAGGTTGAGGAGTCATAAATCCCGCACATAGAACGTTACATAATTAATCTTATTGGGTTACTAGATGGATAACACAATGGTATAAGGGAGAGTGAATCGTGTACAAGGTGCTATGGCAGACTGAACCGGAGGGCGATGTCGTGAGGGGAGTTCGGGAAAACTGGGTCGAGCTGACCAAAGCAGTTCTGTCGAACTGGCTCGTAACACAAGGGTATTGGCTGATGGAGAACATGTGAATTGACTAAAAAGGATATTTCATTAAACACGCGGGCTGCTCTATGTACACCGAACTTACTCCACATCAGGTATTAATTTATTGTTGGGGTTTTCTGAGCACAACCCAACAATGAACTACCCAAGCATGCAGGTACATAATCTATTCTTGAGAAAGTAAACCTTTACCTATATGCGATCAGATACAGTTTGGCTTGGTACTTTCGGTTTTCGCTCTGCTAAAATTTCGTATAGCACCCTCTATACATTTTTTCTTTTGCGTTTCAAGTGTCGTAGATTCCAAAAATGCTGCTAAGTCCTTGTCACATGGGTTTATCATTCTGTTGGCTGTTCATCTATTGTTTCTTCATGTGCAATAATTGGATTATCTATTTTTGATCGTTTCCTCCAATTTTGGCCCGTAAGTAGGCTCCTATTTTTTTTAAAATTATCTTCGATATTTATAGTGCCATTGTCCGATGCCAGTTTTCTTGATTCTCCTGTTGAAACTAAGTTTAGTGTTATATACAATTTATGGTGATTTCAGACAATTTCCCAGGTTTTTGACTCATAAAAAATGAATTTCCGGAGCTGAACCTTCGTTAAAACCTCAATCATTCACTTTTTGGTCAAAATTAACTTCATACTCGGTCTTCTAGCAGTAAAAAACACATGGAGAACGATGCCCCAGATGCTCATATTCAATAAAACCACACAAAAAACCCTCATTTTTACACCCAATTTCCCCCATAACAAGCCTGGGTGTATTCCGATCGGGCTGCCGACCTTCGGAGCACAATATTGGAACCCATAACCCAGATGGGGACCCAAACTGCGAGCGGAAGAACGGCGATTTTAAACGAAAATTTAACGTCACTTCAAAGCTGGAACTTCGTTAGAACCTGAATTATTAGTCTTCGGTCAAAATCGATTTTCTTATTCGGTCTCCTCGTCCTAAAAAACGTGGAAAACGATACCTCACAAGCTCACGTTTAGTAAACACCAAACGATTTCCACATTCATTTTTAACCCATAACACCCTTGGATATATATCCCAATCGGGCTGCAAAGTTTTGGGACACAACTAGGGCCCAAATGGAGCCTTTGTGCGGTGATACGAACTTCTTAGACCAAAACTAAAGTAGCTAATGGATGATAGGAAGCCGGCGGACGGACATAGCATTTTTGGAATCTACGCACCTTGAAACGTACGAGGGGGTATTATAAAAATTGTTTGCTGAGCGAATACAAAGGTGTATTATTCACAGAGTAATAAACCAAAACGCTGCAAAGTCCTAGTCACAGGTTTATTATTCTCTTGGACATACGTACAAAAATGTTGGCCGTTATTTTTTATGCTTTCCACCAATTTTGGCCCCTAAAAACACGAATCAGGCTCCCTTGTATTTTTTTCCCCTACTTTCGATTATTGATAGTGTCATTCAGTTGTCTTGATTCACCTGGTGATACTGCGTCTAGTGTTATTATACAAATGTATGGTGATTTCAGACAATTTCCCAAGTTTTTGACTCATAAAAAATGAATTTCGGGAGCATAATCTTCGTGACAACCTCAATTCTTCACTCTTCGGTCAAAATCAACCAAAAAAACTCCCTAAAAAAACATGGGAAAGGATACATCACAAGCTCGTGTTCACTAAAACCCTCGAAAACCACTAATTTTACATCAATTTTTCTCTCGTAACACCCCTGGGTGTATATGCCGATCGGGCTGCCGAGCTTTGGAGCACATCTAGGACCCAAATGTGTTCCCAAATGGGGACCCAAACTGTGTGCGGAAGAACGACGAGTTTAGACCAAAATTCAACGCAAATGTAAGGCTGAAAATTCGTCAGACCTTCACCTTTCCAGTCTTTGGTCAAATTCGACTTCATATTCGGTCTTCTCGTCCTAAAAGACTATGGAAAACGGTACCTCAAAAGCTCGTGTTACTCAAACACAAAAAACGCTGCATAGTCCTTTACACTTTGTTTTATTATTCTATCGGACATTCCTACAGAAATTTTGATGTTAATTTATTGTTTCATTCATGCGCAATAATTGAAATAGTTATTTTTGATGGTTTCCACCAATTTTGGCCCCCCCCCCCCCCAAAACACGATCTCGGCTCCTTTTTTTATTTATTTTTTATTTCTACAGATCATCTTTGAACATTGATAGTGCCATTTAATTGTCTTGATTCACCTAATAATACCTAATTTACCTGCTATTGTCATACAAATTTATGGTGATTTTAGACAATCTCCCAGGTTTTTTGACTCATAAAAAATGAATTTCGGGAGCTTAACCTTAGTTACAACCCCAATTCTTCACTCTTTGGTCGAAATCAACTTCATATTCGGTCTTCACGCCCTAAAAAACATGGAAAACGATGCATCATAAGCTCATGTTCACGAAAACCTAAAAAAAAAAAAAACGAAAACCCCTACATTTACACCCATTTTTCTCCCTGGGTGTATTCCGATCGGGCTGCCGAGCTTTGGAGCACATCTAGGACCCAAATTTGTTCCCAAATGGGCACCCAAACTGTGTGCGGAACAACGGTGATTTTAGACCATAATTTGACGTAAATTTAAGGCTGAAACTTCGTTAAAACCTCAATTTTCCACTTTGGTCAAAATCAACTTCATATTCAGTCTTCTCGTCATAACTTGGCTTTGTAGGTAGATACGTCAGTAATCCATTGGAAGAAGTGTTGGTCGCAAATCGATTGTGGATTCTTCGATAAAGTAGAGAAATTGGTGGTTGATGCTTGTTTTTAATTCAACCACTCAAGAAAGTTGAACCCTACTTACAAATTTAGTGGTATCCTACTTAGGTACTGCTTCCTTATTAAAAATTAAATTTCTCCCTTGAGAGGGAAAAACATTAAATCATGTTTAATGTTTTTCCCTCGCAAGGGAGAAATTAGATATAGTTTTTTAATGTCAAGAAAAAATGAAAGCCACAATTTCACTGAACTCTACAAGTATAATGTTGCATTTACTGTACTTATTATAGAACTCGCCATCAACATATGGTTGCTACAACAGAAGGTAGTAACTGTGTAGTAACCAATGAAAAACGTAGCTATTGACTCTTGTTTCTTTCGAGTGCGATATTCTTTATGGTTGCTACAACAGAAGGTAGTAACTGTGTAGTAACCAATGAAAAACGTTGCATGTTTGCGTGTCGGAATTCACAGAATGACCCCCAGCCCTAAAACATTAAACATGTTAAAAAACATGGAAAACGATACCTCAAAAGCTCATGTCGGTCGAACACAAAAAATACCTATTTATATACCCATTTTTCACCCATAACACCCCTGGGTATTTTCCGATCGGGCTGCAAAGTTTCGGGACACACTTTGCAGCGTTTATTATTCTATTGGACATACCTGCAGAAATGTTGGCTGTTCATTTATTGCTTCTTTCATGTGAAATAATTGAAATAGCTATTTCTGATGGTTTCCACCAATTTTGGCCCCCAAAACACAAATTAGGTAGGTACGCTCCTTTTAATTTTTTTTTTTCAAATTATCTTTGATCATTGGTAGTGCCGTTTAATCGCCTTGATCCACGTGTCGACACTTTTTCTAGTGTTATTATACAAATTGATGGTGATTTCATCAGACGACTTTCCAGGTTTTTGCCTCATAAAAAATCAATGTTGGCAGCTGAACCTTTGGTAGAACCTCAATTTTCCACTCTGGTCAAAATCGACTTCATATTCGGCCTTCCCGTCCCCAAAAACATGGAAAAAGAAACCTCAACAGCTCATGTTACTAACAAATTGCTGAAACACAAATAGTACCTATTTTTATCCACATTTTCACTCATAACATCCCTGGGTATATTCCGATCGGGCTGCAAAGTTTCGGGACACAACTAGGGCCCAAATGGAGCGTGTGTGCGAAAGAACGACTTTTTTAGACCGAAAATGAAGCCGGTACACTTGATACGGCGTACGGCGGACGGACATTTGCATTGCATAATTTGAATTTGAATTCATTTCGAATTGTCTAATTGGCATGGTGCGCATTGGCATGGTCCGAAATGGTTCTGCAATTCTATTGGCCAACGCTCTCTGCGATTCACATAATATGTATAGAATAGTACATATTATATTATTATAGACGGGTTATCTATACAGAGAGCTGTGATCTGTAACAGAAGGGTATTCTGTACAAAATAATGAACCGTTGTGCAGGGATTTGCAGCTTTTTTTTTCAAATTATCTTTGATCATTGGTAGTGCCATTTAATCGTCTTGATCCACGTTTTGACACTTTTTCCAGTGTTACTATACAAATTGATGGTGATTTGAGACGATTTCCCAGGTTTTTGCTCATAAAAAATCAATTTTGGGAGCTGAACATTTGGTAGAACCTCGATTTTCCACTTTTGGTCAAAATCGACTTCATATTCGGTCTTCTCGTCCCGAAAAACATGGAAAACGTGTGACGGTATATGGGAATCCCGTCCATCTTGGATGCTGGCTCTTCCCGATCTTTTTGACACGCGGCTGAAGGGGCGGTTGATTCGCGGAAACGAATCATCAACTCTCGGAGGCAACGCGTTATAATCTAACCATTTGTCTCCGGGGGCAGCTGTCACACTGCCTCCCTACCTTTCTAGAGGATGGAGAGGGGGAAACTACGCTGTATGGGCGGCGTGGTTAAACCCCTCATCCATTACATGGTAGCAGAGCGTGGTTGGTGGGTATGTGCTGGATTTTATCCTCGGTACCCCCTCCACTTTTTGAGAGCTTTTCCAGAAGGAATAGCTCTGAGGTTTTCCAGAAGGAATCCTCTTTTTAATACCTCTTTGTTTATCAATATACACTTCGGCCATTGGATTTTCTATTTTTATCAAATCAACCTCATGATTATTAGTATTACAATCAACCTCATGATTATTACTATTATTAATATCAAACCTCATGATATTATTCTTAAGGCTGTTATGCCTGGCGTTCAACGCCTTTTTTTTGTTATTTTTTCCCCTTGTTTTCCCAGTTGTTCCATCTTATGATGGGGGTTAATCACCCAGAGGTTGTTCAGATGAACTTTCCTGAACCAGAACCTCTGACAACTACTTTTTCTTTCCTTTTTGTCCAAGTGCGCCAAGTGATATTGATAGGAGCTAAGTTCTCCACCAGTAACAATTCTCAGTAGTACCATTACGATGGAAGCTGTCAGCTTTGGAGTTTTTCAGATGAATCTTCCTGAATTAGAACTCCATACTACTTTCAGTCCCGTGTCTAACTTCACATACTTCTTCTTCAAAGAAGTATGTTTTTAAGGGGAGGAGTGTGACGGTATATGGGAATCCCGTCCATCTTGGATGCTGGCTCTTCCCGATCTTTTTAACACGCGGCTGAAGGGGCGGTTGATTCGCGGAAACGAATCATCAACTCCTGGAGGCAACGCGTTATAATCTAACCATTTGTCTCCGGGGGCAGCTGTCACACTGCCTCCCTACCTTTCTAGAGGATGGAGAGGGGGAAACTACGCTGTATGGGCGGCGTAGTTAAACCCCTCATCCATTACAAACGATACCTCAAAAGCTCATCTTACTAACATGTTACTAAAACACAAAAACGCTGCAAAGTCCCTTGGTCACATGGGTTTATTATTCTATTGGACATACCTTCAGAAACGTTGGCTGTTTATTTATTTTTTCTTTCATATAAAATAATTGCTATTTCTGGTGGTTTCCACCAATTTTGGCCCCCAAAACACGAATTAAGCAGTACGCTCCTTTTTTGTTCCAAATTATCTTTGATCATTGATGGTACCATTTAATCGTCTTGATCCACCTGTTGATACTTTTTCTAGTATTATTCTACAAATTTATGGTGATTTCAGACGGTTTCACAGGTTTTTGACTCATAAAAAATCATTTTTGGGAGCTGAACATCTGATACAACCTCAATTTCAAAATCGACTTCATATTCGGTCTTCTCGTCCCAAAAACATGAAAAACGATACCTCAAGAGCTCATTTTACTTACATGTTACTAAAACACAAAAAGTACCTATTTTTATACACATTTTCACTCATAAAACCCCTGGGTATATTCCGATCGGGCTGAAAAGTTTCGGGACACAACTAGGGCGCAACTGGAGCATGTGTACGAAAGAACGAATTTTTTAGACCGAAAATGAAGCCTGTACACGTGATACGGCGTACGGCGGACGGACATTGCATTTTGGTTCATTATGCTGTGAATAATATTTGGAATCTACGCGCCTTGAAACGGAAATAAACACGTGTTGAGTGTTATTATACAAATTGATGGTGATTTCAGACGATTTCGCAGGTTTTTGACTCATAAAAAATCAATTTTGGGAGCTGAACATCTGGTACAACCTCAATTTTCCACTCCTTGGTCAAAATCGACTTCATATTCGGTCATCTTGTCCCCAAAAACATGGAAAACGATATCTCAGAAGCTCATGTTACCAATATGTTGCTAAAACGTAAAAAGTAATGATCAAAGATAATTTGAAAAAAAAAGGAGCGTACCTACCTAATTCGTGTTTTGGGGACCAAAATTGGTGGAAACCACCAGATATAGCTATTTCAATTATTTTATATGAAAGAAACAATAAATAATCTGTAGTCCATACATTCGCATTAGACACATGGATTTTTGGAAAAATACCCAGGGGTGTTATGAGTGAAAATGTGTATAATTGCGTACAGATTAGAGATCTAGACAGACAGGATATCTATTATATATCTACACAGATAATGATTCAAATTGCATGAAGAATTTGGAGAGTGGGTCGTTGGTAGGTGGGTGACTCCAAGACTACTGGCAGTTTTCAGAGTTAGAATTTCGAAAACACAAACGGTGGGTACAGCTTCCGTACAAGTACGCAACCACGAGGGACATTTTATGTCTTAGCGCCCCCTCCCGCACCCACACCAAGTACTTCGTACTTATGTAATGTATGTATTAGATTGGTAACAGATTGGTATTATTTGACTAATCCGGCTAGTCCGAACTATCACCTAGTCCGAACAGCCTTCAGTCCCAATTAGTTCGGATTAGCCGGACTCCACTGTATTATGTACGTAAACATTCATTTAAACAATCACGCTCATACCGCAGCTTGTTGGCCACGCAGTCCGCAGTGGTTAACGTAGTATGGTTAGGTAAATCGAGAGCTATCCAACGAGTGGTGAACGATTTTTGTACGATGATAACTGGCGAAGATAAAGTTCCGTAGCAACGAATCGGTTGTAAGCGAAAATCATCAGAAATATTTTCGTGACGTTGTTTCCGTTGCATGTCTCCGTTGCATGTCCCGCGTTTCATTTTCGAGTTTATGTAGCAAAGTAAAGACATAAAATGTCAAAAAATTTTGAGGGGGTGATATAAAACTTTTTTGCTGAGCGAATACATAGGTGTATTATTCACAGAACGACTGAGTGCCGGTGGGAACGAACCGCTGCGCTCTACTGGGCTGCTCGAGAGCGCATGGCACAATTGCCGTAACCGTGCCGTGGCATAGTTTAAAAAAAAAAAAAAATTATTCACAGAATAATAAACCAAAAGTGTTAACAGGTGAATCAAGACCATTAAATGGCACTACCAATGATCAGAGATAATTTGAAAAAATAAAAACGCTGCAAAGTCATTGTCACATGGGTTTATTATTCTATTGGACATATCCTACAGAAATGTTGGCTGTTCAATTATTGTTTCTTTCACGTGAAATAATTCGAATAGCAAGGTATTTCTGGTGGTTTCCACCAATTTTGGCCCCCAAAACACGAATTAGGTAGGATTTTGGTTTATTATTTTAGTTTTTTTTATTAATTTTAGTTTATTATTATTTTCAATAATGAACCATTGGAATCGAGCATGAAAAAAACCCTCCCCCCCCCCCTAAAACCCCCCTCAAAATTTGATGGTTTACGTTTCAAGGTATGTAGAATCCGAAAATGCAATAAAACGCTGCAAATCCCTGCACAACGGTTTATTATTTTGTATAGAATAGGTACCCTTTGTAGAACTTCAATAAATAAATAAAACAGTGAACTGCGAAAAGGTTTATTAGAGAGAACGGTTTATACTAATATGGCGAATTACATAAGACAACTGAGACAGAGAACTACGAGCACAAGGGTGGGGACAGCCAGGTGTACATACTTCTAGGGAGAGGCAGAATTGGAGCTAACTCCGACACCCTCCTTCAATTCTGCAATAGTAACGTGAAATCCCAAAACAATAGGGTATAACAAGAAAACCAAAACATGATTGGTTAATATAAATTCAAACAAGAGCGATGAGATGCAAAACATTTGCTTGACAGAGCTTTAGTCATGATGTCAGCTAATTGCTGGTCAGATGCAACATATTCTAGTTTTACTGAACCGTCCTCAACCAATTGTTTGACAAAATGATGTCTAACATCAATATACTTTGTCCTTTTATTTTCATGAGTGGCAGCCATCTTTATACAAGCTTGGTTGTCTTCATAAACAGTTACTTCCTTATTCAACTCATCTCCGACAATATCAGAAACAATTTGTTTTAAGAATAACACTTCAGTTAAACAATCTGATAAGGCGTAATACTCTGCTTCTGCACTACTAAGAGCAACGTTAGACTGTTTTTTAGATCGCCAGCTCACTGAGTTTCTATTTAATTTAATTATATAACCACTGATACATCTTCTATCCTTAATATCATTGGCAAAATCAGCATCAACAAAAGCAAGAATGTCTATGTTCGAATTGGTACATTTCTTGAAGTGTAATCTTAGGTGCTTAGTATGCTTTAAATAGCGAACAACCTTTTTGAGATGTGACCAGTGCTCTTCACTGTAAGAGTTTTGAAATTGGCTGAAGTAGGTAATGGCATAGCATAAATCAGGTCGTGAACCTAGCATCAGGTACATCAAGGATCCTATGAGCTCCTTATATGGCAGATCAGGTATACCTTGATTATTTTCAGAGTACTGAAGTTGTAGCCTAGGTTCCATAGGAATTACTGAGGGCTTACAATCTTCCATACCGAATTTGTGATATGATCTTATTGATAAGATTTTCTTGGCTGATTTCGAGACCATCATTATTTCTCAAAACATCCAATCCTAGAAAAGTGAATTGATTATTGTTACTTAAATCCTTTATTTTGAAATCAGACTTTAACGCATTTTTGACATTTTCAAGTTCTTTCAAACAATTTGAGAATAATAAAATATCATCAATCCAAACAATCAAGAACAAGTTAGAACGATAGTACAGACAAGGATCTGAGGCACTTCTTTTAAAGCCTAGTTTCAAAAGTTTTTCGTTCAGTACACTGTACCAACATTTAGGGCTACATTTTAGGCCATAGATACTTTTTATGAGTTTACATACCCTATTTTCGGTTGTAGTTAGCCCTTGAGGTACTTTCATGTATATAGGGTTCTTCAGAATACCATTTAAGAATGCATGGTCAAAATCTACACAGTGGATAATTGTACTCCTTTCCACAGCAATCGCAAATAGAGTTTTCAAGGTATTCATGCGCGCCACTGGAGCGTAAACTTCTTCTTCAAGCGTCGACCTCTGGAGGAAGCCTCGGGCGACGAGTCTGGCTTTCATGATTGCCTTTCCTCCAGATATCTTCTCGCGGAATACCCATTTAGAATCTATGAGGGATTCTCCTGGAGGTAGCGGCGTCAACTCCCAGACTTGGTTGCGGAGCAGATTGTTAAGTTCTGTCTCCATAGCCTCTCTCCACCCCTCGGACTGGCTTGCCTCCTCATAAGTCAGTGGAAGCTCCGTGTTGCAAAATAGCGCCATATGCGACGAAAGATCAAAGTCGTTATATTTTGCCGGTACTTGTCGTTGTCGATGGCTGCGGCGAGCTTCGGGAGAAACAAGGGGAGTTTTGGGCTTGACAGGAGAGACGTTTGGGGAGTCGGTCAATGGAACGGAAGAAGGATCCCCGTCATCCTGGACTTCCACTGGAGTGAATGGAGCTCTTATTCGGGTCATACAAACGATAACCGTTGTGGCAATATCCGACGAAAATCAATTTTTGAGAACGTGACGACAACTTTCCATGTCTGTCCTCGGCAGGTATGTGAGCGTAGGCGACGCAACCAAAAACTCTCATTTTTGCAAGATCTGGTTTGTAACCATACCATAGCTCCACCGGAGTTTTACCGTTTTCAATTGCTCGGGAGGGTAGGCGATTCAATATGTAAACAGACGTTAAAACTGCCACGCCCCACATTTCCCTTCCAAGTTGGCTGTCAAAAATGAGACATCTTGCCATTTCCATGATAGATCTTCCAAGTCGCTCACTCTTTCCATTATTTTCTGGATTTCTAGGAATAGTGTAAGCGACCTCAATACCCCTCTCTTCACAAAGTTTCTGCATAGATGCTGACGTGTACTCGCCTCCACGATCACATCTAAGGACCGCAGGACACTTTCCAAATTTATTCTCGACGTAGCTCAGATATTTCCTGAAGCATGCTTCAACTTCTCCTTTTTCCTTCATTAAGTAGACTACGGCGAAGTGTGAGTAACTGCATAAGAAGGAGACGAAGTAATTTTGCTGATCTAGCGTTGGGGGAGTTATCTTTCCAACAACATCTGAAGAGACTATTTCCAGAACGGATGAGGCCTTCCTGTCATCCGGTATTTCATTTCGAAAAGGCTTGCGACATTGCTTGGCCTTTAAACATACTTCACAGACAGAGTTATCGGTGGGATATCTACTTGAATGACCCATACGACGATGCAGTTGAGTCGGCGAGCATGTGAGATTAGCGACTGGCAAGCTTCGTAGTTTTAGCGTAATCCAGTACAGGTTTCCGCGCCGCTCACCATTCAATATCAGCTGTTTATTATTGTAAATGTGCACTTGGTCACCATCAAAGTCAATTTTCAGACCATTTTCAGTCATCCCTTTCACAGAAAGTAAATTACACGTCAAATTTTCACAACTATGAACGTTTTTCAGCATCAATTTACTCTTCAACACAGATGCAACTTGCAAGTTTCCGATCTTCGATGCGTTAATAGACTCATTTTCCTTCGCGACACCGATTTTCTGGTTCACCTCTCTGGGATTTTGCAGAAAAGCTTCATATTCTGACTTGATTAAATGGTGTGAACATCCGGAATCAACACAAAAGTCAATAAGATAGCCGGTGGAAGCAAAACACTGAACGTTATCAAGTTCCGATTTGTTTACAACAGTTGTTTCCATGATATCGGAGATAAAAGCAATCTCTTCTTCTTCTTCTTCTTGTTCGACGTCGTCAACAACATTTGCTGCCTGGGGAAAACGAGAAGGACACACTCGTTTCACATGTCCAATGCCACCGCAATTGTTACATTTACCGCGGAACGGCATGAATGCTCTGTTGGCACCACTTGAGTTCACAGATGTCCAGCTGTCACGGGACGACTGATGAAACGGTGTGACGTCACGACCGTCACTTTTTCTGTCTCCATCTCCAACATGGCGACCACCTGTGGCTCTCGATTTGCGGGAATTTCGATGATAGTTTGTCGAAGTATGAAATACATGATTTCCATCTTCATCTGAGGTGCTTTCCGTCACTTTTCGACTCCTCTCTTCCTCAGCAAGCAGCTTGTTACGTACGAAAGCGGGTGTAAGCTTGGATTCAGTAGAATCGGCTTCCGAACTCAACAAAACGTCGATCGCTGTAACTATAGATGCGAAATTTGCTGGCATCATCGCCAAGAGCTGCGCGATGTACTCACGATCGTCGATCGAGCCCCCAGTATCTTCAAGTTGATTTATAGTTTTATCGTATTCGATGAGAAAGTCGTTCAAGCGAAGTCGTTCGTCGAATTTCATGCTTGGCAGTCTAGTTTGGATGTTCACTCGAGATAATGTTCCAACTCTCACATAGGTTGACTTCAAGGTTTGTATCATTTCTCTTGCGGTTGTAGCCTTTTTAATCATCTCGAGGCAATTATCTGCCACGCATTGCACAATCAGGTCTTGAGCTTTTGCATCATCAGCCTTCCATAACCTCAATAATTTCACGTCATCAGGTGGCAACGAATTCATTTTATCAAGCACGCCATTTCTTGCCAGTAGTTTTTCGACACGAAAAACCCAGTTCTCGAATCCCGTACCATCGAACAGCCGGATATTCACGGATTGCACAGTGGTGACCGACATCTCGTATTTCAACAAAAACGTGGTTGCCGCGCGACACGAGACTAGCGCACCGAACAAAATCCCGACACAGAACTCACCGAACTTTCGATAGTTATTTATCACTTCCCGACTAAAACCTTTTCAATAGTTCTTAGGAATGGCTGGGCCCATAACCTGTAGAACTTCAATAAATAAATAAAACAGTGAACTGCGAAAAGGTTTATTAGAGAGAACGGTTTATACTAATATGGCGAATTACATAAGACAACTGAGACAGAGAACTACGAGCACAAGGGTGGGGACAGCCAGGTGTACATACTTCTAGGGAGAGGCAGAATTGGAGCTAACTCCGACACCCTTCCGTTACAGATCACAGCTCTATGTATAGGTAACCCGTCTATATAATTTATGATATGTACTATTCTATACATATAATGTAGATCGCAGACCCTCCGTAGGTTAGTACCTAACCCCGTACACGTTACTAGGTACCTACCTAAATCACGAGTTAAATGTTGCTAAAATAATTCTGCCGATGACAAACAGTACCTAACAAAAAGAAACACACATAATGAAGTTCTGAAGTTGATGAGGAGTGAAAAAAGTTGCGAAAGTACCTACCAACAAACTCCAGCCCCTTCTACGTAGATGGTATAATGAACCGTTGTGTAATAATTTACCGTTGAGTAATGATTTACCGTAGTAATAATTTACCCATCAATAATACTTCAACGTTTGTTCAAGTTTCACTACCTACCAACAAACTCCAAAAGAGCCATCATTTTTCAAATGAAATAATATCACAGAACAACCAACTCGACTTCATACTCCGCCAATATAATCAGGTGATCCCTAGCAATGATTTCATCTCCGCCAAATTTCCTATTGTGGGCGCGTCTCTGGTTACGAGATTTGGTTTGAATTGTATACAATTTTGGTTTATTATTTTCAATAATGAACCATTGGAATCGAGCATGAAAAAAAAAATTCTTACCCCCCCTCAAAATTTGATGGTTTACGTTTCAAGGTATGTAGAATCCAAAACTGCAATAAAAATATTTCTGTCTGTCCGCCGTACGCCGTACGCCGTACGGGCCACTTTTCTTAGTTACCATGAAAAAAAAATTGATGAAATTCGGGTTATAGGTTCCGTTCGGCGTCTAGTTGGTCCTCGAAGCTCGACGTTACTGTGAGTCATCTCTAAGGGGTTCAAAATAGGGGTTGAAATTTTCAAAACGCCTATACCATTTTTTTACGTAAATATTTTTACGGTTTTAAATAGTTCTTGAACTTGCGAGTTTTTTAAGACCATCCGGAGCATCGTACGTCCAGCCGTTCGTTCACAGTAAGGCCCCGAAGTTTGCACCGACAGGCATTTTCGACTCCAGTGTGAATGAAATTGTATACAATCCAAACCAAATCTCGTAACCAGAGACGCGCCCACAATAGGAATTTGTGAATACGGCCAATCATTGGTAGGGATCACCTGATTATATGTATTGGCGGAGTATGAAGTCGAGTTGGTTGTTCTGTGATATTATTTAATTTGAAAAATGATGGCTCTATTGGAGTTTGTTGGTAGGTAGTGAAACTTGAACAAACGTTGAAGTATTATTGATGGGTAAATTATTACTACGGTAAATCATTACTCAACGGTAAATTATTACACAACGGTTCATTATTATAATCTACGTAGAAGGGGCTGGAGTTTGTTGGTAGGTACCTACTTTTGCAACTTTTTTCACTCCTCATCAACAATTTCTTTTCAGAACTTCATTATGTGTGTTTCTTTTTGTTAGGTACTGTTTGTCATCGGCAGAATTATTTTAGCAACATTTAACTCGTGATTTAGGTAGGTACCTAGTAACGAGTACGGGGTTAGGTACTAACCTACGGAGGGTCTGTGATCTACATAATATGCATAGAATAGTACATATTATATTATATAGACGGGTTATCTATACATAGAGCTGTGATCTGTAACAGAAGGGTATTCTATACAAAATAATAAACCGTTGTGCAGGGATTTGCAGCGTTTTTTTCATTCACACTGGAGTCGAAATCCCTGTCGGTGCAAACTTCGGGGCCTTACTGTGAACGAACGGCTGGACGTACGACGCTCCGGATGGTCTTAAAAAACTCGCATGTTCAAGAACTATTTAAAACCGTAAAAATATTCACGTAAAAAAATGGTATAGGCGTTTTGAAAATTTCAACCCCTATTTTGAACCCCTTAGAGATGACTGACAGTAACGTCGAGCTTCGAGGACCAACTAGACCCCGAACGGAACCTATAACCCGAATTTCATCAATTTTCTTTCATGGTAACTAAGAAAAGTGGCCCGTACGGCGTACGGCGGACAGACAGAAATATTTTTATTGCAGTTTTGGATTCTACATACCTTGAAACGTAAACCATCAAATTTTGAGGGGGGGTAAGCATTTTTTTTTTCATGCTCGATTCCAATGGTTCATTATTGAAAATAATAAACCAAAATATTTCTGTCTGTCCGCCGTACGCCGTACGGGTCACTTTGCTTAGTTACCATGAAACAAAATTGATGAAATTCGGGTTATGGGTTCCGTTTGGGGTCTGGTTGTTCCTCGAAGCTCGACGTTACTGTCAGTCAGCTCTAAGGGGTTCAAAATAGGGGTTGAACTTTTCAGAAAGCCTATACCTGTGTTTTACGTGAATATTTTTACGGTTTTAAATAGTTCTTGAACTTACGAGTTTTTTAAGACCACCCAGGGTACGCCCCTCCGTTCCTTCACAGTGAAGCAGGGTTCACATATATCTGGAAAGCTATCCGGAAAGTGCGTACGAGCAGCTGATTGGTTGGACATCAGCTGGGGAGGGGGGAATATTCTTTCAGGAGAAGCACTTTTGAAGCGAACTGTACGCATCTGATTTTTCAGATATTTTCCGCTCCGCATCTGCGCAGTTCACTACTGCGCATACAGAATGGCGTCGGCAACCGAAACAGCTGTGGGAGGAAGCGCGGGAAACGAGTTGTCAGCCAAAAATTCCAGATGGTTATGAACGCCTTCCCAACTTCCGCGATTCCCCTCCATCCCTTCCACTGCTTTCCACTAGCTTCCCCTATCCGTATTTCCAGACGGCTCCGGATGGATGTGAACCCTGCTTAAGGCCCAGAAGTTTGCACCGAGAGGCATTTTCGACAAATTGTATACGCTCGTCACCAGGGACGCGCTCGATTCAATCAATCAATCAATTTATTCAATCAATCGATCAATCAATCAATAAATTTTGACATTTTATGTCTTTACTTTGCTACATAAACTCGAAAATGAAACGCGGGACATGCAACGGAAACGACGTCACGAAAATATTTCTGATGATTTTCGCTTACAACCGATTCGTTGCTACGGAACTTTATCTTCGCCAGTTATCATCGTACAAAAATCGTTCACCACTCGTTGGATAGCTCTCGATTTACCTAACCATACTACGTTAACCACTGCGGACTGCGTGGCCAACAAGCTGCGGTATGAGCGTGATTGTTTAAATGAATGTTTACGTACATAATACAGTGGAGTCCGGCTAATCCGAACTAATTGGGACTGAAGGCTGTTCGGACTAGGTGTAAGTTCTGCGACAATTAAGTACGAAGTACTTGTTTTTAAATTGAAACGTGATTCTTTGTCATTTGTGACCGCCCAAGGACAGAGTTTACCATTCGTTGGAAATCTTGACCAAAACAATTAAGTACGAAGTACTTGGTGTGGGTGCGGGAGGGGGCGCTAAGACATAAAATGTCCCTCGTGGTTGCGTACTTGTACGGAAGCTGTACCCACCGTTTGTGTTTTTCTTAAAAACTATAACATTTTTAAATTTTCTGTTTGTACGAAGCGTAGCTTCCCTACTACCAGTAGAAAGGAAGCAAAATTATCCAAAACGGAAAACTAAGGTTACCTGGCTAACGTAATTTTGAATTTACATTGAGTTTACGTTGCCTTGTCGAATCGTTGTATTCCTCTCAGCTGTAGCAAGGACAAGATTTCCTCGGGCTGGTTTGCGAAGAAGTCGAGAGAAATCGGTCCTCTAAGAACTGAAAAATCATTGTTTCATGATATTCACTTTCGCGCATGCGCACTCGCTACCATTGGCTCGACTGCGATGCAATTCTGGGGACCGTCTATGGGCTAACCTGCACAATCCCTGAAAAATCGGACCATAGTTTTGTATGGTTTTGCCCGGGACAAGGGATGGACCACAGACAGCCGGATACGGAAACAAAATGGTTCAGAAAGCTTTGAAATGCAAAAACGCTGCAAAGTCCTTGTCACATGGGTTTATTATTCTATTGGACATAGCTACAGAAATGTTGGCTGTTTATTTATTGTTTCTTTCATATAAAATAATTGAAATAGCTATTTCTGGTGGTTTCCACCAATTTTGGCCCCCAAAACACGAATTAGGTACGCTCCTTTTTTTTTCAAATTATCTTTGATCATTGATAGTACCATTTAATCGTCTTGATCCACCTGTTGATACTTTTTCTAGTGTTATTCTACAAATTGATGGTGATTTCAGACGGTTTCCCAGGTTTTTGTTTTTATACACATTTTCACTCATAAAACCCCTGGGTATATTCCGATCGGGCTGAAAAGTTTCGGGACACAACTAGGGCGCAACTGGAGCATGTGTACGAAAGAACGAATTTTTTAGACCGAAAATGAAGCCTGTACACGTGATACGGCATACCTACGGCGTACGGCGGACGGACATTGCATTTTTGGAATCTAAATACCTTGAAACGTAAAAGAAAAAATTTTGAGGGGGTGTTATAAAAATTTTTTGCTGAGCGATTACATAGGTGTATTATTCACAGAATAATAAGCCAAAAATCGTACCTAATTCGTGTTTTAGGGGCCAAAATTGGTGGAAATCATCAGAAATAGCTATTTCAATTATTCCACACGAAAGAAACAATAAATTTAACAGCCAACACAATTCTGTAGAACTCCAATAGAATAATAAACCCATGTGACAAGGACTTTGCAGCGTTTTTGTGTTTTAGTCACGTAACACGTTAGGAACATGAGCTTTTCGGGTATCGTTTCCGTGTTTTTGGGACGAGAAGACCGAATATGAAGTCAATTTTGACCAAAGAGCGGAAAATTGAGGTTCTAACGAAGTTTCAGCCTTTAATGTACGTTAAATTTCGGTCTAAAATCTTCGTTCTTCCGCACAAAGTTTGGGTCCCCATTTGGGAATACTTTTGGGTCCTAGTTGTGCTCCGAAACACGGCAGCCCGATCAGCATACACCCAGGGGTGTTATGGGAGAAGAATGGGTGTAAAATAGGGGTTTTCGAGGGATTTTTGAGGTTTTAGTGAACATGAGCTTGTGAGGTATCGTTTCCCATGTTTTTTTTAGTGCGAGAAGACCGAATATTAGGTTGATTTTGACAGAAGAGTGAAGAATTGAGGTTGTAACGAAGGTTAAGCTCCCGACATTTATTTTTTATGAGTCAAAAACACGGGAAATTGTCTGAAATCACCTTACATTTGTATAATACACTATAAGTAGTATCAATAAACAAAAAAACCAGTCATGCAGCATGACTTAATGAGCGAATTTTCAAAGAAATATTCGAATTAATGGCTATGGTTTTGTTTTGCTTCGAACTCTCGTCTTCAATTAATACTTCTCACATTTTTCAATCTGACCACTCTAAGGGGGTGGGGGGGGGGGTAAGAGTTTAAAGATTATCCTAGTTTTGGGTAATTTTTGCGCACTTTAAATGCTCTAATTTAAGAACGGATTTAGATATCTAAAATCCGATTTCACCATCGTGTTCAGCGTGCAAAAACCTTTAAAATGAGGGGTCACTTGTTAGAAAATAACATTTTGGGGATTTTTGGGTAATTTTTGCGCACTTTAAATGCTCTAATTTGAGAACGGATCAAGATATCTAAAATCCGATTCCACCATCGTGTTCAGCGTGCAAAAACCTTTAAAATGAGGGGTCACCTGTTGGAAAATAACATTTTGGGGATTTTTGGGTAATTTTTGCGCACTTTAAATGCGCCAAAACCCTCCTTAGAGTAGGCCAATTTCACCCATCTTCGAACTTAGCCTTTCGATTGCCAAGATAGATTTTTTGTGCAAATTTGAGCTGTTTATCTCAATTCTATCGAGAGTTATCGTCTGGAGTGACACATATATATATATATATACATATAAAAAAGTGTTAAATTTCAGGAATCGTTTTAGAATGGTCTGAAACGGATTTCTATGAAGAAAATTTCCAAAAATTTATATTATTTAAATTTCGAAGCCATTGCAATAGCTTCATTTTCTTTGAAAATTCGCTAAAATGACCAAAAAAAGAGCCTAATTCGTTTTTTTTTTGGGATCAAAATTTGTGGAAACCATAAACATAGCCATTTCAATAATTGCATATGAAAGAAACAATAAATGAACAGCCAATATTTCTGTACGTATGTCCAATAGAATAATAAACCCATGTGACAAGGAGTTTGCAGCGTTTTTTCCTGTATGTCAACTGAAATTAATGTTTAAAACAATTTTGTACAGATGATGTTCACTTTCAGACCTGAACGAGTTGAACCTTCCTAAAACTTGCTCCACAGAGTTTCCAGATCCAGATGACCTTTTGAGTTTCAAGCTTGTGATTTGTCCTGATGAGGTGAGTGGTGAACAACATTGTATGAAGGCACATACACAATGTACTCTATATAGAATGGAAGTATTCTTGATATATCGTACTACGTTAATAAACAATACTAGGAGGTCCTATAGACCTCGTGCACAGGACTGGGTCAGATCACTCTGTCAGTGGCCTGTGGAAACGTTTGCTCCATAGATCCACAAGGATCACAGTTGATTAACGTATACGGCCACTTCGTTCCTCCATTCAGGCCTTTCCCCCCGAATTCCGTCGAAAGTATCCATCTGTTTCACTCACCAGGCATATAATTCCAAACGTCGCCTAATAATAAGATCTGTATTAAGGAAGATAGAATGAGTTGATTGTGTTGAAAAATCCCTTGGTTGAGTTTTGTGTGATGGTGATGCCAGACATCATTATTAAAAACGCTTTTTGCCAATTGCATTTGCCAGTTTTGGCTAGTGCACAAGCCAAGGTAAATGGACGAAAATCATTTGTCCTGCAAAGAACAGGGATTGAGAGGTGGCAGAGAAAGGATTCCCAATACATTGGTAGGTACTTCGGCAAACATCAGTCAGTGAAGCCCCCATTTCCTTGAAGATTGCTGTGGGTGCTGTAATATTATTACTTTACCTACTTACTTTAATTTGTTTACAGATTCGAATGTAATTCCAAACATCCCATACCATTCTTCGATTTCGTTGATTTCTAGAGGTTGATGTAGCTGCGCCGTAAATTATGCAAGACTCCATCCTTTCTAATCAATTTTGAGTACAGACTACCTACAAAATTTGTTGTTGGCTATCTGATTTATCATAAAACCGTACTTTTGTTCACCGTTTCAAGTTTCCCAAGAACATGAGTGCCTACCAATGAACTGATTTTACAATTTTCTGTCCAGGGACCTCTTGATTCCTAGTGGCCATTATCAAATTTTTGGTGGTACCCATGGGTCTGATAAACGTGCAATACTTTCAATTATATCAGTGGGACACTTGAGAACATTTGCATGTAGTAGTTCCCTGGACTACCGTACGACAGCCTGTTTTTAGAGAAATTTGGATCAGAAAAATTCGAATCTCCCCCCAAAGACGAAACTTCGCTGTGGGGCCGCACGCCCATGGAGCGCTCTGCCATCGACCGGCCCGCACAGTTGGCATCATCCCCCCCCCTTCCCCGCAGCATCTTCACTTATTCTTTGGCTTTCCTTTCAACAGTTTGTTTCCTCAGATTTTTGCGAGTTTTTTTATTATTACATGTAGTTTTACGTTCTTATTTCCTTTGCTGCAGTTAAGGTAAGATTGTTCCTTTCTTTTGCGTTCATCAATCAGGGACTCAGCAGAGAAGTTTTCTTTGTTGCGAGTTTTTTTTCACGATGTTTAGTCGGCGATCTCCACGCCGACCGCTGGGTCCCGTATTCAACGTGCTCGATCTAATTTATGATGTGCAGTGATCTCCGGGGGGGGGGGGGGGGGGGGGATTTGAATTCGACGAGGAGATGAACCTCAACATCCCCGTAGTCGTTTGGGTCGAAACTTCGACGAATTTTCTGATCGGAGATTCGCCGACGATCCCGTTAGCCAGTCAGGGGTGAGGTTAGCGTCATGGAGAGGTCGAATGTTCTCACCGAATTTCGCGGGATGCTCACCAAAATCGTGAACTTAGGGTGCATTTGGTAATTTGTAGTTCGTCATCTATGGATGCCTCACCCATATCGCGAATTTGGGGTGCATCTCGCCCGTGATATCGATTGTACACGGTGCTTCTGTGGGCTATTCAGGCCCCGACGACGCTTTACACGATGAAGGGGCAGATATTCCGCCCCCAACACATGCATTGGGTTGCGATCTCGATCATGAATCGGTACACGGTGTTTCCGCGGGCGATTCGGGCCCTGACGACGCTTTACATGATGAAGGGGCAGATATTCCACCTCCAACACATACGGTGGCTAGCGATCTTGCCCGTGATATCGATCGTAATCGGTACACGGTGTTTTCACAGGCGTTTCGGGGCCCCGTCGACGATTTGGGCGATGAAGGGACAGATATTCCACCCCCAACACATACGTTAGCTAGCGATGTCGCCCGTCACAGCGATTGTGAATCGGTATATGGTGGTTCTGCGGGCGATTCTGGTCCTGACGACGCTTTGGGCGATGAAGGGGCAGATATTCCGCCCCCAACACCCACGTTGGCTAGCGATTCCACTAGGGATCCGCCCATGGCTTTAGGATCCTCGGATTTCGCTGGGTTTACCCCACCTTTGGGGGATGCGGTCCCGGATCAAGGTCCTGACGCCGGTTGCATCCCCAAGTGCTTATGGCCGAGGGAGTTAACCCTGCCATATCTCCGCTTCCGGCTCCGCACCTTCACCCGAGCATTAGGGACACATGGGAACACCATTTGCGAAACATTTACTGCCCTTCGGGTGAAATACCAGATACCCACAAATTTACCTGCACTACTGATACCTCCCAAAATAAATCGGGCAGCATCAGTAGGGGTGGGTCTCAAATCTGTGGACGCCTGTTATGTCAGTGTTGAACGACATTGTGCCATGGTCATTTAGGCCTTAGGAATGGGCCTTTCGTCCATTGTACAACGAGGTGGTGAAGTCGGGGACAGTTATATTAACATGTTTGATGCAGGGCGGCAATGTCTGTCTTGTTTTATGACATCAGTCGCACTAGGCGACGCCTCTTATTGATTGTGTGTTCCCAAACCCTCAAGAGGATCTCCAAAGATGTGCCACCTTTGGAGTGGCTCTTTGGGGACAGCCTCGCAGCTCGTTACAAGGACTTTCAGGGTATGACCTCCAATGCCGCCTCTGGTACCATCTCGCCCTCGGCAGCCCAAGATTACGATCACATCCTTTGGATAGGGCGTATACTAACGAGCCGTCCATGATCATGGACAAGATGGTGAATGGGGGAGTTGTACGAAAATGCACGCCTCACCAGAGCGATGAAACGTTTTATAGGTAGCAAATAGCAGTCAACATAGAATTCACAGAACACGAACTTTTTCTTTTTTTTTATAATCAATTCAATCTTACTAATAACGTCAGTCAACACAAACATAATATGTGGTGGAGTCACCAGAACCTGTAGTTTCAACTACAACATCAATACCCTCTCTCATTAATTATTTTTCCAACCCCCATTCTCTTCATTAGTTCGGAATGTCGAGGCTGGTGAAGAGGCTTGGTAAGAATTTCCGCCACTTGCGACATAGTCTCAACATTGTTGACTTCAATCTTGTTTCCCATGACGAGCTCACGCGCAAAGAAATGACGAATTTTTATGTGCTTGGTTCGCCTATGGTATTCTGGATTGTTGGCGAGTTTCAAAGCAGCTTCATTGTCCATATGGAGCTGTGGCATTCCAATTTCGCCCATCAAACTCTTCAAAAGGCGTTTCAGCCATACGAGTTCGCGCGCTGCCTCGCTAGCAGCTACAATCTCTGCCTCAGTTGTAGAGATCGCAACTGAAGTTTGCCTCTGACTCAACCAGTTCACTGCTCCTCCTGAGTAAAGGCAAACGACTCCCGATGTCGATCTTCCCGTTTCTTCGTCCCCTCCATGGTCTGCATCACTGTAACTCTCGAGTACTCCTGTTTGTACCCCCGAGAGTATGTTAGTCCAAAGTCAACGGTTCCCTTGAGGTACCAGAAAATCCTCTTCACTCGCACACAGTCCTCTTCTGTTGGCATTTCTAGTTTTCGAGATACCACTCCAACTGCGTATGCGATATCCGGTCTGGTCCCAACCATCAGGTACATGAGTGCGCCGACTGCTTGACGATAAGGAAACTTCATTTCTTTAGTAGTCTTCGTTACACGCCCTGCTGTCTTTCACAATCAGAGTAGATGCAGGATTACAGTCTTGCATACCAAACTTCTCCAGAATCTTCAGAGTACACGCAGCCTGATTTACTTTAATCACTCCATCTCCTTGATGAACTTCAATGCCAAGAAAATATGTTGCTGATTTCGTTGTTATTTTGAATTCATTTTGTAGCTCTTTCAAAAAAGAATCCTTCAACTCCTCCGAACTTGCTGCTACAAGCCCTTCGTCCACATACAGGGCCAGCAAGATTCGATCAGCTCCATTGTTCCTAGTAAACATGGATCCGCTCCACTTTCCTGAAATCCAATCTTCTTCAGATAATCCACGAATCTCTTATTCCAACATCGTGGAGCCTGTTTTAGGCCATAAAGGCTCTTCTTCAAATGACAAACATTATTTGACCCGTCTTCAAACCCCTCCGGTTGTGACATATAAATAGATATCCTCATCGAGATATCCATACAGGAACGCGGTAGAAACATCAAACTGTGCTAAAACCATATTCTCATTTGCCGCCACACTCAAGAGAGTTCTTATGGTTCCCGTTTTGGCTACAGGGCTAAATGTTTGATCGTAGTCAATTCCTTTTTTCTGCGAAAAACCTTTGACTACCAGACGAGCCTTGTACTTATCAATTGACCCATCAGGATTAGTTTTTACATGAAACACCCATTTTGATGGTATCGGTTTCTTTCCTGCTGGTAAAGGCGTCATTTCCCATACCTCGTTTTCTGCCAAAGACTTCAATTCACTCAACATAGCTTCTTTCCATTTTTCTTTCTCAGGACTTTCATTAGCTTCGGTGAATGTTTTTGGCTCTATTATACTGCAAATGTCTGTATATGCAGCCATGACAAAATCTTGAAACCTTTCAGGTCGTATCAGGGTTGATCTGTCTCGCAGAACCCTCCTATCTCCAGTCTCATCCCTGTCAGCATCCTATTCTTCCTGACTTTCTTCTTCTTCCTTTTCACAACATTCTTTATCATCTCGCCTTGAATCAGAGCTCTTCTGCTCACTTTCTGGTTTCTCATGCAGGATGTTAGGCCGACAGTTCTCAATTGTTTCTCCTCAAATATTACATCCCGTGACCGAATGATTTTATTATTGGATTTGCACCAAATACGATAACCTTCATCATTATCATACCCCACTAGTAGACCCTTAACAGCTTTCTTGTTGAACTTTGTTCTTAACTGTTTTGGAACATGGGCATAGCACGAGCTTCCAATAATTCTCAGGTGCTTTACTCCCGGTTTTTTTCTCGTCCACAATTCATATGGGGATTTCCCATCTACTGGTGTGGGTGCTGTCCGGTTCAATATGTACGCAGCCGAGGTGATCAGTTCTGCCCACAATCCTTGAGGGAGACCCTCATGGGCATGCATCAGCGATCTAGCTGTCTCAACTAGAGTACGATTCTCTCGCTCACTACACCCGTTCTGTTCCGGAGTGTAAGGCATTGTCAGCCTCTGCTTTATTCCATTTTTCGCAAGGATTGCCCTAATAGCATTACTGTCAAATTCACCTCCGTTGTCACTCAGGAACTCTTTCACAGTGTGACCTGCTACCTTAGCATCTGTTCCAACTTCTGTGGTACTTCAGATTTCTCCTTCATTGGATACACGAATCTGCATTTGCTGAAGTCATCCTTGAAGACCACGTGGTATATGTTGCCAGCTAATGACCGTAGAAAGGGTCCACCAACATCTGATTGAATCAGCTCACCTGGTTTGGTAGCTCTCGGTCTTTTGCCAAACTTAAGACGATGAGCTTTTCCATAAATGCATGCTTCGCACAGCTCACTATCTAACTTTACCCGGACTCCAAACTCATTCTCAATAAACGACTTGACATGCCTCTTGTTTTGATGCCCTAATCGTTCATGGTAAAGCTGGAGTAGATTGTGGTGTGTGACAGCATTAATTTCTGTTGTTTGTGAATCTTGTTCTGCTCGCAATAGAAGTTTATACAGCCCTCCACAGCGATTTCGCACCCCTACTACAATGCACTGATCCTTAACTTTCAGCAGGCATGATCTTTGAGTGGATGTAAAAACACTGTCTGGCAATTTATCTTGGGCTGAAAGGGGCGAGAACAGGTTTCTTATTTCAGGCACTAGCCATACGTCTGTAAGTAGAACTTTGTGCGTCTTTCCATTTACAGTAGCCTCAGCTTCTACCACTCCTTTACCAACAGCCCCTACAGATTGGCCATTAGCGGTGGTAACTGTGCATGGATTCTTGAATGGTTCGAACAGTTTAAACACGTCTTTTCTTGGCGTGATATGGTGTGTAGCACCATTATCCACAAACCAACCATCACGATCATATTCACTGTACAGTACTTCACTGCTTTCTGCAGACAGCGTGAATGTTGCTACGGAATTTGAGACTTCTTTCTGTTGGCTCTTTGGTGGTCGTCCGTTGGCTATCCATTTCTGACATTTACGAACTACGTGTCCCTTTTCGTGACAGTAGTAGCACACAAAGTCTCCTGGTTTTTTCCTTCTTTGCTTATTTTCTCTGTTAGACGGGTCCGTTGCAGCTAAAACGTCGAGAATTCCACCATTATTCTTGTTAGCTAAAGCTCTCTCAAAAGCGCACAGTTGGGTCGTGAGAGCCTCTATCGTTCGATCAGCTTTTGCAATCATCATCCAACTTGACTTAAACGGAAAAAACTCCTCCGGAAGCGTCCCCAATATTTTACATTTTATAAATATCTCTGGATGTTCACTGCTTCCGGTTCTGTCCTTGGAGATTTCCAGCTTCAGGCTATTCCAAATATTCTTTAACTTGCTCATGTGTGTTGCCATGTCATCTTCTGCTTGCTTCTGATACCCAAAGAAATGCATGCATAGCTCAAATGCCTTGTCCTCAGACATTCCATCAAACAGTCTGTGCAATTCTTCCCAAACTTCTCTTGCACCTGAAAAACGCATGACCTTCTGTATTGTCTCCTCCGTCATATTGGTCGTCAGGGCAAGAAGAGCACTGCACTCAGCCTTAGTGAAAATAATGAGTTGCTTTTCATATTCTTTGGTTACTTCAGTAGAAACGGCACTTGGTTCTGTCGGTTTTAGGAACCTTCCCTCAACTATATCCCAAGAGTGAGGTATCCCTCGAAGTAGTACCGAGACTTTGTACTTCCAAGTGGCCCAATTACTTTTCCCTTCAAGCAGTCCAATGTGCATTCCCTTCACGAATTCCATTCTCACACTATCACCACCAAGTCAGATCACTTCCACTAACGCAATTACAGCGACACTGGGCCCATAACCCGATGAAACGTTTTATAGGTAGCAAATAGCAGTCAACATAGAATTCACAGAACACGAACTTTTTCTTATTTTAATAATCAATTCAATCTTACTAATAACATCAGTCAACACAAACATATGTGGTGGAGTCACCAGAACCTGTAGTTTCAACTACCTAATAATTAATGAACTGAAGACTAACATCAATACAGAGGTCAGTCAGCAGCCCAAAATTACGATCGCATACTTCGGATTGGGCGTAACCCAACATTACGATCACATCCTTTGGATGGGGCATATACTAACCAGCTGTCCCTAATGATGGACAAGATGGTGAGTGGGGGAGCTGCATAGAATGCGCTCGTCAACCGTGTCATGGTTCCTCCCTTTTTCTTGGTCGATAAGTCGTCCAGAGGGAACCGATTTATATTAAATTTACAACAGCTAAATTCAGGTATACATGCTCCCCATTTCAAATTAGAGGATCATCGCAGTCTGCGGGACCTCATTGAACCTGACAGTTTTGGGGCTATTATAGATCTAATGGATGCATACTACTTATATGGTGCCAATTGTGGAACAACCTGGAGTTTTTCTCAGATTTGTTTCCAAGGTCAGTTATACAAAGTTCTTCCCCCCCCCCCCCTCCCCGTGGGTATGTCGGTATCTCCATGTTTTCCACACACAAAAGTTCACAACTCACAACTGTTGCCCAGGAGAAACGGTTGCACATCAAATAGTTTTTTAATAGTTTTTATAAACTGCGGGCCAATAATCGATGTTCAGGCACAGCGTCTTTTACTAGTATCCATACAGTCAGATATTGAGTGGTGGAGTTCAAATATTATGGCTTGGTCTAATCAGTTGCATAATGATGATTACTCCCTGACAATCTCGACAGATGCTTCATTTTCAGGTTGGGGAGCTGCCAAGGATGATTGCAAGATTAATGGTGGGTGGTCATTTACTGAATCTGGTTGGTATGTCAATACCTTAGAGTTGAAGGCAGTTGAATTAGCCCTTCATCATTTCTGTGACCACGAGAAGATAAAATCACGCCCATCAGCGCTATTGGTAGACATGGGTCTGTGTCATCCCAGCTTCCATTTGAGCTATCTAAGCAAATTTGGGGGTGGTGTGAGCAGACGTATATTGTAAGTTTTGCTTCTTACATTGCATCCAAGAATATATTGTGGTGGAGGGTGAATGCTCTCGGGTGTTTCCCGGGGAGACTGAATGGTCGTTATGTGAGGGTGTATTTCCGTATATTACAAGTCACATAGGGATTCCAGTCATCGAGTTGTTTGCTTCGGCAGCAGGCGCGAAGTGTGACAGGTTCCTTCGTGGGACCCAAACCCTAGGGCATAGAGTCAGATACCTTCATACGAGTAGTTTCGTGGAAGAGTTGGAAGTTAGATGCTTTTCTGCCTTTCATACTTATTCTCAAGGTGCTCCGTAAAATCATTGCCGAAATCTACAGGGATAGTTGTGGTATCAGACTGGTCTGCGTAACCATGGCCCCCCAATTTTTTGAGTTATTGGTCTCATCCCCAAGTACTTTGGTCCTAACAAAGTTCTTCTGTGGCATTTACCTTTCAGCCCAGAGCCACCCACAGCCAGACGGGTTGTAGTTAATAGCAGGGAAGTTGTCTGGCAGGCATTCTTAAGACAAGATATCATGACTTCAGCAATGAAAACCATGTTGGCTGCCCTGTCCCCACCTATGTAGGCTCAGTAGCAAGCTTGTTATTGTCGCTGGTGTGATTTATGTAATGACCTGGCGTTGGACCCATTGGATCCCAGACCTAAGCATGCCGTACGTTTTCTTCAGACCGTACTTCAAAAGAGATTGGTTTCTATTCTACATTTAATATTCATACTCAGTTCTGTCCCTTCTGGCTGTAGAGCCTTTATGCTCTGATCCCTGGGTATCCCGGTTTTTCAAGGGAGTATCAAATATTTGTCCACCTTCCGCTAGATACGATAGCACTTGGGATCCCCAAAGAGTGCGGCTTACCTTTAGTGTCTCAAAATTAGTCACATCAGGAAGAAGGCTAGCTAGGCTCGAGGAGGATGAGTCTAAGGAGTGATGGGTTGGGCTCTCCTGTGTCTATACTTGTCAAGTCTTACGGACCAGTTGCGACCTTGGGTTTTTTGGCTTTCTGATTTTTTACCTACAGCAACTGCCTAGCTTGGTTTGATTCTTTAAACAAACTACATTTAAACGTTCTCAAATGTCCCACTGATATAATTGATGAATAAACGAACTTGTGAAGTTCATTTGTAGTTATATCTAGTGGGACTTGAGAACGTTTAGGACCCCCCCACACCCTACTCCATTGTCGTGGACATGGCTGGCAGTTGCTGGCCTTCGTCTTTCAAAAAGTGAAGATGCTGCGGGGGGACGCCAATGGCGCGGGCCGGGCGATGGCAGAGCGCTCGATGGGAGTGTGGCCCCGGGGCGAAGTTTCATCTTTAGGGGGAGATTCGAATTTTTCTGATTCGAATTTCTCTAAAAACAGGCTGTCCTAGGGTTGTCCAGGGAACTACTAGATGTAAACGTTCTCAATATAATTACAAATGAACTTCATAAGTTCGTTTATTCATCAATTTTGTTTAGTGCAAGTATATTCCATCCTGAGAATTTTGTCACCAACCACACTGTTACGTTAAGTAGTTTTTTCCTACAGTAGGTCGCCACAAACTTCCATACATACGCCACAAGCACATAATTAGCAGGTACTTGAACAAATCGTGTGATAGCCTTATTGTACCCGTATGTAGGTAATACATACTGTGTTGAGCACGACCATTTCGAGTCACATCAAAAAACTCATGGAAATTATTATTATGGACAGTGTTTCTTTGATTTATATTTTACTGTGAGTACAGTAAAAGTAACAGCCATTTCAGGCTGGGGCTTTTCGTCCTACTGCCCTGCCAGTCACGGACGTCCTCCAGTGAGAGGATCAGAATGAGGAACTTGCGCCCATCTGAAATTCTGTATGAAACCGTTTTTATTATACACTAGACCACCTACGGTTCACGAAAATGTGATCAATGTTGTTGTAATAATTAAAATCAAATTTGAAAATCGGGAGAAGGGGAAGCTGCACAAGACGTTCTGATTGGTTGACGAGCGTGTGATGTCACAGTCCTCTAATCCCCAGAGGACAAGATGATTTCCATGGTTCTCATCAACTTACAACTACATTCATGTAACAAGTTTCCTTTTCGTTATTTTCCGCGAACCTCAACATCTTCTACACAACGGAAGTGACAACAACGCATAACCATACTGTATAACAAAAATAAAATACCTCCAAGAAGAATGGTACCAACGACCAAACAAAAACAAAGCTGGATGGATTGGATGCAGAAATCAGAAAGTTCGCGATGCTATTCCTTCATATTTTGTTGTTATTTCGAATAAATGTTGTACAGTCATACAAATATTGTATTGTGCCAGCTCAACTGCTAAATCACCCAAAATATGGTTCATTGTTGCGCAGACTGGCCAACATACCTGGAAAAAGGTGGTTTGACCTGATAAAGAGAAAAGGCTTTAATATCACTCACCCATAAATCTATGTAAGTTTGCGAAGATCATCTAAATGTAAGTAGGTTGGGGGGAGGGGGGGTAGGTATGAATATTTGCTAATATAGGTACCTGACTGATCAAATCTCCGTCATACCTTTGCTTTTCATCGATGGATATATATTTATATTTCGGATAGGATAAAATGAATTGTTTTGTTTCACTACCACGTACCTCCTGAAGGTAGAAAAGCTGCATGTGCAAAAAGTCAAAAAAACTACCCTCCAAAATCACTAGCTGAACCTCCTTTAGGTTTATTGTAGGTATTTGATTTTATACATATGCTTTTCCCACCTGTAAGCGTACAGCATTTCGCAGGGCTTGACGTTTGCGAATGAGCCAAAGGTACTCTACATTTGATTGTCATCAAATTTTTGTGAGACCATTCACCCCAACTACTCTTGAGCCGCAAGTAATAGAATGATCGGTTGCTTCAAAAAATATAATGAATTTTTATAGGAAATACATAGTAGGTATTTTCTATAAAACCTACCTGGGGGTGGTAGGTGAAACGTACCTACCTACCGTTCGAAGGTAGAAAGAATCTGTGAAGGTTAGTCTCTTCTGAGGATTTTTAACAGCAATGTTGGGAAGTCCCTTTCCTTACTCTACTAACTTAGGTCAGGCTAAGATAATATTCGCTTGTGGTAGAATAATATAGGTACCTACGAATAAGGCCCCCTTCACACAAGGCGCCGCAACTCTTCTGCTCACAAGCGAGAGCTTTTTCCGCTCCTACCTCCCACTCTTCCACACGTGGAGCCTTTTGGCTGCAGCGCAGTGCTTTCCCATCAGTCACGATGTGTCGTAGGTGGGTTATGGACATTGACCTGACCTTCTTCGACGGCGAAAACGCTGTAGTTCCAGAAAGTATTGGGTACATCCTTTCAACCTAGAGGCGCGATGAAGCAGGAGTTTTTGCCATGCTTTATCAAGAACTTCAACAGGATGGCAGCAATTTTGCATTTCGGTGAAGAGACGCGACCTTTCGAAAAGCACGACTCAAGATGCACGAGCCTTGCGAGTTCACTCGCCGGCCCCAAAGTCTCTTGCACGCCTTCCTCCCGCTCGCGATGTGCATTTCAGTCTTCCGTGCCTTCCTCCCGCTCGCGAGCACGAGCCTTGCGGCTGTCCATGTGAAAAAGGCCTTATGGTAATCACTCGGAAATTCAGTAAGAACTCTGTGTGTTTTTCACCTACCTACGAATCAATTCCTCTTTCTGGAAAGATAGTTAGGTGCATAATTGTACGTTAGCTACTTGTATTAACTGATTCACACAACAACAGCTTACCTCGTCATCTTCACTCCTTTCATTTCGAAATTACCAAGTTTTATTTTTGGCACGAACTCGCACAGGCTAAATGAACTGAGAGGTGGTAAGCTGAAAGACGACGCCTCATACCCATCCTTCAGTTCAGGCATTTTGTCCATTATTGTAATGAATGTTGCATCAGTATTGAGTACAGCATGAAAAGTTGAATGAACAGAACCAAAAAGTTGTGAAAACAACCAACGATTCAGTAACGTGAAGTGCACAGGGGAAGTGGAAGGTGGATCCAGACATAAAGACACACAGAATGTGACGTCACGCTCGGAGAGTGAGTGGAGTCAGCTGATGAGGGGGCGTTTTGGCGGGCTCCCACAAATTCAAATTCAATTTATTTTTATAAAATCACTGGCGCATCTGAAACAAATTTTTCTTTCTCCATTCGTCTTCAGAATTCAATCCACATCTGATTTCCGCAATAAATAAAAAAATTTGCAAGTTCCTCATTCGACCTGATCACTTCACTGTTGGCTACTCATTGCCTCACCCCCTTGAGTGGAGAGGGGTTCGCCCAACAGCTACATGGGTTATACTTGGGACATGTCACCACATGTCACGGTGGTCATCCATCCAAGTACTAACCACGGTCGAGGTATCCTTCGATGATCTGATGGGAACCAGTCCCTCGGGGCCCTGATAAGGCCGTTGGGGACTATTTTACTGTGAGTGTGGAATTACTTTTTTCTGTTAATTGGAAAGGCTTCATACCCTTCTCAAAGTGTTTGCTTTGGTATCTTATGAAAGGATAAATTAGTTTTTTTTTCTCTGATCTCTTGCTGCAACCAATGATATGACAGTTCACCTTTTCAGTGTTGAGGTACATACTCGCCTAAGAAGTAGATATTGTAGGTATCGATTCACCAATTCAGAAACTAAATTTTATTACAGTGTATGGAATGTTTTACAAGAAAACGACAGAATGCAATCGGAACCGGACACCGGATGAAAGAACGGGAAGACAAGAAATTAAAACGTAAACAAGTGTGGATCCTTCCTTCTATATTTATTTATTGATGCCCATAGTCTGCCATGTCAGACATGGTCTTGTACGGTGGAAGATGTTTCTTGGTGTTTTACGTCCATGGTAGAAGATATAATTATGACCTTGAAAGATTGAGTGAGAACAGAAAAGCGGATTGTTAATGTGGAGGGGGGAGGGGGAGCCGTCAGGTGGAACAGGAGTTTGCTCCCAGCTGCCACTCGGAGCCCAGCAATTGTTTTGCACGAGGCCTATAAGAGACTCTAAAAAATAATTTAAAAACTAATTTATGTATTTCGAGGTACCAAGATGAATGGCAACTTGATGAGTTTGTGTATGTACATTTGTTTAGGCTTTTAGAGCCAAAAGCAATCAGAAGCTAACTGCTTTTTTTGTACTGTTTCAGTTTGAAATTCTTTGTTATAAAAATTTACTCTCAGGGTTTTCCTTCAAATTATGGAAAATAAGCCAGATACCCAAGTTGTATTATAAAGAAAGCAGTAAGTAATAATATTTGATCTTCCTTCAGTTTATTGTTCGTTTTCTTGACAGGGTTTTTATCGAGGAGGCAAATTCACGTTCAGCTTTAAAGTTGGGCCTAACTATCCGCATGAGCCACCCAAAGTGAAATGCGAAACGCAGGTCTACCACCCGAACATCGATTTGGAAGGCAATGTCTGCCTCAACATCCTCAGAGAGGATTGGAAACCTGTGCTTACAGTTAGCTCTATCGTCTATGGACTCCAATATTTGTTCTTGGTTTGTTCAGTTGCTTATTCATTTGGGTAGTTTTTATTGTTTGAGTAGTTCTTTTAAATTTGAGTTGCTTTGAGTAGACTCTCGATTAGTTCAATCTCTTGCAGCTACTTTTTTAGAGTCAACAAAGGTACCCAAAGCCTAGTGATCAATTTACCAAAACACTTCTTTGGCCTTCTAAGTCAAGATTTCCTGTGTCAGCAGTGGCCATGCCAGTGATTCGTTGGTTCTGAAATTCATAGGGAATCATCGAGGGCCCAACCCGCATGATCCCTGAATATTTCTGAATCGGCAAAATCGGATTTGAGTTGAGAAAGTTATGCGTGCGGCAAGGATATGCGGGCTCAAAGACATTCACCAAACCATGTTTGTTCAGAAAGCTCTAAAACATAAATGCGAGTTGAAATTTTTATTTTGGAGACGAAAAAAAATTGCCTCGTACAAGGGAAAACAATTCATCAAGAAACATCAGCTGTTACAGCAGATGGGAAAACAAACCTATCAGCTGTTACAGCAGATGGGTTTGTAACTTGAACCAAATAAAGTTTAAAACGGAAAAAAGGAAAACAAAGCTTCCGCTACCATGTTAGCAAGGTAGGTTAGCATCTGAAATGTGCCTTCACTGTTAGGGCCTCTTTTGGCACGCCGCACACTGGAACGAAATGAGCCAAAAGCACGACATTGGCTAGAATTAAAATGTTGGTTTATTACTTCCAATAATGGACCTTTGGAATCGAGCGTGACAACTTCTTAACAACACCCCCCCCCCCCTTGAAATTAGATGATTCTGTTTCAAGGTAGGTACGTAGTAGAATCGGAAATTGGAATAGGTGACAAAAAATCTGTAGGTACACCGACCGTACTTGGCACTTTTCCTAGGTTAACATGAACCATAATTAATTATATTTGGTTTGTAGGTCCCATTTGGGGTCTAGTTGGTCCGCGAAGCTTGGCGTTACTGTCAGTCATCTCTAAGGGGTGAAAAATAAGGGGTTGAAATTTCCCAAACGCCGTACCTCGGAAACTTTGAATAGAAGGGTAGGAATGGTTTTCTTACGTTTTTAAATTGATCTCGGACTTGAGAATTTTTGGAGATCACCCGGGGCGTATATACGTCCAGCCGTTCGTTTGCACTGAAGACCTTTGTCAACATGATCGTGAATGAAATTGTATAAATCCAGCGCAGATATCATTGCCAGGGAATACCTGATTATAGTCACGTATGAAATGGACTTTGTTGTTCCGAGGTATTTGAAGAATTATGGTTATTTTGGATTTTATTGATAGGACCTTTTTTTAATTTGAAGAAACGTTATGCTTCATGAATAACAACAAATAATATTAATGATCGAATTCTTGATTCCACTGCATATATTTATTAAATGTGATTGCCTGGCTGGCTCCAGTACTCGGTTTATGGCTCTCCTGGGAAGCACGAGGGTAGATATTGACCACAGAAAACAGTGATCTACGCAGAAGGGGTACTATCTACACAGGTAAATAATAAACCGTTGTATAATAATTTCAGGGTGGCCACCAGTCAGGGAAGTCGGGGAAAAAAATGTTGGTCAGGGAAATCGAGTGGCGAGTCAGGGAAAATTACTGCACGTCCGCCGTTTTCTTGAGATTTTGAACTGACGCTGAGAAGTTTCAGTCTTGAATTTACGTTAAACTTTGGTCTAAAATCGTCGTTCTTCTGCACACAGTTTGGGTCCCCATTTGGGAACACATTTGGCTCTCCATTTGGGAACACATTTGGCTCCTAATCGAGCTCCGAAGTTCGGCAGCCCGATCAAAATACACCCAGGGGTGTTAAGGGTGAAAAATGGGTGTAAAAATAGGGTTTTTTGAGATTTTAGTGAACATGAGCTTGTGAGGTATCGTTTTCCATGTTTTTTAGGGCGAGAAGGCCGAATATGAAGATCGTTTTGACCAGAGAGTGAAGAATTGAGGTTGTAATGAAGGTTCAGCTCCCAAAATTATTTTGTCATGAGTCAAAAACCTGGAAAATTGTTTTAAACCACCTTAAACTTGTATAATAACACTAGAAGTAGTTTCAACAGGTGAATCAAGATCGAAGACAATTTTTCAAAAATCGGAGCTTATATCCTGTTTTAGGTAGGGGCCCAAATTGGTGGAAACCATCAACATTAGCTATTTCAATAATTGCCAAATGCATTCCAAAAATGCAGTGTCCGTCCGCAGTATCAGGTATGCCGGCTTCATTTTCGGTCTAAAAAATTCGTTCTTTCGCACACAAGCTCCATTTAGGCCCTAGTTATGTACCGAAACTTTGCAGCCCGATCGGAATATACCCAGGGGTGTTATGAGTGAAAATGGGTATAAAAATAGGTACTTCCTGTGTTTTAGCAACATGTTAGTAACATGAGATTGCTGTCACCCAACTCTAAGGGGTGAAAATAGGGGTTGAAGTGTCCAAAGAATCCCTATCTCGGAAAATTTTAATTTGAGGTTGGGTTTTTTTTTTCGCATTTTTAAATAGTTTGATTTTTTCTCAATTTTTGAGACCATCAGGAGTATTCAGCTTTGGATGAGGGGGCTAAACTTCGCCGCCCATACAGCGTAGTTTCCCCCTCTCCGTCCTCTAGAAAGGTAGGGAGGCAGTGTGTCAGCTGCCTCCGGAGACACTGGTTCGATTATAACGCAATGCCTCCAGTTGACGATTCGTTTTCGCGAATCGACCGCCCCTTCAGCGGCGTGTCAAAAAGATCGGGAAGAGCCCGGACCCAATAAGGACGGGATTCCCATATACCGTCACAGATGAGAACGCACATCACTGGTCTCTCGGGCAGGTGGGTGCTGTAGCGCAGTGGTCTTAGTGACGGATTTTAGCGCCTAAGTTCCCGAGATCGAAACCCTATCGGGACTTGAATCCCGGTAGGGTTCAATCTGGAGTGAATTTTTGAATTCACTCCAGATCAACAATTACCCTTCAGTTTCTTTTTGCCATTTTAGCTACTGTTTTTCACTGTTAGAATTACTTTAGTAACATGTAACTCGTGATTTAGGTAGGTACGTAATAACGAGTACGGGGTTAGGTACTAGGCTGCGGAGGTTCTGTGATCTATATAGAAAGGTTATCTATACCGAGAGCTGTGATCTGTAACAGAAGGGTGTTCTATATGGAGAAGTGTGATCTGTAACAGAGAGATGTTCTATACAAAACCATTGTGTAGGGATTTGCAGCGTTTTTTGTGCTGGCGCTTGTTAGTTTGCTTTGCTGTACGCTGGTTGGCGCTTCTTGTGCCTCGATCGAGCCTCTAAATCAGAAATTTATTTAGGTTAGCACATTAGTAAATTAACTTACCCATTTGTTTACCCTTTAGACATTTGACAGGGCATATGCTAAAATTCAAGCGGGGAAATCAGGAAAATGATGGATGACTCGGGCTTCAAAAATCTCGGAAAGTCAGGGAAATCGAAGGGTCAGGGAGGGGGTCAGGGGGTTTTCTGAATCCAAATTGGTGATTTGGTGTAAGCTGGAGCTCCTCAATGAGTAGCATGAGCCTTTCATTTAGGAGCTTTATAACGATTTGGAAAGCACTGGCAGCAAGGAGATTGGCCTAAATGATTTGCATTCTTATTTATGGGAGGTTTTTCAGGTTTGAGTAGCATGTGAACCTCAGCTGTTTGCCATGGCTGTGGTATTTAAGACGGAACTAAGCATTTAATATTTTCGTTATTTGGATTACTGCTTTTCAAGGGAGTTGCATCAGGACTTGGCCTGTGATCAGATTTTATCCAGGTGCTTTCTTCGTTTTAATCTATTTGTTTATTGTATATTTTACCTCCTTGATTGTAGCTGGTGTTATTTTGACTTGAGGTTCTGTTGATGGTGGACTCTCTAGCTGTACATCTGTCGAAGGTAAGTTAGGGGCTAAGTAATTTGCTAAATATCCGCCTTTCTCTGATCCAATCGTTTTAGATATTTTGTTGCTGTCCGTAGAGAATAATAGTGTGGTGATCGTTGGTTAGTTCACTGATCTTCTGGTCTGTTTATTAATTTTCGATTTGCTCGGTTATTGCTCGCAGTTCATGGGTGAGTTTTAAAATCTAAACTCCTTATTTTTACACAGTGGTAGGGTTGAAAACCCTGTACTAATACTGTACATAGTAATAACGTAATTATGTAATGTTAAGATGGCAGAATAGTAGGACACACAACATGTTTTGTACCATATAGCTTATACCATTCTTTTTTGCGAGTTGGTACCTGTTGAACAGTCCATAATGACTCCATGTACATATTATCACCTGTAGCTATGCAGGTGTAATTAGAACGCAGTTCCTGTGAAATTACAAAATATATTTGAGTTCTATTCAAGCTACCACCGCGCATACTTTCATCGTAAGTCAAGTTGTTACAGTGGCGACGAGGATAAGGGAAATGCCTAGGAGAACGCAAAGAAGACCCTGTGCAGCGGGTGACACTGGGAAGAATCAGGGCCAGAACCACTACCACCGTCAAGGCCAACAGTAAACATCCGACCGTTTGATGCTGAGAAGGAGTCGTGGGAGTACTTCTTGCCATATTTCGAGCTTGAGGTCGAGATAGTGCGGATCCTGGAGGAAGATGATCGGAGAGACATGTTACTTACCAAAGTTGGTATGCAAACGTTCCGCATGTTGGTAGATCATTTCAGACCTTAAGTGACCGAGCAGTCATATGAAAGGTTGGTTAATGTCATTAACGGATACTACGTGAGGGATAACTCTATCACGACAAACCGGGTTTCGTTCCTGTTAAGAAAGAGAGGTGAAGACGATGATGTTGGGCATTTCATTAATGCAGGGCGATGTGAATATGGTGCATCACTGACAGAAAGGTTACGCGATCAGGTGATAGTGGGAAGAAACAACAGTGACTGGCAGTACGAATTCCTGAAGACGTTCCCAGGGAATGCACACACACTAGCGCAAGTGGAAAGATTGGCCTTGGAGCTGGAGCGAGGGAGGAAGGAGCAACGACGCTTAGCAGAGATGACTGAGAATTTTTTTCTCATTTACGCCCATCAACAAAGTGAGTGCGGACAAACAAGATAAAAAAACGCTGCAAAGTCCTTGTCACATGGGTTTATTATTCCATTGGACATACCTAGCTACAGAGATGTTGGCTGTTTATTTATTGTTTCTTTCATATAAAATAATTGAAATAGCTATCTCTGGTGGTTTCCACCAATTTTGGCCCCCAAAACTCGAATAAAGTACGCTCCTTTTTTTAAAATAAATTATCTCTGATCATTGATAGTACCATTTAATCGTCTTGATCCACCTGTTGACACTTTTTCCAGTGTTATTATACAAATTGATGGTGATTTCAAACGATTTCCCAGGTTTTTGACTCATAAAAAATCAATTTCGGGAGCTGAACATCTGGTAGAACCTCAATTTTCTATTCTTTGGTCAAAATCGACTTCATATTCGGTCTTCTCGTCCCCAAAAACATGAAAAACGATACCTTAAAAGCTCATGTTACCAACATGTTGCTAAAACGCAAAAAGTACCTATTTTTATACACATTTTCACTCATAACTCCGCTGGATATATTCCGATCGGGCTGAAAAGTTTCGGGACACAACTAGGGCCCAAATGGAGCATGTGTGCGAAAGAACGATTTTTTTAGACCGAAAATGAAGCCTGTACACGTGATACGGCGGACGGCATATGGAGGACGGACATTGCATTTTTGGAATCTACGTACCTTGAAACGGAAAAGAAAAAATTTTGAGGGGGTGTTATAAAAATTTTTTGCTGAGCGATTACATAGGTGTATTATTCACAGAATAATAAACCAAAACCACTTTGGTAAGGAATAGGGATTGCTTCAAGTGTGGAAGGAAGAAACACAGGGATAACGAGACCTGCTGTGCTGTAGGCAAATCGTGTAACCTCTGTCAAGGCAAAAATCATTTTTCTAGAGTTTGCTTGAAATATGATATGGTAAAAATAAAGGCAGCTTATAGCAGACGGAATAATAAGACAAATACGGTATGCAAGGGGGAAGACAGTGCCTCTGACGGTAGTGATTGCCGTTCTGATTTGAGGTTGCGATGAGTATCGAAAAGGGGAAGCAAGGTTATATTGACGACAGTAATAAATGGGGAACCGTTGAAAATGTTGTACGATCAGGGAGCTCATCGATCCGTAATTAGCCGACGCACCTGGGAATTCATTGGACAGCCGGAGTTGAAATGTTACCTAAATTTGGTAGCATACACCAATTTGGAAGTGAAAACCTTGGGTATATCACAAGTGGAAGTACATTTGGAAAAACGTTGAATCTCCCATTGATAGTTGTAGACAGAGACGATGTACCACTTTTTGGATTGGAATGGGTCCTAAAATTTGACCTCCCACTACTACCCGGAGCAGAGATATGCACTATACAGACGCGCCTGAACCCAGAAAATATTGTATTTCCAAATCATCTGCAGCCTGCCGTTTCTGCACCTGCAGACTGTTTATTTGAGCGTTACTCTAGTCTATTCAGTACGTCAACTGGGACAATCAGAGGACATAAAATTAAGATTAGACTCAGGGGGTACAACCCAAAGTGTACAAACCACGACCAGTGCCATTCACGTTGAAACCAGCAGTCGAGAACAAGCTTGACCGGTTGTTGGAGGAGGGGGTAATTGAACCGATCAACACTGCTATCACGCCTGTAGAATGGGCAGCGCCATTGGTTGTAGCACCCAAATCTAATGTAAAATTCGTCTTTGTGCAGACTTTAAGGTCACATTCAATAAATACATCGTGATGGACATGCACCCATTGCCGACTTTTGAAGAAGTAAGCATGCATTGGGTGGTGGGAGGGGGGGGGGCAGTTTTTGGTGATCGACTTGAAGGATGCATATTTGCAGCTGGAGGTTGAGGAGGAATCAAAAAAACATTTAGTTTTGTCAACGCACAAAGGATTTTTCCGGTACCTGCGTTTTGCTTCCGAGTCTGCGAAGCAGCGGAAGCCTTGTGTTCACTTTCGTGAGCCAAAAAATTTTTGTCTTCAGAAATCAAAATTTCCACTTGCATTTTGCGTTTCAAAGCCTACTGAACAAATTTGGTTCCGTGTCTGTCGGTCTGTGAGTCTGTGAGTCTGTGAATCTGTGAGTCTGTGAGTCTGTCCGCATTTCCTTGTTACAGCCATAACTTCCACGATTTTGAATTGATTCAGCTCAAATTTTGAGGGATGGTGCGGATAAGGCCCCTTGAGGTCCCATACAAATTTCAACATGATTGATCCAGCGGTACGCCCTGCGCATGCGCTAACGTTAAATTCAACAAACACGCATAACTTTAACAATTTTGATTCAATTTCGCTCAAATTTTCAAGGGTTGTTTGGACAAGGCCTAGTGAGTTCCAGTATGAATTTCAGCATGATCGGACCCTCGGTGCGCTCTGCGCATGCGCTGGCGTGAAATAGATTCAATTTCCTTGTTACAGCCGTAGTAACCAAAGATTTCACCCAATTTCAATGTAATTCTCAGGGATTAAGCGGGTAGGGCCCATTGAGGTCCCATATAAATTTCAACATGAAAGAGCCAGCGGTTCGCCCTGCGCATGCGCTCTGTCTGTCTGTCTGTCCTTCTATGCACGGCCAAACGGCTCGACGGATATCGACCAAATTTGGCACGAATATCCAGTAGGCTCCCAAGTTGTGCAACGTCGCATTTTCAATTCCCTGACCATAGCGGAACTATGGTCGACCATGGTCAACTCCTGAATGGCTTGACGGATATCGACCAAATTTGGCACGAATATCCAGTGGGCTCCCAAGTTGTGCAACGTCGCATTTTTAATTCCCTGACCATAGCGGAACTATGGTCGACCATGGTCAACTCCTGAATGGCTTGATGGATATCGACCAAATTTGGCACGAATATCCAGTAGGCTCCCAAGTTGTGCAACGTCGCATTTTTAATTCCCTGACCATAGCGGAACTATGGTCGACCATGGTCAACTTCGTTAATTGAAATGGTAACCCCTATTTTTTATCGCGTATTCGTAATCTACGTGAAATTCTATCTACGATCGACCCTTCGGACTACCCCCGCGGTCGACCATAGCGCATCCATGGGCCCCTCCATGGTCGAATCCCGAATTGCTCAACGGATATCGACCAAATTTGGCACGAATATCCAGTAGGCTCCCAAGTTGTGCAACGTCGCATTTTTAATTCCCTGACCATAGCGGAACTATGGTCGACCATGGTCAACTCCTGAATGGCTTGACGGATATCGACCAAATTTGGCACGAGTATCCAGTAGGCTCCCAAGTTGTGCAACGTCGCATTTTTAATTCCCTGACCATAGCGGAACTATGGTCGACCATGGTCAACTTCGTTAATTGAAATGGTAACCCCTATTTTTTATCGCGTATTCGTAGTCTACGTGAAATTCTATCTACGATCGACCCTTCGGACTACCCCCGCGGTCGACCTTAGCGCATCCATGGGCCCCTCCATTGTCGAATCCCGAATTGCTCAACGGATATCGACCAAATTTGGCACCAATATCCGGTAGCCTCCCAAGTTGAACGTAGGCGCATTTTTAATTCCCTGACCATAGCGGAAATATGGTCGACCATGGTCAACTCCTGAATGGCTTGACGGATTTTGATAAAATTGGACACAAATACCCGGTAGGGTATGGGATTTTTCCGTCGTTTATTGGTTCCACGATACTGCGTACAGCGAATCTCGGATAGCGAGCGAAGCGAGCGGTCAGGCTAGTTATGTATAATGGACGTAATGTATTATGGAAGTCATGTTATGTATAATATGTATATTTCATGTAATGTTATGTTATGTAATGTAATGTTATGTAATATGTATATTTAACGTTATGTAATGTTATGTAATGTAATGTAATGTAATGTTATGTTATTTTGCTTCCGAGTCTGTTCTATTTTATAATGGGTCACTATGATTGTGACGAGGAAGCTCCTGTGCCATCACCTTGGCAGTGTATTTCCGTTTGGCATTAGTTCAGCCCCTGCAAAGTTTCAGAAAACTATGGAGCTTATATTACAGGGTACAGAAGGAGTAAACTGTTATCTGGATGAAATCATTGTCACAGCGCCGGACAGGGACACACTCATGTTGAGACTGTCGAACAAGTGTTGTCAAGATTATCGCAAGCGGGCATGAGGGTACAGCTGGCAAAATACAAGTGGCTACATGACTCTGTTGTATATCTAGGGCATAGGTTTGACAAACATTGAATATACCCTATAATGGAACACATTACAGCCATCAGGAATATGCCAGAGCCAAGCAATCAAAAAGAGAAGAGAATCAACTACTACCAAAAGTTCGTCCCAAACCTCCAGGGTAGCTGTTCCAGTCTATATGAACTGTTGAAGAAGGGTAGTAAGTGGCGGTGGACAGCGGAGCACACGGAGAAATACAAAGAGCTCAAGGGCTGTTTAACTGCATCATCAACACTAGCGCACTACGAAGCTTCATTGCCGATAGTAGTATATTCAGATGCAAGTAAGGAAGGTATAGGAGGAGTGCTTTGTCATCGATACCCGGACAACACAGAACAGCCTGTGGTGTACACGTCAAGAGTACTGAGTCCAGCAGAACAGAGGTACTCGGTGATCGATAGAGAGGCCTTAGGAATCGTGTACACAATTCACAAACTTAAACGTTATTTATATGGTCGCAAGTTCATTTTAAAAACAGATCACAAGCCGTTAACCTATATTTTTGAGGATAAGGCAGAACTTCTGAAGGTAGCAATATGCCGGGTTAGCAGATGGGCGCTTTTGTGATTGAGTTTATCCCAGGGTGGGAGAACAGCCCCGGGGACGTGCTATATCGTCCACCCCAGCTGCAAGAAAATATAGAAGGGGAGAGAGATTTTGGCAGGAAGGTTACCGTATTGAGAATCAAGGACATTGCTATCTCCAGGCAACTACGAAGAAGCCGAACCATGGCAGATGCAGGGCTAGCAAAGGTGGTGCAATTCTTGCAGAGAGGGTGGCCACAAAAGCAGGCTCTAACCGAAGAAATTAACACATTTTTTGAAAAGAAAGGTGAGCTTTCATACGAAGATAAAGTTTTACTGTGGCACGGGAGGTTAGTGATTCCAGCCTCCTTGAGAGAAAATGTCCTTCAGGTGTTAATGAAGGGCATGCAGGGGCATCAGCAATGAGGTCAATAGCAAGGATGCATGTCTGGTGGCCCTCGATGGACAGGCAGATAGAGAGCTTCCTCAAAACGTGTAAGTCCTGCCAAGAAAATAGACCGTGGGATGCTGAATCGCCGTTGTACTCGTGGAACGTGCCCACGGAAGTATGGGCCAGACTCCACGCGGATTTTGCTGAAGCATTTTGATTGGTTAATTCTCGTAGATGCCTCCAGCAAATGGTTGGAAATAGTTCCAGTGAAGTATACAACAGCTGAGAAGACCATAGTGGCGTTACAAGAAATTTTCTCGAGGTTTGGCCTGGTCTGCCAAGGGTGGTAGTATCTGACAATGGACGTCGCACGCGTTGAAAGAGTTTTGCAATGAAAATAACGTGTGTCACATTACAACGACGCCATACCACCCCAAGTCCAATGGGCTAGCTGAGCGAGCAGTCCGTACGTTCAGATAGAGATTTTCATCGTGGAAACGGGGCGGAAAAGATCTACATGCGAGACTTCATGATTATTTGTTCTCTTATAGAATCTCAGCCCACCGCACAACCGGAAGAACACCAGCACAGCTGATGATGGGACGCCAGTTGCGAACCAAACTTGCTGTCCTGAAGCCAGATGTTGCAAGTGGAGGAAAACGTTTTCAGGCTGAAGTTGTACCATGACAAAGGCGCAGAAACGGTGAGAGAATTTGGAGAAGGTGAGGTAGTTTGGATCAAGCGGAGTAAAGAGGAGGAGTTCAGGGAAGGAGTGATAAGGAGGAGGACAGGCTTCGAAAGGCCAGACAGCAATAACTTGGAGGGGGAGTAATTTTGCACAGTCCATAATGACTCCATGTACATATTATCACCTGTAACTATGCAGGTGTAATTAGAACGCAGTTCCTGTGAAATTACAAAATATATTTGAGTTCTATTCAAGCTACCCCTGCGCATACTTTCATCGTAAGTCAAGTTGTTACATTACCCTTGAAGTTTGCCAGCCTTTTTTCCTTTATAATGTCGGCGATTTCACAAGGATGTTTTATCTCTGAGTTTTCTATTCATTCATTGGAGTATTATTGTTCCATACTGCTTCATGAATGTTCCGGGCGAGCTGTTGCCCTTCTCGATCAATGTCTGCTGTCTCTTCCAGTGTGGCATTGAGAGCGATGTTTTGGGCTAACCAGTTTAATTTTTAAGGGTAAGTGTCACGGATTTTAGTAAGAAATATATTCAATAGATGGCTGCACCGTCGGGGGCAACCCAATATTAGATTTATCTCTTGAACAGGTCAGTCGATTTTCAATCTGTAAAATTTCTGTAATCGTTATAGGCAACCTCAAGTGGCGACATTCAGTATTGAATTTTAAATTTTTTTTCATGGCGTTACCAAAATTATTTTACTCAATTTCAATTTTTTTTAAAGCAATCAGTAGAAAAAAAATCGAAGAATGGAATGGATGGATCGTGATCCGTTTTCAGATCGAAAATCGGATCATTAGATCGAAAGGCATTTGGGACAATTACTATAACATTAGGGGCCTATAATTGTTAGCCGTCTAATCCTCTGGGGAGCTGCAGCCCTAGGGCGACGTTGCGCTTCTACTTCTGCCTTGCGAGAGTCCTCCTGGGACCCTAGGGGTCCTGGGGAAGTTTTCTAGAACCAGGGGTCTGGGGAGTTGGTGGATATCCAGGTTCATTATATCTAACAGTTGGAATTTTTTCAACAAGGTAAACTGACGTTTTTGATCACATGCCGTCGAATTATTCTCAAATAATTCGACACGGAATCAGCTTGTTCAAAGGGAAGGCCAACTTACATGGGCAAAAACACACCGCTTTGGGAAATACTGCTACAAATTTTGCTAGTGGCGCATCCTAATCCAAAGACCAGTCATCTACGTGCCAAAAGGGAATATGATGAGTGCTCCAAAAGTAATAAAAACCAATAAAGGGCTCTCCGTGACCGTTATACCTACTACTTGGTTTTCCCACACAGGGACAGTAGCCTCATTTCACTATCATCAGTGCGACAACTGGATATGGTCGGCGGTGTGTTTGACGTTCGAGAAACCCAAAAATTGACCGGCGTCTCTGTACCCATCCACAAAGTATTGGTAATATGAAGGTGTGTGGATATCAATATCATATATACAGGGTGTTTCTTAAGTAGTGAACCACCCTTTCTAACTACGTTATTTTCAGGAAAATGAAAAAAAGCTTCTAAAGTAACCCCCCTTCATTTTTTACAATGAATTCAAATATCTCATTCCCGCACTTTGCGCATGCGCGGAAACATGCGCAATTGACACCAACTTCGGTTTTTCAAATGGGTACCCTAATTTTTTATTGCAGATTCAGATTCTACGTAAAATTTCATGAACATTTGACCCCTCAATCGATGAATTTGACTGCGCAGAACCTGTTCTGCGAGCGTGCAAAGTTGCTCAGCTGCCAAATTTCGCAAAACTTGGCGTCTAGTAATCCCCAAGTGCGGCACATGATTTTTCATTGTTTTTCAACGCTGATTCACATGGTGCTATCCGTTTTTTGATTTGACTCGATTTGAACGAAATAATGGCCAAAAGTCGGTTATTTTGTACGAAAAAAAAAACGTGTTTTGAGGAGTATTATTTTATTTTACAAATTCCTTCGCTTCTGTTGAGACTGGAAGAGAAGATGGGAATAGCAAATTATGTAATTCATGTGCAAACACACGCCTCAAAACACGTTTTTTTTCCCGTACAAAATAACCGACTTTTGGCCATTATTTCGTTCAAATCGAGCCAAATCAAAAAACGGATAGCACCATGTGAATCAGCGTTGAAAAACAATGAAAAATCATGTGCCGCACTTGGGGATTACTAGACGCCAAGTTTTGCGAAATTTGGCAGCTGAGCAACTTTGCACGCTCGCAGAACAGGTTCTGCGCAGTCAAATTCATCGATTGAGGGGTCAAATGTTCATGAAATTTTACGTAGAATCTGAATCTGCAATAAAACATTAGGGTACCCATTTGAAAAACCGAAGTTGGTGTCAATTGCGCATGTTTCCGCGCATGCGCAAAGTGCGGGAATGAGATATTTGAATTCATTGTAAACAATGAAGGGGGGTTACTTTAGAAGCTTTTTTTCATTTTCCTGAAAATAACGTAGTTAGAAAGGGTGGTTCACTACTTAAGAAACACCCTGTATATGTCTGGCATTTGATCAAGCAATTTACTCACAGCCGTGTCAGTTTTGTGAACGCTTGTAACTATTTTGTGCTTTCAGTCCAAAGTGATTATCATCTGTTCGTCATGAACAACAACCAAGACCGTTTTCGCTCTCGGAAAACTCTTTCGACTCACCGGAAATCGCGAAGATTTTCAAGGCAGAAGAGTTACCTTCGCAAAACGTAATGATTAACGTTTTTTGCGTTGAGGGGGTTGAATTGTGTTTTTGGTTTATTATTTTCAATAATGAACCATTGGAATCGAGCATGAAAAAAAAAATTCTTACCCCCCCTCAAAATTTGATGGTTTACGTTTCAAGGTATGTAGAATCCAAAACTGCAATAAAAATATTTCTGTCTGTCCGCCGTACGCCGTACGCCGTACGCCGTACGGGCCACTTTTCTTAGTTACCATGAAAAAAAATTGATGAAATTCGGGTTATAGGTTCCGTTCGGCGTCTAGTTGGTCCTCGAAGCTCGACGTTACTGTGAGTCATCTCTAAGGGGTTCAAAATAGGGGTTAAAAATTTCAAAACGCCTATACCATTTTTTTACGTAAATATTTTTACGGTTTTAAATAGTTCTTGAACTTGCGAGTTTTTTAAGACCATCCGGAGCATCGTACGTCCAGCCGTTCGTTCACAGTAAGGCCCCGAAGTTTGCACCGACAGGCATTTTCGACTCCAGTGTGAATGAAATTGTATACAATTCAAACCAAATCTCGTAACCAGAGACGCGCCCACAATAGGAATTTGTGAATACGGCCAATCATTGGTAGGGATCACCTGATTATATTGGCGGAGTATGAAGTCGAGTTGGTTGTTCTGTGATATTATTTAATTTGAAAAATGATGGCTCTTTTGGAGTTTGTTGGTAGGTAGTGAAACTTGAACAAACGTTGAAGTATTATTGATGGGTAAATTATTACTACGGTAAATCATTACTCAACGGTAAATTATTACACAACGGTTCATTATACCATCTACGTAGAAGGGGCTGGAGTTTGTTGGTAGGTACTTTTGCAACTTTTTTCACTCCTCATCAACAATTTCTTTTCAGAACTTCATTATGTGTGTTTCTTTTTGTTAGGTACTGTTTGTCATCGGCAGAATTATTTTAGCAGCATTTAACTCGTGATTTAGGTAGGTACCTAGTAACGAGTACGGGGTTAGGTACTAACCTACGGAGGGTCTGCGATCTACATAATATGCATAGAATAGTACATATTATATTATATAGACGGGTTATCTATACATAGAGCTGTGATCTGTAACAGAAGGGTATTCTATACAAAATAATAAACCGTTGTGCAGGGATTTGCAGCGTTTTTTTTTCGTGTGGAACAGTGGTTATTCGAGCCGGGTCTATACTATTAGAAAATAGGGATTTCTGATACTTTCAATAGGTACCTACACATTGTAGTTATTATAAAATAGAAACGAAGAATTGAGTCAAATTAATTTTGCTTTGATGGAAAAGCGAGACAGTGGGGAACTGAGCTGAAATAATCCTCGTATGATGAAAACATTCGTCTAGGAGTGGCTATATAAGCGAATTTTTGCAGCTTTTTTCATCTTCTAGTCACTTATATCAATCCCCCCCCCCCCCCCTCTCCCACCGTGTGCAAAAGAACGGTTTTTTGGTTATTTTCTAGACTGAAAATTATAGTAGATATTGATGACACGGCGGACGGACATTGCGTTTTTGGAATTACGCACCTTGAAACGTAGAAACAATTTTGAGGGGGTGTTCCAAAAAAATGTTCGAGCCGAATACGTAGGTGTATTTGGAGAGTAATTAGGTAACCATAATGACAGTCGCAGGTTGAAGAAGTTCCAGAAGTAGAATACTATAAGCAAACTAATTAATTCACGTTCCATTTCCTTTTCTCCAAGTCATCTTGCTTGTTCGTTTCTGTTGTAGGTATTAGTTCAGTACCTTTCTTTTAAATAATGCATCATTCAGAAGACTGTTGTTTTCATTAATTATACCTACTCGCAGTATACAAGTACAATAATAAAATAAGTGAAGGATTCATTCATGGAGCTAAAAGAACGCAGTGGTTACGAAAGGGGCCTGAACCAAGAAGCTATTACAGCTATTATAGCTATTACAAATCTTGCGCCGCGGCCTTCTCTAAAGCCGGCTATGGTCGTTGTCATTGATATTTCCAAAGGCGTCAGTTGTGAATCTTGAACCTGATAATAGTGTTGTGACAATATAATATACTTACCGAGTTTATTTAATTCATACGGTTTGGTAGATCATGAGAACGCTGCAAATCATTAGGTACTGAATGGCTTATTATGGAAAGTCCAGTCGTAAAGCTTAGAAAATAATAGTTTAGAAAAGGAAATCATACTAAGAAAACTAGATACCAGTAAGACGCTAAAAAACCAGTCATGCAGCATGACTTAATGAGCGAATTTTCAAAGAAATATTCGAATTAATGGCTATGGTTTTGAATAAAGGAAAACTTCTTCCTCCTACTGTTAGTACCTAAATTGAATAATTTGAAATAGATTTTTTCTTTCGTCTTCCTTCTAGTAATACGTGGGCCGGTACTTGTCTATCTATGAAGGTATCATAACAATTATATGTCAAATGGGAAATTCAGGGAGTTGTACTAATCGTTTGCCTCCCCCTTTTTTGCTTCGAACTCTCGTCTTCAATTAATACTTCTCACATTTTTCAATCTGACCACTCTAAGGGGGTGGGGGGGGGGGGGGGTAAGAGTTTAAAGATTATCCTAGTTTTGGGTAATTTTTGCGCACTTTAAATGCTCTAATTTAAGAACGGATTTAGATATCTAAAATCCGATTTCACCATCGTGTTCAGCGTGCAAAAACCTTTAAAATGAGGGGTCACTTGTTAGAAAATAACATTTTGGGGATTTTTGGGTAATTTTTGCGCACTTTAAATGCTCTAACTTGAGAACGGATCAAGATATCTAAAATCCGATTCCACCATCGTGTTCGGCGTGCAAAAACCTTTAAAATGAGGGGTCACTTGTTGGAAAATAACATTTTGGGGATTTTTGGGTAATTTTTGCGCACTTTAAATGCGCCAAAACCCTCCTTAGAGTAGGCCAATTTCGCCCATCTTCGAACTTAGCCTTTCGATTGCCAAGATAGATTTTTTGTGCAAATTTGAGCTGTTTATCTCAATTCTATCGAGAGTTATCGTCTGGAGTGACACATATATAATATATATATACATATAAAAAAAACCAGTCATGCAGCATGACTTAATGAGCGAATTTTCAAAGAAATATTCGAATTAATGGCTATGGTTTTGAATAAAGGAAAACTTCGGTCTAAAATTTGGTTTTCTATGTATATTCTCTTCGTATTTATTTTAATTTGTACGTTTTGTCCATCCTGATTCTACCGTTTGTTTATTACGTAATTGTACTAAGTGCTTATTTATTTGATCGCTGTGGGTTCATATTAGGTAGGATAGGGTAGTTAGGACTTTTGACTTACCTACTCAAGAGAGTGCAGTAGGTAAAGGAGTTGTTATAGAAAATCATGAGTGCTTCAAGTGCAGGTTGTTTTTCATGCAGGCTCAATCTTGAAATAAACTATGAAGGAAGGATGTGGTTTCTGGAAGGATCACTTGGAAAAACATGTGGGTGCTACGTTGAAATATTGTTCTATTCTAGTATTCAACATTGAGTGGACCTGAAACTGCTTGAGAATTATTGGAATCGAAAGTTGCCTGTACGGATACATCGCAACTTTCCATTCCACGTTATGGTTGACGATGTAAACAGGACCAATGGTGCAGTATACCTAAGCACCTCTCATGTGATTTCCATATCTGACCACTCTAAGGGGGGGGGGGGGGGGGGTGTAAGAGTTTAAAGATTATCCTAGTTTTGGGTAATTTTTGCGCACTTTAAATGCTCTAATTTAAGAACGGATTTAGATATCTAAAATCCGATTTCACCATCGTGTTCAGCGTGCAAAAACCTTTAAAATGAGGGGTCACTTGTTAGAAAATAACATTTTGGGGATTTTTGGGTAATTTTTGCGCACTTTAAATGCTCTAATTTGAGAACGGATCAAGATATCTAAAATCCGATTCCACCATCGTGTTCAGCGTGCAAAAACCTTTAAAATGAGGGGTCACTTGTTGGAAAATAACATTTTGGGGATTTTTGGGTAATTTTTGCGCACTTTAAATGCGCCAAAACCCTCCTTAGAGTAGGCCAATTTCGCCCATCTTCGAACTTAGCCTTTCGATTGCCAAGATAGATTTTTTGTGCAAATTTGAGCTGTTTATCTCAATTCTATCGAGAGTTATCGTCTGGAGTGACACATATCTAAATAAATAAATATATATATAAATATATATATATATACATATAAAAAAGTGTTAAATTTCAGGAATCGTTTTAGAATGGTCTGAAACGGATTTCTATGAAGAAAATTTCCAAAAATTTATATTATTTAAATTTCGAAGCCATTGCAATAGCTTCATTTTCTTTGAAAATTCGCTAAAAATAATGCAATAAAAATATTCCTGTATGTCCGCCGTACGGCGTACGGACCACTTTTCTTAGTTACCATGAATCAAAATTGATGAAATTCGGGTTATAGGTTCCGTTCGGGGTCAAGTTGGTCCTCGAAGCTTGACGTTACTTTCTGTCATCTCTAAGGGGTTCAAAATAGGGGTTGGAATTTTCAGAACGTCTATACGTTTTTTTACGTGAATTTTTTTACGGTTTTGAATAGTTCTTGAACTTACGAGTTTTTTAAGACCACCCGGAGCATCGTACGTCCAGCTGTTCGTTCACAGTAAGGACCCGAAGTTTGCACCGACAGGCATTTTCGACGCCAGGGTGAATGAAATTGTATACATTTAGCCCAAATCTCGTCACCAGGGACGCGGTTACAATCGGAAATTGGCCCGAGATAAAATCATTGCTAGGGGCCACCCGATTATATTGCCGGAGTATGAAGTCGAGTTGGTTGTTCTGTGATATTATTTCATTTGAAACCAGTCATGCAGCATGACTTAATGAGCGAATTTTCAAAGAAATATTCGAATTAATGGCTATGGTTTTGTTTTGCTTCGAACTCTCGTCTTCAATTAATACTTCTCACATTTTTCAATCTGACCACTCTAAGGGGGTGGGGGGTAAGAGTTTAAAGATTATCCTAGTTTTGGGTAATTTTTGCGCACTTTAAATGCTCTAATTTAAGAACGGATTTAGATATCTAAAATCCGATTTCACCATCGTGTTCAGCGTGCAAAAACCTTTAAAATGAGGGGTCACTTGTTAGAAAATAACATTTTGGGGATTTTTGGGTAATTTTTGCGCACTTTAAATGCTCTAATTTGAGAACGGATCAAGATATCTAAAATCCGATTCCACCATCGTGTTCAGCGTGCAAAAACCTTTAAATGAGGGGTCACTTGTTGGAAAATAACATTTTGGGGATTTTTGGGTAATTTTTGCGCACTTTAAATGCGCCAAAACCCTCCTTAGAGTAGGCCAATTTCGCCCATCTTCGAACTTAGCCTTTCGATTGCCAAGATAGATTTTTTGTGCAAATTTGAGCTGTTTATCTCAATTCTATCGAGAGTTATCGTCTGGAGTGACACATATATATATATATACATATAAAAAAGTGTTAAATTCCAGGAATCGTTTTAGAATGGTCTGAAACGGATTTCTATGAAGAAAATTTCCAAAAATTTATATTATTTAAATTTCGAAGCCATTGCAATAGCTTCATTTTCTTTGAAAATTCGCTAAAACCAAGCGTCCTTCTTGATACCCTGATAGGATTCAGCCAGAATTTGGCTGTATCCCGATTTGATCCAGCAGCCGGCTATTTCTGCCAAGCAAATCTTGTAGTTCAGGAAGTACACATAGAAGGGAAAAAACACACCCAGATGTGAACTCCTTACGCCTGCTGGCTCACATCAAAGGAAAAGGGACGGCTACGTTGCAAGGTACGCGCAGGTAGAGGATTAGGGACTAACAATAGTTAGTCGTTGCCGTTCGATCTAATGATCCGATCTTCCATTTGAAAACAGATTTGGATTCTTCGATGTTTTTTCTACAGAAGTACTAGTTGCCTTTTTTGGTTTATTATTTTCAATAATGAACCATTGGAATCGAGCAAGAAAAAAAAAAAATTCTAACCACCCCCCAAATTTGATGGTATACGTTTCAAGGTATGTAGAATCCGAAAATGCAATAAAAATATTTCTGTCTGTACGCCGTACGGGCCACTTTTCAAGTTACCATGAATAAAAATTGATGAAATTCGGGTTATAGGTTCCGTTCGGGGTCTAGTTGGTCCTCGAAGCTCGACGTTACTGTCAGTCATCTCTAAGGGATTCAAAAAAGGGGTTGAAATTTTCAGAACGCCGTAGCTCGAAAACTTTCGATTGAAGGGTATGGTTTTTTTTTACAATATTAAATTTGTCTTGAGCTAAACAATTTGTTGAGCCACTCGGAGCACTGTACGTCCAGCACGTCCACCCGTTCGTGTGCACCAAAAAGCTTCAACACGATCGTGAATCAAACGGTATAAATCCGGCCGGGATATCATCGCTAAGGAGCACCTGATTATAATCAAGGATGGCTGAACGAAGTCGAGTTGGTTGTTGTGCGATATTATTTCATTTTGGTTTATTATTTTCAATAATGAACCATTGGAATCGAGCATGAAAAAAAAAATCGTACCCCCCCCCCCCCCCCCCCCCCCCTCAAAATTTGGTGGTTTACGTTTCAAGGTATGTAGAATCCAAAACTGCAATAAAAATATTTCTGTCTGTGTCTGTCCGCCGTATGCCGTACGGGCCACTTTTCTTAGTTACCATGAAAGAAAATTGATGAAATTCGGGTTATAGGTTCCGTTCGGGGTCTAGTTGGTCCTCGAAGCTCGACGTTACTGTCAGTCATCTCTAAGGGGTTCAAAATGGGGGTTGAAATTTTCAAAACGCCGTATCTCGAAAACTTTCGATTGAAGGGTATTGTTTTTCTTTACGTTATTAAATTTGTCTTGAGCTAAACAATTTTTTGAGACCACCCGGAGCATTGTACGTCCAGCCGTTCGTGTGCACCAAAAAGCTTCGCCAACACGATCGTGAATCAAACGGTATAACTCCGGCCTGGATATCATAACTACGGAGCATCTGATTATAATCAAGGATGGCTGTATGAAGTCGGGTTGTTTGTTCTGCGATATTATTTCATTTGACAAGTGATGGACTACTGGATTTTTTTGGTAGGTACTTCTGAAACTTGAACAAACGTTGAAGTATTATTGATGAGTAAATTATTACACAACGGTAAATTATTACACAACTGCTCATCTACCCAGAAGGGGCTGGATTTTGTTGATAGGTACTTTTGCAACTTGAAAAACCGTTGAAGTATTATTGGTTGGTAAATTATTACACAATGGCAAATTATTACACAACGACAAATTATTACACAACGGTAAATTATTACACCACGGTAAATTATTACACAACGGTAAATTATTACACAACGGCTCATCTACCAAAAAGGGGCTGGATTTTGTTGATAGGTACTTTTGCAACTTGAACAACCGTTGAAGTATTATTGATGGGCAAATTATTACAAAACGGTTCATTATTCTGTCTCCGTAGAAGGGGAACCTATACAGGTAAATTATTACACAACGGTTTAGGTAGGTACCTAGTAACGAGTACAGGGTTAGGTACTAACCTACGGAGGGTGTAGAATAGTGCATATATTATATAGAAGGGTTATCTATGCAGAGAGCTGTGATCTGTAACAGAAGGTTATTCTGTACAAAATAATAAACCGTTGTGCTGGGATTTGCAGCGTTTTTGATAAGTGATGACTTCTGAAACTTGAACAAACGTTGAAGTATTATTGATGGGAAAATTATTACACAGTGGTAAATTATATTATACAAAGGCAAATTATTACACAACGGTAAATTATTAAACGCTGCAAAGTCCTTGTCACATGGGGTTTATTATTCTACAGAAATGTTGGCTGTACATTTATTGTTTGTTTCATGTGAAATAATTGAAATAGCTATTTCTGATGGTTTCCACCAATTTTGGCCCCCAAAACACAAATTAGGTAGGTACGATCTTTTTTTTTTTTCAAATTAACTTTGATCATTGGTAGTGCCATTTAATCGTCTTGATCCACGTGTTGACACTTTTTCTAGTGTTATTCTACAAACTGATGGTGATTTCAGACGATTTCGCAGGTTTTTGACTCATACCAAATCAATTTTGGGAGCTGAACATCTGGTAAAACCTCAATTTTCCACTCCTTGGCCAAAATCGACCTCATATTCGATCTTCTCGTCCCCAAAAACATGGAAAACGATACCTCAAAAGCTCATGTTACCAACATGTTGCTAAAACGCAAAAAGTACCTATTTTTACACACATTTTCACTCATAACACCCCTGGGTATATTCCGATCGGGCTGAAAAGTTTCGGGACACAACTAGGGCCCAAATAGAGCATGTGTGCGAAAGAACGACTTTTTTAGACCGAAAATGAAGCCTGTACACGTGATACGGCGGACGGCGGACGGACATTGCATTTTTTGAATCTACGCACCTTGAAACGGAAAAGAAAAAAGTTTGAGAGGGGGTTGTAAAAATTTTTTGCTGAGCGATTACATAGGTGTATTATTCAGAGAATAATAAACCAACACAACGGTTCATCTACCAAAAAGGGGCTGGATTTTGTTGATAGGTACTTTTGCAACTTGAACAACCGTTGAAGTATTATTGATGGGCAAATTATTACAAAACGGTTCATTATTCTGTCTCCGTAGAAGGGGAACCTATACAGGTAAATTATTACACAACGGTTTAGGTAGGTACCTAGTAACGAGTACAGGGTTAGGTACTAACCTACAGAGGGTGTAGAATAGTGCATATATTATATAGAAGGGTTATCTATGCAGAGAGCTGTGATCTGTAACAGAAGGTTATTCTGTACAAAATAATAAACCGTTGTGCTGGGATTTGCAGCGTTTTTGATAAGTGATGACTTCTGAAACTTGAACAAACGTTGAAGTATTATTGATGGGAAAATTATTACACAGTGGTAAATTATATTATACAAAGGCAAATTATTACACAACGGTAAATTATTAAACGCTGCAAAGTCCTTGTCACATGGGGTTTATTATTCTACAGAAATGTTGGCTGTACATTTATTGTTTGTTTCATGTGAAATAATTGAAATAGCTATTTCTGATGGTTTCCACCAATTTTGGCCCCCAAAACACAAATTAGGTAGGTACGATCTTTTTTTTTTCAAATTAACTTTGATCATTGGTAGTGCCATTTAATCGTCTTGATCCACGTGTTGACACTTTTTCTAGTGTTATTCTACAAACTGATGGTGATTTCAGACGATTTCGCAGGTTTTTGACTCATACCAAATCAATTTTGGGAGCTGAACATCTGGTACAACCTCAATTTTCCACTCCTTGGCCAAAATCGACCTCATATTCGATCTTCTCGTCCCCAAAAACATGGAAAACGATACCTCAAAAGCTCATGTTACCAACATGTTGCTAAAACGCAAAAAGTACCTATTTTTACACACATTTTCACTCATAACACCCCTGGGTATATTCCGGTCGGGCTGAAAAGTTTCGGGACACAACTAGGGCCCAAATAGAGCATGTGTGCGAAAGAACGACTTTTTTAGACCGAAAATGAAGCCTGTACACGTGATACGGCGGACGGACATTGCATTTTTTGAATCTACGCACCTTGAAACGGAAAAGAAAAAAGTTTGAGGGGGGGTTATAAAAATTTTTTGCTGAGCGATTACATAGGTGTATTATTCAGAGAATAATAAACCAACACAACGGTTCATCTACCAAAAAGGGGCTGGATTTTGTTGATAGGTACTTTTGCAACTTGAACAACCGTTGAAGTATTATTGATGGGCAAATTATTACAAAACGGTCATTATTCTGTCTCAGTAGAAGGGGACCTATACAGGTAAATTATTACACAACGGTTTAGGTAGGTACCTAGTAACGAGTACAGGGTTAGGTACTAACCTACGGAGGGTGTAGAATAGTGCATATATTATATAGAAGGGTTATCTATGCAGAGAGCTGTGATCTGTAACAGAAGGTTATTCTGTACAAAATAATAAACCGTTGTGCTGGGATTTGCAGCGTTTTTGATAAGTGATGACTTCTGAAACTTGAACAAACGTTGAAGTATTATTGATGGGAAAATTATTACACAGTGGTAAATTATATTATACAAAGGCAAATTATTACACAACGGTAAATTATTAAACGCTGCAAAGTCCTTGTCACATGGGGTTTATTATTCTACAGAAATGTTGGCTGTACATTTATTGTTTGTTTCATGTGAAATAATTGAAATAGCTATTTCTGATGGTTTCCACCAATTTTGGCCCCCAAAACACAAATTAGGTAGGTACGATCTTTTTTTTTTTTCAAATTAACTTTGATCATTGGTAGTGCCATTTAATCGTCTTGATCCACGTGTTGACACTTTTTCTAGTGTTATTCTACAAACTGATGGTATTTCAGACGATTTCGCAGGTTTTTGACTCATACCAAATCAATTTTGGGAGCTGAACATCTGGTACAACCTCAATTTTCCACTCCTTGGCCAAAATCGACCTCATATTCGATCTTCTCGTCCCCAAAAACATGGAAAACGATACCTCAAAAGCTCATGTTACCAACATGTTGCTAAAACGCAAAAAGTACCTATTTTTACACACATTTTCACTCATAACACCCCTGGGTATATTCCGATCGGGCTGAAATGTTTCGGGACACAACTAGGGCCCAAATAGAGCATGTGTGCGAAAGAACGACTTTTTTAGACCGAAAATGAAGCCTGTACACGTGATACGGCGGACGGCGGACGGACATTGCATTTTTTGAATCTACGCACCTTGAAACGGAAAAGAAAAAAGTTTGAGGGGGGGTTATAAAAATTTTTTGCTGAGCGATTACATAGGTGTATTATTCAGAGAATAATAAACCAACACAACGGTTCATCTACCAAAAAGGGGCTGGATTTTGTTGATAGGTACTTTTGCAACTTGAACAACCGTTGAAGTATTATTGATGGGCAAATTATTACAAAACGGTTCATTATTCTGTCTCCGTAGAAGGGGAACCTATACAGGTAAATTATTACACAACGGTTTAGGTAGGTACCTAGTAACGAGTACAGGGTTAGGTACTAACCTACGGAGGGTGTAGAATAGTGCATATATTATATAGAAGGGTTATCTATGCAGAGAGCTGTGATCTGTAACAGAAGGTTATTCTGTACAAAATAATAAACCGTTGTGCTGGGATTTGCAGCGTTTTTGATAAGTGATGACTTCTGAAACTTGAACAAACGTTGAAGTATTATTGATGGGAAAATTATTACACAGTGGTAAATTATATTATACAAAGGCAAATTATTACACAACGGTAAATTATTAAACGCTGCAAAGTCCTTGTCACATGGGGTTTATTATTCTACAGAAATGTTGGCTGTACATTTATTGTTTGTTTCATGTGAAATAATTGAAATAGCTATTTCTGATGGTTTCCACCAATTTTGGCCCCCAAAACACAAATTAGGTAGGTACGATCTTTTTTTTTTTCAAATTAACTTTGATCATTGGTAGTGCCATTTAATCGTCTTGATCCACGTGTTGACACTTTTTCTAGTGTTATTCTACAAACTGATGGTGATTTCAGACGATTTCGCAGGTTTTTGACTCATACCAAATCAATTTTGGGAGCTGAACATCTGGTACAACCTCAATTTTCCACTCCTTGGCCAAAATCGACCTCATATTCGATCTTCTCGTCCCCAAAAACATGGAAAACGATACCTCAAAAGCTCATGTTACCAACATGTTGCTAAAACGCAAAAAGTACCTATTTTTACACACATTTTCACTCATAACACCCCTGGGTATATTCCGATCGGGCTGAAAAGTTTCGGGACACAACTAGGGCCCAAATAGAGCATGTGTGCGAAAGAACGACTTTTTTAGACCGAAAATGAAGCCTGTACACGTGATACGGTGGACGGCGGACGGACATTGCATTTTTTGAATCTACGCACCTTGAAACGGAAAAGAAAAAAGTTTGAGGGGGGGTTATAAAAGTTTTTTGCTGAGCGATTACATAGGTGTATTATTCAGAGAATAATAAACCAACACAACGGTTCATCTACCAAAAAGGGGCTGGATTTTGTTGATAGGTACTTTTGCAACTTGAACAACCGTTGAAGTATTATTGATGGGCAAATTATTACAAAACGGTTCATTATTCTGTCTCCGTAGAAGGGGAACCTATACAGGTAAATTATTACACAACGGTTTAGGTAGGTACCTAGTAACGAGTACAGGGTTAGGTACTAACCTACGGAGGGTGTAGAATAGTGCATATATTATATAGAAGGGTTATCTATGCAGAGAGCTGTGATCTGTAACAGAAGGTTATTCTGTACAAAATAATAAACCGTTGTGCTGGGATTTGCAGCGTTTTTGATAAGTGATGACTTCTGAAACTTGAACAAACGTTGAAGTATTATTGATGGGAAAATTATTACACAGTGGTAAATTATATTATACAAAGGCAAATTATTACACAACGGTAAATTATTAAACGCTGCAAAGTCCTTGTCACATGGGGTTTATTATTCTACAGAAATGTTGGCTGTACATTTATTGTTTGTTTCATGTGAAATAATTGAAATAGCTATTTCTGATGGTTTCCACCAATTTTGGCCCCCAAAACACAAATTAGGTAGGTACGATCTTTTTTTTTTCAAATTAACTTTGATCATTGGTAGTGCCATTTAATCGTCTTGATCCACGTGTTGACACTTTTTCTAGTGTTATTCTACAAACTGATGGTGATTTCAGACGATTTCGCAGGTTTTTGACTCATACCAAATCAATTTTGGGAGCTGAACATCTGGTACAACCTCAATTTTCCACTCCTTGGCCAAAATCGACCTCATATTCGATCTTCTCGTCCCCAAAAACATGGAAAACGATACCTCAAAAGCTCATGTTACCAACATGTTGCTAAAACGCAAAAAGTACCTATTTTTACACACATATTCACTCATAACACCCCTGGGTATATTCCGATCGGGCTGAAAAGTTTCGGGACACAACTAGGGCCCAAATAGAGCATGTGTGCGAAAGAACGACTTTTTTAGACCGAAAATGAAGCCTGTACACGTGATACGCCGGACGGCGGACGGACATTGCATTTTTTGAATCTACGCACCTTGAAACGGAAAAGAAAAAAGTTTGAGGGGGGGTTATAAAAATTTTTTGCTGAGCGATTACATAGGTGTATTATTCAGAGAATAATAAACCAACACAACGGTTCATCTACCAAAAAGGGGCTGGGTTTTGTTGATAGGTACTTTTGCAACTTGAACAACCGTTGAAGTATTATTGATGGGCAAATTATTACAAAACGGTTCATTATTCTGTCTCCGTAGAAGGGGAACCTATACAGGTTAATTATTACACAACGGTTTAGGTAGGTACCTAGTAACGAGTACAGGGTTAGGTACTAACCTACGGAGGGTGTAGAATAGTGCATATATTATATAGAAGGGTTATCTATGCAGAGAGCTGTGATCTGTAACAGAAGGTTATTCTGTACAAAATAATAAACCGTTGTGCTGGGATTTGCAGCGTTTTTGATAAGTGATGACTTCTGAAACTTGAACAAACGTTGAAGTATTATTGATGGGAAAATTATTACACAGTGGTAAATTATATTATACAAAGGCAAATTATTACACAACGGTAAATTATTAAACGCTGCAAAGTCCTTGTCACATGGGGTTTATTATTCTACAGAAATGTTGGCTGTACATTTATTGTTTGTTTCATGTGAAATAATTGAAATAGCTATTTCTGATGGTTTCCACCAATTTTGGCCCCCAAAACACAAATTAGGTAGGTACGATCTTTTTTTTTTTCAAATTAACTTTGATCATTGGTAGTGCCATTTAATCGTCTTGATCCACGTGTTGACACTTTTTCTAGTGTTATTCTACAAACTGATGGTGATTTCAGACGATTTCGCAGGTTTTTGACTCATACCAAATCAATTTTGGGAGCTGAACATCTGGTACAACCTCAATTTTCCACTCCTTGGCCAAAATCGACCTCATATTCGATCTTCTCGTCCCCAAAAACATGGAAAACGATACCTCAAAAGCTCATGTTACCAACATGTTGCTAAAACGCAAAAAGTACCTATTTTTACACACATTTTCACTCATAACACCCCTGGGTATATTCCGATCGGGCTGAAAAGTTTCGGGACACAACTAGGGCCCAAATAGAGCATGTGTGCGAAAGAACGACTTTTTTAGACCGAAAATGAAGCCTGTACACGTGATACGGCGGACGGCGGACGGACATTGCATTTTTTGAATCTACGCACCTTGAAACGGGAAAGAAAAAAGTTTGAGGGGGGGTTATAAAAATTTTTTGCTGAGCGATTACATAGGTGTATTATTCAGAGAATAATAAACCAACACATTGGTTCATCTACCAAAAAGGGGCTGGATTTTGTTGATAGGTACTTTTGCAACTTGAACAACCGTTGAAGTATTATTGATGGGCAAATTATTACAAAACGGTTCATTATTCTGTCTCCATAGAAGGGGAACCTATACAGGTAAATTATTACACAACGGTTTAGGTAGGTACCTAGTAACGAGTACAGGGTTAGGTACTAACCTACGGAGGGTGTAGAATAGTGCATATATTATATAGAAGGGTTATCTATGCAGAGAGCTGTGATCTGTAACAGAAGGTTATTCTGTACAAAATAATAAACCGTTGTGCTGGGATTTGCAGCGTTTTTGATAAGTGATGACTTCTGAAACTTGAACAAACGTTGAAGTATTATTGATGGGAAAATTATTACACAGTGGTAAATTATATTATACAAAGGCAAATTATTACACAACGGTAAATTATTAAACGCTGCAAAGTCCTTGTCACATGGGGTTTATTATTCTACAGAAATGTTGGCTGTACATTTATTGTTTGTTTCATGTGAAATAATTGAAATAAATATTTCTGATGGTTTCCACCAATTTTGGCCCCCAAAACACAAATTAAGTAGGTACGATCTTTTTTTTTTTCAAATTAACTTTGATCATTGGTAGTGCCATTTAATCGTCTTGATCCACGTGTTGACACTTTTTCTAGTGTTATTCTACAAACTGATGGTGATTTCAGACGATTTCGCAGGTTTTTGACTCATACCAAATCAATTTTGGGAGCTGAACATCTGGTACAACCTCAATTTTCCACTCCTTGGCCAAAATCGACCTCATATTCGATCTTCTCGTCCCCAAAAACATGGAAAACGATACCTCAAAAGCTCATGTTACCAACATGTTGCTAAAACGCAAAAAGTACCTATTTTTACACACATTTTCACTCATAACACCCCTGGGTATATTCCGATCGGGCTGAAAAGTTTCGGGACACAACTAGGGCCCAAATAGAGCATGTGTGCGAAAGAACGACTTTTTTAGACCGAAAATGAAGCCTGTACACGTGATACGGCGGACGGCGGACGGACATTGCATTTTTTGAATCTACGCACCTTGAAACGGGAAAGAAAAAAGTTTGAGGGGGGGTTATAAAAATTTTTTGCTGAGCGATTACATAGGTGTATTATTCAGAGAATAATAAACCAACACAACGGTTCATCTACCAAAAAGGGGCTGGATTTTGTTGATAGGTACTTTTGCAACTTGAACAACCGTTGAAGTATTATTGATGGGCAAATTATTACAAAACGGTTCATTATTCTGTCTCCGTAGAAGGGGAACCTATACAGGTAAATTATTACACAACGGTTTAGGTAGGTACCTAGTAACGAGTACAGGGTTAGGTACTAACCTACGGAGGGTGTAGAATAGTGCATATATTATATAGAAGGGTTATCTATGCAGAGAGCTGTGATCTGTAACAGAAGGTTATTCTGTACAAAATAATAAACCGTTGTGCTGGGATTTGCAGCGTTTTTGATAAGTGATGACTTCTGAAACTTGAACAAACGTTGAAGTATTATTGATGGGAAAATTATTACACAGTGGTAAATTATATTATACAAAGGCAAATTATTACACAACGGTAAATTATTAAACGCTGCAAAGTCCTTGTCACATGGGGTTTATTATTCTACAGAAATGTTGGCTGTACATTTATTGTTTGTTTCATGTGAAATAATTGAAATAGCTATTTCTGATGGTTTCCACCAATTTTGGCCCCCAAAACACAAATTAGGTAGGTACGATCTTTTTTTTTTTCAAATTAACTTTGATCATTGGTAGTGCCATTTAATCGTCTTGATCCACGTGTTGACACTTTTTCTAGTGTTATTCTACAAACTGATGGTGATTTCAGACGATTTCGCAGGTTTTTGACTCATACCAAATCAATTTTGGGAGCTGAACATCTGGTACAACCTCAATTTTCCACTCCTTGGCCAAAATCGACCTCATATTCGATCTTCTCGTCCCCAAAAACATGGAAAACGATACCTCAAAAGCTCATGTTACCAACATGTTGCTAAAACGCAAAAAGTACCTATTTTTACACACATATTCACTCATAACACCCCTGGGTATATTCCGATCGGGCTGAAAAGTTTCGGGACACAACTAGGGCCCAAATAGAGCATGTGTGCGAAAGAACGACTTTTTTAGACCGAAAATGAAGCCTGTACACGTGATACGCCGGACGGCGGACGGACATTGCATTTTTTGAATCTACGCACCTTGAAACGGAAAAGAAAAAAGTTTGAGGGGGGGTTATAAAAATTTTTTGCTGAGCGATTACATAGGTGTATTATTCAGAGAATAATAAACCAACACAACGGTTCATCTACCAAAAAGGGGCTGGGTTTTGTTGATAGGTACTTTTGCAACTTGAACAACCGTTGAAGTATTATTGATGGGCAAATTATTACAAAACGGTTCATTATTCTGTCTCCGTAGAAGGGGAACCTATACAGGTTAATTATTACACAACGGTTTAGGTAGGTACCTAGTAACGAGTACAGGGTTAGGTACTAACCTACGGAGGGTGTAGAATAGTGCATATATTATATAGAAGGGTTATCTATGCAGAGAGCTGTGATCTGTAACAGAAGGTTATTCTGTACAAAATAATAAACCGTTGTGCTGGGATTTGCAGCGTTTTTGATAAGTGATGACTTCTGAAACTTGAACAAACGTTGAAGTATTATTGATGGGAAAATTATTACACAGTGGTAAATTATATTATACAAAGGCAAATTATTACACAACGGTAAATTATTAAACGCTGCAAAGTCCTTGTCACATGGGGTTTATTATTCTACAGAAATGTTGGCTGTACATTTATTGTTTGTTTCATGTGAAATAATTGAAATAGCTATTTCTGATGGTTTCCACCAATTTTGGCCCCCAAAACACAAATTAGGTAGGTACGATCTTTTTTTTTTCAAATTAACTTTGATCATTGGTAGTGCCATTTAATCGTCTTGATCCACGTGTTGACACTTTTTCTAGTGTTATTCTACAAACTGATGGTGATTTCAGACGATTTCGCAGGTTTTTGACTCATACCAAATCAATTTTGGGAGCTGAACATCTGGTACAACCTCAATTTTCCACTCCTTGGCCAAAATCGACCTCATATTCGATCTTCTCGTCCCCAAAAACATGGAAAACGATACCTCAAAAGCTCATGTTACCAACATGTTGCTAAAACGCAAAAAGTACCTATTTTTACACACATTTTCACTCATAACACCCCTGGGTATATTCCGATCGGGCTGAAAAGTTTCGGGACACAACTAGGGCCCAAATAGAGCATGTGTGCGAAAGAACGACTTTTTTAGACCGAAAATGAAGCCTGTACACGTGATACGGCGGACGGCGGACGGACATTGCATTTTTTGAATCTACGCACCTTGAAACGGGAAAGAAAAAAGTTTGAGGGGGGGTTATAAAAATTTTTTGCTGAGCGATTACATAGGTGTATTATTCAGAGAATAATAAACCAACACATTGGTTCATCTACCAAAAAGGGGCTGGATTTTGTTGATAGGTACTTTTGCAACTTGAACAACCGTTGAAGTATTATTGATGGGCAAATTATTACAAAACGGTTCATTATTCTGTCTCCATAGAAGGGGAACCTATACAGGTAAATTATTACACAACGGTTTAGGTAGGTACCTAGTAACGAGTACAGGGTTAGGTACTAACCTACGGAGGGTGTAGAATAGTGCATATATTATATAGAAGGGTTATCTATGCAGAGAGCTGTGATCTGTAACAGAAGGTTATTCTGTACAAAATAATAAACCGTTGTGCTGGGATTTGCAGCGTTTTTGATAAGTGATGACTTCTGAAACTTGAACAAACGTTGAAGTATTATTGATGGGAAAATTATTACACAGTGGTAAATTATATTATACAAAGGCAAATTATTACACAACGGTAAATTATTAAACGCTGCAAAGTCCTTGTCACATGGGGTTTATTATTCTACAGAAATGTTGGCTGTACATTTATTGTTTGTTTCATGTGAAATAATTGAAATAAATATTTCTGATGGTTTCCACCAATTTTGGCCCCCAAAACACAAATTAAGTAGGTACGATCTTTTTTTTTTTCAAATTAACTTTGATCATTGGTAGTGCCATTTAATCGTCTTGATCCACGTGTTGACACTTTTTCTAGTGTTATTCTACAAACTGATGGTGATTTCAGACGATTTCGCAGGTTTTTGACTCATACCAAATCAATTTTGGGAGCTGAACATCTGGTACAACCTCAATTTTCCACTCCTTGGCCAAAATCGACCTCATATTCGATCTTCTCGTCCCCAAAAACATGGAAAACGATACCTCAAAAGCTCATGTTACCAACATGTTGCTAAAACGCAAAAAGTACCTATTTTTACACACATTTTCACTCATAACACCCCTGGGTATATTCCGATCGGGCTGAAAAGTTTCGGGACACAACTAGGGCCCAAATAGAGCATGTGTGCGAAAGAACGACTTTTTTAGACCGAAAATGAAGCCTGTACACGTGATACGGCGGACGGCGGACGGACATTGCATTTTTTGAATCTACGCACCTTGAAACGGAAAAGAAAAAAGTTTGAGGGGGGGTTATAAAAATTTTTTGCTGAGCGATTACATAGGTGTATTATTCAGAGAATAATAAACCAACACAACGGTTCATCTACCAAAAAGGGGCTGGATTTTGTTGATAGGTACTTTTGCAACTTGAACAACCGTTGAAGTATTATTGATGGGCAAATTATTACAAAACGGTTCATTATTCTGTCTCCGTAGAAGGGGAACCTATACAGGTAAATTATTACACAACGGTTTAGGTAGGTACCTAGTAACGAGTACAGGGTTAGGTACTAACCTACGGAGGGTGTAGAATAGTGCATATATTATATAGAAGGGTTATCTATGCAGAGAGCTGTGATCTGTAACAGAAGGTTATTCTGTACAAAATAATAAACCGTTGTGCTGGGATTTGCAGCGTTTTTGATAAGTGATGACTTCTGAAACTTGAACAAACGTTGAAGTATTATTGATGGGAAAATTATTACACAGTGGTAAATTATATTATACAAAGGCAAATTATTACACAACGGTAAATTATTAAACGCTGCAAAGTCCTTGTCACATGGGGTTTATTATTCTACAGAAATGTTGGCTGTACATTTATTGTTTGTTTCATGTGAAATAATTGAAATAGCTATTTCTGATGGTTTCCACCAATTTTGGCCCCCAAAACACAAATTAGGTAGGTACGATCTTTTTTTTTTTCAAATTAACTTTGATCATTGGTAGTGCCATTTAATCGTCTTGATCCACGTGTTGACACTTTTTCTAGTGTTATTCTACAAACTGATGGTGATTTCAGACGATTTCGCAGGTTTTTGACTCATACCAAATCAATTTTGGGAGCTGAACATCTGGTACAACCTCAATTTTCCACTCCTTGGCCAAAATCGACCTCATATTCGATCTTCTCGTCCCCAAAAACATGGAAAACGATACCTCAAAAGCTCATGTTACCAACATGTTGCTAAAACGCAAAAAGTACCTATTTTTACACACATATTCACTCATAACACCCCTGGGTATATTCCGATCGGGCTGAAAAGTTTCGGGACACAACTAGGGCCCAAATAGAGCATGTGTGCGAAAGAACGACTTTTTTAGACCGAAAATGAAGCCTGTACACGTGATACGCCGGACGGCGGACGGACATTGCATTTTTTGAATCTACGCACCTTGAAACGGAAAAGAAAAAAGTTTGAGGGGGGGTTATAAAAATTTTTTGCTGAGCGATTACATAGGTGTATTATTCAGAGAATAATAAACCAACACAACGGTTCATCTACCAAAAAGGGGCTGGGTTTTGTTGATAGGTACTTTTGCAACTTGAACAACCGTTGAAGTATTATTGATGGGCAAATTATTACAAAACGGTTCATTATTCTGTCTCCGTAGAAGGGGAACCTATACAGGTTAATTATTACACAACGGTTTAGGTAGGTACCTAGTAACGAGTACAGGGTTAGGTACTAACCTACGGAGGGTGTAGAATAGTGCATATATTATATAGAAGGGTTATCTATGCAGAGAGCTGTGATCTGTAACAGAAGGTTATTCTGTACAAAATTATAAACCGTTGTGCTGGGATTTGCAGCGTTTTTGATAAGTGATGACTTCTGAAACTTGAACAAACGTTGAAGTATTATTGATGGGAAAATTATTACACAGTGGTAAATTATATTATACAAAGGCAAATTATTACACAACGGTAAATTATTAAACGCTGCAAAGTCCTTGTCACATGGGGTTTATTATTCTACAGAAATGTTGGCTGTACATTTATTGTTTGTTTCATGTGAAATAATTGAAATAGCTATTTCTGATGGTTTCCACCAATTTTGGCCCCCAAAACACAAATTAGGTAGGTACGATCTTTTTTTTTTCAAATTAACTTTGATCATTGGTAGTGCCATTTAATCGTCTTGATCCACGTGTTGACACTTTTTCTAGTGTTATTCTACAAACTGATGGTGATTTCAGACGATTTCGCAGGTTTTTGACTCATACCAAATCAATTTTGGGAGCTGAACATCTGGTACAACCTCAATTTTCCACTCCTTGGCCAAAATCGACCTCATATTCGATCTTCTCGTCCCCAAAAACATGGAAAACGATACCTCAAAAGCTCATGTTACCAACATGTTGCTAAAACGCAAAAAGTACCTATTTTTACACACATTTTCACTCATAACACCCCTGGGTATATTCCGATCGGGCTGAAAAGTTTCGGGACACAACTAGGGCCCAAATAGAGCATGTGTGCGAAAGAACGACTTTTTTAGACCGAAAATGAAGCCTGTACACGTGATACGGCGGACGGCGGACGGACATTGCATTTTTTGAATCTACGCACCTTGAAACGGGAAAGAAAAAAGTTTGAGGGGGGGTTATAAAAATTTTTTGCTGAGCGATTACATAGGTGTATTATTCAGAGAATAATAAACCAACACAACGGTTCATCTACCAAAAAGGGGCTGGATTTTGTTGATAGGTACTTTTGCAACTTGAACAACCGTTGAAGTATTATTGATGGGCAAATTATTACAAAACGGTTCATTATTCTGTCTCCATAGAAGGGGAACCTATACAGGTAAATTATTACACAACGGTTTAGGTAGGTACCTAGTAACGAGTACAGGGTTAGGTACTAACCTACGGAGGGTGTAGAATAGTGCATATATTATATAGAAGGGTTATCTATGCAGAGAGCTGTGATCTGTAACAGAAGGTTATTCTGTACAAAATAATAAACCGTTGTGCTGGGATTTGCAGCGTTTTTGATAAGTGATGACTTCTGAAACTTGAACAAACGTTGAAGTATTATTGATGGGAAAATTATTACACAGTGGTAAATTATATTATACAAAGGCAAATTATTACACAACGGTAAATTATTAAACGCTGCAAAGTCCTTGTCACATGGGGTTTATTATTCTACAGAAATGTTGGCTGTACATTTATTGTTTGTTTCATGTGAAATAATTGAAATAAATATTTCTGATGGTTTCCACCAATTTTGGCCCCCAAAACACAAATTAAGTAGGTACGATCTTTTTTTTTTTCAAATTAACTTTGATCATTGGTAGTGCCATTTAATCGTCTTGATCCACGTGTTGACACTTTTTCTAGTGTTATTCTACAAACTGATGGTGATTTCAGACGATTTCGCAGGTTTTTGACTCATACCAAATCAATTTTGGGAGCTGAACATCTGGTACAACCTCAATTTTCCACTCCTTGGCCAAAATCGACCTCATATTCGATCTTCTCGTCCCCAAAAACATGGAAAACGATACCTCAAAAGCTCATGTTACCAACATGTTGCTAAAACGCAAAAAGTACCTATTTTTACACACATTTTCACTCATAACACCCCTGGGTATATTCCGATCGGGCTGAAAAGTTTCGGGACACAACTAGGGCCCAAATAGAGCATGTGTGCGAAAGAACGACTTTTTTAGACCGAAAATGAAGCCTGTACACGTGATACGGCGGACGGCGGACGGACATTGCATTTTTTGAATCTACGCACCTTGAAACGGAAAAGAAAAAAGTTTGAGGGGGGGTTATAAAAATTTTTTGCTGAGCGATTACATAGGTGTATTATTCAGAGAATAATAAACCAACACAACGGTTCATCTACCAAAAAGGGGCTGGATTTTGTTGATAGGTACTTTTGCAACTTGAACAACCGTTGAAGTATTATTGATGGGCAAATTATTACAAAACGGTTCATTATTCTGTCTCCGTAGAAGGGGAACCTATACAGGTAAATTATTACACAACGGTTTAGGTAGGTACCTAGTAACGAGTACAGGGTTAGGTACTAACCTACGGAGGGTGTAGAATAGTGCATATATTATATAGAAGGGTTATCTATGCAGAGAGCTGTGATCTGTAACAGAAGGTTATTCTGTACAAAATAATAAACCGTTGTGCTGGGATTTGCAGCGTTTTTGATAAGTGATGACTTCTGAAACTTGAACAAACGTTGAAGTATTATTGATGGGAAAATTATTACACAGTGGTAAATTATATTATACAAAGGCAAATTATTACACAACGGTAAATTATTAAACGCTGCAAAGTCCTTGTCACATGGGGTTTATTATTCTACAGAAATGTTGGCTGTACATTTATTGTTTGTTTCATGTGAAATAATTGAAATAGCTATTTCTGATGGTTTCCACCAATTTTGGCCCCCAAAACACAAATTAGGTAGGTACGATCTTTTTTTTTTTCAAATTAACTTTGATCATTGGTAGTGCCATTTAATCGTCTTGATCCACGTGTTGACACTTTTTCTAGTGTTATTCTACAAACTGATGGTGATTTCAGACGATTTCGCAGGTTTTTGACTCATACCAAATCAATTTTGGGAGCTGAACATCTGGTACAACCTCAATTTTCCACTCCTTGGCCAAAATCGACCTCATATTCGATCTTCTCGTCCCCAAAAACATGGAAAACGATACCTCAAAAGCTCATGTTACCAACATGTTGCTAAAACGCAAAAAGTACCTATTTTTACACACATATTCACTCATAACACCCCTGGGTATATTCCGATCGGGCTGAAAAGTTTCGGGACACAACTAGGGCCCAAATAGAGCATGTGTGCGAAAGAACGACTTTTTTAGACCGAAAATGAAGCCTGTACACGTGATACGCCGGACGGCGGACGGACATTGCATTTTTTGAATCTACGCACCTTGAAACGGAAAAGAAAAAAGTTTGAGGGGGGGTTATAAAAATTTTTTGCTGAGCGATTACATAGGTGTATTATTCAGAGAATAATAAACCAACACAACGGTTCATCTACCAAAAAGGGGCTGGGTTTTGTTGATAGGTACTTTTGCAACTTGAACAACCGTTGAAGTATTATTGATGGGCAAATTATTACAAAACGGTTCATTATTCTGTCTCCGTAGAAGGGGAACCTATACAGGTTAATTATTACACAACGGTTTAGGTAGGTACCTAGTAACGAGTACAGGGTTAGGTACTAACCTACGGAGGGTGTAGAATAGTGCATATATTATATAGAAGGGTTATCTATGCAGAGAGCTGTGATCTGTAACAGAAGGTTATTCTGTACAAAATTATAAACCGTTGTGCTGGGATTTGCAGCGTTTTTGATAAGTGATGACTTCTGAAACTTGAACAAACGTTGAAGTATTATTGATGGGAAAATTATTACACAGTGGTAAATTATATTATACAAAGGCAAATTATTACACAACGGTAAATTATTAAACGCTGCAAAGTCCTTGTCACATGGGGTTTATTATTCTACAGAAATGTTGGCTGTACATTTATTGTTTGTTTCATGTGAAATAATTGAAATAGCTATTTCTGATGGTTTCCACCAATTTTGGCCCCCAAAACACAAATTAGGTAGGTACGATCTTTTTTTTTTCAAATTAACTTTGATCATTGGTAGTGCCATTTAATCGTCTTGATCCACGTGTTGACACTTTTTCTAGTGTTATTCTACAAACTGATGGTGATTTCAGACGATTTCGCAGGTTTTTGACTCATACCAAATCAATTTTGGGAGCTGAACATCTGGTACAACCTCAATTTTCCACTCCTTGGCCAAAATCGACCTCATATTCGATCTTCTCGTCCCCAAAAACATGGAAAACGATACCTCAAAAGCTCATGTTACCAACATGTTGCTAAAACGCAAAAAGTACCTATTTTTACACACATTTTCACTCATAACACCCCTGGGTATATTCCGATCGGGCTGAAAAGTTTCGGGACACAACTAGGGCCCAAATAGAGCATGTGTGCGAAAGAACGACTTTTTTAGACCGAAAATGAAGCCTGTACACGTGATACGGCGGACGGCGGACGGACATTGCATTTTTTGAATCTACGCACCTTGAAACGGGAAAGAAAAAAGTTTGAGGGGGGGTTATAAAAATTTTTTGCTGAGCGATTACATAGGTGTATTATTCAGAGAATAATAAACCAACACAACGGTTCATCTACCAAAAAGGGGCTGGATTTTGTTGATAGGTACTTTTGCAACTTGAACAACCGTTGAAGTATTATTGATGGGCAAATTATTACAAAACGGTTCATTATTCTGTCTCCATAGAAGGGGAACCTATACAGGTAAATTATTACACAACGGTTTAGGTAGGTACCTAGTAACGAGTACAGGGTTAGGTACTAACCTACGGAGGGTGTAGAATAGTGCATATATTATATAGAAGGGTTATCTATGCAGAGAGCTGTGATCTGTAACAGAAGGTTATTCTGTACAAAATAATAAACCGTTGTGCTGGGATTTGCAGCGTTTTTGATAAGTGATGACTTCTGAAACTTGAACAAACGTTGAAGTATTATTGATGGGAAAATTATTACACAGTGGTAAATTATATTATACAAAGGCAAATTATTACACAACGGTAAATTATTAAACGCTGCAAAGTCCTTGTCACATGGGGTTTATTATTCTACAGAAATGTTGGCTGTACATTTATTGTTTGTTTCATGTGAAATAATTGAAATAAATATTTCTGATGGTTTCCACCAATTTTGGCCCCCAAAACACAAATTAAGTAGGTACGATCTTTTTTTTTTTCAAATTAACTTTGATCATTGGTAGTGCCATTTAATCGTCTTGATCCACGTGTTGACACTTTTTCTAGTGTTATTCTACAAACTGATGGTGATTTCAGACGATTTCGCAGGTTTTTGACTCATACCAAATCAATTTTGGGAGCTGAACATCTGGTACAACCTCAATTTTCCACTCCTTGGCCAAAATCGACCTCATATTCGATCTTCTCGTCCCCAAAAACATGGAAAACGATACCTCAAAAGCTCATGTTACCAACATGTTGCTAAAACGCAAAAAGTACCTATTTTTACACACATTTTCACTCATAACACCCCTGGGTATATTCCGATCGGGCTGAAAAGTTTCGGGACACAACTAGGGCCCAAATAGAGCATGTGTGCGAAAGAACGACTTTTTTAGACCGAAAATGAAGCCTGTACACGTGATACGGCGGACGGCGGACGGACATTGCATTTTTTGAATCTACGCACCTTGAAACGGAAAAGAAAAAAGTTTGAGGGGGGGTTATAAAAATTTTTTGCTGAGCGATTACATAGGTGTATTATTCAGAGAATAATAAACCAACACAACGGTTCATCTACCGAAAAGGGGCTGGATTTTGTTGATAGGTACTTTTGCAACTTGAACAACCGTTGAAGTATTATTGATGGGCAAATTATTACAAAACGGTTCATTATTCTGTCTCCGTAGAAGGGGAACCTATACAGGTAAATTATTACACAACGGTTTAGGTAGGTACCTAGTAACGAGTACAGGGTTAGGTACTAACCTACGGAGGGTGTAGAATAGTGCATATATTATATAGAAGGGTTATCTATGCAGAGAGCTGTGATCTGTAACAGAAGGTTATTCTGTACAAAATAATAAACCGTTGTGCTGGGATTTGCAGCGTTTTTGATAAGTGATGACTTCTGAAACTTGAACAAACGTTGAAGTATTATTGATGGGAAAATTATTACACAGTGGTAAATTATATTATACAAAGGCAAATTATTACACAACGGTAAATTATTAAACGCTGCAAAGTCCTTGTCACATGGGGTTTATTATTCTACAGAAATGTTGGCTGTACATTTATTGTTTGTTTCATGTGAAATAATTGAAATAGCTATTTCTGATGGTTTCCACCAATTTTGGCCCCCAAAACACAAATTAGGTAGGTACGATCTTTTTTTTTTTCAAATTAACTTTGATCATTGGTAGTGCCATTTAATCGTCTTGATCCACGTGTTGACACTTTTTCTAGTGTTATTCTACAAACTGATGGTGATTTCAGACGATTTCGCAGGTTTTTGACTCATACCAAATCAATTTTGGGAGCTGAACATCTGGTACAACCTCAATTTTCCACTCCTTGGCCAAAATCGACCTCATATTCGATCTTCTCGTCCCCAAAAACATGGAAAACGATACCTCAAAAGCTCATGTTACCAACATGTTGCTAAAACGCAAAAAGTACCTATTTTTACACACATTTTCACTCATAACACCCCTGGGTATATTCCGATCGGGCTGAAAAGTTTCGGGACACAACTAGGGCCCAAATAGAGCATGTGTGCGAAAGAACGACTTTTTTAGACCGAAAATGAAGCCTGTACACGTGATACGGCGGACGGCGGACGGACATTGCATTTTTTGAATCTACGCACCTTGAAACGGAAAAGAAAAAAGTTTGAGGGGGGGTTATAAAAATTTTTTGCTGAGCGATTACATAGGTGTATTATTCAGAGAATAATAAACCAACACATTGGTTCATCTACCAAAAAGGGGCTGGATTTTGTTGATAGGTACTTGTGCAACTTGAACAAACATTGAAGTATTGTTGATGGGTAAATTATTACACAATGGTAAGTTATTACACAACGGCAAATTATTACACTACGGTAAATTGTTAAATAACGGTAAATTATTACACAATGGTTCATCAACCAAGAAGGGGCTGGATTTTGTTGATCGGTACTTTTGCAACTTGAACTATTGTTGAAGTATTATTGATGGGCAAGTTATTACACAACGGTTCATTATGCTTGACCACGAAGGTAGGTATTGACCACAGAAAACAGTGATCTACGCAGAAGGGGCATCTATTTCACTCCACATCAACAATTTTCCTTCAGAACTTTATTATTTGCGTTTCTTTTTGCCGTTTTAGTTACTGCTTGTCATCGACAGAATTGTTTTAGCAACATTTAACTCGTGATTTAGATAGGTACCTAGTAACGAGTACGGGGTTAGGTACTAACCTACGGAGGGTCTGCGATCTATATAATGTGTATAGAATAGTACATATTACATTATATAGACGGGTTAGCTGTACACTGTACAGAGAGCTGTATCTGTAACAGAAGGGTACTCTGTACAAAATAATATACCGTTGTGCAGGGATTTGCAGCCTTTTAAAATTGAAATTGAATCAAATAATTTTGGGAACTCCATGAAATCAATTTCATAATTCAAAACAGAATGTCGCCACTTGAGGTTGCTTATAACGATTACAGAACATTTTACAGATTGAAAATCGGTTGACCAGTAAATCTAATACTGGATTGGCTCATTTTGAAGTACAACGTGGTGGCAGTTATTGAAACTAAACCCATGACATTTACCTATAATATGTCCAATAAGAGTCAGTATTACTGGCGAGTGATCATTTTCTTCTCAAGTCATCACTTTCTTCTACTAATATATGGTTAAGATGTTTTTAGACTATGAAGAAATCTATCAAGCCAGGGACCTTGTTGGCCAGTAAGTTGGTTTCCTGTTGTGTGAACCTCACACTGTTTGTCTTGATAGCTTGGTATGTTCCCTGTCTTTGTCGGAGATCAGCCTGCCAGCCTTGTTATACTGCGCTTTCCCCCCCCCCCCCCCCCAGATCGATTGCTAGTGTGTAAAGTGTCGTAACATTTTTATCCTTTCATTTTACAATAGGGCTCTCGATTTAAGTGTGTCTCTGAGATGAGACAAACATCTGTTTTATTAAGTTCTAGGACTGCCTGGAGCTCATTTCTTCTTTGAAGGAGCTCATTGGCATTCCAACACATGATTTTAAGGACCTGGGGCCCATTCCTAAATACTTCAGCTTTTCACTTAGCAATTCTTCATAAATGTACTCTTTACTTCGCGAATTACGAGACGTAGGAGAACCATCTGTTCCTAAAGACTTCGCGCTCCTACTCTGCAGTTCTACACGAAACGAAGAGTAGTCTGAAGAGTAACCTTTATTTTGTGGAGTAACCTCCAATAGCTGTTACAGTTCAGTTGTTGTTTCCGATCGTTTTCTTCCGATTTCATCAAGTTTTCAGCAGTTTTCCGTCCTTCTTTCTTCAGTCTCCTGTAAGTGGTAAGGTCTATTATATTTTCCCGAAACAAGTAGTTTAATACCACAGAGATGCATTGTAGATAACAAACGTGGAGCAACGATTGGCTTTGGTTCATCTTTTGAGAATACGGCCGGCAAAACAGCGAGCACTTTCAATATCCTGATCCTGCGATGAGGATCCTGTTCTTATCATCCTCTGATGAGAAGTATAGGAAAATTTCCATTATTAAGTGGGGGGAGGGGGGTACATTGAAATTAGCATTGTAATTAATTATCCACAAATGACAACAACCAACCTGTCCCTTCCTAACATTTCCTTCCTCCCAAATGTAGAGTAGTTTGAGGGCCTCAGTGGAGCTAACTAAGATTGTAGTTTATGTACTTGCCCTCACACTAATTGGACCACCCTTAGACCTAATCGAAAGATTAAATTCTGTTCTTTTTATTGGCACTACCAAACGTTGAATTTATCGAAAATGTAATACCTAAAAACCGATTTGAAAAGTATGTCGTTCTACCACAGAGTCATTTGGCGACCTATGAAGCGTTCGAGACACTTAAGAACCCATCAGTACTGAGGTCCATAACCAACCCAGATGGACAGCCTTCGTGGCAAAGCACACAAATACAGCCAAGTACATCTCCAAAATGCGAGCACCTTGCAATCCCACAACTGAAACTGCGAAGGACTGGCGAAATCCACGCCCACCTGATCAAAGGCATAAGAGCAGTGCACTTGCCCGGCATAAGAGCAGTGCACTTGCCCGGCAGGAAGTTGGCCCATCTTGGGCTGAAAGGGCTTGGTCTGATGGGAAAACAGCGAGTACAGCCCGACTGAACTTGCACCACAGATCTCTCATTAACTATCCAAAACCTAGTGCGCAAATATGCTAGCGTGGCGCGAGGCCCCACATGCAGACAGCTCTCGTGAGCCTGCCGAACGAGCAAGCAGGGATCAAAGCGGGGTGCTGAGTCTCTTAAAATGTAGAGCTATGCGCCTATCGGCCTCCCACGCGGAGAACCCCCTCCGTTGAACGAAAAAGTGCTAACTGCCTCATCAGCTTGGTCCTAGGGCCTGTCTTGTCAAGTCCCACCATAATATTGTGGAAGTGGCGTTTCTGGATGTGCCTGACTAAAACCACATCCACTGTTTTCAACTCCTCTTTGCTGAGTGGAGCTATTTGAACCATAAGTTCAGTGATTGAGAGCCTTTTCTTAGAACCGGAACAGCTCGAAGGTACTAGGGATGGTCTACCATTCTTCTTGAACCGTACAATCCAAGCAACCACGCGTTGGGCGGTTGTATGAACTAAAGTCCTTTTCTAGCAAATCTGCTGAACAATCAACAAAATGATGAGTGCCCACAGCACAGATCTCTCCAGCTAGCCCAGGAGTCCATACTCCTGGGCTAAATCGGGACGGATGCGCTGAATTGACCAGTAAACTCTCTCTAACTGCAACCACTTGGATCCAGACCACCACAATGAGTCGCATACTAATTGACTCGGAACTGCGCCTCGAGAAGCCACATCTGCGGGGTTGTCCCCAGTCGAAACATGAACCCAGTGTTCAGCAGGCAGATCTGCTTGTGTTTTGGCCACCCGATTTCCTACAAAAACCTTCCACCGCGGAGCAGGGTTCGGCAGTGAGCCATGAGAGCACCACTGAACTATCGGAACACGCCACAGTATTACTGTCCGGGTACAACATGTCCTGATGCTCCTGTACATTCTTTATTTGTCTGAACATTTGAAGAATGTCAGCAGTGAACACAAAACGGAACAACCGAAACTGAAGCACTACTCGACATATGTCCTCTTGGACCTTGGGACCCACGTGCAAGATCTCATTTGAGTGAAAGGCCATTCGACGTGTGTTGAGAGGCGTTGAATACCACTCGTATTTTGTCCGGGGGGTCGCCAGAACTGTGTAGGTACAGCATGATGCGGCATATAATAATGGAGTGGGTCCGAAGGGGGTGGCGACACCTTGCGCATGTGACCCAGTCTCTGTACTCGTGAATGAACTGCCGGTAGAACCGAGCTAGGATGGGATCCCGTCTGAACTTGGACTCGAGTCGGTAGAACTGTCGAAGAGCGGTGGCGCGAGAAGCACCTAAAAGAGCTTGGTCCTGGGCAAAGGGCAAAGGAACTAAATAACGGCCCCTCTCGTCACAGCGGGTTTGACTAACAAAGAGCTGCTCCGCTTCTAATTGAGCGGCGGTGCATGGAACTGCCTCCTCCAAAGACTCAATCTCGAACATTTGACAAAGAAGCAAATCCGTCTCGCACACGTCACCAGAGACGGGCGCGGCTGCCATGTCGAAACAAGTGGGGTCCCGAGAGAGGAACAACGGACGGAGAAACCACCTAGTGACAATTAGGGTTTGAGAGCAAGACATCAGCAAGAACAATGGTGTCAATGAGGGGCAATATTGAAGCGGGCTATGGAGAACAGGTTTCGCACAGGCTCCTGAGCAGCCTTGGACAGAGCTGTCTGGACCTTAGGAAAGAACAAGGGTTTATGGGAACTGGCCGGCTCGGTATGCTGGGGGAAAGGATCCTTGACTTCGCACTGGGAAAGGCCCAACTGAATCATCAGGTGCAACACCTGATTAACTTCTTTGAAGGTCTTGGCTGGGTACAATCTTTATTTTAAGTCCATTCAGGACAAGAAAAATTTGATCTAACTGCAACATGGGGCGAGGGGGTTTTCTAGGGCAAGAAAGAAGCGTGGTGTCTGATGGACAGGACTGGTTCATCTGAGTTGAAGGTTTGCAGTTCGGCGAGTGGATTAATTAAACAGAACGGCCAAACTACGGATGCAAGTGGCCCATCACGAGCCAGCTCAGTTCAGAACTAAGGAGCTACACCCAGAAGGAGATCGATGTCATTCCGCTCACTGAACGAAGGGTCTGCAAGCTTGGATCCCACGCTCTGGATATGAGGCCAGAAATTTAACGAGAAACTAGAGGAGGGCAAGGGAGCTATAACCTGATCTACGGCATAGGCTTAAAAGGGTGATTTGCACCCGGTCGAGTATGCAGAAAGAGAGAGACGACATGCCAGGTACTGTCTGTGGCTGGGCTCCCACGCCCATGACTACATGATTGAAAGAAAAACGGAGTTATTACAAAAATAGTCTATTTCCACTCATACATGTATTAGTGGAAATAGACTGTTTTTTTAATAACTCCGTTTTTCTTTGAAATGGGTTTCCACAATTTCTTCGCGAGTGATTTAGTTCATACTACATGATTGATCGGCGTCACCAGTTAGCCGGCCGCAAGAGCCAATTTGTGAGAGATAAATTGGATTTCAGACCCCGTGTCAAGCAAAGCCCAGCAGAGGATGCCAGGCAGTGGGGTGCCATCTGAGGAGTCCCAAACGAAGTAGCCCCTTTGAACATGGGAAATGAAAGGAAGACCTTTGCTTTGAGAGAACTGAACTGGACATAGAATGATCCCCATAAACATAACTACTAGTGGTTGTATGAGAAGGATTGCTACCACCAATCGGTGGGGCTCGCGAGACGTTCGCAGATTACATGCGCCAGGCCTATGACCTATAGGGGTTAGCATAACGGATCCAATAGGGTTCTTAAGATCACCTCTATTACTAACCAACTGAGTAGTGTAATGAATCCCAGTTCTCCTGTGTATGGCATCATTAGGTTTCAGCAGAGAAGGGTCATCTTCCTCAGTGGTCCTATACCTATATCCGCTGCGTTTCACTCCCTGCCAGGAGCCTCGCTTGATCTTTGAATTAGAACTTGAACGATTGAGCTTAATTTTATGGGTACTGGCTCTGGCAGGAGTTTCAGCGGCTGGGCATCCTCATCGACTGCCAGCAAGGTACAAACTAGATGAGTGGGGGCCCTCACCTGTTGGGGGGGGGGAGGGGGTGTCGGACTGTAATTCACCCTGACAGCAATCTGAACAAGAATCAAAGTTGACGGGACACCAAGACGGTCGGGGAGAGCTACTACGAACAATGGGTACCCCTGAACTGGAACTTGGGGGCGGGGCCTAGGGATTTGGTTCCCCCGTATACCTTAACTGATTTGATGGCGATGGCAAATCGTCTGGATTCCTCGTCGACATGGAGTAGGAAGTGGTGTGATCCTCCGCAGTGCCACCGTCAGAGCGAATTACAGTTCTGAACAGAGTTGTGCTTCCACAAAAAGCAATTAATGCAGAGTCCGGCGGATTTGTTGCTCTCGACGCTGAACTACAGGGAGAGCTTGGAACCCTCTGCAGTGGTATAGGAAGTGTGGTCCTGAGCAGTGATGACACTTGAACGGCTCCCTCGTGACTGACTGAGCTGGCTGCTGGACAGCGAGCGAGCGTGGTCGATCTGTGGTGCGAGGGGGAGTGGGGGACCTGGGTTTTGCTGCTTACTGGAACCCCCTTCCTCAGAACTTCATCTAGGTGCAGATCGTGACCCCTGGGGCATCATCTGGGCAAATCAGAGCTGTCTCCCCAAAAATTCGAGGAGCAGCTTAAGTGAGGGATCTCGTCCTTGTCTTCCATCTCCTCCCAGTTGAACTTGTCCTTAATAGCCGGATCCAAATGGCTGAGAAGAGAACAGAAGGAAGGATGCCAGTTCATTATTGGGAAGTCCCTCCATTGAACTCACCCAGCCCCGGCCAGATGAGAGAAATCCGTAAATCTGCATGGCATCCAGCTGGTGCAGCCTTGGGATGAGTCTTCGGTTGGGGAAGGAACTCCGGCCTAACCTGTACTTGCTCGAATTTTCAGAGCACAGCGCTTCATACAATTCGGGGTACGTGGAACCAGATCGACGGAATGATGATTGCACTTCAGGGCTAAGTTGATTGATAAGTGCTTGGTACTTTATTTTCAGGCAGATGTGGCACATCGTGCACTGGGGACGGTGGGCAAGAGCAAATTTATTTACTTGACTGCAGAGATAGGCATATTCATATTCGTAAATACGAATATGAATATATTCACACGGCGTATTTTCTATGAATACGAATAAGAATATATTCGTATTTACGCCTGTAAATATGAATATATTCATTATTTACTCGTGTAAATATGAATATATTCGTATTCACACAAATTCCGTGTGAATACGAATATATTCATATTCACACGAATTTCGTGTAAATATGGTAGATAAATGATGGTATTAACTCGAATTTCATGTGAATATGGTAGACATATGATGGTATTTAGTCGAATTTCAAGTGGATATGATAGGAATATGTTCATATTCACACGAATTTCGTGTAAAAAATGGTAGAAATATAATGGTATTCACTCGAATTTCATGTGAACATGGTAGGAATATGTTCATATTCACACAAATTTCGTGTAAATATGGTAGAAATATAATCAGATTCCCTCGAGTTTCATATAACTATGGTAGGAACATGTTCATATTCACACGAATTTCGTGTAAATATGGTAGAAATATAATTCCTTAAATATAATGTGACTAGGGTAGGAACATGTTCATGTTCACACGAATTTAGTGTAAATATGGTAGAAATATATTCGTATTCCCTCGAATTTCATGTAAATATTGTAGGAATATGTTCATATTCACACGGATTTCGTGTAAATATGGTAAAAATATAATGGTATTCCCTCGAATTTCATATGACTATGGTAGGAATATGTTCATATTCACACGGATTACGTGTAAATATGGTAAAAATATAATTGTATTCCCTCGAATTCCATGTAAATATTGTTGGGAATTTTGTGTAAATATGGTAGAAATATAATGGTATTCACTCGAATTTCATGTGAATATGGTAGGAACATGTTCATATTCACACGACTTTCGTGTAAATATGGTAGAAATATATTCCTATTCCCTCGAATTTCATGTAAATATTGTAGGAATATGTTCATACAGGGTGGTCCACAGGAACCTGACGGTTTTTAAATGAGTAGTACATATTTGTTTTTCAACATAAAAAATTTATTTCTTCATATTCTTACAGCCAGTACCATGCAATTTAAGAAATCAAACCTTAAAAATAACATATGTCATGTGGTGACGGTTTGGTGTGCAGTATCGTCCAAATTGTGTGATCGGTCCATATTTTTTTGAGGAAAACGGCAATACAGTGACTGTGACTGCAGCCCGTTATGTTGAGGTGATAAACATCTTCCTGAGACCTGAGTTACGCAGACTACGACTTCCTGCTGAAAGCATTTGGTTCCAGCAAGATGGGGCAACACCTCACACAGCTAGAGTATCGATGGACGTGTTGCGCCAAATGTTCCCAGAGCGCTTGATCTCACGGTTTGGGCCTTGGCCTCCGAGGTCACCTGATTTGACCACCTGTGACTTTTTTCTGTGGCGTTTCCTCAAATCTCGTGTCTGCGAAAACAAACCGAGAACGTTAGGCGAGCTGAAGGAAGCGATTCGAGCACAAGTCCACGCGAATGATACACCCTTATTGGAGCGTGTTCACCAAGGGTTTTTGAACAGGCTTACATGTTAAGAGCAAGACGGTCACCACATGACAGATGTTATTTTTAAGGTTTGATTTCTTAAATGGCGTGGTACTGGCTGTAAGAATATGAAAAAATAAATTTGTTATGTTGAAAAACAAATATGTATCTACTGCTCATTTAAAAACCGTCAGGTTCCCGTGGACCACCCTGTGTTTACACGAATGTTGTGTAAGTATGGCAGATATATGATGGTTTTCACACGAATTTCATGATGTGTATTCAATATAATGCACAAATACACGTATTTACCGAAGTAAAGTTGAACTGAATATTAAGAGTTTACTGAATTCATCGCTTGGCTCCTATGTGCGTGGGAGTGTAATAGTTTCTCTTTTGTATTTGGACTGAAAACACCGTAGCTGCTACCTACTCATTTTCCTTCCGAGTCTACTAAAGCAGCGGAGGCTTTGTGATCACATTCTTTGTGTTTTCCTCTGTAATAAATTAAGGGATAAGGCAGAGACAGCGTACACGTCGAGTTGAGCCAGTCAGAAGAATGATTTTTTATTCAATCATAAGTGGGTATGTAGGGGTAGCGGCAGTAATGCCAATAAAATAATTGAAATATCCCTCTGTGACATCCTCAAACATGAACACAGTATTTCTACTGAATTTGTTGTATTGTATTTACTCGAAATTCGTGTGAATATGAACATGTTCCTACCATATTCACATGAAATTCGAGTGAATGCCATTATATTTCTACCATATTTACGCAAAATTCGTGTGAATATGAACATATTCCTATCAAATTCGCATGAAATTCCAGTGAATAGCATTATAGTGCTACCATATTTACACGAAATTCGTGTGACTACGAACATATTCCTACCATATTCACATGAAATTCGAGGGAATACGATTATAGTTCTACCATATTTACGCAAAATTCGTGTGAATATGAACATATTCCTATCAAATTCAGATGAAATTCCAGTGAATAGCATTATATTTCTACCATATTTACACGAAATTCGTGTGAATATGAACATATTCCTATCATATTCACATGAAATTCGAGGGAACACCCATTATATTTCTACCATAATTACACGTAATTCGTGTAAATATGAACACATTCTACCATACGAGGGAATACGATGTTATTTCTACCATATTTACGCGAAATTCGTGTGAATATGAACATATTCCTATCAAATTCAGATGAAATTCCAGTGAATACCATTATATTTCTACCATATTTACACGAAATTCGTGTAAATATGAACATATTCCTACCATATATTTCTACCATATTTACACGAAATTCATGTAAATATGAACATATTCCTATCATAATATCCACTTGAAATTCGACTAAATACCATCATATTTCTAACATATTCACATGAAATTCGAGTTAATACCATCATTTATCTACCATATTTACCTACACGAAATTCTTGTGAATATATTCATATTTACACATGTAAATATATATATACATAATAAAAAAGTGTAAATACGTGGAAATACGTGTAAATATATATATAATAAATATATTCATATTTGCACGTGTAAATATGACTATATTCATATTTACACGTGTAAATACGAATATATTCCTATTTGTATTCATAGAAAATACGCCGTGTGAATATATTCATATTCGTATTTACGAATGTGAATATGCCCATCTCTGCTTGACTGCTTCAAAAGTGGGCCGAGAACTATCCTTAGGTTCCACAGGGTGAGGGGGCGGAACGATTTTTGTGACCGAAGCCAGGCATACAATCAGTTCGCTTACCTTAACAATCTCCTCTACGGCGTCCTCAAAACCCCCCTGAGCCACATCATTTGTAAGAGCTCGACCCTGAACTACAAACTGCTGTACTAGCTTCTCCGTTTTAGAGGTCCATTGATCCACAGTTAACGCTGGGCCCACCTGAAGTCTCCAGGTTTGTAAGGCCTTGTAGATCCTTTTCTGGTCCGTGTTACCCAGAGCTACAATGGCTAGGTCGAGGATGAATTTCGAAGACGGTGAAGATCTTGGGCTCATTATAACGTCCAATGACGACCTGACAACTGATCAAGAACTACAATGTAATACAAAGTTACGTGAATGTCCGCAGTTGAGCGTAACCTCACACGCTGGATAGTTACTGCTGTGCAGTGAACTTTTTTGGCACCAGTGAAAAATTCTCGGTATATGTAGATCATGAACACAACTTTATATTCATCAAATTACAGTTCTTTTTATCTACAAGTTTGGAATATTCAGTATACTATTCTCACAAAGTCTGTTCACATGCGTGTAATGGCGTCTTAATTATTCAAAATGAATCGCAATATTAGAACCCTCCTCCCCCAGGCCCAGTGCTGCCAACCCAGGCACAAGATTGTCCAGTTCATTCCTGTATTCTCTTGCTCTCAAGTTCATTTCATATTACAAACCCTATCTGCTCAATAATCCTAGAACAATGTCCCGATCGATAGAATAATGAACATAAAGTAATATTCTCAAGATTAAATGCTACAGAACATGGATGGATCAAGAGTTCCGTTCATGGCCAAATCATGGCCTCATTTGACAGTATCCTTATACGGTTGTCAAACAAGCTATTCCAGTTATCGCACAGGAAGGAAACAATAAATGAACGGCCATCATTCCAGTGGAGTAATAAACCCATGTGACAAGGAATTTGCAGCGTTTTTAGAATTCGTTATGTAAATTTTGGATGATCCAGCTATTTTTGGGGGATCTTTCATTTTTTCTTTCTCTTCCGATCTTGTACTGTCTTCCTGTCTCCAGTTTTGTATTCAAGAAGTTCCTCGCCCGTTTATTCCTCATATATGACCCCTTTTTGCTCTTTTGGTTGGTCTGACTGCTTTTTAGCATTATTCTCTAGTTTGAGAGTTTCTTTACTTTGCTTCTTGTAGACAGCTTATTTTAGTTGCCAGTTCGGTTCATTTTCGAGCATTTCCGTATAGTCGTTGTTATTAACTTGTCCAGTTATTCTATTCTTCGATTTTAGAGAAGAATTTTCTTCCACGAGCTCAATGATTTTTCTTTTTTCCTCGCTTACGATTTCATTGGATTCAATAATTAGATAATCACAAAGAGTTACTCTGTGTAACTCACTCAACGGCTTATGGACATTCTCGTCAGGAATTCGCTGAGTGAAAGCTTGGTGCTGCGTAAGGTTGGCCTTCGTTTGCGAATCAATTTCAGGAATCTTTATCTTTCCTACTCCTCTTTCAGAAATCATAATGCTGACCAAACAAATCCTGACTGCACTCGCGTTTTTGTTTACTTTGCTCGATTCAATGTTTCCTCGTCGGAGGCTCGAACAAGACTCAAATAATCTTAATGATAGAATCCTTGAATCCCCCACATATTTATGAAACTGCAATTGACCGGCCGGCTCCAGGACTCGATTTCCTGGGGTGAGCACGAGGGTAGGTATTGACCACAGAAAACAGTCCTGCAGATGTAGTCCAGTCGGCAGGTACATTGGCCCTGGGGGAAAAAACGCTGTAAATCCCTACACAACGGTTTATTATTTTGTACAGACCATTCTGTTAGATGATCACAGCTCTCTGTATAGATAACCCTTCTATATTATGTACTACTGTATATGTTACAGGCTGTGTATCAAGGTGGGCATTCTGCAGAATGACCGGGAATTTTATAGAATGACTGTTCAACAGGGTATTGTATAGAATGCCCATGATTATTTATGGTGGTTCTGTAGAATTCCCGGTCATTCTGTAGAATGTCCACATGTTGATGGTCAATGTTTTGAATATCTCTGAAAGTGTATTGAAAAGTAGTTTTTATTTTAATTAATGAAGCATTATCACAGTATTTCATGACAAATGATCACATAGTCAAAATATAACAAAGAACAATGGAACTCACTTATTGGAACAAGGTGACGAGCCATGGCACCTAAAATTGCATAGCTGCTCAGATCCTCTGCACGCGCACTTTTTTGTGTTACACTTCGTTTCATCTCCTAGCTACCTAGATATCTCCTAGCTCCTACCCATCTACGACCATTGAATTGCTAAGAAGACGTCTGAAATTGAACACATTACCCAACGATGAGTGGGCATTGTATACAATGCCCACGCGATGTGTGAAATACTTGCATATTATATAGATTGCCCAAAAAGTTCTGCACAGTGCTCACCTAGGATACATTGCCCGTAACATATACAATACATATTATGTAGATCACAGACCCTCCATACCTTTGTGGTGGTTCGGCAACGTTTTGTTCGATATTGTTCAACTCGAAATTCTAAATTATTATTCCCAACCTGTTGTAAGGCAGTTATCAAAACAGGTGCTTGAGAAATCCTAGGAAAATAAATTAGTTCTTTTCTGTGGCTTGAAAAAGGAATTTCTCTTCCTAGCGATATCTTCCTCCTAAAAACACCTTAGGAAATTAATTGTGCTAGCCACAAATTGGTGACCCCGACGTGATGGCCCAAGCGGGGGATGCTGCAACGCCGTCACCGCCTCAATCAACGCATTTCAGAGTGCCACCGTTTTGGAAAGCAAATGTGCCGGTTTGGTTTGCACAAGTGGAGGTGCAGTTTCGGCACCAGAAGATCACGAGTGATCGGGAGAAGTATGATTGTATTTTAAGCGCAATTGATTCAAGCATTTTAGGGCAAGTGAGCGATATCCTCACGAACCCTCCAAACGATAGGTATGAAGTATTGAAAAAACGATTAATAGATTGCTATACAGAATCAGAAGACCAAAGATTGCGGAAGTTGCTGAAGGACGTCACGCTCGGTGACAGGAAACCAAGTCAGCTGCTGAGAGAAATGAAGGAGCTAGCTAATGGTACCGTGAATGATGACTTGTTAAAGAAGCTGTGGTTGCGCAATTTACCCGTTAATGTGCAAGGAATTCTTTCAGTAAGTACAGATTCCGATTTGTTGACGCTTGTTTCTTTGGCGGACAAAATTGTAGAAGTCGTGGGACCAGGTAGCAGCGTAGAGGTTGTTCAGGCAGAGGTGACAAATCGGGGAAAGGGTCTTGGCATCGACGAGTTATCAGATAAAATAGCCGCACTGACCAGAAGGTTTGACGAATTGAATTCTCGCCCTCGGCAAAATTCCGGGTGTTCAGGTTGTAGGAGTCGTTCCAAGTCTCGGGGGGGAGGACCTCGGGGGGTGGAGGAACGGAAGAAGGAAGCAGGCACGTGGAAATGTCGATTTCATTTCAAATTTGGGGATAAAGCCTGGCGATGCGAGTCGCCATGTGCTTACGCTAAGAAGTCGGAAAACTAGAAGGCCACTCGTTTGTTGCGGCTAGCGAGTCTGGCCCTACGACCAGCCGCTTGTTTGTTAGCGATTGTTCTTCAAAATTGAGTTTTTTAGTCGACACTGGCGCAGATGTTTCGGTTATTCCTCCTACGGCAGCAGATAGGGAAAATAGTTCTCGTTATCAGTTGTTTGCAGCTAATGGGTCCAGCATTTCGACTTATGGTGCTCGTTTGTTGGAGGTTGATTTAGGATTACGGCACTCGTTTAAATGGCCGTTTGTGACAGCTGATGTGTCGAAACCCATAATTGGGGCAGATTTTCTTAGTCACTACGGTTTGAATGTTGACCTCAGGAATCTCTGTCTACATGATTCTGTGACTGCACTGAAGACGTCAGGGAGACTCAGTAAGAACTGCGGTGTACCATCGGTGACAACGGTAGGGAAAGGGCACAGTCGGGTCTACACAGCTCTCCTGGAAGAGTTTAAGGACATAACCCGACTTTCTCTGGGAAACCATAAGCCCAAACATACTGTAGTACACTATATCGAGACCAGGGGACCCCCAGTAGTTGCTAAATTTCGCCGTTTAGATCCTGTTAAGTATAAGCTCGCTAAAAAAGAATTTGATGTGATGCTGGAGCAAGGGATTTGTCGGCCATCAAGGAGTCCGTGGGCAAGTCCGTTACACTTAGTTCCAAAGAAAACAGGCGGCTGGAGACCGTGTGGTGACTACAGAGCTCTGAACAAAGTCACGGTCCCGGATAGGTATCCTTTACCAAACATTCACGACATGGCGCATGATCTACACGGTAAAGTGATATTTTCAAAGGTGGATTTGATGAAGGCTTATCATCAAATACCGGTAGCTCTAGAAGATATTGAGAAAACCGCGATAATAACCCCTTTCGGTTTATTCGAATTTCCACAGATGGCCTTTGGACTTTGTAATGCTGCTCAAACATTTCAGCGTTTTGCGAATGAGATGGTTAGAGGTTTGGAGAATGTTAAGGTCTACATCGACGATTGTTTGATTGCCAGCGCAACTGAGGAGGAGCACGTTAAAGGGTTAAGGATGTTAGGGCATTTTTGGAACGCTGTCGGGAATTCGGGGCTGTTATTAATCCTGCCAAATGTGAATTTGGAAAGGCGAAAGTTGAATTTTTGGGACACCTAATAAGCGGAGCAGGAATACAGCCATTGCCGGAGAAGGTTGAAGCCATCAAGAAATTTCAGCAGCCAGTAGATATCTTAGGACTTCGTCGATTTTTGGGGATGTATAATTTTTACCGTCGTTTTGTCCCTCAGTGTGCTCAGCGTTTAGCTCTTCTCAATGGTTTTCTGAAAAATCATACGGGGAAGCAAAATTCTTTGATTCGCTGGACTGATGAAGCTCGCAAGGCGTTTGATGATTGCAAGGATGCTCTCTGCAATGCAACACTTCTCGTTCATCCATTGTCTTCTGTTCCCTGGGCTTTGATGGTTGACGCATCAGAGTTAGCGATCGGGGGCAGCGTGAATCAGTTGGTTAGTGATACTTGGCAGCCACTGGCATTCTTTTCTCGTATACTGAGTGAGACTGAAAGAAGGTACAGCGCGTATGATCGGGAGCTTCTGGCTGCATTTGCCGGTGTAAAGCATTTTCGTTATCTCCTGGAAGGTCGAATCTTCACTCTCTTTTCAGATCACAAGCCGCTGATGTATGCTTTTGATCAAAAGCTGGATAAAGCGTCTCCGCGGCAAGCTCGTTTCTTGGAGTATATAGGGCAGTTCACCACTGATATTCGACATTTGGCTGGGGCAGAAAACGTAGTAGCTGATTTCTTATCCCGCATAGGGTCGGTCGATGCCATCGATTTCGCTCAGATGGCTGGCCAGCAAAATGAAGAGGAATTACCCAGGGACGATACAGGTTTAGTGTGGAAGAAGGTGCAGATGCCAGGAGTCGATAAACCACTGTTCTGCGACATTTCAACTGGATTTGTGAGACCTTTCGTGCCACTAGGATTGTGTAAGAGAGTTTTCGAGAGTATTCACGGATTGGCCCATCCTGGGGTGAAAGCCACCTTGAAGCTTATGCAGCAGCGGTTTGTTTGGCCGGCAATGTCGAAGGATTGTAGCAGGTGGGTTACGGCGTGCATGGAATGTCAGAAAAACAAAGTCCAACGACATGTCCATTCTCCGTTAGGGCAGTACCCACCGGTATCCGACCGTTTCACGCACATCCACATCGATCTCATAGGACCCTTGACCCCATCGCTGGGTTACACGTATGCCTTGACTTGCGTGGATAGGTTCACCCGATGGTCGGAAGTCATACCTCTGGTAGACAGCAAAGCGGAGGTGGTGGCAAGAGCGTTCTATGCGGAATGGTGCAGTCGGTTTGGTATGCCCGGAAAAATTGTGACAGACCAGGGGAGGCAGTTTAATAGTACGCTCTTTAGGGAACTCACATCGTTAATGGGGACGGAGCATAACTTCACGTCAGCTTATAACCCCAAGGCAAACGGTCTGGTGGAGCGGGTGCATAGGCAGCTGAAGATAAGGTGCCATAATACCGAAAAGTGGGTCGAAGTTTTGCCAACCGTGTTGCTAGGGATGCGTGTAGCGGTGAAGGAAGATCTTGGTTGCTCTCCAGCTGAATTGGTGTACGGGACCACGCTGCGACTGCCTAACGAGTTTAGGGAGGAGGATAGTACCACGAGGCCGACACAAGAATTTATGCAAAATTTACTTCAGACAATGCGCTCTCTTAGGCCGCAGGCAGCAACGCGCCATGATGCAACCGCTGTTTTCGTATACCCCGAATTGGGCACGTGCGGGCATGTCCTGGTTCGGCATGACGCAGTTCGCCGCCCCCTGCAACCGCCATATGACGGCCCGTACTGGGTAGTCAGGCGCACCGAAAAGAATTTCGTCATTCTGCGAAACGGGCAGGAAGTGGCAGCTTCCATTGATCGGTTGAAGCCAGCGCACTTCGTCAGGGAGGGCATTCGGGAACCGCAGCAGTTTGATATTCCCAGGGCAAATTCCAGCGAATCCAGGGAAGACAGCGCGGAAGGTTCTCCGGAGACGACAACCACGCCCGAGCAGCCAGCGGCGAGGCCTGAGCGGCCAGCGCCCGTGACGCCTTGGGTTGCGCGTCCCAAGACATCGACAAGGGGACGTCGGATCAACCTTCCAGTCCGGTTTCGGAACGACGTCATCCTCTATTAAGGGAGGGGAGTCGTTGTGGTGGTTCGGCAACGTTTTGTTCGATATTGTTCAACTCCAAATTCTAAATTATTATTCCCAACCTGTTGTAAGGCAGTTACCAAAACAGGTGCTTGAGAAATCCTAGGAAAATAAATTAGTTCTTTTCTGTGGCTTGAAAAAGGAATTTCTCTTCCTAGCGATATCTTCCTCCTAAAAACACCTTAGGAAATTAATTGTGCTAGCCACACCTTAGTACCTAACCCCGTACTGGTTATTAGGTACTAATAGAATTAAAGAGAAAAAGAACGCAAACTTGGACGAGACAACGCGAGTTGCTGCTTGTCCCCCATCAATGTTTTCGACACCTTCCACAACCCCGTTTCTACGCTCGCCTCAGCTTCCTTTGTCATTGATAAGTAGTGTAGCCTACCCAAATGAAGTCATGATAACATTACTCATAGGCCGGGTTCACACGGAGGAGATCGGTATGAGAGACGCGTATGAAGGAAGCTAATGATCCACAGGATCAGATGGGATCGCACACACGGTAGGCGACTTTGAAAAAAGTATGAGCGACAGAAAACGAGTCGCCTCGGAACATTCGTCTCCTGCGACGCGCTCGGTATGAAGGAAGCTTATGTTACTCGATGGATCATTGCATCATCCGCACGTTGGCGACAATCTCCTCAGTCTTCTTCCGGAGATGGAGCCGAGCAGGCGAAAATTTTCATTGAGTGATTTTTCTTTTCTTTCTTTCGGTTTATTATTCTGTGAATAATACACCTATGTATTCGCTCAGCAAAAAATGTTTATAACACCCCCTCAAAAAAATTTTTTTCCGTTTCAAAATGCGTAGATTCGAAAAATGCAATGTCCGTCCGCCGTATCACGTGTATCGGCCTCATTGTCCAGGGTGGCCACCGGTCAGGGAAGTCAGGGAAAAGTCAGGGAAAAAAATGTTGGTCAGGGAAGTCAGGGAAAAGTCAGGGAAATCGAGTGGCGAGTCAGGGAAAATTACCGCACGTCCACTGTTCTCTTGAGATTTTGAACTGACGCACTTTATTTACTGCTCTGCTTCTGTCCAGTCATCTGATAGGTTCAGAGAATGCAATGCCTGCCTAGCGCACCTGGTGAACAGAGTAGAGGATGTCACCATTGCCCCATCCGTCCCCTCAGCTCCCCGCAGGCCTGTGGGAAGTTCTAGGGAATACGATTGGGAAGTTCGATTATGAACCAATCGATAGGGTAGGTACTTGAACAGTAGTTGATGGCGTTCGAATATTCCTACGGGGTATTCTTCTTCCACTTCCACCAGTTTCTTTCCAGCCTTGAATTTTCCTCCATTTAACAATAAATTACATCGATATGGATTCAGCTAACATCGATGGTATCAATGTTTATATGTTAGTAGTTAATACTTTGATTTAAACTTTAAACCATTGATAGCACACCATCAGCATGGTTTTTGTAAAAGCAGGTCAACCTTCAAATCTTTTAGTTTTCACCAACTATGTATACACGCAGATTGAACAAGGATACCAGGTCGCCACCATATACCTACCTAGATTTTTCCAAAGCGTTTGATAAGGTAGATCATAATTTATTCTTGTACAAGTTGAATGCTCTCGGCTTTCAAGGAAATACGTTAGATCTTGTTGCCAGTTACCTCACCGATCGTTCCCTGCTAGTGAAAATCAGAAATTCCCTATCGTCCTCCTTCATTCCTTCCTCCGGAGTTCCTCAGGGCTCTCATTATTTTCAAACTGCTTTAATCACCAAAACTAGATCTAACTGTAGTTACAATGATGCTAATGTTTCAGTCTAAATGTTCAATTTGAAGTTGATTGGTTTACAATATACTTCAAATATTTGAAGTATATTTTCGATGTTAACTGTCGTCTCTGTACAGCTGGGCCTTGCCCGTTCTGTTAAATAAATATCGGAACGGTAACATCGATGTTCAATAATATCGGCATCGATGGTTAAATGTCGAACATAGAAGTCAAAACATTGATGTTTCGATAACATCAACCATCGATGTTCCATCCCAAAAAAAGTTGTAGGGGTTCCGCGCGCGGGCGACGGGGCGGGCGGAGATTTTCGATTGTCCAGCTTTAAAATCAGATAAGTTCAATTATGATGAAATGTCTGCACGTGTCGGGTCCTACTCATGCAAGCTGTGTCAAGCCGAGGGTCGGCATGTGGTTGGTTAACGCTTGCATTGTTTTATGGAGGATTTTGGTTTATTATTTTCAATAATGAACCGTTGGAATCGACCGCGAAACATTTTACCCCCCACCATTGCCATTTTTTACGTTTTAAGGGACGTAGAATATGAATATCGAATAAAAATATTTCCTTCCGTACGCCGTCCAACGCCACGGTCCGCGGCTTTTTCTTAGTTCCCATGAACCAAAATTAACGAAATTTGGTATATATTATATGGGTCCCGTTTGGGCTCTAATTGATCCTCGAAGATCAGCGTTAATGTCGCTCAACTGCAAGGGGTGAAAATAGGGGTTGAAATGTCCAGAGTATCCCTATCTCGGGAAATTGTATTTTGAGATGTGGTTTTCTCGCATTTTTAAATAGTTAGATTTTTTCTGAATTTTTGAGACCATCCGGAGCATTCTACGATGTTGCCATAAAATTTGCTATACAATTTGCTGTAAAGAGCAGAGTGTACGCAAGCATCAAGCTGAGCTGAGAGCGCACAACATTGATCTGTCGGCCAGATGGGCGCTGTAGCGCAGTGGTCTAAGTGAGGGTTGTAATGCCAAAGTTCTCGAGATCAAAACCCTATACTGGGACTTGAATCCCGGTAGGGTTTGATTGGCAGTGAACTGTTGAATTCACTCCAGATGAAGAATTTCCCTTCAGAACTTGTTTGTTCCTTTTTGCCATTTTAGCTACTGTTTTTGATTGATAGAACAGCTGTTGTTGCTGTTTTTATTTCAGCAACATTTAACACGTGATTTAGGTAGCTACCTAATAACGAGTACGGGGTTAGGTACTAAGTCACGGAGGGTCTGTGATCTATATAGAAGGGTTATATATACAGAGAGCTGTGATCACAGAAGGATGTTCTATACAGAGAAGTGTGGTCTGTAACAGAAGGGTGTTCTATACAAAATAATAAACCGTTGTGTAGGAATTTGCAGCATTTTTTTGTGCTGACGCTTGGTAGTTCGCTTTGCTGTATGCTGGTTGGCGTTTCTTGTGCCCCGATCACTCCTCTAAATTAAAAATTTATTTAGGTTAGCACATTAATGAATTAATACATAAATCCTTCGGTTTAATAATATTTAGTCTAATTACCCGTTTATTTACCCTTTAAGACATTTAAATTTGACAGAGAATATGCTAAAATTTAGGCAGGGAAATCGGGAAAAAGATGGAAGAGTCGGGCTTCAAAAATCTCGGAAAGTCAGGGAAATCGGCAAAAAAGTCAGGGAGAAGTCAGGGAAAAGTCAGGGAAAATGAAAATCCTGATCGAGTGGCCACCCTGTTGTCGGTCTAAAAAATTCGTTCTTTTGCACACATGCTCCATTTGGGCCCTAGTTATGTCCCGAAACTTTTCAGCCCGATCGGAATATACTCAGGGGTGTTATGAGTGAAAATGTGTGTAAAAATAGCTACTTTTTGCGTTTTAGCAACATGTTGGTAACATGAGCTTTTGAGGTATCGTTTTCCATGTTTTTGGGGACGAGAAGATCGAATATGAGGTCGATTTTGGCCAAGGAGTGGAAAATTGAGGTTGTACCAGATGTTCAGCTCCCAAAATTGATTTGGTATGAATCAAAAACCTGCGAAATCGTCTGAAATCACCATCAGTTTGTAGAATAACACTAGAAAAAGTGTCAACACGTGGATCAAGACGATTAAATGGCACTACCAATGATCAAAGATAGTTTTAAAGAAAAAAAGGAGTGTTCCTAATTTGTATTTTAGGGGCAAAAATTGATGGAAACCATCAGAAATAGCTATTTCGATTATTACGCATGCAAGAAACAATAAATTAACTTAACACTTTTTGTGTTTTAGTAACATGTTAGTAAAATGAGCTTTTGGGGTATTGTTTTCCATGTTTTTTGAGACGAGAACACCGAATATGAAGTCGATTTTGACCAAGGAGTGGAAAATTGAGGTTCTACCAGATGTTCAGCTGCCAAAATTGATATAAAAACAACACGTGGATCAAGACGATTAAATGGCACTACCAATGATCAAAGATAGTTTTAAAGAAAAAAAGGAGTGTTCCTAATTTGTATTTTAGGGGCCAAAATTGATGGAAACCATCAGAAATAGCTATTTCGATTATTACGCATGCAAGAAACAATAAATTAACAGCCAACATATCTGTGGGTATGTCCGATAGAATAATAAAACCATGTGACAAGGACTTCGCAGCGTTTTTATGGCTCTGTTCTACTACAAAAATTGAGAGGAGAGGGTTGGAAGAACTGGAAGGGGGAAATCTCCTGGTGACGTCGCTTGAAGACTTTTAGTGCGGAATTCATAGTCGCTCCTCAAGGTGAGAAAAATCTCACCTCAAGCCAAGGTGAGGTTCAGCTCAAGGGAGGGCGTCCGTATTCATAGTGCAACTGTACTGATGTGGAGGGTGGCCTCGGCTCACGTTTTTCTCAAGGCCGGCCTCAAGGTGGGTTGGGGGGATTGGTGTCTAGAGCAAGCAAAATGAAGCGCTGTGGACATGTTTGGTGAAGTTCCATAGGGATTGTTCGCCACGACCAAGCCAAGACAGATAAAAAGGGTATGAAAACCTGTTTCACTTGCGTTTTGTGTTCTGTGTTCCTAAGAGCAAATTGCTTTCCAGAAAAACACACATTGTTCTGTGTTCAATCTTTTTTCAAAAATGAATAAAAAAACGCTGCAAATCCCTGCACAACGGTTTATTATTTTGTACAGAATACCCTTCTGTTACAGATCACAGTTCTCTGTATAGATAACCCGTCTATATTACATCATATATTTTATTCTATACATATTATGTAGATCGCAGATCCTCCGCAGGTTAGTACCTAACCCCGTAGTCGTTACTAGGTGCCTATCTAAATCACGATTTAAATGTTGCTAAAATAATTCTGTCGATGACAAACAGTACCTAAAATGGCAAAAAGAAACGCAAATAATGAAGTTCTGAAGGGAGATTGTTGATGTGGAGTGAAAAAAGTTGCAAATTAAAAAAAAATTAATTTTATTATAATGGGCGGGAAGAGAATTATTTTCTCAGAAGAAAAAAAACCCTATTTAACAGCGCTGTTGAAAATACAAGAATATTGTGGACTGGAAAAAAAGGAAATGCTGCTCAAGGAAAAAACAGAGATAACACAAAATGTTGAATAACCTATTCAAGTTTGAGTTAATAGTAATATTTTTTTTATAGTTTTGAATATATTAAAAAAAATTTCAGGATGTTTCTACATCTTTTATATCTTTATATATCTCTTAAAGCGTGGTGGTGGGTTTACAATATAAAAAGTTCATTTTATAATTAAAACATTTACGTATTGAAATATTAAAACGCATATTAATAATTAGTAATTTCTTCTAAATGAATCAGTTGGTTGATTTTGCGGAGGAGTAGGAACCTATTCATAGGGGGATGGCACGACGTCGTTATCTTCTGACGTCCTACTGTTTTCCTCACATATTCCAGTGTTCCATAAAATGGATCATGCTGGGATGGTGCGAACCGTATGAGTCAGATTGTTTGTAATTCAAAATATAAACAGGCCTCTGAGGTGCATTCCCCATGGGATATTAACAGTACCAATACGTCAACCACCATTTCTTTGTTGAAGCGAAATCTCCATCTGAATTGGCCGTCATCATATTTTTCCATTGGATTTTGGAGGTCTCGGATGTACTTATCCAGATAACGAAAAACAGGCTGATGAAAACGGAGGTACGGACGTACTTCTATGCATGTGCTTTTTGTGTGTATACAGGGTTCGTTCTTACCGGTTAGGAACTCGGGCCAGCTGATTTTCCATCTCATCATCCCAATTGCATATCCTATGCGTAATCCATTATTGGTTTGGAATCAGGGGAAAATACTCACAAAGCAGGAAAGACATTGTGGTAAAATACGAAAAAAAATGCAAGCTAATCCACCCTTGAGGGTCCTTTTCACGTCCCTTCCTCTAAGCACCCTTGAGGATGCTCCAGCTGTTTGGAGGGTACCCTTAGCGAAGAAATTTGTTTATGAATAGGAACTCGAAATGGTCCCTCAAGGGTACCCTAGTGAACTGAGCACTATGAATAGGTTGAGGGATTGGTATGTCCCCTTGGGGGCACCCTCTGCTCAAACGCCCAAGGGTACCCTTGCTTATGCCTTTATGAATACCGATAAGGGTGCGTCCACCCTTGAGGGGCTTGTTGGAGGGTACCCTTGGCCTTGAGGGAGGACTATGAATTCCGCCCTAAAAGTCTTCAAGCGACGTCACCAGGAGATTTCCCCCTTCCAGTTCTTCCAACCCTCTCCTCTCAATTTTTGTAGTAGAACAGAGCCATAAAAACGCTGCAAAGTCCTTGTCACATGGGTTTATTATTCTACTGGACATACCTACAGAAATGTTGGCTGTTAATTTATTGTTTCTTTTATGCGTAATAATCGAAATAGCTATTTCTGATGGTTTCCATCAATTTTGGCCCCTAAAATACAAATTAGGTACACTCCTTTTTTTCTTTTTTTTTCTTTTAAACTATCTTTGATCATTGGTAGTGCCATTTAATCGTCTTGATCCACGTGTTGACACTTTTCCTAGTGTTATTCTACAAATTGATGGTGATTTCAGACGATTTCGCAGGTTTTTGACTAATAAAAAATCAATTTTGGGAGCTGAACATCTGGTACAACCTCAATTTTCCACTCCTTGGTCAAAATCGACTTCATATTCAGTCTTCCCGTCTCGAAAAACATGGAAAACAATACCTCAAAAGCTCATTTTACTAACATGTTACTAAACACAAAAAGTACCTATTTTTATACACATTTTCACTCATAACACCCCTGGGTATATTCCGATTGGTCTGCAAAGTTTCGGGACATAACTAGGGCCCAAATGGAGCATGTGTGCGAAAGAACGAATTTTTTAGACCGAAAATGAAGCCTGTACACGTGATACGGCGGACGGACATTGCATTTTGGTTTATTATCCTGTGAATAATACACCTATGTATTCGCGCAGCATAAAATTGTTATAACATTTTTCAAAGTCGCCTACCGTGTGTGCGATCCCATCTGATCCTGTGGATCATTAGCTTCCTTCATACGCGTCTCTCATACCGATCTCCTCCGTGTGAACCCGGCCTTAGTCACGCCAAAATTACGCGAAGTTATCCCACAGTGCGAAATACAAATCCGCGAGACTAAAAGTCAAGTGATCTTTTTAAACTGCTTGGACGATAAACTTCAGTGATCTATACACCCACTTGGATCGGACAGCTAGTAGCTTGTAACATGGCCATGCTAAGAAGAAAAAAACATTTTTCTTCCCACTGTGTGCCGTTGTCGCTGCAAAAACTCTTAATATAGTTTTTATTGCCAACCCGATTCGCCGTTTGGACCGGTCAGCCAGTGACACTTTTTTTCTGGCGTCTGATTAGGGCTGTAGGCGTTTTACAGCTTTTCCACCCAACTTATGACAACTCTATTTAACCTCGTTGAACGGCGGCTGAGTAATTTCCAGGGCTTGTCCTCGTGTTCCAGGAACCGAATCCGGAAGACCCTCTGAACAAGGAGGCCGCCGAAGTCCTCCAGAACAACCGGCGAGTCTTCGAGCAGAACGTGCAGAAAGCCATGAGAGGCGGCAACGTCGGCAACGTCTACTTCGAAAGGTGTCTCAAATGAACGGGCGGGGAAACAAACCTGTTACTTAGGGGCTGTTATTTATATGTTAAAAAACTGTGATCCGTAAAAAAATATAAGAAATAAACCTTTTTTTCTTCTTTATTCAAGGGAGACTTACACCAGCATACATGGTGTGGTGTGAGGTTTCAAAAGAAAAGAAGGTGCATACGCGGATTTGCTTGATTGACTTCCATGTGTGGAAGGAAGAACTTAAGTTTTTTTTCACATAATTCATATCGTGCTTCTAATTAATTTTAGTCCTCAGCAACTTTGTTCCGGTAAACAAATAGTTTTATTGCATTTTATTTTTTCCTCCAACAAACCATGTACACATTTGAAACGTTTCTGAACAAATTTTAAACTCACTTGTAAATACCTTGAGAAAACAATAGCGCAGCAAAGCTACTATTTCTATTTCCAGTTAAGTTTAATATTTAATCCGCTGCATTAGCTTAAGACACAAACAGTTATGAAGTTGGCAATAGGTATCGTGGTGACATTGTAATTTTGTCCTTGTTCGTCATGGGGCTCTAAAAACCTTTCACGTTTTCCTGAATTAAATTCCCTTTGCAGTATAAAATCATTAAGTACCTTTTGTTGATTTTGTATCATAGAATCAGTGAGATTGTCCTACTGGGAGCGGCCCGTCACTTGGTCGTTCGTAGTCATGTAAAATTGTGCTTATGGAGTAGTAAGGTTGTGGTAAAAGGAGTTCGCTGATGCTGGAAAAATTGAACATTCAGAACAGTGTATTGACTTTCTTGGTGCAGAAAAATGTTTGAGCTGTCAGACTGCTGTCATCTTACAAATCATCAAAAATACCTTTAAGGAGTATTAATAAATTGAATTTCACGACCCGAAGTCTGTTATTGCGTTAACTACTACTTGACGTTGGTACTTCTACCATACTTAATATTATTGGTTTGTCAGATTGGCTGAAGCCATTGCCAGATGGTATAGTGGCAAATGACGTCACAGTGAACAATATCCGCTATTGGGATGATGCTGTCGAATTCAATATTATTCGGCCTTTTTAGCTGTTTTACCAGATGAATAAAACCTTTTACCAAATGAATTGAACCTTCAAACTTTTTGTCAATTGAATTAAACATTTTGCCAAGTGAATTAACTCTTTGGCACTCAATGAAACTACAAATTAGGCAACAGCAGTTTTATTGTGAAATATGAACAGAAGCAAAATCGCAACATAGGTACCTACTGTTTCAATGAAAAAGAAAATCACACTATCATAGTAAATAACTACGAAACCACACAACAAAAGTTTCAGGCAATTTCGGCTGTAAATCGGGGGTAAATCAAGAGAAAATTATTTAGTCAATTTAGTGGTTCTCCATTGGCAGCTGAACATGTCCTTAACATAAATGGGCAATTTCAACGGTTTTCTTTAATTCAAGTACTTTCTTAAGTAGAAGATCTCGGGCGAGAGCTTTCCAAAGAGGTGCTATAATAGGGATATCTGACGATCAAATGTGAGCGATAAACTACAGGAAAGAAAGCGAAATGACATAGGTAAAACGCCCCTCACCTCCTGTGGGCCTGGGGGGAGGGGGACCTCAGCGCCATCTGCAACGATCCTAGGACTCTTGTCACTGACTTGACTAGGGTGAAAAACTCAACACGGGGTTCAGCAGTTTAAGTCAGGGAATATATTATGTCTGGATTGTCGATGGATTGTAATGTTCTTTCAGGTATCGGTGTTAAACATAATATTGATCGTAGGTAGGGGTTGTTTGAAATATTAGCACAACGAATTAACCTAGCTGAATGAAAAATGGGTGTAATTGAAAATAAATCGTTACAAATACAACTGATGGCGAATATAAAGAAAAGGAACTCCTTTAAAAACTAGTAAAACTTATTATTACGGGTAGAGACTAAAATGTCCAATGCTGATGATGGATGAAATTAATAAAAAAAAAGATTTGATCTGACCGAAAATATCCCATGGTGGATGAGAAGCAAATGCCGAATCTGCACAGCAACCGGTATGAAGATAGCAGCTGATGTGAAACTTGACGATGATCGAGGTATGAAGTATAGAGTAGGACGTGTGAAGCATGAGGTATGCAGCACGAGGTACGCTTCCCCAGATGTGGGACTGTGCCGATATGATGCTACAGATGAGTTTGGTTGATCGAGGAAAGGGATGCTGATGACCCAAGGATTCCAATTAATGGAGAAAGTAAAAAAGGTGTAGGATACTGACGACCTACACAGAAAAGATGCGAAGCGGCTGAGCTCGAAGAGAAGACTGGTGGGGAAGGCGTCTATAGGTAGAGGGAATGGTGCCTTCAACGTGCTTTGAAAAATCCTGGCTATTGTTGTGCACTGAGAGTTGGACATTTCGACCCCCCTCGCCCTCACTGAAGTAAACATCACTTCCGGTAGACGGCACACACCCACAACTTTTAGTGTCTGAAGAAAAATACATTGCCTAAACAGTCGAACAAGAATGAGGTTCCCATGCCACTTATAATTTTTTGGGTCTCATATTTTCCACAATCCTTGCACTAACAATGCTTGCTTTCTAACAATGAAAGGGGGGGGGGGGGGATTCGCTGGTGTACCTCTTTATCAGGTGAATGGCTGGTTATCACCTCATGTCAACTTCAAGGTGTGGTGGCTTCTGACTGCCCAGGGCTCTTCATGTGGGGGTTATGTTGTGGCCCATCACATCACCCCCAAGTCAATCCTGGAGCACGTCCTCTTGCAACTCTAGGTTAGCTGGGGCAAATTTCTAAGCTGCGAAGTGTCCTCCACCATGTCTGTCAACCTTTGCAGCAGTGAGGCCACAGCGTGCACATCCGCGGCCTGGGCGTACCATAGTGTTGTCCTGGGGTTCAAAATTTAGCGTTACCAGCCAGTCACCCTTTCTGAGGCCTACAGCTACTAACAGGTCGGTCTGGGGAAATTCATCGTTGTTGCTGATAGGGAGGATGGGACTAGTCCAAGGATTTGCTAAGCCTGGAAAAAAGAGAAATTTTGACAACATTTGGCCAAAATTTCCCTAGTGGCATGGGTGGGACCTATTTGATTTTCTATTCTTTTTATTTTTTTAAGAAACCTGGAAATAGTACAAATGATTATTTAATACATGGATATGGCAGTTGAGAGGATTACATTACTTATTAACATTATCCTTTTCAAAACATCCCTTTTCTGATCACTACTTTTCTGGTTTATGAGGGGGAAAATATTGTCCCTCTCCAAAACACAATGGCGTTATAACATATCTTTGTAACAACTTTTCATGAGGCTACAATGATCAGTTCTGATTTTCGTGCAACATTAAAATATGTGAATCACCGTATGCTATGCATAAATGAAATCATATCTCTTTAACGCAGCTGCGGTTACAGGTAACTACACATAAACACCCAATAGACACTCACCCCGGGGTACTATAATACACGTTGGTGAGGGGATTAGCAGGGTTGCATGCAAAGCTAGGGACTTAATTCTGTTTTTCATACATATAACACATGAGTTTGAGTGACTTAAAAACGCTACGAAGTCCTTGTCACATAGCTTTATTATTCTATTGGACATAACTAGAGAAGGCTTTCATGTGTGATAGTTGAAATACATATTTTTGATGGTTTCCTTTCATTTTGGCCCCAAAAACACTAATATTGGGTTTTTTTTTTTTTTTTTTTTTTTCTTTATTTTTTTTTTTTAACAAAAAATTATCATTGATAGTGCCACTTAATTGTCTTGATTCACCTGTTGATACTATTTCTAGTGTTATTATACAAATTTATGGTGACTTCAGACCATTTCCCAGGTTTTTCACAAAAAAATGGATTTTGAGGCTGAACTTCAGTTAAAGCCTCAATTCTTCACTCTGGTCAAAATCGACTTCGTATTCGGTTTTCTCGCCCTACAAAATATGGGAAAACGATACCTCACCATCTCCTGTTCACTAAAACCTTTGAAAAAAAACGAACACAAAAAACCCAATTTTTCCCCCCCATAACACCCCTGGGTGTATTCCGATCCGACTGCCGAGCTTCGGAGCACAACTAGGACCCAAATGTGTTCCCAAATGAAACTCTGTCCGAAAGAGCGACGATTTTAGACCAAATTTCCACGTAATTTTTAAATTGTCCACTCTGGTCAAAATCGACCATATTCGGCCTCCTCGTCCTAAAAAACATGGAAAACTGTGTAGGTACAAAAGACCATAAAACCCTATTTTTACACCCATAACACCCAAGGGCTTACGATAGGGCTGCAAAGTTTCGGGACGCAACTAGGGCCCAAATGGTGCTTGTGTGCGAATGAACGAATTTTTTAGACCGAAAGTGAAGAAGATACCTAACTACAGTGTACCAAGAGCACAGTGACTACATGTTGTGCCTATTATACTCCTGGATTGTGCCTGATCTGAAGTAAAAATCAATAAACTAGGGGTTTTCATTCTGGGAAAATGTTCAATAGTATAATTAATGATGGAAGAAATTGTTGAGGGGCATTAGATTCAGTTCACATCACTGCACACCGACTTAGCTTGGTCCCAAACGGATTCAAAGATGCGTTGGGTTTGGTAGCTGATCCCACTCCCCGGGTTTTCATGACCTGGAAGGAGCATTCGAGATTGCTGTCTACGGCCATTATGGCCCCAGCATTGTCAAACTCCCCACGAAAGGTTGGAGCCGAGAAGATTGTCACCACCTGTCGTTTTCCAAAGAACTCATAGCCTGTATCAACGACTTCGTGGGCCCTGCAGATGAGGTCAAAATCGTTCTTTTGTAGGAACTTGGTAACAATGTCAGGGCCGAAGGTGTAGGAGAACCCCCGGTCGTTGCCACCCCATTCGATACCTTCCTTGTCAGGATCAGACCACAATAAGTCTTTGAGGAGGCCGTAGTCTGGTACGTCAGAGGGCCGCATGATTCTCTTGATTTGATCCATGTTCTGCAGCTCTGGGCTGAGGCCACCGTGACAACAAAATATTTTTTCATCGATGATGGCAGCTACTGGCAAACAGTTGAAAACATCATTGAATGTTTTCCACATTTTAACGTTGTACCTAAGACAAATCAGGAAATTATTTCCATAACCAAACTGATCATGATCTTTTGTAACATCATACATGAAAACGCCCCCCTCCACCCTTAGTCGTACAGCGCCACAAGTATTGCTACTGTTTGGAAGAAGTGACTTTTTTTCAACATGAGTTGTTGTGTCCATTGACACAAAACAAAAGCTAGATAATGGACACAAGAAATAACGCCCATTCTGGAAATATATCCCACAATTGGTTGTTCCATCTCATATAGTTAGGTACCATACCTTCCCGAGGAATCCGTCGTCACTAGCTGCTCAGTACTGGAGGCGAGCGCTTTCATTAATAATAATAATAATAATAATAATGGTTTTTTATTTGTAAAAGGCCTTTACAGGCAATACAAACGTCAAATCGGGTACAAAAAACAATGGATAACGATAATAATAATAAATAAAATACCTACGCTGAAAATAAATATCACAGCAGGCTAAGCAAACTTGGTACAGTATTAGAACGATAATAAAAATAAATAAAATATGTTGACATGAATATCGCAGCTGGCTTAACAAACTCGATTCTATATTAAAAACGCTGCAAATCCCTGCACAACGGTGTATTATTTTGTACGGAATACCCTTCTGTTACAGATCACAGCTCTCTGTATAGATAACCCGTCTATATAGGTAATAATGAATTATGAGTTAAGATAAAATCAGGAGTTCCTGGCTCGTTACGTTTGTTGTTTGGTAGTTTCTTGTTTGTGTGGAATAGGTTTGTGGTATAGTAGGTTTGACCACGTGTAATGGGAAAATTCGGAGCCAAGATTCAGCAAGGATATGGTGGGAGGAGAACACGCACCACATCTAGATTGGTTCGGGATGAGTTAGTTACTAGGTATAATACAGTTCAACTGAAAACACCTTTTAGGACAATCCTGACAGTATGGTACTAAACCGTTTGACATCATCGAGCTTCAAATTCATCTATTTTTCTATGTTTACAAACCTTTTCCTGCATTCGTCGTAAAAGCCAAAAATCCTATTGACATTTGATGCCTCATGGTGGCCCCGCAGCAGGAAAAAGTGGTCGTGGAGTTTAACTTTGTATGCCAAAAGGAGGCACATTGTTTCGATTGACTGCTTTCCAAAATCGACGTAGTCTCCAAGAAAGAGAAAGTTGCATTCGAACTGGCCATACTCAAGGATGCGGAGGAGATCTGCGAACTGGCCGTGGATGTTTCCAACGATTTTCAGAGGGGCCTCCAGCTCGAGGAGGATTGGCTGCGTCATAATGACCTCCCTGGCTTTGAGGCATAAACTCCGGATTTCTGCATCACCGAGCTGCAGAGCTCTGCTTGGCCGACTGGATCGAAGCTCTATGAGCCGTGAAATGATGGAATCCAAATTCAGTTTATCCCCTTCCGCCATTTGGATTTCCTCTCAAATGACAGCTTTGGGCTTGTAAGTTCCAAGAGGTCTTGAAAAACTTGGTTGATATCAATAAATCTCTTCACCAAGTAGCCAACTATATGAACTAACTGTAGTAAGCAGTGATATGGATTTTCGGTAAAATTTGGAGACAAATGAGAGGCTAATTAGGTAGGTACTGGGTGAGTGAGGATGTAGCTGGCAATCCAGCTATCCATTCAGACATTGGTGTAGATAGTAAAGTAAGCATTCATTTCAGCTTGGGGCTTTACGCCTGACTGCCCTGCTGGTGTCACGGACGTGATAGCCTGGCTGTCCTCTCAGGAGGATCAGAATTTGATCCGATCATTCATTCATGGCTACCTATTGCCTCACTGCCCTTGGTTGTGACGAGAGCATTTAAATGCGCTCAATCACCGGCTCACCCCTTCAAGCAGTGTAGAATGATGTAAAATAAGAAATCCATGGGTATATCCCAAAGTATGTACCCATATACTTCGGGATATATATCCCAAAGTATGGATATCACCTGACCATGTCATTGTAGCGAAAAGATTCGCCTCAAATATCATTGATGTGCGAGCATGCAGAGGTCCTAACTGTGATTCGGACCACTTCCTTGTCAAGGCTGTGGTACGTCACAGGCTCTCGAATGCTCAGAAAGGGAAAAAGTCAACCGCACAAGATGGAATTTGGAAAAGCTAAAGGTTGATGAACTCCGGGAAAGCTACCAAGAAAACATCAATGCCAAACTCAATTCTGGTCCAGTTTCGGATGACATTGAAGAGCTATGGGGCGCTATAAAAGGCACTGTACTATTGGCTGCACAGGAGTCTCTTGGAGAGAAGAACAGGGTACCTGAAAAGGAATGGTACGACGATGAGTGTGAAGCCCTCATGGAAATTAAGAATACAAACTGGAGGAACAGAGTGCAAAGACCAACTAGGCGAAACCATGAAGCTTATCGAGCTAGTAGAAGGTTAGCCCAGCATACCAACCGCAGAAAGAAAAGGCAATGGGAGAACGCAAAGGTCGCCAACATCGAGGCCCTGAATGATGACAATGAGCAAAGACAGTTTTACTTTGCTGTCAATGCTATGAGAAAAGGATACCAGCCAAGGTTGGCTGCCTGCAGGGATCGCTACGGTCAGCTCATTGAAGATGAGTCCAAGGTTTTGGAGAGATGGGCAGACCACTTCCACTCTGTAATGTCTGGCGACGGTTCCCACGAGGAGCGCACTGATGAACCTGAACTGAGTACTGTGGACCCTTTGATAGAGGAACCAGCTTTACAGGAAGTTCGAGAAGTTTTGGAAGCTATGAAAAATAACAAGGCTCCCCGTGAAGACCTAATAACAGCTGAACTGCTGAAAAATGGTGGCGCTGTACTTGAAGTGAAGCTCCACAAGCTTATCTGTCTAATTTGGGAACAGGAGAGGATGCCTGATGAATGGAGGACTGGTTTGATCGTCCCTATCTTCAAAAAAGGAGACAAATTGCTGTGCAGCAACTACCGTGGTATAACTCTTCTCGGTGTTGCATACAAATTGCTATCAGGGGTAATATTGAAAAGGTTGAGTGCTTACTCTGAAGGCATTTTGGGAGAATACCAGGCTGGTTTTAGACCCAACAGAGGGACAATGGACCAGATTTTCCCTGTGAGACAGATCTTTGAGAAGTTTTATGAGTATGGGATAGATCTCCACGTGCTTTTTATAGATTTCGTCCAGGCTTTTGACAGTCTGTCAAGAAAGGCGCTAATTCAAGCATTGCTGAGGCTGGGCGTGCCCCGGAAAATTACAAATTTGGTTTCCATGACGTTACTTGAGTCCAGAGCAAGGGTCTTGGTAGGTGGTAGAGCGAGTGAATCCTTTGAAGTGACGAAGGGGGTTAGACAGGGCGATGGACTTTCGGCCATCCTGTTTAATCTGGCTCTCCTCAGCGCTCTATCCAATGTGGATCCTGGTGGCACGATCTTTGGTAAGTCAGCGCAACTTTGTGGGTATGCAGATGACATAGCCATTATAACCAGGAGCATCGGCGCCTTGGAAGAACTGCTATCTGGGCTGGAAATAGAGACTGAAAGGCTTGGCATGGCAGTGAGCACTAATAAGACCAAGTATATGCAAATATCCACTAGAAGCCAGAGAGAAACCGATATTACCCTGAATGGAACCACTTTTGAATGTGTTAAGGAATTCAAGTACTTAGGTACGCTCTTGACCAATGAAAACAGAATAAGAGAGGACATCCAAAAGCGGATAGTCGCAGGAGGGAAGGCTTACTTTGCTTCCATAAAACTGTTCAGGTCCCGTCTCTTGTCCAGGAGAACCAAGCTTAAGCTCTATCGCTCCCTGATACGTCCTATAGTAACCTATGGTTGCGAAGCTTGGACGCTAACCACCAAAGACGAAAATGCTCTTCTAGTTTTCGAACGGAAAATTATGAGACGAATCTTCGGAGCCAGATGTATAAATGGAGTTTGGAAGATTCGTAACAACGCTGAACTAGATCAACTGATAGAGGGGGAGAATTTGGTGAGGTTCGTAAAGGCACAAAGACTAAGGTGGTTTGGTCATGTGCAACGGATGCCTGAAAACCGGATTCCTAAGAAGGTGATGAACCAAAGAATGGATGGAAAGAGGAGACGGGGAAGACCTAGAGGACGCTGGCTATGCGATGTCGAAGACGACTTGCGGACCATGCAGGTGCGGAACTGGAGAGGGGCGGCGGAGGATCGAGTACGATGGAGAGGAATTGTTCGGGAGGCCAAGGCTCACACTGGGCTGTAGCGCCAGAAGAAGAAGAAGAAGATGGATATTGTTGAGAATTAAGAACAACAATTCACATTGAAAACTCAAACTTTAATGAAACACAACTGTTTTCCGTAACTACAAGGATTGGTTGATGTTGAACTAATATTGTAGACGACAATATCTCAACACGCCCCCTCAACATCATCCGATAAATCCAAAGCGCGCTCGGAATTCTTGAAACTTCTTTCCTGCAATGGGTTTCGTAAGAATGTCAGCTAGGTTGTCATCAGTTGGACAGTATTCCAATGATATTTCTCTTTTGTGGACGAGATCCTTCACATAGAACTTCCGAACATCTAAGTGCTTGATCCTTGCACTGGCCTTATCGTTTTCAATGAACTTCATGCAACTTTGGTTGTCCTCAAAAATCGACGTTGCAGTTTCTTGAGGATGGCCCATGTCTTTCAAAAGCATCCGAATCCAAACTGCCTCTTGAACTCCTGTTGACGCGGCAACGAGTTCTGCTTCAGTCGAGGACAGAGCAACTGAGGTTTGTTTCTTACATAACCAACCCACACAGCTTGAACCCACTCTGAATAAACACCCGCTGATTGACTTTCGATCTTCTCGATCCCCCGCCCAATCAGCATCCACATAACAATTCAATTTAATTTCGTCTTGCGAACTCAATCTTAGCTTGATGTCCAGTGTCGATTTCAAATAGGATACGACCCTCTTCACTGCGTTCCAATCACTTTGCGTTGGCTTCTCGACTCTGCGCGATAAAATCCCTACTGCTGATGAAATATCTGGCCGTGAAGTTACAGCCAAATACAGTAGAGACCCTATAGCTTGGCGGTACTTTCTGTTATCGGACAATAGCGTAGACTCAGCATTGGAATTCATGAAACCGGCCTCCATAGGTATTTTCACTGGCTTGGCGTCCTGCAGACCAAATTGGGTGACCAAATCTTCAATCTTTCTTCGTTGATGTATGAAGTAGTCGAGACCATCATGCTCGATTTCTACGCCCAAGTAATTTGACGCAGTTCCTAAATCTTTCAGTTCAAACGACAATGACAACAATTGGAAAGCCTTCTGAACACCTTCTTCACTCCCTGCACAAAGAATATCATCGACGTGAATTACTATGTACGTGTAGGATCCTTCTTCTAGCTTAACATATAAACAAGAGTCTGCATCACTTCTTCTAAAACCATTGTCAATTAACACACCATTAATTTTCTCATTCCAGGCTCGTGCTGCCTGTTTTAGACCGTATAGACTTTTCTGAAGTTTACACACTAAATTCTTACTGTTTTGATTCTCGAAACCTTCAGGTTTGTTGCAGGAAAAACCGGTTTGCGGAATACAAAATATATTATCGTAAACAAACAAAGAATCTATACTCCAAATTGGGGAAAATTGGAAAAGTTGTTGAATGCAGTCATGTGTGCGGTTGGCAACCAAATCGTGATAGAGTGAATCCCAACAAACTCCCCCCCCACTAATCACGATTAGGTTGGCAATGCTCGGCAATTCCCAGTCTCTCCATGATCCTTCTGTTCTTGTTCCCTAGGAGTGGTTTTGTGAGCAGGTCTGCGTCGTTGTCTTCAGTTGGCGTGTACTCAACACGCAGCTTCCCATACTTGCACAGCTCTCGGACATAGAAGTATCGGATCTCTATATGACGGGAATGGGAGCTCACTCCATTGCCCTTTATGAACTGGATTGCCGCTTGATTGTCACTCAAGACCGTCGGTTCCTTCTTGACTGTGTATCCCAGTTCACTGAGGATGAATTCCAGCCAGACTACTTCCATGCTGCATGATGAAACAGCAACAAACTCTGCTTCCATAGTTGATAATGCAATACACGCCTGTTTACTGGATTTCCACACAATGGGCGTGCTACCCACCCTTACAATGAAACCTGTCGTAGATTTCCTATCATCTTTGGAACCTGCCCAGTCTGCGTCCGCATGTGCACTAATTTCATCTGTATCTCGTTTTATCCTGAGCGCAAAGTTCTCTGTTCCTTTCAAGTACCTTAAAATTCTCTTTGCTGCCGCCCAATGAGTTCTTCCAGGATTACACAAAAATTGCCCAAGTTTAGATACTGCAAAAGACAGATCTGGCCTGGTGGCTTGCGCCAGATACATGAGCTTCCCTACAAGTCTTCTATAGGGAACGTTGGCCATATCTTGTCTCTCCTCTGCGGTACTTGGGCATTGTGCTTTATTCAGTACCTGACTCGGGTCCATAGGGCTTGCGAGCGGTCTGCAATCAGCCATATTGAATTCGGCTAATATTTCTTGTTGGTATTTACGTTGGTTCAACAAGAATGACCCATCTTGCTGTTTCTTAACCTCAATTCCCAGAACATAGTGTAGCTCACCTAAATCTTTCATCTCAAACTTTTTCCGTAGCATCGACTTCATATCTTCCATTGCAGCAGGACAAGATGAAATCAGGATCAAATCATCAACATAAACAAGTATTATCTCTGTCTTGCTTTCTGTTTTCTTGAAATAAATGCATTGTTCAGATCTGATTTTCTTCATCCCACCTTCTATCAACCTCATATCAAGAGTCTCGTACCAAGCACGACCTGACTGTTTTAAGCCATACAAACTTTTGACCAGTCTACAGACTTTCTTTCCCGAAGCAACATTTTCAAGACCTTCAGGCAGCCGCATATATATATCTTCTTTCAAATTGCCATTTAGGTATGCTGTTTTCACGTCCATTTGATGTACTAGCCATTTATTCTGTACTGCTAACTTCAGAAACAATCTGATAGCAGAAAGACTAACAACGGGACTGTATGTCTCGTCATAGTCTACACCATGCTCCTGAGTGAAACCTTGCGCTACCAACCTGGCTTTGTACCGTTCCACACTGCCATCAGCATGACGTTTGATCTTGAACACCCACTTACAGCCTATAGGCGATTTCCCTGGAGGCAAGTCCGTCAGTTCCCAGACATTCATACTGCTCATAGATGACAGCTCCTCTTCAATTGCTTCTGCCCATAATTCGCGATCAGGTCCATTCATGGCTTGTTTGTATGTTTTAGGCTCTACTTTATCCTGAGATAGAACACAAAAGTCATTCAAATACGCAGGTGGTCTTAGTGTTGCCCTGTCCCTCAGAACCATTGAAAATCCTCCTTCTTCTGAATCTTGATTTTGTTCTTCTTCTAAATGTTGTTGCTCCTCGTCATGTGGCGGATCCCCTTCCAAGTGTTGTTGCATCTCTTCTTCCAGATTCTCTGTTCTTTCTTCTACTCCTACTTCTTCCACCCTAGTTGGCGAAACAGTTTCACCAGTTGACAAGTCTCTGCCAACATTTCCCGTATGCACTCTCTCTCTTGCCACAGGATTATGTTCGAAATATACTACTTCCGAGTAATCTTCTGGATTACCTTTGCTAGTACTGTCCAGACCAAAGTCTTCTTCATCAAAAACTACATCCCTACTTATGATGACCTTCTGTTCAACTGGGTCCCACAATCGGTATCCCTTCGTTGCCTTTGCATATCCCAACATAACACAAACTTTGGATTTCGCATCTAGTTTCTTTCTCATGATTTTAGGGACATGAACGTATGCCTTACATCCAAAGGGTCGTAAATGGCGAACACTCGGTTTATTTCTAGTCCACATCGCCTCTGGAATGACATTTCTATGAGTAGTAGGGCATCTGTTTCTGATGTAGCAAGCTGTGTTAACGGCCTCAGCCCAAAAGGACTTTGGAAGTTGTGACTCAATAAGCATAGCTCGAGATAAATCCAACAGAGTTCTGTTCAGACGTTCAGCTACTCCGTTCTGCTGGGGGCTGTATGGGCTGGTCAACTGTCGAATTATTCCATTCTCCTTCAGGAATGAGTCAAAGGCGTTATTGACGTATTCCCGTCCGTTATCACTACGCAAGCACTTGATGTATTTTCCTGTTTGTTTTTCTACCATCAACTTGAACGTTTTAAAGATCTGCAAAGCTTCATCCTTCGTTTTCATGAAATATACAAAAGACTTTCTCGAAAAATCATCAATGAACGTCATAAAATAACGATATCTTCCCTTTGCTTCCACTGGCAATGGCCCACAAATGTCGGAGTGAACCAACTCGAGTAAACCTTTGGTCTCTTGCTTACTGACTTTGGGGAAAGCCTTTCTGACATTTTTACCCCTCAGACATACATCACATAACTGTTTGTTCGACAGTGTAGTTCTTACATCTATACCTCTCACCATTGAGCGATCAGCCATCAACCTTAGTGATTCGGTATTGACGTGTCCAAATCGCTGATGCCAGCTAAACTTGAGGGTGCTTACATGAGCTAACTCAGTACTTACAATTCGGCATCCTTGCAGGGCATACATGTTTGATTCGCTGCGAGATGCTGTTAGTATCAATTTTTCTCCTTTAAAGACACTGCACTGTCCACCGCCCAAAGATATTTCGTACCCTTTAATGTCAAGCCTCGCCATTGATAACAACCTGAAGCGAAAATCAGGTACGTGATAAACATCGTTCAAAGCGATTTCGTATCGGCATGTCTCAGTTTCTGAAATTATGACCACTTTACCTATTCCAAATATCTTACAGTGGATATCTGAAGCCACTGTAACCATCTTATCTCCTTCTATGGGTTCATAACTGGTGAAATCTGTTTTATGGGGCGTAAAGTGGCTACTGGCTCCGCTGTCAAGCAACCATTCGCACGCTTCATGACTTCCAATGGACAAGCACGTTACTACCATAGACTGCTGCTCCGCTGATTTCGGAGGCTCGGTTTGCGATCTTACAAATCCCTTACTCCTACAAAATCGGGCCGTGTGTCCATATTTATTGCATTTGTAGCATTTGAATGGCTCTCCTTGGGACTTGGGTCTTTGCACCATCAGAGCCGAATCTTTATTTTCTTCTCTTTTCATCATCTTCCGTTTGTATTCCCCACATAAAAGGGATTCAAGTTTCTCTGGAACATAATCTTCATCTTTGAAAGTACAAACCATACTTACTGTGGTTTCATAGTCGTCAGGTAACCCATTTATGAGAACATTACATACCTGTTCATCGTCTATTTTCGCACTTCCGGCCTTCACCACTTCAGATGCATACCTAAACACCCTACTTACGTATGCCTCCATTTCCTCTTCTGGTCCCATTTTCGCAGTGTACAAAGCTTTTGATGCCTGAAGCCTGCGGAGTCGAGTCATAGGTTGGAACTTGGTTGACAGTTTTCTCCATAATGCTCTCGGACACTTGATGTCTAAAATCTCCTCTTGGATTTCCTCTGTTATCGCCCAGGCAATCAAGCGATATGCCTTCTTCTTTGTGGCAGGAGGGATCGTCTCATACTCATCGTCCTCTGCTGTAATGACATCCAATAGATCACGATCGTCGAGCACCATTTCCATGTTGAAACTCCATGTTTTATAGTTCGTTTTGTTGAGTTTCACCATTCCACTTAGTTTTACATTCTCTTCTCCTCGGACTTCTCGCGCCATTTCGAAGTGCTCTGGGCCCATAACCCTTGTTGCAGGAAAAACCGGTTTGCGGAATACAAAATATATTATCGTAAACAAACAAAGAATCTATACTCCAAATTGGGGAAAATTGGAAAAGTTGTTGAATGCAGTCATGTGTGCGGTTGGCAACCAAATCGTGATAGAGTGAATCCCAACAAGGTTGAGTCATGTATATGTCTTCATTAAGGTCTCCATTCAAGAATGCTGTTTTGACGTCAAACTGCTTCAGAAACAATTTCTTGGAAGCTGCTAAAGTGAGCAGTATTCTTACAGTGACGGGGTTTATTGTTGGTGCAAAAACCTCATCGTAATCTTCGCCATACTTCTGTAAAAACCCTTTTGCAACCAAACGCGCTTTGTAACGCTCCACTTTCCCATCATTCCCATATTTGACCTTGAATACCCATTTTGATCCCACAGCTTTCTTTCCGGGAGGTAGTTCTACCAATGCCCAAGTTTGATTTTGTATAAGAGATTCCATCTCTTCTCGTGCAGCCAAAATCCATTGTTCTTTTTCGGGGCCTTGCATACTTTCAACTTGTTTCCAACTCCTTGGTTCAAAAATTGTATCTTTATCACTGTCGGCAATCAGAGCTCTGTACCTTTCTGGGGGAATGCCTTTAGTAGTTCTACCAGAACGTCTCAATGGAAAATCATTGTTATCCCCTGGGTTGCAATGGATCTGCTGGTGATCCTGGGATTCTATTTGTTCATGAAATTCCTGACCCTGTTGATTCGTCCCACATGGCGCTGGATCCAAAATTACGGTGGGTTGGACAGTACTCAAGGGATTTCTTGAAGTTTCATTTCCTGAAATCGTTATGAAATACTTCGAAATTGATAAATCATCGTTCGTATAACCAATTTCTTTCAATGCTGATATTACTTTCGCAGTATCTTCGGTTTCGCTCATAAATCTGACATCACTTGACGTGACAAATTTCTTTTCATCTGGCAGCCAAACTCTATACCCTTTCGAACTATTTGGGTAACCAACGAAAACTCCCGATTTACCCCGTGGGTCGTACTTCCCTCTACAGGGGTCTTTGTTTAAAACATAAACTTTACTCCCAAATTGTTGGAAATAAGCTACTACTGGTGTCTTTCCAGTCCAATAAGTATACGGAAGTTCACCATTCAAAGCATCTGATGGACACCTGTTGCGAATATGTGCCGCTGTGGATATAGCTTCGGCCCAAAACATCTGTGGAAGGCTTGATTCAATGAAGAAACTTCTTGCCATGTCGTTCAGAGTACGGTTTTGCCTTTCAGCTACTCCGTTCTGCTGTGGGGTTCTGGCACAAGTAAACCTTCTCTGTATCCCACATTTGTCTAAAAATGTATTAAATTCATGATTGTCATACTCTCGACCATTATCGCTCTGCAAAAACTTGATTTTTCTACCTGTCATATTTTCTACCATGTTTTTGTAGTTTTTAAACGCGTTTAATGCCTCATTCTTATTCCTCAAGAATCTCACTTCTGTCCATCTAGAAAAATCGTCTATAAACGTTATGAAATATCGCGACTTACCGAAAGATTGAATTCTCATTGGCCCGCATAAGTCAGTGTGGACTGTTGGAGGGTAAATTTGAATTCAAGTGAAACCTAGACGCTATGCAACACCCTTTTCTATTGGTCCGCCATCTTGTACCTTCGGCCAATCAGAACACTTCTCTTAACAAGATTCAATATTGTTCATACTGTTTCTACTGCCCGTAATACTGTTTTTACTCGTGATTAAAATCCTTTTTATACAACAAATCTGCGTTTTTAATATCTAAAACCTTCACAGGTTATGTCGCCCAGTTTACGCAAAATAAAATAAGTAAAGTTTGTGAGTCGGAAAAGTGAGTAAAACCGTAAAAATCAGTGTCGCGTGTGAAGCCAAATTTCCTCGGCAGCTGACTGTAAGTAAAATCATTTTTCGCTCATCATGACTTCGAATAACGCAGATGATGTTTCGTACATTGAAAAATTGAAAGGAGACGACAACTTCCACTTGTGGAAACTACAGACGGACGTTATATTTCAATCGAACGGACTTGACGATATTGTCACGGGAGTAACAAAACAAGAAAGTTTGGTCGACGAAAATGCAAAGAAAGTTTTCATTCGTCAGGATGCTCGTGCTAAAAGGATAATATTAGCTACAGTCAGTAAGACGGTTTTGAATCACATACTGAACTGCACAACATCAAAGGAGATGATGGATAAAATAACGAAGGTTTACGACCGGGTGAACAACGACCAAGTAAACCAACTGCTGCAGACGTTTTTTGGATACCAATATGATAAGACACAAGGTATGGCAGTAAACATAAGCTCACTGCAAAATATCGCATTTCGCCTGAATGTGCTTGAACAGAAAATAACCGACGAAATGGTGATTTCCAAAATTCTTGCCATTTTACCTGCAGAATACAGCCACTTTGGTACTGCTTGGATGTCAACAGCCAAGGAGGAACGAACTGTCGATAACCTAATGACTCGACTTTTTGTTGAAGAAACCAAAGTTAGTGGAAGAAATAAATCCAGCGAAAATGTTGCTTTTCAAACGTCAAAAGAAAACCAGAATAAATCGAAGAAAAGCAAAGGAAAATCAAAGAACTGCTATAATTGTGACCAACCGGGACATTGGGCCAAATCCTGCCCCACTAATAAAAATGAATCAAACGAAAAATGCAAATACTGCAAGAAAACGAACCACAAATCAAAAGATTGTTATTTTCGAGAGCTGCAAGAAAGTCGTGCAAAGAATAATGATAAAGTTGCCTACATGACTCAAAAATCAGATAATTCGCCTTCCAGTGAACTAAAATTCTTTGTAGACAGTGGGTCATCTTTTCACATAACAAATGATCGTTCAATATTGATGAATTTTAGAAATGAACAAGATGAAGTGAAAGTAGCGAAAAAAGACCAGACACTGTCCACTACAGGTAACGGAAATTTGGATGCCAAGGAGTGCATTTTGAAGAATGTGAAACTTGCTCCAAGTCTAGAAAGTAACCTAATATCAGTCGGAGCCATAACGGAAAATGGTGGAGAAGTTCTTTTTACTAAAGAAAAAGTTCTGATAAGCAAAAATGGACATGTGCTCAAGGGGGAAAAACAATCAAATGGTTTGTTTGCCCTGAAACTTACCCCGACTGAAAAAAATGAGCAATCATGTTTTAAAATCACAAACTATAAGAATAACGCTGCATACTGGCATAGAGTTTTGGGACACACAAGCTACAAGACAGTAAAAAAAAAACTAAACAATGATAATGACTTAGGTATCCCACCCACTGATTTTGAAAATGAGGAAAAAAAAATTTGCGAAATTTGCATAAAATCCAAACAAACTCGTTTCCCATTTTCCACTGAGAGAACAAGAGCTACCAGACCCCTAGAAATTATACACACCGATATTTGTCAAATTGATAAACCAACATGGGACGGATACACATACATTTTGACATTCCTTGACGATTTCACATGTTTCAAACATGTATATTTACTCAAAAGAAAGTCAGATGCTGCCGAAATACTCAAGGAATATGTTGCAGAAGTGGAATCAAAATGGAACATGCCTGTCCATAAAATCAGATGCGACAATGCTGGCGAAAATAGTAGTGAAAATGTTCTGAATTGGGCCAAATCCAAAGGAATTATAATGGATTTCACAATTCCCCATACTCCACAGTTAAATGCAAAATCAGAACGACTAAATCGGTCAATTTTGGACAAAACAAGAGCGTTGTTATTTGACTCAAAATTACCCGCTGAAATGTGGGGAGAAGCAACAAGATTTAGTTGCTACATATTGAATCGTTGTACCACCAAAGGTCTTCCAGAGTCGAAAACACCATATGAAATGTGGTTTGGAAAAAAACCGGACTATTCAAGGATGCATCTTTTTGGATGTGTAGCCCACGCCAAAACTCTCACAAGATTGAAGAAATTAGAAAGTCGAAGCAAAAAATACCGCCTTATTGGATTCTTGCTGAATGGATTCCGTCTTTGGGATGAGAATCAACGAAAAATCATATGCTCACGAGATGTTGTCTTTGAGGAGAATATACCAGAATCAACAGACGATGACACTTCCAATGACATTACGCTTGTGCACGATATTAAAGAAAATCCGGAAGAGAGACAACCAAACAATGAAGATAACAGAGAAGACAATCCTGAAGACAGTCAACCAACTCATGAGAATGACACAGAAGAACTCGCTATTCAAGATAGCATCAACCTCTCAAACTATGAATCAACAACTGATGATGAAAACGATCTTGACAACACCTTCTACGACGACGCAGAAGATGATTCTGTGGAAGAAGAAATGCTTGGCAGAGGACGAAGGACAAAACGACTTCCAGAACATCTTAAAGATTACGCACTGCTCACCTACCAAGAAGCTGTAAATGGTCCTGAATCAGATAAATGGAAAAAAGCCATCGATTGTGAGAAGTTTTCGCTAAACAAAAATCAAGTCTTCAAGTTCCTGCCAACCAAAGACGTGAACAACAAGAAATTTATAACCAGCAGATGGGTTTTTAGAAAAAAAGAAAATGGACAATTTAAAGCACGTCTAGTTGCACGCGGATGCGAGCAAAGCAAGGGCGATTATAATGAAACTTATTGTCCAGTCGTGAATACCAGCATACTACGTTTTCTGCTTGCCTACGCGAAAACAACTGACAAAATTATAATGACGTTCGATGTGGCTAGCGCTTTTTTGTACGGCAGTTTGTCAGAGGAATTGTACATGAAACTCCCAGAAGGTTTTGAAGAAGAAGATGGGAAAATATGCCTTCTGCAAAAATCATTATATGGCTTAAAACAAGCCCCACTGAACTGGAACCGAACATTTGTGGACTTCTTAAAAGAAAAAGGGCTTAGTCAACTCATAACAGATAAATCAGTTTTTAAGAACAAAGACTGTACCTTACTGCTGGCTCTACATGTGGACGATGGGCTAATCATTGGAGACAAAAAGGAAACCATACTGAAATTTCTTTCAGAATTGAGAAATAGATTTGATATTACCTTTGAGGAACATCCTGTGGTCTATCTTGGGATGGAACTAGAGAATGGACAGGACTATCTATTTCTTCATCAACCAGGGTACACCAACAAAATTCTCAGTGAATTTGGAATGGAAAACTCGAAAAGTGTAAGAACCCCATCAACTCCATCAGGCCATATGGACAACCCTGTACCGGATGAAAACTACCCATATCGCGAGGCTGTGGGGAGCCTACTATACCTATCAAACCGAACAAGACCAGACTTAACTTTTGCAGTCAACACCGCTTCAAGAAGAGTTGAAAACCCTACCAATGAAGACGTATTAAAGGTAAAACGTATATTCAGATACCTCCAAGGCACTAAAAGTCTGGCCATAAAATATTCAAAGGGCCACGACTTCACCCAAATTGAGGCATATTGCGATGCAGACTTTGCAAACGACGAAAAATCTCGACGGAGTACGAGTGGTTTTCTCATACTCTACTGTGGCGGAGCAATATCATGGTCAACTCGACGTCAACCAGTCATTGCCACCAACACCGCTGAAGCCGAGTTTGTTAGTGCAAGTGAATGTGTGAAGGAAGTGCTTTTTCTTAAGTATTTTTTTAAAGAGTTAACCAACCAAAATTTGAATGTAAATCTTCATGTTGATAACCAAAGTACAATCAAAATGATTAAAAATGGTTGTGACGGAAAAAGGTCAAAACATATTGACATAAAGTTCAAATTTATTAACGAAAAAGAAAATCAGTATACATTTGTTTTGAAATATTGTCCTACAGAATCTCAGTTGGCAGATGCCTTCACCAAACCGTTAACTACTGCCACATTTGAAAAATTGAGAAATGAATTTTTGTTTGTCAAAACCTGAAATGTTAATTGAACATTTATTCTTAAGGACTCATGCTAGACTTTAACGTAAATATTTGTATAATTTGTTCATATGATCTAAAACTCGTTTGAAAATGATTTGAATTGAAAGAAATTTTAGGAAAATGTTAAAAGTTGTTTAAAATTGATACAAATTTAAGGGGGAATGTTGGAGGGTAAATTTGAATTCAAGTGAAACCTAGACGCTATGCAACACCCTTTTCTATTGGTCCGCCATCTTGTACCTTCGGCCAATCAGAACACTTCTCTTAACAAGATTCAATATTGTTCATACTGTTTCTACTGCCCGTAATACTGTTTTTACTCGTGATTAAAATCCTTTTTATACAACAAATCTGCGTTTTTAATATCTAAAACCTTCACATGGACCACCTCCAGTAGTCCTGAAGATCTCCCTCCTTCACTTTGTGGATATGACCTGCGCGTTAGTTTTGCTTGAATGCAAGTCTCACATTGATGAACGATTTCGTTAGGGCTTGCCCGTATACCTCTTGCTAATCTTTCTCTGATAAGTCGTCTCAAGTCTTTGAAATTTAAATGACCGAATTTCCTATGCCTTGCCAAAAGAGAAAATTGTTCTGACACCCTTTGAACACTTTCTTTTTTCTGGTGTTGGCGTAGATAGTACAAACCATTGTTACGATCAGCAGTTAACTTCGTTAATCCTTCACCATCTTGAACGATGGCAGTGTCTTTATCAAATATTACTCTGTAACCTTTGTCGGTTATTTTCCCCACTGAAATGAGATTCGTTCTTAATTCAGGCACAAATAGAGTTTCCGATAAGGAAAGCTTATTATGTCCATCATTTATTGGTATGATAGCAGTCCCAATGCCTTTCGAGGATGCATGTGTGTCGTTTGCGAGGCTGACACTTCTTCCACGGTCAGGTCTTCGGTCAGCAAGGATACTCAACTCGTTTGTCATATGCGACGTACATCCACTATCGAGACACCAACGTATATCTGTTGACTGGAAGTTGCTGGACTCATGGATCAGTAGCCCGAAATCTCCATTATCTCCGAAATCTCCATTGTTTTCGCAAACAACTGCAGACTCCTCTTGGTGCCTTGTTCTTCTCTCTGGACAGAATCGAGATATGTGTCCAGATTTGCTACAATTGAAACATGTTCTATTTGAGCGGAACTGCGGTTTCCGTGTATCTGTAGAATCTATCAATTTTTCCCGATACTGTTGCCGTGGCTGACTCTTCCCTAGAAAAGCATTATGCTCATCCGTGTCAGTGTAGTTCTCTTTATTCTCTTTCCGTGCCTCACTTTCTTCAACAATTTTTATTTTTAGAGCCTGGGGTGATGGTAGTGTATCTCTGGTCTCAATGGCGATTCGAAAATTTTCAAAATCGTGGGGTAGAGAGTACAAGAGCATGATAGTAAGAAGATCTTCATTTATTACAATATCCATGTTCTCAAGTTTGTCAACCACGTCAAAAAAATCATTCAAATGATCTCTCACGCTATCTCCAGTTTTCATCCTTTTCAACACTAAATTTTTCAGCAAGGATGCTTTCCTAGCTGGCCCTTTTGATTCATAAATTGAACTCAATTTGTCCCAAACATCCTTGGAAGATTTGCAACCTTTGACCTGCTTCAACTCTCCAGAGCTGATTGCGAGTATTATGTCAGCTTTAGCTTTGCCGTCCGCGAGTTCCCATTCTTTAGCCCTCACTTCTTCTGTCGGCTTCACCATGTCTCCAGTGACGTAACCAAAAGTATCATTCTTGGTTAATAATGCTTCAATGTGCATCTTCCAAGTATCATAATTCTCCCGCCCCAGCGGTTCAATTTTAAGTATACTAGAACACATTTTCGTTTTCTTTCTAACTCGTAAGTCTCATAATCATTGTTGAGAATTAAGAACAACAATTCACATTGAAAACTCAAACTTTAATGAAACACAACTGTTTTCCGTAACTACAAGGATTGGTTGATGTTGAACTAATATTGTAGACGACAATATCTCAACAGATATCACCATGAGTGGCGATGCCTGGTTAATCAATGGACACTCAGATAACAACATACATTGGATGCAAGGTGAAACAGTGTCCCCCTCGTGCCAAATGAGTTGCACAAAGTGCTCCTGGGAAACTGGAAGCAATCGTCGTTGATCTGTTCAACAAAATCTTGAAAGCGGGAGATATTCCTGAAACATGGGGTATCATCAAGCTGCAACTAATTTTCAAAACGCTGCATATCACTGCACAATGGTTTATTATTTTGTACAGAATACCCTTCTGTTACAGATCACAGCTCTCCATATAGATAACCCGTCAAGCGTCAATACAATATAATATGTACTATTTTATGCATATTATGTAGACCACGGACCCTCCATAGGTTAGTACCTAACCCCGTACTCGTTACTAGGTACCTACCTAAATCACGAGTTAAATGTTGCTAAAATAATTCTATGGATGACAAACAGTAACTAAAATGGCAAAAAGAAACGCAAATAATGATGTTCTGAAGGAAAATTGTTGATGTGGAGTGAAATACATAGATGCCCCTTCTGCGTAGATCACTGTTTTCTGTGGTCAATACCTATCCTCGTGGTCAAGTATATTGAACCGTTGTGTAATAACTTGCCCAGCAATAATACTTCAACGGTTGTTCAAGTTGCAAAAGTACCGATCAACAAAATCCAGCCCCTTCTTGGTAGATGATGATGAATGTTCTTCAATTGTGACGTAGGTGCATGGATAAGAAAGTAATACATTTAGTAGGAATGCGCCCTTGTGGCAACATTGTGCCCTAGCAGCAGTTTTTCCAAAACTAGAAACTAAAGAACGCACAATAAATTAAAAATTGTAATATTGAGGTTAAAACGTACTGTTGGTGATCTCATTCCCGTTTTAATAAAAGTTCTCTAAGGGCCGGTTTCACCAACGCGGATTATCCAGAGTTCAATCCCGGCTGAGGTTTAAGCCATCGATTCTGAGAAAAGACAGTTTCACGAACGCCTAATCTAGGAATAAGTCGCGGCAACGGCGTATTAAGTTAATACCTCGTTTCAGGTGGTTTAAACCTCTGATCTACGGTTGATCTCCGATTCTCCTCCAGGCCATCGCCATTTTGAAATCTATTTTATCAGTGTTTTTCATATGTACTTCTCAACTTGCAATCGTGCATCAACATTTAGTGCGATGAATCGTTTCATTGAAGTGTTTGAGTCATCCTTGGATGAATATTTCAATGAACTTCTGGAAGTGGCCGCGCCCAGACGGCGATAATACGCGAAAGGGTCGAGCATTTCCACAAGTGGGATGACGGCGATTTTTTCGTGAGTTTCCGCCTTCCGACGGAAGGGATGAGCTTAGTGCTCGATGCAAGAGAAAGCCTTCTAGTTCTCGAAACAGAAATGTGAGTGCAACCATAAATGTGTAATAAATATAATTTTACACCAAACAAGGTAGGCAACAACGTCGGACCCATCATTATTTATTTAGTAGGTAAACAAACCTTCATTGTACGTGGTAGGTACTCGCAGACTGCGCTAATAAGTACATGTATAACTTCTTCTGCATACAGCGAATTATTGTAAAAAAGTAGATACCTTTTATAGAAGAGCCTAGGTAGGCTATCTATAATTTATTACAAGAGCTGTCTCGAAAGATGTAAGATGGTCTTTTGTAGTAATGACAGAGTGGAGTCGAGCAGAAGTTCTCAGAATGAGAATGACAGAGGCTAGAGGCATAAGAAAAAATCGCGAAACTTCCGCAACTGGCTACTATTATGCAGTTTAATGTCTCCACAACAGAGGATGGCGGACAAAATTTAAGTATCCATAGAAGAAATATCACAGATCCACAACTCATGGATGAGCATCTCTCCTCCATGTCATCTGTAATACGGGATTTGTGTTTCTGGGGAGAGCAATGCTGATGCAAACTGAACAATCTCGGCTTAAACCCAAGTTCTGCTAAACCGCGGATCAAAAACGTTGGTGAAACTGTCGAAGCTCTGAACCACAGATCAAATTTGAATCCAGGATTTATTGATACCAGGTTTAAGCTGCGTTGGTGAAACCGGCCCTAAGGACCGATTTCACCAACGCGGATTATCCAGAGTTCAATCTCGGCTGAGGTTTAAGCCATCGATTCTGAGAAAAGACAGTTTCACGAACGCCTAATCTAGGAATAAGTCGCGGCAACGGCGCATTAAGTTAATACCTCGTTTCAGGTGGTTTAAACCTCTGATCTACGGTTGATCTCTGATTCTACGCCAGGCCATCGCCATTTTGAAATCTATTTTATCAGTGTTTTTCATACTTCTCAACTTGCATCAACATTTAGTGTGATGAATCGTTTCACTGAAGTGTTTGAGGCATCCTAGTATGAATATTTCAATGAACTTCTGGAAGTGGCCGTGCCCAGACGGCGATAATTAGCGAAAGGGTCGAGCATTTCCACAAGTGGGATGACGGTGATTTTTTCGCGAGGTTCCGCCTTCCCAAGGAAGGGATGAGCTTCGTGCTCGATGCAATATTTATAAGTCCTAGTTTTCGAAACAGAATGGTGAGTCCAACCAAAAATGTGTAATAAATATAATTTTACAACAAACCATGTAGGCAACAACGTCGGATCCATCATTATTTATTTATTCGATTAGGTAAACAAACCTTCATAGTACGTGGTAAGTACTTGCAGACTGCGCTAATAAGTACATGTTAACTTCTTCTGCATACAGCGAACTATTGTAAAAAAGTAGATACCTTTTATAAAAGAGCCTAGATGGGCTATCTATTTACAAGAGCTGTCTCCAGTGGAAGTTCTCAGAATGACAGAGGCATTCAGAGAGAAAAAAATCGTGAAACTATCCACTGGTTACTATTATACATTTTAATGTCTCCACAACAGAGGATGGCGGACAAAATTTAAGTATCCATAGAAGAAATATCACAGATCCACAACTCATGGATGAGCATCTCTCCTCCATGTCATCTGTAATACGGGATTTGTGTTTCTGGGGATAGCAATGCTGATGCAAACTGAACAATCTCGGCTTAAACCCAAGTTCGGCTAAACCGTGGATCAAAATCGTTGGTGAAACTGTTGAAGCTCTGAACCACAGATCAAATTTGAATCCAGGATTTATTGATACCAGGTTTAAGCTGCGTTGGTGAAACCGGCCCTAAAACTAAAAAGGGATTATAATTTATACCCGCCGGTCAAAAACTTCAACAGGTTATGAGCCCCAGAAAACGTGTAAAAAACGCTGCAAAGTCCTTGTCACATGGGTTTATTATTCTATTGGACATACCTACAGAGATGTTGGCTGTGTATTTATTGTTTCTTTCATATAAAATAATTGAAATAGCTATTTCTGGTGGTTTCCTCCACCCATTTTGGCCCCCAAAACACGAATAAGGTACGTTTTTTTTTTTTAAATAAATTATCTCTGATCATTGGTAGTACCATTTAATCGTCTTGATCCACCTGTTCACACTTTTTCCAGTGCTGGTGATTGATGGTGATAGACGATTTCCCAGGTTTTTGACTCATAAAAAATCAATTTCGGGAGCTGGACATCTGGTAGAACCTCAATTTTCTACTCTTTGGTCAAAATCGACTTCATATTCGGTCTTCTCGTCCCCAAAAACATGAAAAACGATACCTTAAAAGCTCATGTTACCAACATGTTGCTAAAACGCAAAACGTACCTATTTTTACACACATTTTCACTCATAACACCCCTGGGTATATTCCGATCGGGCTGAAAAGTTTCGGGACACAACTAGGGCCAAAATGGAGCATGTATGCGAAAGAACGATTTTTTTAGACCGAAAATGAAGCCTGTACACGTGATACGGCGGACGGCGGCGGACGGACATTGCATTTTGGTTTATTATTCTCTGAATAATACACCTATGTATTCGCTCAGCAAAAAATTTTTATAACACCCCCTCAAACTTTTTTCTTTTCCGTTTCAAGGTGGGTAGATTCCAAAAATGCAATGTCCGTCCGCCGTACGCCGTCCGCCGTACGCCGTATCACGTGTACAGGCTTCATTTTAGATCTAAAAAAGTCGTTCTTTCGCACACATGCTCCATTTGGGCCCTAGTTGTGTCCCGAAACTTTTCAGCCCGATCGGAATATACCCAGGGGTGTTATGAGTGAAAATGTGTGTAAAAATAGGTACTTTTTGCGTTTTAGCAACATGTTAGTAAAATGAGCTTTTGGGGTATCGTTTTCCATGTTTTTGGGGACGAGAATACCGAATATGAAGTCGATTTTGACCAAAGACGCGGAAATTGAGGTTTTACCATTGGTTCAGCTCCCAAAATTGTTTTTTTTTTTAGTCAAAAACCTGGAAAACTGTCTGAAATCACCATCAATGTGTATACTAACATTAGAAAAAGTGTAAACAGCTGAATCAAGACCATTAAATCGCACTACCAATGATCAAAGATGATCTGGGGGGGAAAAAAGTGTACCTATTTCATGTTTTGGGGGCCAAAATTGGTGGAAATCATCAGGAATAGCTAATTCAATCATTCCACATGAAAGAAACAATAAATTTAACTGCCAACAAGAATCTCTAGAACTCCAATAGAATAATAAACCCATGTGACAAGGACTTTGCAGCGTTTTGGAATCTACGCACCTTGAAACGGAAAAGAAAAAATTTTGAGGGGGTGTTATAAATATTTTTTGCTGAGCGAATACATCCTAGGTGTATTATTCACAGAATAATAAACCAAAACCAGAAGGGTGTAGTTGTGGTTTTCAGTGAGTCGAAAAACAGTGAGTAAAAACCCAGTTTTGTTATTCAAAGTATCTACTCCAAATTGGTGGTAAGTCCTTTTGTGTTACATTTCCGAATAAAACCATGATGGACGAATTATCCTCGGAACTTAACCGTGTCGAAATTAACTGAAAGGCAGATCGTCATTTCCCAGTTGGAAGTTCGATGTGACTGTTTTGCTAAAGCCAGCTGGCCTTTGCGAAATCGCGACCGGCACTGCTGTCACGAAAGAAGAGGATTCAGCTGATGATAAAGCTCAGTGGCAAAAGATGGATGCAAAGGCCCAAAAGATAATAGTTCTTACTGTTGATTGAAAAACCAAAATTCATATCATGATTTGCGTTACCGCCTCTGCAATGTATAAAAAATTGGTTAGCATATTTGAACAAAACACAGGCGAACAAAAATGTGCATTGATGAACGATTTTTTCAGTTTTGTCTACGATAGTTCAATGGACATGGCTTCAAATTTGACTCGTTTACAAAACATAGTGTACATCATAAACTCCGCGGATAAAGACAAGATAACTGACGAAATGCTTACTGCTAAGATCATAACCATTCTTCCTGCAAGCTACAATTCGTTCAAATGCTCGTGGGATGGTACTAGTGACGACAAAAAGACCATTGAAAACCTGATTTCTAGACTGATTAGAGAAGCTGAACGTATCCCTACTATCTCTAAGGGAAAAACTGTTGACGTGGCCTATCAGGCTAAAGCCATTCAATGTTTCAAGTGTAAGGGACCACATAAAGCTCGTTTTTGCAAAAATAAAAATGCGACTAAGAAAGAATATCCACCCTGTGCTACCTGCAAGAAAACCAATCACTTGGAAGAAGACTGTTTCTTCAAAAAGTTCAAGGAAAACAAAGACAAAAACAATTCGGGCAAGCAAAACAAACCAAAAACCGCTTTTTTAACTCAGTTTTGTCTCGGAGCAGTCAGAAAATAAAAATTCGGGAAACCTATGGGTGCTCGACTCTGGATCGAGTAGTCACATGACGTCATCAGATACTGTTCTGAAAAATAAAATTCCATCTTCTACAGTCATACAAACGGCTAAAAAGGGAGAATATTTGGACTCCAATCTTGTAGGAACTGCTGAAACTGACAAGTGTGTGCTACATGCCGTATTGCATGTTCCGAAATTGTCTAAAAACTTCCTTCCCCAATTACACCTGCCGAGTACTGGGCCGAGACAGTGCACTCGGCCGAGTAAATCGCAGTGTGATCGGCCCAGACAGTACTCGGCCTAGTAACGGGCGAGAGATTTTGGGCGAGTCAGTGAATAGAACCATGTTCTATTTACTGGGCCGAGTAGGGTCCCCCCACCACTCATCCACTCGCTCAGTTGCTTCTCGCCCATCCACTCGGCTAATGTAATCAGGTTTGGCGGGCGAGCGCGCCTTTTGGTTTATTATTCTGTGAATAATACACGTATAAATTCGCTCAGCAAACATTTTTTATGACCCCCTCAAAATTTTTTCTTTTGCGTTTCAAGGTGCGTAGATTCCACAAATCCGCCATACCATCCATATCTACTTCATTTTCGGTCTAAAAAATTCGTTCTTTAACACACAGGCTCCACTAGGGCCCTACTTGTTTCCAGAAACTTTCCATGTTAAGGTTCTAAAAAAGTTTCAGCCTTAAATTTACGTTAAATTTTGGTGTAAAATCGTCGTTTTTCCGCACACAGCTTGAGTCCCTAAGCTCGGCCGCCCGATCGGAATACACCCAGGGGTGTTATGTGTGTGGGGGGGGGGGGGGGATGGGTGCAAAAATAGTTTTTTGTTTCACACCTTGTGAGATATCGTTTCCCAAGTTTTTTAGGACGAGAAGACCGAATATAAAGTTGACTTTGACTGAAGAGTGAAGAATTAAGGTTTACGAAAGTTCAGCTCCCAATATTCATTTTTTTATGGGTCAAAAACCTGGGTAACTGTCTGAAATCACCGTAAAGTAGAACAATAACACGACAAGTAGTATTAACAGGTGAATCAACACAATTAAATGACACTACCAATGATGAGAGATAATTTGTAAACAAAAAAGAAAAAAGCCAACATTTCTGCAGGTATGTGTAATAGAATAATAAAGCCATGTGACAAGGACTTTGCAGCCTTTTTGTATTTTTACTTCGCTGTGCCATATTGCGCGGAACACTACACGACGCTACTGTCTCGTCTCTGCCCAGCTGAAATGTAATCACCTACTCGCCCCATCGAAGTAGCTCGGCCGAGTGCTCCACCGATACTCGGCCGAGCTACTCGGCAGGTGTAATTGGGGCTTTAGTGTTAACGCCATCACTAAAAATGGTGGGGAAATAACATTTTTTGATGACAAAGTAAAAATTTCGAAAAATGGTGAAGTCATATTGGAGGGTCACAAAGATGAGTGGATTGTATAATATTGACATGGACTCAAAAAAATGCCTTTGTTGCAGAAAACAAGTCCTCTTCAGCTGTGCTGTGGCACCGAAAGCTCGCACATTTGAGCCCAGAAAACATGAAGAAACTCCCCAATCTCACCATCGGAATGGAACTAGACGATTTAAAAATGCCCGATAACGCCTGTGAAGTGTGTCAAATGTCGAAGCAGGTCAAGAAACCATACCAGAATGAACGCTCCCGTGCTACCAGGCCAATTGAAATAATACACACAGATGTCGGTGAGGTGGAACAACGCACTTGGGACAACAAAAAATGGTACTACATGCCTAGATGACTACACCCATTTTGCAGTTTCGTACCTGCTTGAAAAGAAGAGCGAAGTTTTTGACTTTTTGAAGATCTACGTTGAGGAAGTGGAATCTAAGTGGAATTCCCACGTACACAAGATTAGATGCGACCATGGTGGCGAGTATAGCTCCAACGAATTCAAAACATGGTGTGAGACAAAAGGTATAAAAATTGACTATACCAATGTGAAAGAACCAGAGCTTAATGGTCGAGCTGAACGACTAAATAGAACACTAATGAACAAAACCTGAGCAGTTCTGTTTGACTCTGGTGTGGAAAAAAGCTTTTGGGGTGAGGCACTTCTCACATTGACATATCTTTTGAATAGAAGTCCCACCAGTGCGCTGACTGGCGCAACTCCAGCGGAAAAATGGTTTGGTAATAAACCAAATTTGAAAAATCTTCAGATCTTTGGGGCAACTGCCTACTTCAAAGACCTGAACCGCCTTAAGAAGCTAGATAGCCGTTCCAAGAAAGGTATCCTTGTTGGATATTGTCCCTATGGATATAGGATTTGGGATCCATTCAAGAAAACCATAGTGGAATCAAGAAACGTTCGGTTTGACATCTCTAAAACCTCGGAAATTTGTGGAAGCAACACTGGACCGACTGAGCTGATCTTGACAGAGAGTGGAATCGACAACAATGACGATTCTCCCCTGAGAGTTGCAGATGTTGAAAATTCTGAAAACCAAGAAAACATAATGAAGAAGTCGACAATGAGGCTGAAAATCACGAAACCAGGAAAACAATGTGGCTAATGAAACTGGAGAATTCGTTACTCCTGTAGAATCCGCAGAAGAAGAAGAATGCCTGGGACGTGGAAAGCGAATTAAGAAGCAACCAAAAAAACTGTCAGATTTTGTTATGTTGTCATACCATGAAGCAGTGAATTCTGAGGACAAAGGGAAATGGATTGACACAATAAATGAAGAAAAAGAAGCTCTAGCCTCAAATAATACATGGAAACTGGTAAGTAGAGAGGAAGCCAGGAACAAAATGATTCTGACGAGTAGCTGGGTATTCTAAGTTAAGGACGATGGGTGCTACCGTGCCAGGCTGGTTGTACGAGGAGCGTGAAGGCATCGATTTCGACGACGTTTTTAGCCCAGTCGTGGGTGGTGATGCACTCAGGGTCACGTTGGCTCATAGTGCGAAAAAGGGATATCACCTCATGAAATTCGACGTCAAAACGGCTTTCCTTTATGGTACAGTAAAAGAAGAACTCTACATGGAGATGCCAGATGGATACACTGACAAGTCAAAAATATGCAAATTAGAAAAAGCCCTGTATGGACTCCGTCAAGCTCCTGCCTGCTGGAACAAGAGACTGACAAGCACTCTTCAAAGGATGGGTCTCAAACCATTGAAAACAGAACAGTGTGTGTTTGTGAACATGGATCACACCATGTTTTTAGCAGTGCATGTGGATGACGGGATAATTGCTGGAAAAAATTTAGAAAAACTGCATGAAGTTTTGAAAACCCTCGAAAAAGAGTTCAGTCATTGCTTTTGAAAATCCTGATACTTACCTGGGATTAGACATCATTAGAACTGATAGTCATCCAAAACTGTCACAAAAGGGCTACGCTGACGCTGTTGTAGTAAAATACCGTATGGAAGACGCCAGACCTGCTCTTACTCCGATAGCCAGTGATAAGAAACCTCCTTATGAAAATGATGGAACTAAGAAAATAGTTTTTCCCTATAGGGAAGCAGCAGGAAGTCTCTTGTATTTATCTACAAAGAGTAGACCTGATCTTGCTCTAGCAGGTGGACTGTGTGGAAGACGCGTTGAAAACCCCCATATCACTGATGTGCAGAATATCAAGAGAACCTTGAGGTACGTCAAAGCAACTGCTGACCTTGGAGTTAATTATGTCATTAACAGTAATTCTTCAGGAAGGCTAGTAGCTTATTGCGACGCTGACTTTGCCGGAGATGTGGACAGTAGAAAAAGCACAACCGGAGTTGTGATTTTCTACAGTGATGGACCAGTGAGTTGGACCTCACGGAAACAGCCAGTTGTGGCCACCAGCTCTACTGAAAGTGAATACATAAGTGCTGCAGAATGTGCTAGAACACTAATTTACTTGAAAAACTTTCTGGAAGAACTTTCGGGGAAGGAAGTTCTGACAGAACTGAACATTGACAATCAGAGTGCCATGGATTTGATAAATAATGGTGTTCTCAACAGACGTTCTAAACACATAGACGTCTGATATCACTACATCAAGGAGAAGGTTAATGAAGGACTTGTCCAAATCAGGTACTGTCCAACTGGAACTCAGATTGCCGACCTCCTAACCATACCTCTGTTGGGCGAAAAATTCCAGTTCTTCAAACAAAGTTTAGTGCAGTGACAAAGTGAACTTGAAGAATGGATGTGGTATGTTTTTACTAGAAAAGATAAAAAAGGAACCTTGATCTCATGTATTGTTTAAATGCCTAAATGCTGATTTGAAATTTCAGTGACTCGATTTTTATACTGAAAGATTTAAAATTTTAAATGATTTGAACAATGTTAAACCTTTGAAAATGTTAAACAGTGGTGCTTTCATGATGAAGGTTTTAGGTAGGTAATTGATGCGCATACATTTTCTCTTGAATAGGCTTGTTCAAGTGCAGACTGATATGATAAGACTGATTGATGTAATTTTTACACCTGAATGTTTTGTAAATAAGTGGTAGGTGTTCAAAAATCAAGTTTAGAGTTTACTGATGTTTATATTTTTTCAAACTATTCTTTGCCAAGCATCAATAGGGAGGGTTGAATGTTCTTCAATTGTGATGTAGGTGCATGGATAATAAAGTAATACATTTAGTAGGAATGCGCCCTTGTGGCAACATTGTGCCCTAGCGGCAGTTTTTCCAAAACTAGAAACTAAATAGACAGAACATGCAAAAACAAAAATATAAGCAGTTTACCAAAAACCGTTCACGTTAGTGTCACTTCAGGAGTTCACTCTTCCCGTTCTTCTTTTCACGTCAACGTGTAGAAACCCGTCTAGAGCGAGCGAACGTGGATGCTAACCTCTCCCCGTATTTTTTGGCGTGAGCGCGAAAAGCAAACGGGAAGAGTGAACTCCTGAAGTGACGCTAACGTGAACGGTTTTTGGTAAACTGCTTATATTTTTGTTTTTGCATGTTCTGTTTTCCACTGCCGACTTCCAACCGACTGAGGTTGTTACATTTAATATTTAAATTCGCTCCAAGAAAGAAGAGTTCTTCGTTTTAGGAGTGCTGCTTATGGCAGATTCAATTTAGGGACCTTGGCAGACGATGCAGTTCTGCTTAACTTCCGTTTTCACCGTGAAGACCTCCCAACGCTCATGAGGGGATCCAGGCTACGCCACAACGGATATCCGGATTTCGCCATTTCCTTCAACATCAACCGAAAGGAATACAGCAGAAGCATGTCTTCTGTCAGACAAGCTGTAGAGTGGGATGTCGCTTTCCTTCACTTCTTCAAAAACCGGAAGTTGAAGTTACGGACTATGTTCAAGGCTGTTACCATACGTGCCTTTACTGAGGCCATATTCCTGAGATTTTGGCGTCAATCCTCCTACTTTAGAGGAGTATTTGTTGTAGTGTTCAGCTACGTATTTACCTATTATTTATTTTTTTATTTTTTTAATAGGTATCTTACAATCTGTAACCACTCGTTTCATTTCTCTGAAATTATTACAAAAAGGCACATAGTACCTAATTTTCTGTCACGTTGTACACCAGGCTTTTCTCATTGAAAACAACGAATTCAAAGTAGGTATATCTTGAAGTACCTATATTACATCCTTCCTCTCCTTACCTCGAAATAGAGAAAACGTACCTCTGTTATTTTTCTGCCAGTATGAGGTCGAAAATGTTTTGTTTAGTGATAACCAAAATGAGAGGAGTAGAAGGAAATTTAATTAACTAGATACCAATTAAAAAATGAATGCGTTTCCGTTAGAGACTCAGATAAAAGTAACGAGTTCGCCAAAATACAACTGTCAGTTACTACTAGTTTACAATAATATACAATCTGGTCAAATAAGAATTATAGCAAGAATAGTTGTGATGTAGTTAACACAACTGTGGGTAGGTACCATTTTACTGAACTAACGATAAAATTAAATGAAAAATAAAGGAAGAAAATTATGCAACTCGTATTTTTTATTCATAATTTATAACCAGAATATACTATTATACAACAATACTCAGGTAATAGTTTACAATAACAATTACATTCTGATCGAATACAATTCAAGAATAATGTGACAATTATTCAAAATAATTTCCAAGAAGAGTTCCAAGTTGGAGTTCCAAGAAGTGGAATACAATTATGCATCTCAGCACTGGTGAGTGGTGATTGTAGCGGCTATACAGTAAACAAATAACAACACACAACACACTCTGAGGTTATCCTCGTGGAAGGTTACGTCGACTCCCCGTCATCTCGAATTCTCTTTTCGTGGGTACGGGTAGAGTCGCTTCTTCCCGTATACGTGCAGTTCTTCCCGTTCACGCGGAAACTGGCGCATGCGCAGTTCGCATTTCTACTCTTTTCGGGAAGTACGGGAAGAACAAAAATAGTCTAATAACGCACATTGTAAAAATTGTAATATTGAGGTTAAAACGTACTGTTGGTGATCTCGTTCCCGTTTTAATAAAAGTTCTCTAAAACTAAAAAGGAATTATAATTTATACGCGCTGGTCAAAAACTTTAACAGATGAACCGTTGTGTAATAATTTACCATTGTGTAATAATTTACAGTTGTGTGATAATTTACCGTAGTGTAATAATTTGCCGTTGTGTAATAATTTACCCAACAATAATACTTCAACGTTTGTTCAAGTTTCGGAAGTACCTACCAACAAAATCCAGTAGTCCATCGCTTATCAAATGAAATAATATCGCAGAACAACCAACTCGACTTCATACAGCCATCCTTGATTATAATCAGGTCAACCCCTATTTTTGGTTTTGCTGCCGGTTTCACCAATGCAGCTTAAACCTGGTATCAATAAATCCTGGATTCAAATTTGATCTATGGTTCAGAGCTTCGACAGTTTCACCAACGTTTTTGATCCGCGGTTTAGCCGATCTTGGGTTTAAGCCTAGATCGGTCAGTTTGCATCAGCATTGCTATCCCCAGAAACACAAATCCTGTATTACAGATAACATGGAGGAGAGATGCTCCTCCATGAGTGGCGGATCTGTGATATTTCTTCTATGGATACTTAAGTTTTGTCCGCCATCCACTGTTGTGGCGACATTAAACTGTATAATAGTAATCCTAATCAGTGCGATAGTTTCGCGATTTTGGTTTATTTTTTTCTCTCTTATGCCTCTGTCATTCTGAGAACTTCCACACTTCCACTCGGGACAGCTCCATCTTTCGAGACAGCTCTTGTAATTAAATTATAGATAGCCTACCTAGGCTCTTTTTTTAAAGGTATTGTGGCCGGCATCGGCCAGGACATACAAAGTGAATGAACCAACCAACTGTTATTCTTCCCTCGTTGTGTATGGATATTAGACTTAGTTTTACAGTTGTTGACATAATTTATACCTTTTTTCCCGATGCGATAAAAGTCAATAAATTCTCTTTTATATAAAAGCTTTTAGTGGTGATATTAAGTATACCTAATCAATCCCACATTGGTGACCCCGACGTTTCACAGTGTAACTGTTTCCACAGTGATTCCAGGGTTTGTTGGTTAACACGAGTGTGTTTCGTTTTGACACCAGTTTCCGTTTTGTTTTCAATTTCGCGATGTCCCATGTGTAGACCTGACATGTGTAGACCGTTTCACACGCTGGCCTGAGGCGTATCCACTAAAGGACATTTCAGCTGATACAGTTGCTAAAGCTCTGGTGCATAATTGGATAGCACGCTTTGGGGTGCCAACAACTATCACTTCGGATCAAGGACGGCAGTTTGAATCCAGGCTCTTTCGTGAGTTGGCCCGGTTGCTGGGGATCAACCATGTACATACAACCAGTTACCACCCACAGAGTAATGGGCTGGTGGAACGCTGGCACCGATCCCTCAAAACTGCCATCATATGCCAAAATAACCAACGTTGGACGGAGACCCTACCACTCATTTTGCTCCATCTTCGCAGTGCAGTAAAAGAAGATCTGGGGGTTTCGGCAGCAGATTTAGTTTATGGCCAGACGCTTCGACTGCCAGCAGATTTTTTTTGTTTCTCCGTCCTCACAATCACACCCAGCCGACATCCCGGAATTGATTGCAGATTTTCAATAGCAGATGCGGAACCTCAGTGTAACTCCTACCTCAGATCACAACACCAAACCACATGTCTATGTCCCGCAGACGCTGTTTTCAGCTTCACATGTGTACCTGCGTCGTGACGGATATCAACAGCCATTGCAACCTCCGTACGATGGCCCATTCAAAGTGTTAGCACGCACAGACAAAGTGTTCACTTTACTGATGGCCGGCAAGACAAAGGCTGTGTCGATTGACAGGCTTAAACCTGCACACGTGGATGCGTCATTTATGGATGCCGCCCCTCTGCCAGTATTGCCGTTGGATCCTGGTACTTCCAACTCCCAGTCATTACCACCGGCTAGTGGTCAGCTGGGGCCAGGCAACCCTAAACCTATTCTGAAGCCCACAACGCCCACAAAGACCCGTTCTGGGAGGACAGTGCGTTTTCCAACAAAGCTGTTGGATTGACTTTTCTGGGTTTTTCATTAAAGGGGGGAGTATTGTGGCCGGCATCGGCCAGGACATACAAAGTGAATGAACCAACCAACTGTTATTCTTCCCTCGTTGTGTATGGATACTAGACTTAGTTTTACAGTTGTTGACATAATTTATACCTTTTTTCCCGATGCGATAAAAGTCAATAAATTCTCTTTTATATAAAAGCTTTTAGTGGTGATATTAAGTATACCTAATCAATCCCACAGTATCTACTTTTTTACAATAGTTCGCTGTATGCAGAAGAAGTTATACATGTACTTATTAGCGCAGTCTGCAAGTACTTACCACGTACTATGAAGGTTTGTTTACCTACTCGAAGAAATAAATAATGATGGGTCCGACGTTGTTGCCTACCTGGTTTGTTGTAAAATTATATTTATTACACATTTTTGGTTGGACTCACCATTCTGTTTCGAAAACTAGGACTTCTATTGCATCGAGCACGAAGCTCATCCCTTCCTTGGGAAGGCGGAACCTCGCAAAAAAATCGCCGTCATCCCACTTGTGGAAATGCTCGACCCTTTCGCGAATTATCGCCGTCTGGGCACGGCCACTTCCAGAAGTTCATTGAAATATTCATACTAGGATGACTCAACTCAACTTCAGTGTAACGATTCATCGCACTAAATGTTGATGCAAGATGATATGTATGAAAAACACTGATAAAATAGATTTCAAAATGGCGATGGCCTGGCGTAGAATCGGAGATCAACCGTAGATCAGAGGTTTAAACCACCTAAAACGAGGTATTAACGTAATGCGCCGTTGGCGCGAGTTATTGCTAGATTAGGCGTTAGTGAAACTGTTTCTTCTCGGAATCGATGGCTTAAACCTCAGCCGAGATTGAACTCTGGATAATCCGCGTTGGTGAAACCGTCCCAGGCCCACTTCCACCAAAAATTTGAAAGGAGTTTAACCCGGAAGAGGTTGCAAATCAACGGAGTTTACCGCTCACTCTCTTTCACCAGAGCTCATGGGAGCGTAAACTTCCACCGAGGGGGCTCAAGTTTAAACGCCTGAAATCCGGCAAGTTAGGGCCGGTTTCACCAACACGGATTATCCAGAGTTCAATCTCGGCTGAGGTTTGAGCCATCGATTCTGAGAAAAGACAGTTTCACGAACGCCTAATCTAGGAATAAGTCGCAGCAACGGCGCATTAAGTTAATACCTCTGATCTACGGTTGATCTCCAATTCTCCTCCAGGCCATCGCCATTTTGAAATCTATTTTATCAGTGTTTTTCATACTTATCAACTTGCATCAACATTTTAGTCCGATGAATCGTTTCACTGAAGTGTTAGAGTCATCCTAGTATGAATATTTCAATGAACTTGTGGAAGTGGCCGTGCCCAGACGGCGATAAGTAATTAGCGAAAGGGTCGAGCATTTCCACAAGTTGGCTGACGGCGATTTTTTCGCGAGGTTCCGCCTTCCCAAGGAAGGGATGAGCTTCGTGCTCGATGCAATATATTTATAAGTCCTAGTTTTCGAAACAGAATGGTGAGTCCAACCAAAAATGTGTAATAAATATAATTTTACAACAAACCAGGTAGGCAACAACGTCGGACCCATCATTATTTATTTCTTCGAGTAGGTAAACAAACCTTCATAGTACGTGGTAAGTACTTGCAGACTGCGCTAAAAAGTACATGTATAACTGCTTCTGCATACAGCGAACTATTGTAAAAAAGTAGATACCTTTGATAAAAGAGCCTATCTATAATTTATTACAAGAGCTGTCTCGAGTGGAAGTTCTCAGAATGACTGAGCCATAAGAGAGAAAAAATCGCGAAACTATCACACTGGTTACTATTATGCAGTTTAATGTCTCCACAACAGTGGATGGCAGACGAAACTTAAGTATCCATAGAAGAAATATCATAGATCCACCACTCATGGATGAGCATCTCTCCTTCATGTCATCTGTAATACGGGATTTCTGTTTCTGGGGATAGCAATGCTGATGCAAACTGAACAATCTCGGCTTAAACCCAAGTTCGGCTAAACCGCGGATCAAAAACGTTGGTGAAACTGTCGAAGCTCTGAACCACAGATCAAATTTGAATCCAGTTTTTATTGATACCAGGTTTAAGCTGCGTTGGTGAAACCGGCCCTTATTAGCGCAGTCTGCAAGTACTTACCACGTACTATGAAGGTTTGTTTACCTACTCGAAGAAATAAATAATTATGGGCCCGATGTTGTTGCCTACCTGATTTGTTGTAAAATTATATTTATTACACATTTTTGGTTGGACTCACCATTCTGTTTCGAAAACTAGGACTTCTATAGCATCGATCACGAAGCTCACCCCTTCCTTGGAAAGGCGGAACCTCGCGAAAAAATCGCCGTCATCCCTCTTGTGGAAATGCTCGACCCTTTCGCGAATTATCGCCGTCTGGGCACGGCCACTTCCAGAAGTTCATTGAAATCTTCATCCCAGGATGACTCAAACACTTCAGTGAAACGATTCATCGCACTAAATGTCGATGCAAGTTGATAAGTATGAAAAACACCGATAAAACAGATTTCAGAATGGCGATGGCCTGGCGGAGAATCGGAGATCAACCGTAGATCAGAGGTTTAAACCACCTGAAACGAGGCATTAACTTAATGCGCCGTTGGCGCGAGTTATTCCTAGATTAGGCGTTCGTGAAACTGTATTTTCTCGGAATCGATGGCTTAAACCTCAGCAGAGATTGAACTCTGGATAATCCGCGTTGGTGAAACCGGCCCTAAGTACACATATAACTTCTTCTGCATACAGCGAACTATTGTAAAAAATGAATTAAAAAAAACCACAGTCATGCAGCATGGCTATAAGAGCGAACTTTCGAAGAAATAACTGATTTTATGTAAAATGTGATGTTTGGGATATCCCATTCAAATATGGGCAATCTTAAACTTATTGGGTAATTATAGGTATTCAAGTATGTACGTATATTGAAGTATTGGTAGTACAATATACGTACAGTTACTTATCCAACATACGTACAGTACGTATGTTACGTATCCAATACAGAGTAGGTATTGGATACGTAACAAATTTTTTGTTCCATTTTTTGCCGAGTAACACCTCGGTTTGTAGATTTTCCAACGCTGAACACGATGGTAAAGTCAGAATTGCGATATCCCATTCCGTTATCAGATTAGAGCAGACGAACCAGGAAGAACATCTCAAGAAATAACCACGTTCCTTCATCTTCAAAGTGCTCCAGTTTGAGAACGGAATGAGATATCGCAATTCTGATTTCACCATCGTGTTCAGCGTACAAAAACCTTTAAAATGAAGTGTCACATGTCAGACTGCTTCATTTTGGGAATTTATGGGTAATTTTCCCCCCCTAAAACTCCCCAAAATTCCCCCTTAGAGTGACCCGATTCTGCCCATCTACGAACTTAGCCTTTCGTTTGCCAAGACAGATTTTTCGTGCAAATTTGAACTTTTTATCTCAATTCTTTCGAAAGTTATCATCTGGAATGACACATACATATATAAATATATAAATATATATATAAATATATAAATATATATATATATACATATAATTTTTGGTGTCTTTCGGCAGTGAATTCAGGATGGTCTGAAACGGATTTTGGTATAAAAATCTTTCGGAAATTCGAGTTTTAAAAATTTTGGACCGAGAACAATAGCTTCCTTTTCTTCGAAAATTCGCTAAAAGTAGATACCTTTTATAAAAGAGCCTAGGTAGGCTATCTATAATTTATTACAAGAGCTGTCTCGAAAGATGGAGCTGTCTCGAGTGGAAGTTCTCAGAATGACAGAGGCATAAGAGAGAAAACGCTGCAAATCCCTGCACAACGGTTTATTATTTTGTATAGAATACCCTTCTGTTACAGATCACAGCTCTATGTATAGATAACCCGTCTATATAATATGATATGTACTATTCTATACAATTATGTAGATCGCAGACCCTCCGTAGGTTAGTACCTAACCCCGTACTCGTTACTAGGTACCTACCTAAATCACGAGTTAAATGTTGCTAAAATAATTCTGCCGATGACAAACAGTACCTAACAAAAAGAAACACACATTATGAAGTTCTGAAAAGAAATTGTTGATGAGGAGTGAAAAAAGTTGCAAAAGTACCTACCAACAAACTCCAGCCCCTTCTAGGTAGATGGTATTATAATGAACCGTTGTGTAATAATTTACCGTTGAGTAATGATTTACCGTAGTAATAATTTACCCATCAATAATACTTCAACGTTTGTTCAAGTTTCACTACCTACCAACAAACTCCAAAAGAGCCATCATTTTTCAAATTACATAATATCACAGAACAACCAACTCGACTTCATACTCCGCCAATATAATCAGGTGATCCCTACCAATGATTTTATCTCCGCCAAATTTCCTATTGTGGGCGCGTCTCTGGTTACGAGATTTGGTTTGAATTGTATACAATTTCATTCACACTGGAGTCGAAAATGCCTGTCGGTGCAAACTTCGGGGCCTTACTGTGAACGAACGGGTGGACGTACGATGCTCCGGTTGGTCTTCAAAAACTCGCAAGTTCAAGAACTACCTATTTAAAACCGTAAAAATATTTACGTAAAAAAATGGTATAGGCGTTTTGAAAATTTCAACCCCTATTTTGAACCCCTTAGAGATGACTCACAGTAACGTCGAGCTTCGAGGACCAACTAGACGCCGAACGGAACCTATAACCCGAATTTCATCAATTATTTTTCATGGTAACTAAGAAAAGTGGCCCGTCCGGCGTACGGCGGACAGACAGAAATATTTTTATTGCAGTTTTGGATTCTACATACCTTGAAACGTAAACCATCAAATTTTGAGGGGGGGTAAGAATTTTTTTTTTCATGCTCGATTCCAATGGTTCATTATTGAAAATAATAAACCAAAAAATAGCGAAACTATCGCACCTGGTTACTATTATACAGTTTAATGTCTCCACAACAGTGGATGGCGGACAAAACTTAATTATCCATAGAAGAAATATCACAGATCCACCACTCATGGATGAGCATCACTCCTCCATTTCATCTGTAATACGGGATTTGTGTTTCTGGGGATAGCAATGCTGATGCAAACTGAACAATCTCGGCTTAAACCCAAGTTCGGCTAAACCGCGGATCAAAAACGTTGGTGAAACTGTCGAAGCTATGAACCACAGATCAAATTTGAATCCAGATTTATTGATACCAGGTTTAAGCTGCGTTGGTGAAACCGGCCCTTAGGCTACTACCTACTCGCTTTTAAAATGGATCGATTTCTAATTAGGAGAGAATTACCTAGTGCTAGTGCGAGTACCAGTTCAAGTGAACGCAATGAACATCTGACTGATGATGAAAACATTTCGGAGTGTATACCTGCGAAACTTTCACTTTCACTCTCACTTTCACTTTTCATCTTCTGCCTGCTGGATGATATCATCTTATTTGTCCTCCCGCGTCCAGAAAGTAACTGTCGGACAGTCAGAGTCAAGCAACCTTCCTATTCTGACTGGTGTGCCCCAAGGAGCTGTTCTTGGTCCTATTCTTTTTTCAATGTTTATTAATGACATTCCTGATGTACTCCAGCACTGCTCTTACCATCTCTTTGCTGACGACTTCCAGCTATATTTATCTGGTAGTATTGATGACATTGTGAAAACAATACACTGTTTAAATGTCGATCTCACAGCCATCTCTTTATGGGCCCAAAGGAACGGTATCAGCATTAACCCTGCCAAATCCAAAGCAATCATCATATCCAAAAATTCCATTCAGAACGACTCTGTCCCACCCATTCTCGTGAGCGGGTCTGTTATCCCTTTCTCTAAGTCGGTTGTCAGTCTTGGCTTGGTCATTGACGATTCCCTTTCTTGGGGTCTCCATGTTGGGCAGATCTGCCGGAGAATTTATAGCTCCCTCCACCCTCTGCGCAGACTAAATAAATTTATCCCGCCCAATCTGAAAAGAAAACTGGTCATGGCCTTGGTAGCGCCTCATTTCTTGTATTGTGACACAATATATTCCCACTCCCTCTCGTCCTCATGTGCCAATAAACTCCAAGTCGCCCATAACGCCTGTATTCGTTTCATCCATAATATTAGACCCCGTAATTCAGCACTGAACCTCAAACTTTTTTCCCTTCCCTTGAAGAAATATTTCGATCTCCGCCACCTCATTTGCATATTTAAAATCTTAAATTGTACAGTCCCATCTTACTTGAACTCCATAATTATTAAAGCTTCTTCTCCACGGTCCAACGCACTCATGATCGTTCGGCACACCACAAAAATCTTCGGTAATTCCTTTGGTGTTGTGGGGGCAAGGCTGTGGAACGCCCTTCCACTCCGCCTCAGGTCTCTCCCTACGATTAGCCAATTCAAGTCAGGTGTTACACAGTTTTACGCCAATGGTGAATAGTGTTCCCCTCCCCTCCCCCCTTCTATTTTCTTATTTCTCTTTATGGACCTTTATTTTCGCAGAGTGGCATTATTATTTTGTTCTAAGTTTTGACAGTGTTATTAATTATGTATTTTTTCTTAAACTCCTTGTAATTTGACTTTTGTAATTCGTGTGTGTTCAATGGGCCAATGGGCCTTTTCACAATAAATGGTTTTTATTATTATTATTATTATTATTAAAACGCAAACGGATTGCCAATAGTAGTGATTGTGTAAAGGGAATTGTTCGTCAGTACCATGAAAACTATTTATCGTTCGGTTTCACGTCATCTGGTAGTGAACAGCCTAAACCTCGATGTGGCGAACAGTGAAAAATTTGTGCTTGTCTACAATACGTCCTAGAACGGATTTAATAATGAAGGGTCACCAAGCACAAATATCGCATTAGATATGGTGTCACTATTTTTAATTAGACGGACATTCTGTTTTATACTCCATTATTTTTTATTATCAACTCGTCTCTTTTGACACAAAATATATGTTTGCAAGTGCATTACAATTTTGTTTTCTTCATTTTCCTAATTAGTTTCCATAATGAGCACAGCATTAACTCAATGAATTATGTTTTAAATTATATTTTTAATAGTTAGCCAAATTTCTTTAGGAGGTAGGTATTTTGTATTGCAGTGTACCTAAGGATTGAGTTGTGAATTGAATTTTCCTATGATGAGTGTTTTTTCCCTTTCTTTAATATTCAATTTTATTTCATTCGTCAATTCAAATTTGACATTTAAGGTACCAACCTATGTATTTTTCCTTGGATATGGAGCTTTTTGTCAATATCAGTTTAGTGGTATGGCAGTTGGGGGACTCTTACATCACTTGGCCATCATGCATAGTGTTTGGGCATCCTTATTCCCCGTTGTTTGTTGGCGTGTTGGGCATGATTTTGGCATAGTCCGAGTATCATGTAGAGATCACAATCCGTCAATCATGGTTCGTGTTTGTGGCTCCTCATCACGGGTAATCCTCTGCGATCACAACAATCCCCCACTGTGGCTCACTTCTACGAGGAGGGTCTAGTGGGAGACCTGGAGCCGAACTTGACCGAACACAAAACGCGCCCAAACACCGCCGAGTCCTCATTTCAAACCAGTGTTGAAGACACCCAGCGGTGAAGGTTCAATTTTTGCGCTATTTCAGCTTCATCAACAAGTGAAACAGCCCCAGGGGTAGCGCCTGGAGGTCATAATGAGGTTTTTTCTTCTTTTTCTACAGTCAATATGATTTTTTCACCCTGTTGAACCATATTTGTACCCACTGTCTATGTTGTAGTGTGATAATAAAAATAAAGTACCTACTAATTTTGGTGACTGTTAACAAAAAACGCTGCAAAGTCCTTGTCACATGGGTTTATTATTCTATTGGACATAGGTACTTTCAGAAATGTTGGCCGTTCATTTATTGTTTCTTTTATGCGTAATAACCGAAATAGCTATTTCTGATGGTTCCATTAATTTTGGCCCCTAAAACACAAATTAGATTCCTTTTTTTTATTTTTTAAATAACTGTCTTTGATCATTGACAGCGCCATTTAATCGTCTCGATCCACGTGTTGACACTTTTTCCAGTGTTATTATACAAACTGATGGTAATTTCAGACGATTTCCCAGGTTTTTCACTCATAAAAAATCAATTTTGGGAGCTGAACATTTGGTAGAACTCAATTTTCCACTATTAGGTCAAAATCGACTTCATATTCAGTCTTCTCGTCCCCAAAAACAAGGAAAATGATATCTCAGAATCTCATGTTACTAACATGTTGCTAAAACGCAAAAAGTACCTATTTTTACACACATTTTCACTCATAACACCCCTGGGTATATTCCGATCGGGCTGAAAAGTTTCGGGACACAACTAGGGCCCAAATGGAGCATGTGTGCGACAGAACGAATTTTTTTAGACCGAAAATGAAGCCTGTAGACGTGATACGGCGTACGGCGGACGGACATTGCTTTTGGTTTATTATTCTGTGAATAATACACCTATGTATTCGCTCAGCAAAAAATTTTTATAACACCCCCTCAAACTTTTTTCTTTTCCATTTCAAGTTGATTAGATTCCAAAAATGCAATGTCCGTCCACCGTCCACCGTACGCCGTACGCCGTCCGCCGTACGCCGTATCACGTCTACAGGCCTCATTTTCGGTCGAAAAATTCGTTCTTTCGCACACATGCTCCATTTGGGCCCTAGTTGTGTCCCGAAAATTTCAGCCCGATCGGAATATACCGAGGGATGTTATGAGTGAAAATGTGTGTAAAAATAGGTACTTTTTGCGTTTTAGCAACATGTTGGTAACATGAGCTCCTGAGACATCGTTTTCCATGTTTTTGGGGACGAGAAGACCGAATAATATGAACTCGATTTTGACCAAAGAGTGGAAAATTGAGGTTGTACCTGTGAAATCGTCTGAAATCACCATCAGTTTGTATACTAACACTGGAAAAAGTGTCAACACGTGGATCAAGACGATTAAATGGCACTACCAATGATCAAAGATAGTTAAAAAAAAAGGAGCGTACCTAATTTGTGTTTTAGGGGCCAAAATTAATGGAAACCATCAGAAATAGCTATTTCAATGATTACCCATGAAAGAAACAATAAATGAACAGCCAAAATTTCTGTAGGTATGTCCAAAAGTCCAAAAGAATAATAAACAAATGTGACAAGGACTTTGCAGCGTTTTTTGGAATCTACGCACCTTGAAACGAAAAAGAAAAAAGTTTGAGGGGGTGTTATAAAAATCTTTTGCTGAGCGAATACATAGGTGTATTATTCACAGAATAATAAACCAAAATGAGTTTAAAATATATCAATCAAGGGCCATAATAATTTCGACTGCCTACTTAAATTGTGTAGGTATACTTAGGTGTAGCTCGTCAAGTCTTTTTGGTTTATTATTCTGCGAATAATACACCTATGTAATCGCTCAGCAAAAAATTTTTAAAACACCCCATCAAACTTTTTTCTTTTCCGTTTCAAGGTGCGTAGATTCCAAAAATGCAATGCCCGTCCGCCGTCCTTTCCATACTTCACGCACTATTGCAATACCTTGTACCATTAAAAATTTAGATAACTAATTTCTTAGGAAACAAAATGAGGCCCTTTCTAGGAAAGATACTTGAAAATTGTTGTACCCATGTACCTTATTATTATGTAAAAAACACTAGGTTACCAACTAATTACTGAAGAAACATGGGACCAGGAGCGTAGCGTGCCTCTGGTGACGGGGGTACCGCAATGAATTCCACCCCCCCCCCCCCACCAACCAACATTCACACTTCCTCACACACTCTAAAAATGTAAATGTGAAGCAGTTCTTAGCAAGCTGTTTGTCAAAGGAATTTTATGATATTATTGATCTTCCAAATTCATTAGAAATAATTCATAACATTCCCTTGCAAACAAAATAAAAGGTTTTTCGAACTACAGCCTGGTAACCATTGGTACCTATTGTATGTTTCAACAGTGAAATGCCGAGTGTACTCATGGTTACGTTCCTTCACAACTCTCTTGAAATCTGGCAACGCTGAGGTTGACCGGCCGGCTCTGATGATGTCGTTCTTTTCGCTAAAACTACGAGAACTAAACGAACGCCGAACCACGGAACAATTAACGCAACATCCATTTTAGGAGGAGACTAGGACACTAGGAAAGATTCGAATTCAAACAACTAAACCTGAAATTAGGAACAATTATTGTGAAAACTACAAGTAATAAAATTATGAGAAAACAGGCCGTCGTAAGAATAGCTTCCGAAAAGCAAAATGGATGACAGTGACACTAGAAGTTGTCGAAGTTTTTTTCTCGAGTTTTTAATTGATAGCTACAATCGATCCATACGCCAGTATCCCTCCTCACCAAAATTGGATACGCTGGATATTTGCGCTAGCCCAACTTACTAACACAGTCTCCTGAAGATGTGTAAGACACTCACTCACACACGCAAACACACTCACACAGACGATGTAGAGACACACACACATCGGATTCTGGGCCTCCGCAGGACTGGTAGGGGTACCCCAGCGACCTTGAGATTTCAAATATTCGAAACCTGCCGAAAACCATAATGATTCTAATCGACTAATCGATACTTGGCTGTTTTTCGTCCATGACTGGCAGACATGGAGGTTGGAGGATAGTTCATGGAGGGAGAGTCATGGAGGATGGAGTTATGAGTGGACAATTCAAATTGCTACCTACCTACGGAATGTAATTTTTTTCATTTTTCGTGTAGGGTAGCGCCGGTACCCCCGGTACCCCTGACGCTACGCGCCTGCATGGGACACTTCCCAGGAACATTAATTAAACTTGGACATTAGAAGAGGCAGGTAGGTATTATGATGTAGGTAGTTATATGAAGGAATAGTACAGCTAGTAGAAGTAGCTAGGTATATAACTGCTTTGTAAGAACTTTGAAACTATTAAACACATAATTGAAAAAACGTTGTTGATGAATAAAAATTATTACATGACTGGAAAATACACAACGGAGGCTGTTGAGCAAGAACATAAGTAAACCAGAACACTCAATTTTTAGAACGTTGTTTGAACGAATAAGTAGATAACATTTTATTTGCGCTCTGCGTCTGTTCATATTATTCAGAAAGTGTTTAGTACTCGTTACCTCCTATCCTTCTCTTCTTTTTCGTCGAGAAAAGAGTCTTTGAAAGTTAGGGAGACCGGTGGGTGGTACGCGGTATCTGCTCACAGGGAGACTGATAACGAGTTCGACACAGTTCAGCTATGCTCGGGTTCGTTTTGCGTTCGGCTCCAGGTCTCCCGCTAGAATCTCCTACTTCTACGCCGATTTTCGTACAACTCAGCTCAGTCCACCTTGTTCGCTTGGCCAAGCACGTATATCTCACCATCGTCGTTTTCGTGGCTTTCGAGAGGTCAGCAGTATCCTCCGAAGCTCTGAACCCTTCTTCTTCAGCTGAACGGGTCGCAGCATCCCCTCAGACAACGATCTCGCCCTGGTTGCTGGACTGGCGTGCCACACTCCCTATCCTCCCCCGAAGCCATCTCTTTCGCGGTACCTACCTACCCAGGACATCACCGGATCGGGTCTATCTCCTAACAGACTCGTGAGTGGCTATGCCAAAACGCCATATTGCCGTCAGAAGGTCAGAAGTCTCATTTCATTTATATACCTACCATTTTTGTATCCGCCAAGAAAAGGACATTATTTCATTCACCATTTGTTTTCACATGGTAAATTCAATTTATTTTATTTGCCCACCTATTTTCTCCAAGGAATCCGTGATTTTTTTCATTATAGGTACACTTCGGTATTCTTTATAATTCGTGCCGTTTCTATCATACCTGACTCCTTCCAGTAGTAGCGATCCAAATCAGCGAGGTACCTAAATGATTGTACCCAACACATAGTAATATGCTGCGTTTCAAATATTTTCTTGGTTTTTATTTCATATTAATGTTATTCATATTCTTTTACAACGGAAGTTTTAATTGTGGTAGCTTCTTATTTCTTCTTTCTTTCCTTTTCCCTTCTTTTTATTTTTTCGCCACTTTATCTATAAATTTTTTATTCTATTTCTTAATTTCCCTTTCTTTGCTGTTCGACGAATTTAGTGGTTGTGATTCATGCATTCCTGACTGTGCCCTGGGTTTGGGTGTCTTCTGTGCTCATGACGGGTAGTTTCGATCCATCGCTCCTGCAAATGTCAGCTGATGTTAACGACTCCTTAAACTCATCTACTTCATCTCCTGGCTTCACATTGGATGCTCCTGAATTCGTCCCATTCAATGAACTACTTAAGCATGATACTGAAGCTAATAGCAATTCTTTCCCAATCTTATATTTCAATGCCCAAAGCTTGCCATGTCACATTGAGGATATTAAGTATTATGTAGGTGACAGTGGAGTGCTCGCTGTGGTAATATCAGAAACGTGGTTAAAATCTTCAGTTAAATCCTCTTCTGTGGCTTTGCCTGGCTTTAGGTTGATTAGACACGACCGCTCTCGTAAGAACTCTGGGGGTGTGGCTGTGTATTTGAGGGAAGGGATGGGTTATAAAATTTTATGTAGATCCCCCAGCGACTGTATTTTGGAATACCTGATGTTGGAAGTATGACTTGGGAAATTTAATGGAGAAGCCGTGAATTTATAGTAAAGAACGTTTTATTTTGTATGGAATCATCGACACAGAGGGAAAATTTTAGACACAGGAGTAAGTATATCGATCCTACGCAATACAATTAAATCAAGACAATCATATCGATACCAAGATCGATTTAACAATGGATCACATACATCTCTGCGCTATTATCCTTATTAATCTAATGCTGGACAATGTTGATTCAAACATTCAACACCCCCGCATGAATTAACATTGCATCAGAGACAGGAGCATGGAGTTACTTAAATATCTGAATCATGTACAACGAATCTACCAACATTTGAACATCCAACATAAATCCAGAATCTAGTCCACAACCAATCCAAATTCTTTAATAAAACTGTTAAATTTTTCAGCAGCAAGGGGCTTAGTGAATGGATCTGATAACATCTTATCGGTGGACAAATATTCAATTTGAATACTTTTGTTTTCAACATGATTCCTTATAAAATGATACTTTATATCAATGTGTTTTGAACGTTGACTAGTCATCGAATTTTTAGCCAATTGGATCGCTCCTTGGTTATCGCAGAGAACTATACTAGGTTGTTTCATCAAGTTTCCTTCAATTTCCCTCATAAGGGTCCTTAACCATAATACTTCTTGAATAGTAAAGGAGAGAGCAGTGTATTCTGCTTCCACAGTAGATAAAGCAATAGTGGGCTGTTTTTTGGAAAACCACGAAATCAGTCCACCCATATTACTTAAAGCATGCTCCAGTTGTGGAATGTCTGTTATTTATTTCATTTCCCCAATCAGAATCACTATATGACAACAATTCCTGATTACCTGATTTATCATACTTTAATTTAAATTTTTTTGTTCCTTGCAAATAACGGAATATTCGCTTGAGCGCATTCCAATGCTTTAGTTTAGGATTTTGTTAAATCTACTAAGAAAACCTACAGCATGAGCTATATCAGGTCTGCTAATCTGAGATAGATATAAAAGACTTCCTACCGCTTCTTGGTAAGGGGTACCTTCAGGACAGTCTTCGTCTCCAGGCAAGGGCGATAGACTCATACCAGAGTCCATGGGAGTCTTGACAGGTCTGCATTCCTCCATCCGGAATTTCTTCAAGATGGTATTTGTGTAGGTCTCTTGGTCCACAGTCAAACATCCATTTTCACGTGATATGTGCATTCCAAGACAATTTTTCAGAGTGCCTAGGTCCTTGATGTGTAGCTGAGATTCCAGTTTCCTCTTGATTTCTTTCAGAAGATTGTCACTTGATGATAAAATCAACAGGTCGTCAACATAGACAGCAATATTATTAGAGTACCCTTATCTGAGCGACGTAGATAAATGCAGGGGTCACCATCTGACTGCTTCAGTCCAGATTTCTGAAGGATGTCATGCAGTTTACGATTCCAGCACCTGCCGCTCTGCTTCAGGCCATACACAGCCTTCTTCAATCTCCAAACTTGTCCACTTTTAAGGAGGTTCTAAGTTTAATCCCGGCGGTGGTTCTATATAGATTTCCTCTTCCAATGATCCATGTACATAAGAAATGTCTTCGCGACACGGATGTTTGTTTTTAAAAAGAGTTTATTTCGATTAACACTTTGAAATATACTTGTGTTTAACAGTAACGGAACTACTGGTAGAACAAACGGCTGCAACACTCGAAGGCAAAAGACGAACTGACTAGCTCGGCGCTCGAGGCTTGCTTTTATAACCTCGTATTACTGCGTCAGCAGTCCCAGGTCTGAGAGGAGACGTAATTCCTCCCCCCTTAATGAAGAAAACTTTTTGAAGAAAAGTTTTCTCCCAAAAATTTAGAATTTATACCGGTTATATTTGCTGGGAAGCTCGAGCGAAAAGCTTTACAACGATTACAATCGAAAAGTACAGATTATAAGGACATAATATAAGGACATAACATAATTTCATAGTATATAACATTACGTAACTAATTAAAACATTACGAAAAGTAAAGTTCCAATATAAAAGATATAAAAGTTATAAGATATAAAATAATAAGATATAAGATATAAAAAGTTCCAGATATGAAAGTTATTCGAGGGTAGGTAATAAACAGAAAATTTCGAGGAAATACACATAAGACATTCAGAGAGATGCGTTTTGATTAGTTGTTCCAACCATTTGACGGTGAGTATGGCAGCGGTACATGGTAAATATAAAGAGTGAAATTAATGTTACATATAGCAAAATTGTCCAAAAACTGGGAACAAAATGTCGGATTAAGGAATCCTTTGTGGACAGTATAGGATGTGAGGGAGGTATTAGGGAGGAGCGTAGCGTGCCTCTGGTGACGGGGGTACCGCAATGAATTCCACCCCCCCCCCCCCCAACATTCACACTTCCTCACACACTCTAAAAATGTAAATGTGAAGCAGTTCTTAGCAAGCTGTTTGTCAAAGGAATTTTATGATATTATTGATCTTCCAAATTCATTAGAAATAATTCATAACATTCCCTTGCAAACAAAATAAAAGGTTTTTCAAACTACAGCCTGATAACCATTGGTACCTATTGTATGTTTCAACAGTGAAATGCCGAGTGTACTCACGGTTACGTTCCTTCACAACTCTCTTGAAATCAGGCAACGCTGAGGTTGACCGGCCGGCTCTGATGTGTCGTTCTTTTCGCTAAAACTACGAGAACTAAACGAACGCCGAACCACGGAACAATTAACGCAACAACTATCCATTTTAGGAGGAGACTAGGACACTAGGAAAGATTCGAATTCAAACAACTAAACCTGAAATTAGGAACAATTATTGTGAAAACTACAAGTAATAAAATTATGAGAAAACAGGCCGTCGTAAGAATAGCTTCCGAAAAGCAAAATGGATGACAGTGACACTTAGAAGTTGTCAAAGTTTTTTTCTCGAGTTTTTAATTGATAGCTACAATCGATCCATACGCCAGTATCCCTCCTCACCAAGATTGGATACGCTGGATATTTGCGCTAGCCCAACTTACTAACACAGTCTCCTGAAGATGTGTAAGACACTCACTCACACACGCAAACACACTCACACAGACGATGTAGAGACACACACACATCGGATTCTGGGCCTCCGCAGGACTGGAAGCGGTACCCCAGCGACCTTGAGATTTCAAATATTCGAAACCTGCCGAAAACCATATGATTCTAATCGACTAATCGATACTTGGCTGTTTTTCGTCCATGACTGGCAGACATGGAGGTTGGAGGATAGTTCATGGAGGGAGAGTCATGGAGGATGGAGTTATGAGTGGACAATTCAAATTGCTACCTACCTACGGAATGTAATTTTTTTCATTTTTCGTGTAGGGTAGCGCCGGTACCCCCGGTACCCCTGACGCTACGCGCCTGGTATTAGGTATTGAAGGCTTCGCAATTTAATTTCTGAGGTGGGATTTTTGTTATAATCCCACGCGACTTTAACATGTTTGATTAAGGAAGGATTATGGGAGGTTTTCGTTGGAGGAGCGATTAAAGTCTGGTTTTGGTATTCTATGCTCGTAGTATTTCCGGGGGAAATCAGGAATATACCACTCAGTTTTCGGAATTCTACATTGCCAGGTCGAGAAATTTTAATTTGGTCTTCGAAAGGAAAAAGGAAGATATAGCGTCTAGCTTCTTCTAAGAGTTCCACATGATTAGCTTTTATGTTTAATTTGATTAGATCGCAATGACCATTTAATCCTTGATTCAAAATTTCTTTTTCACAATTATGTTCTCCAGCTAACTGAAGGTTGTTGGAGCAGAAGTAGTTGTTCAGTCCAGTTTCGCATTCCTTATTAAGGAATTTGATATCGGAAGAGGAAGTAGATTTTAAAGCGAATCGGGCTGAAGGTATTATCGTGACGTAAGTCCCTTCGTGAAGCGTTGGGACGGATTGCAATAAAAATAATTCTGAGTTTTCCTCGTTTAAAATAGGAATGTCTATAAAATAAATTATTTCTTTAGTTCCAATGAAACAATTTACCTTGGTATGGGTCTGAAGGTCCCATAGTGATTCTTCTTCGAAATCTGGTAATTTATGTCCATAGTAAATTTTTAATAACCGAAGGACTTCAAGTAACGCTTGGGGTCTGATAATGCTAGGATGGAGTCTCTTCAATTTGCAAAACGTTATAGAGTTTTCGATGTCCTGAATCAAATGAGGCCCCTAGATGCAAAACCGGACTTATGCAAAAAACCAATTTTTTCAGGAGACACAAAAAACTGTTTTCAGGAGAGTCACTATATTTCTGTAAGTTCTAATAATTTCTCATGATTGCAAATAGTTACAGCATTAATTAGCCAAAATTTCAAAATTTTAAATTCATTCAGTCAATAGTTATGGCTTTTTGAAATTTGCAAAAGTCCGATTTTGAAACTAAAATTGTATTAGTCCGTTTTGGAACCTCATTCAATTTGAAATGCATTTTTGAAATGACTAAGGATGGAATAAAAACGTAAGCCAAGCTACCCAATCTCAAAAAACCTTTATTTAAAAATAATTTGAGTAATCAAAATTAAAATTTCATTGAAAACACGATAAAATTTTAGTAAAAAAAATTCTTAAAGTTTAAAAAAAAAGCTGTTTTTATCTTCAACTCTCACGTCAAGATGCGTTTCATAAATTTTTTTAGTAAAATAGAGCATCAAAATTTCACTTTTTCTACAAGCTCGTTAACGAAAAATTCTTGGTAACGACAAAAAATAATCATGTAAAAAATATTGCGACTTTCACACTTCTTCAGGCTCATCAGGTTAAACTAAGGTTATTGCACTCAAAAGTTTTCTTGTGATTGCATCGAGGTAAAACTGGCAAATTCGGCAGTAGAGCACCGTAACGCATTCTCTTCTCCTGATTCCTCTTCCATTGTTCGACGTTGCGTTCCCTATTCCTTGCAAGCTGTGGATCCACGGGAGAAGGATCCATACCTAATCACTTTCCAAACACATTCACGATCCGGAACGGGAAGACAACAAAAATCTCGACGGAAGGAACATACGAAGTGGATCATTCACTGAACGTGGACACTGGACTGTAAACAAAAACAAGCAAGGACAACCCCAGCACGCATGCCGCATGCGTGCCTCACACGCATTCCGAGAGAACGGGGAGCTCCTAGCGGGAAAACTCGCAACTTGCATAAGGCTGGTTTTGAAACTGAGGCTCACCTTCTGGATCGATTTCAAGGCGGAAGGAAGCCGTTTTTGAAACTAAGATTGTGCAGGCTAATGCGCCCTATGGTTTTCTGTCGAATAAGATAGAAAAACGAAAATCGATTTTTTTGCATAAGTCCGGTTTTGCATCTAGGGGCCTCAAATCTAGATTGAAGTAGTAACTGGTTATGTTCCAGGGCGTTTTCTACTTTATCTAGTTGAGTTTGAAAAGAGGAAGCTTCTTTTAAATGTTCGATTTCTGAGGCTAAAATATCGTGATTAAAATTTATTGAATCGATTGTGTTATTTAATTCTTGGGTTAGTTTGTTATTGACTGAATAGTGATGAGAGATTTGTTGAGACAGTGTTTCTTGGTTTGTTTGAATATGTTGAAGGATGTGATTGTATTTATCTTCGTCGTTAGAATCCAAATTACCAGTTATGAATTTAATCATCGATCCTAGTCCGTTTAGCAGACCGCGTTTTTGACGGTGGGGCAGTATTGATCCAGATAGTTTTTCTTCGGCTATGGTTAACATATGTTCAATTATTTGAGTTCCGGGGTGAACGACTTTTTGGATTTCATTGTCTAGTTCATTAATATTATTAATGTCATTAAAATGGGTTTTGATTGCCTCGATTTGATTGAGGATGCCTTCTAGTTGGTAGTAATGAGTTATTGTATGGTAGTAGTCAATTCTTCGGGCAGGGCCCAATCGCACAGGTAACAGTCCAAGGTTGGTAGTAATATCTTCAATTTCAAGTCCGTTTGTTAAAAGGAGGAGAGAACTGACCAAGAATAATCTGAAATTAGATTACAGACTAGATGAGTCGGAATCGTCATCACTAGTATGCGGCACATATTCTGGGTCTGTTGACTTAAGCTAGGTTCACATGGAGACGCAATTCCGGACGGCAATCCGGCACGGCAACGCATTTGCCGGAATTTTTGCCGCAGAGGCGTTCACATGGCAGCGGAGTCATAACAAAATGCAATCGCAAAAAACAAACAATTGCTCGAACTCGAAACCGCAATATCAACCACATAAATGTCGAATTTCAATATGGCTGAACAACCAAACAAGAGAGGTGTGCGCAGTAACCTCCGCGCAGATCCGGCAACGCATCCGACAGCGGAAAATATCTGGAGATTTTGATATAGTATCCAAGGCACTGCGTTGAAATAATCCATTTTGCGTTGGCCAATAGCATTGCAGAACGCATAGCCGTGCCGGGCTACCGTCCGGAATTGCGTCTCATGTGAACCTAGCTTCATACCTTTGTCGGGACGGTCCAGGTTGGGGTGATTGTCGGGATGGTCCTGGTTGGGGTGAGTCAGGTGGGCATGGCAGGGCTTTTCGGGGTTTCTTTAATACCGGTTTACAGGCTGAATCGGAGGAAATATCAGAAAGAGTGTTTCTAGGTCTTGTTGTTGGGGATTGTGGAATTTCAGCTTGATTACGTATTTGTAATTCCTCACTACTTACTTCTGAGGGAGAGTACGAAGAACTACTTGTACTTCCAAGAGGAATACTGCAGGGAGGTTTTGTCAAAAGGACTTTTCGTGGTCTTTTGACGTTGGAAACGTGGATTTTCGTTTGGGTGTTATGGTGTCTGGGAATAATCTGGAGGGTGCCTTTTAGGGAGCTCACATTTTCTACGGTTTCTTTATTATACTTAGCCTTGGTTTTACTTTGCAACTGTCGGTTTTTCACGTATACCGTGTCTGGGATTTCCGGGGGAATTTCTCTAGTTTCGTTACGTGATGCCATGGTGCGTTCTTTAGTTTTTGAGATGTTTTCGTGCAAATCGCGATACAAATGTAACATACGATCCCGGTGCTTAGAAATGTACTCGTTGACTATCCTTTGTTCCAAATCCATTCGGAGGAGACTATTATCGGAAATGTGACCATTGATGATCTCTAGTGGCGTGAGGCCTGTAGCAGAGTGGATGGAGTTATTATAGGCTAAAAGAGCATATTTTACTTTGATGTCTATGGGTTCTTTCTGAAATTCTTCTTGAAGATTGAGGAGCCTGATATGTTCAATTAAGGTTGAGTGGAACCTTTCAATTGCTCCATTGCTCTCAGGATGCTGACTTGATATGAAATGAATTTTAATTTTGTGTAATTGCAATAGTTCTTTGACAAGGGCTGAATTGAATTCTGCACCATTGTCAGAGATGATTTCTCCTGGGATACCATGAGAGGAAAAGAACTGAACAAGAGTATTCACTACTTCAGGACTATTATTGGATTGGACTCGATAAAGTTGGGCAAATTTGGAAAAAGGGTCAAGTATGGAGAGGAATTTTGTTTTTTCCAGAGCTATTTTGTCTATGTGGAGGGTATGAAAAGGTCGAGATGGTGTAGGGGTGACATTAAATTTTAGTTTTATCGGATTTCTTTCGTATTTAGAACGAAGGCAAGTGTCACATTGATTAATAAAATTTTGAATTCTTGCTTTCTGATTCGGCCAAAAATATCGAAGTTTTATTTGTTTGTATGTTTCTTCTATTCCTTTATGATTCGTCTTTCCTTCATGATAGTTTTTAATTACTTCAACTATTTCTTCATCAGTTTGTACGTCTGTCAGGAATTGGGTACAGCGTTGCATTTGGATTTGAGATTCTTTAAAGGTGGATTCCATGACTTCAAGAAATTTGTTGAAACTGTCGTCATTGTAGAAATAGACAAAATATTTCATGTTTGGCCTAACATACTCTTTTACAAAATTAATTATTTCGGGTTTGGAATTGATTTCTGAGATTTCGCAATTAATCCTGGTTTTTGTGTTGAATAGTTTTTCAGTTCTCGGGTTGCGAGCAATTTTATTAACAAATTTGAATATGATTTGGTTTTGACCATGGTTTAGAGCTTCGTCCTTAGTTGAAATTGAGAATTGGATTGATTCTGAAGTTTCGGGATTTACAATTAGAGATTCGGAAGTGGTTTGATTTGGGTCACGGGTTTGAGGGAACGCAGAAGTTAACTCATTAATTGCAGATTGTTCTCTTTCAGGGTTTTGATCATCAGTGAACAATGGTGTATGTGCTATCGCTTCAGCTATTAACTGATCTATGTCCATTTGTGTACCAGGGCTCAATGAGTGTATATCAAGGTCTGATAACTCAATAGGGCTAAGTTGATTATTGTTAGGGGAATCTGACTCTAAATTATGAAGTTCTATTCGGGATAGGGCTACATGGTTAGATTTACCAGGTTTGTAAACTATAGTGAAGTCAAAATCACTGATTTTCATCCTCCATCTGTATAATTTTGAGTTTGGGTCTCTTATAATAAAACGCCACTGGAGGGGGCGGTGGTCGGTAAATAGTGTAAACTTTCTTCCGTAAAGGTATGGGCGGAAAGTCTTTAGGGCAAATATTATCGCAAAGAGTTCCTTTTCTATCGTGGAATACCTACGTTCAGTATCGCTAAGGGTTTTACTAGCGTAAGCGATGGGGAGATCGTGTCCTTGGGAGTTTTGGGATAGAACAGCGCCAGCAGCCTTACTGCAATCAGTAGTGACGCAAAAGGGTTCCGTAAAATTTGGGTATTTTAGGATTGGGTCGTTACATAAGAGAGTTTTACACGTTTCGAAGCTATTTTTAAATTCAGGGGAATCGGTTTTAATCTTTGGGTCTGTCTTTAAAGCCATAGTCATTGGTTTCGTGACGGTAGCGAAATCTTTTATAAATCGGCGATAGTAACCTAAGAAATCGTTTGATTTCGGTCTTGGTTTTGGGGATTGGGAAATTTTGAACTGCCTTGATTTTATCAGGGTTTGGACGTACACCTTCAGGGGTTATTATGTGACCTAAGTATAACAGATCTTGTTTGAGAAATTCGGTTTTGTCGACCTGAATCTTAAGATTTGCGGTACGCAGACGGTCGAAGACACTGCGTAATCTGTCGATATGTTCCTGTAACGACACAGAAAACACCAAAATATCGTCAAGATACACCAATGCTAACTCTCCGTTAATTCCTCGGAGGACCGTATTCATCAGCCGTTGGAAAGTGGCTGGAGCATTCTTAAGGCCGAATGGCATTCGAACCCATTCGTAGTGCTCCTTTTCCGTGGAGAAGGCTGTTTTAGGGATGGATTCTTCATCAAGCTCTATCTGGTGGAAGCCACTAGCTAGGTCGAGTGTACTAAAGTACCGGCATCTACCAAGCTTATCGAGCAAATCGGTTATGTTGGGAAGAGGGAATTTGTCTTCGATCGTTGCTTCGTTTAGCCGACGAAAATCGATCACAAGACGCCATTTCTTTTTGTTACTCGCGTCCATTTTCTTGGGAACCATCCATAATGGAGCATTGTAGGGACTGTTGCTGGGCCGAATTATGTTTTGTGCAACTAATTTGTCCAACTGGTTCTGGACTTCTTCGTGCAAAATTTGGGGGTATCGATTAGGGATCGGATAGTGGCGGTTGTTAAAGGTTGATTGGGGTCTTGGGAAAGGTCGTAGTATTCCCTGATAATGTCTTGGATAGCTTTTCGTTCCTCGGGGTTCAAATGATCAAGACGAAAACGTGAATAATCAACCCATTGTTTGATTGGTTTGTATTTGACGGTTTCTGGGGGGGCTTCTTCCGCGAACTGCAAGTCATCTATCGGTTCAACTGGAAAGGGGTGATCTAAAATTAATTGCACGGGCCCTTCATTAGGGTTTGTTACGTGAATAAAAGCTTTATAGTTTTTTATTTTCACCAGACAATTAGGGATCTCAAGCCCAGGAATTGTGATACTGCTGAGAATAGCATCGCCTTTTTCTACATTTTGGATTGATATGGGGACTTGTTGGACTGTTCGGCCTTGAATAACATACATTTCAGTCTGAAAGTTGGCCTTCGTTTTGGGGACTTCCATACCATACTTTAGCGGTATGTTGATGGAAGGGGTCCTCAGCAAATTGCTTTCTAGGTCAACCATAGCTTTCACTTCTTTGAGGTTATCAAGTCCGATGAGCATATTAAAGTGGTCATGAAAATCGAACAAGGTGAAGGGTAATTTTAAATTATTTATGTTGAAGAGTTCGCCACATGGTACGAGTGTTTGGTGGGTGAAGCGGGAAAAACCGTGAGCCGTTTTTACTATGCCTTCATGGAGTGTCAAATGTTTTGGGAAATATTTGTTGGCAGGTTCTGAACAGATATACGATCGGGAAGAACCTGTGTCTATTAAAATTTTTAAATTAAATTTAGGAAAAATTATGAAAGGGAGGTCTGATCCAGTTTTGTGGAGTTCTGTTACTTCAAAGGAATTATTGGATGGACTTGAGGGGTTTATGACCCCTGAGTCTCGCCTAAAAAATTCTCCTGGTCAATTGAAGAATTTTTGGCTGCATCAGTTATGGTCAGTTTTCCGAGCTCTTGCGAAAAATCGTAGGGGAAGAAATTTTGTCCGTCGTAAAAGCCAGGGAAGAAGGTTGATCCGGTTTTATCGGACTCATTTTCATTTTGAATTTCCTCGTCGGGATCTTCTGGGGATTCCATCATGTGCAAATTTTGACCTTTCGGTTGAAATTGGTTAGGGGTTGGGTAGAATCTTTTCTGTTGATTAGTAGCAGGAGGTTGTGGTCTATTAGCAGGGGTTTTATTAAATGGTGTCTTTAGGGAAAAATTATTCGCCGGTTTCCAGTTTTGTTGAAAAGGGGGCCTCCAATTTGGGTTAGTTGGAAAAGAGGGTCTCCAGTTGGGATTAGGTTTTTGGTCTATTGGTCTAGGGAGGTTATTAGAAGGATGGGGATTTTGCCCTGTCGGTCTAGGAACGTTGGTGGGGGTTGGGGGATTCCTAAATTGGAACTCGTTTCTGAGAATAATTAATACTTCCTCCAAGCTATTACATTTCCGTGCCCTCAACAAACTGCCTACAGAGTCAGGAAGTCCGTGGAGGTACGTCCTCAACGAGAATTCTCGAGAAAATTCACACAGTATTGTACTGTGAGGTTCCGGTTTGACAGCTTGCAGGTGAGCAATGATAGTGTTTAAATGGCCGGAGACTACGATGAAAATCGAAAGGGTTTTCTTGGGGCTTCTGGGTCATTTTTGCTAGTTCTCCAATTAGCGTACAATAATCTCTTTTATCTGTAAAATTAGAGATTAGGATCTCTCGCAACTGTTCGTAGTCCCTCACGTTGTGGGAGAATACGACTTCGGAAGCTTTAGGGTGATATGTATTGAATTTATATAGAAAAGAACGGAATTGAACTGCGTTGTATTTTATTATAATCAGAATATAAACAAGCGTTAGATGGATACTATAGTGGATACTACAAACGTAAAGATGGTGGTGGTTGTTTAGTGTAGACACCGGTGTGGTTGTCCGGTGTTATACATGTCATTCTCCCCACACATTGAGGAGTACATAGGTCAACATAGTACTATGGAGAAAACACTCTTCTTGGCCTTCGGTTTCGTAGTGGGTATCTTCTGGGTGTTGGTTGCTCTTCAGGTTGGTTCAATTGAAGATTGTGTGAAGGTTCCTGATGTAGTGGAGACCTTGCAGTCTCATCAGATTGGGAGGTTGTGCTCGCAATAGGAGGGTCTGGCACAGGGACATCTGGACTGGGAACCCTGACAGTATCCTCCAGTAAATGGGGTGGCCTAGGCGTTGTCCCTGGGTCTATAACTCCTCCATCCGCAGCTTGAAGCTGATCAATATGGCGCTTGCAGCTTCTTCCACCACACTCGACCTCATAGTGGACGTCGCCAAGTCTGGAGAGCACAGTGCAAGGTAGCCAATATTTTGATGCTGCCGTACGTGTCATTGCCTTTTGACCTGGAAAGAAGTATCTGAAGTTGGATGAAAATTCTGCACGCTGTTTGTCCATTATGTGCCTTCTGAAATCAGGCAGGACCTGATCTATGCGCGATTTAATAACTCGTCCCAGGAATAGAAGTGAAGGAGGTTGCCTTTTGTCGCGTGTGGAGCTTTGTGATATTGGGCGAGAAATGAATTTATGGTGCTCCTTAGCGTAGAAACTGTAGATCCTGATGTGATTAAAGCCCGTTTGATCGATTGAACACCTCTCTCAGCTAGACCGTTGGTAGATGGGTGATATGGCGCAGTGGTTTTATGGAATCGGACGCCATGTTGCTTCAGGAATGTCTTGAAGTCGGCAGAAACAAACTGAGAGCCGTTGTCAGAAACAACTGTCACTGGCACTCCAAACTGAGAGAAAAGTGTTCCCAAGGCATCACAAGTCACTGCTGAGGTCATGGAATTGGTGATTTCTACATGGATCCACTTGGAATAAGCATCCACTAATATGAGTAGATATTTTCCATGTACAGGCCCAGCATAATCAATGTGGACTCGCTCCCATGGAGCAGTTGGGTACTCCCAGTGATGAGACCGGAACTGAGGAGGTAGCTTTGCAGTTTTAAGGCATTGAGGGCAGGATTTAGCAATTTTCTCAATATCCTTGTCAATTGCAGGCCAGTAAACAAGTGAGCGAGCTAATCCTTTCATTTTCACAATGCCTATATGGGCAACGTGCAATTCTTCAAGAATGGTAGGCTGTAGCTTAGGTGGAATCACGACTCTGTGTCCAAGAAGCAAGCAACCAGCTGAGGAAGTGTAATCAGCTTCTAGACCACTGATACCGAGAACGTAGGTTCTTTCCTTCGTTTAATGCTGCAAGTAACATGGATAAATGAGGATCTCGTTGTGTTTGGATGGCAATTTCTCGTGATGTCAGAGGTAACTGCCGAATTTGTTTCTGAACAAAACAATCAAAGTCATCACTCCCTGAGCAGAGGTCTTGACTTGAACAAGAAAGTTGTTCCTCGTTGCTATACTGATGTATTCTTGATAAGTAGTCTGCATTAACGTTTTCCGCACTGGGTTTGAATTTCATGTCGTAAGTGAAATTGGAGAGGTAGCTTGCATAATTTGAACAGCGCGACAAAGTGAATTTTGGTAGCAATGCATTGGGAGCAAATATATGAGAAATCGGCTTGTTGTCGGTGTATATTGTAAATTTACGCCCATATAAGTATTGAAAGAATCTTTTTACTCCCCAGACAACCCCCAGTGCCTCCCTGTCAATTTGTGGATATCTTGTGGATATCTTCTTTGCTGGCATAGGAGATTGGTCGCTCGGTCCCATCAGGCATAATATGGGACAGAACAGCACCCAGGCCTACTGGACTGGCGTCTGTAGCTAAGACCAGCGGGAGGTTGGGATTATATGGAGTCAGCACACGATCGGAAGCTAGCTCAGCCTTCAGATATTCATACGCTCTTTTCCCTTCATGTGTCCACTTGAAATTTGAAGTGGAAAGCATATCGCGTAACGGAGCTGTGATGGACGAGAGGTTAGGGAAAAATGCGTGATAATAATGTACCTTCCCTAAGAACGTTCTCAATTCTTCGGGCTTGCTAGGAGGGGAAGAGTTCAGGAGTGCACTCACATGTGAATCAAGACGATGTAATCCGTTGGAGTCAATACAATGACCAAGAAATTCTACGCGAGCTTTGAAGAAGGCGCACTTGGAAAGGTGCAGTTTTAAACCTGAAGCTCTTATTTTTTCAAAAACCAATTCGAGGGTTTGAAGCATTTGAGAAGAGGAGTTGGCATAGATCAGAATATCGTCATAAAACACCACGCAATCAAAGTCACTAAGCAATAGAGAGTTTTTGCAACACACTCACGACGAAACGAACGAAACGAAAACAGTGCTGCGCATGCGCACTTAAGACACCGAAAAGTTTGACGAACCGTGACGACGAAAAATACCGGGATCTCGCGGTGTCAGCTTTCGTCGTGTTGATATGACGAAACGTAATTTAACCTTACATCTGTATAACGCTACCTACCTTCTTCTGTTTTCCTTGGAAAATAAAAATGTTGAGCGTCGTATTCACAGCTGCTTCTTGGCGTCTTGGCAGACTTGACGCCATGTGTGGACATAGATTTGTATTAACCATGGAGTAAAATGGATGAAAGTGAGGTTGACATAACGTTAGCGTGACTCCACCAGCCGGTAGACGCCAAAGCTGAACGAAAACTGAACCGAAAAAGGTTAGCATCTGACTTCGGTCGCCCTATCCGCCATTTCCGTTTCGGTGTCGTTTTCCGTTTCGTTTCGTCACGAGTGTGTTGCAAAAACTCTCTAATGACTCAATTCGCTTTTGCCAATTAGCAGGAATATTTGCAACGCCATACTGTGCACGAGTAGGCTGTACCAACCCATGAGTGGGTGTATTGAGTGTCATAGCTTCACTGAATTGCTCAGTGCAGGTTAAACTCATGAAAGCATCCGTTATGTCTATTTTTGAAAATGTTTTTGCTCCACGGAGTTTGTGAAAAAGCTCTTCAACTCTAGGAATTGGGTATTCATCAACCACAATCTGAGGATTTAAAGTGGTTTTGTAGTCGCCTGTTATTCTCATCTTGTCACCCTTTACAACTACGTGAGTAGGGGAAGCCCAATTTGATGATGAAACCTTCTTGTAGAAACCAGCTTTGATTTTCCGATCGATTTCAGTGGCATACGCCTCTTTGAGAGCATAAGGAATTGGGCGAGCCCGAGCAAAAACAGGTTTGTAACCCTCGCGCAGACGAACATCTACTGGCGGGCCCTTCAGAGTTCCTGCAGACTCACTGAAAACATCGTTAAATTTAGTCAGCAGTTTTCTAAGGGCTACTTCTACATCGGTTGAAGGGGCATCACAAGAAGATTTTTGTTCTGTAGAAGATGTGGTAGATATAGGGTCTTGGATCTTAGCAACGAAGAATTCTTCAAAAGACAGAAGGTCAGCAAACTCACGAATCCATTCTCTACCAAATATGCTATCAGTCTCAAATGCGGTAATATAAAGATTCAGAATTCGTGTTCGACCCCGGAACTCAACTTGAACCGGTGCGTATCCCAAACATCTAAATGTATCTTTGGTAAAACTTATAAATTTGCGACTAGTGGGACAAAGAGTAGTGCGAGGAAGGATTTCATCGAATATTCGTCTTGTGATGATGGAACATACGCCCCCAGTATCAACCTCCATTCTTACAGGGTTGCCCTCGATGTGAACTGTAATCAATGCAGGGGGGGGGGTCGTGTTGACAGAAGCTGTTCCCCTATTTTATTAAATGGTTCTGAAGTGTCCTCAAAGAATGTTATTCTTAATTCATCTGAAGAATCATCAGCATCCTCAGCAGCTTGGTGGGTGCGGTCACGTGTAGTAGTAGAATGTATGCTACGGCAAACCTTGGCTATGTGGCCCTTTCGTTTACAAGTATTACAAATAGCATCACGATACTGGCACGTTGCACGGAAGTGAGGGCCTCCACAACCATAACAAACCAAGGTTGTCTTGGTTTTGTTACTTCCTCGATTGAATTGACTATTTGACGAAGTCTGATTGGTCGGATGATTACCAGACTGTTTGCGAATTCGAGGCTTAGAGTTTTGGCCAAACCTGAATTGAGAATCAGTATTGGAGTCAGGCTCAATTTTGACATTTATATCGATTTTTTCTGATTTTACAGCGTTTGAAGCTATACGGGTAGCTTCCATGTCACGAGCAATAACAAGTGCTTCTTGGAATTTAACTGGTGCTTTCCGTATTATGGCTTCGCGTGTGGCATCGTCTTTCAGACCGTGAATCATTTGTATAATCAGGGAATAGTCCAAAAAGTCATCGAATTGACAAAAACGCGCCCCCGCCCTCAACTTGACAGCAAATGTGTCTGTACTTTCCCCTGGGTCCTGGACTATCTGTCTGAATTTTATAGCTTCACTGTATTTATTCTTTGACTGAATGAAGTGAGAAGTAAGCGTGTTGGTAATCTGATCAAAAGTAAGAGACTCCGGAACTTCGGGGAAAATTAAGTTCTGCAGGATGTTGGACAACTCAGCCCCATATGTACGAGTACACGCAGATACGATGCCCAATCAGCGAGTGGGATTCGACGGAGAGAAAGTTGGAGTCTAAATCGTTGGAAATAGGAAGTAAGGGTCTCTTCACCACCAGAATTAAATGGATCGAATGAAAAACTGGGGGGCGGCTCATGTGACCCTGAATTTAAACGCTCGGATTGGTGTTGAGCCATTTGAACTTGGGCCATTTGTGTAACAAGTTCAGTTAATTGCTCTACTTGTGCCTGAAGACTCGCGGCCATAGCGAAGAACAAGGAGTAAAACGGATAAGATGAAAATGAATGCAGGGGTTGTCCTTGTATGTAGGTATGTAACGAAACACTCACCGCAATGAATTTCTGCACTCAAATTCACGAAACTATCAACCAGGTCGTTAACACTTTCGCGCAGGCGTAGGACACATGGTTTTCACATCGTCGCCATTTGATATGTATTGAATTTATATAGAAAAGAACGGAATTGAACTGCGTTGTATTTTATTATAATCAGAATATAAACAAGCGTTAGATGGATACTATAGTGGATACTACAAACGTAAAGATGGTGGTGGTTGTTTAGTGTAGACACCGGTGTGGTTGTCCGGTGTTATACATGTCAAGGGCCCAATTTAGCTAAAATTCCGTCGAATAGGTAGAAATTTTGAAAATTATCTTGGTCTTGATAATCGTAAAATTGGTTGTGAAGTTTGTCGCAAATTTTTAGGAATCTATTTAGGAGCATCTGCTCTCCATTATATGTAGGAATCATATTAAGGAATTCCGTTCGTAATGTTTGGGTATTCCTACGAAAAAGGGTTGTCGGGGGTTCAATATTCCTAGCCGGGGTTTGCGGGGGTGTTTGTGAAATCGGGTCATCATTTGCATTTCCTTTAGTTGTATTATGATTTTGTGATTCGTCTAATGGAAGAGTGGGAGAAAAATCAGATCGGGTTGCCATTTTAAATGCGTTAGGGTTGTAGAGCCACTCAACAAACTTGGCTCTTGTTTTCGGTTTATCGAATTTTGGAATTTTGATTAAATTTTCGGAGTTCAAGCCTCAAGGATTATGGAATAGCTGAAAATGGAACAGGTTAGGATACAATATAACAAGTGGAATAAAAAAAATAAAAAAAATAGTAAATATGAAATAATGTAGAGCCTGAAATAATATAGTATGTAGAAATTTTAAATTTTTGGAACTTAACCTATTTAGTCTAACTTAAAATTAGTGAATTTAAATTTTTCGAGTGTTGCTAATGAGAAAAGATGTATAATGAGAAAATGTGTACGGTAGTTAATTGTTTTCTCTTGGTGAAGTGGAGACGATAGCTTCGTTCGCGGTGTGTTTTTCTGACGGTCAGGGAACCGTCTGAAGCCACTTTTCTGATCGTGCCAACACGCATGCGCCACCAATACCAACTTTCAAGCTCACGATGGACCGGGTACACCGCGAACGCTTGGGAAGGAAATCTGACTGCAACCGCTGTGCAACCTGCAAATGTCTAACCTTCCTAGTGTCGTGTCCCGTGTCGTCGTCGATCTGGATTTTTTTCTGCTTTCTGACATTTGTTATACAAATCATGCGTACCTATTAAGGTTTATTGAAAGGCTGTGACTCGTGCATGTGTGAGAAGTTCATATATGTCATCATTGATCTCTGCTAATTTATTTCTTCTTTTTATAACAATAGGTAATACTAACGTTCGTCCTATAGGTCATCGTTGATTTCAGCTAATTTATTACTTTTTTCATTCTTCAACTTACTCAAGTCTTATATTACGATTATTACTATGCTTCTGATGAATGGGTAGACTATCTTCTATATGTTCCTAGTTGTAATATAGTTCCTATGTTTTGCTCCGAGTATTCATCTCTTACCAATGTTATGCATTCCTTTATCTCAACTTGTACTTATTCGAAGTATTTTTAATAAAAATAAATCGAAATCTCTGTAGTTTTCTTCCTAACTAATGACCTAATGGGATGTTTATCAAATTCGGTGATACCAGTGTACTTCTGTGGAATAATTGGCGACTGAAGAAATACCTAATCGAAAGTTTGAAGTTCGTTGTTAGGTACCTAACTAATTTTGCTGATAACTGACTACACATTCTTCATGTGCTCATTTTTTGTTAATATAGCCTATGTATTCGGTTTCCTCAAGGGTAAATAATCTGATAAAACGGCTGAAATCACCGGAAACGTCTACAAAAAAAAGGTAGCATAAACTGTGAATTCAGCCAGAAAAATACAATTTCAACAATCGAAGATAAGTTTTCAAAATTAGGAGTCTTAGAGTGGGCCAAAATTGGCAAAAACCAACAATATTGCTAGGCCAGTTCTTGGAACACACACCGTAATCGTAAAATTAGGTAGGTAAGTGGAATAAGTTAATCAATTTGGATATTCAACCGACCACCTCATTATTACACACGAAATAAATCTATAGGCAGCAATTTTGTATGTCCATTACAATTTTTTTGTTAACCCCTCTAGTTATTTGTGCCAGTAGAATTTGCGGCGTTTATCATGGTAGGAAACTTGATTCAGGGACATACAAGTGCTCACTATAAGAAGGACATGGTGATTGAAATACAAACTCGATGAACTCATGGCGAGAAGTACCAAAACGCAAGTGAGAGAAGTGGAGATTAGAACGAACACACAGAACGAATAACAACGACGAACGACGGTGCGATGAGAAATGATTTGATTGGCTTAAGCGGGCGAGTGGTAGTGGGGGGCGAGCAGTCAGAAAGGAGTACATCGGAAAATCCGCGGACTGATCTGACGGTCTTGGAACTGTCTTCGAACCGCCAGAAAAACACCGCGAACAGCATCCTATGGATGCTATACAGTCCGAGACGAGTCCGCAAGACCACCGCGAACGCCAAATGATGGATCTGACGGTTTGAAGACAGTCAGATGGCCACCGCGAACAAACCTGATGTTGAGAAGGGTCCTTTAAAGGTTCTCGGAGAACTGCGTAGGAGTTATCTGACGGATGCAGATAAGAAAGCGTCTGATGCGGTCTTACATTCGCATCAATGAAAGATAGGTGTCGTCGTTGAATTAACGGTCGATCGATACGATGTGGAATGTGAAGTTCAAGGTGAAATCGAGTAGAATAGAATAAAAAATGTTTTTCTTGCGTTGTTTTTTTTTTTCTAGTTAATTTTCTTCTTAGTTACTAGTTTTCTTCTCTTCTTAGTTACTTTAAACTTATGACCAAGGGTGCTGGTCTAAATGAGCCGGGGTGTGACTCCTGATTTTCGGGGTGTGAAAACTAGCAGCGAACAGGGTAGTCGCTGTTTATTTTTACGAGGGATTGGATATAGCACGACTTACTGAGAAAACTCAACTGTTGCCATCTGGTCCCTCGGAGTTGTCTTTTGCTTAGTTCGATGCGTTGCTGGGCAAGGACGTCCCAAACCGTGTTGATTCTTTCTGCGGTTTATGTGCACTTAAACACGCGTCGAACCGAGTATCCGCACTGAGATGAAGTAGGATCTTGTTTCCACCAAAACACCACTGTGTTTTACTTGGTTTAACAATGTCCTCACGAGACTGCGCCAGAAATGTCTTCGCGACACGGATGTTTGTTTTTAAAAAGAGTTTATTTCGATTAACACTTTGAAATATACTTGTGTTTAACAGTAACGGAACTACTGGTAGAACAAACGGCTGCAACACTCGAAGGCAAAAGACGAACTGACTAGCTCGGCGCTCGAGGCTTGCTTTTATAACCTCGTATTACTGCGTCAGCAGTCCCAGGTCTGAGAGGAGACGTAATTTATATGCTGTTGTGACGTCCATGTGCGTGATATGCAAATTGTATTTAACTGCCAGTGCCAACAAGTAGCGTATGGTCGTATACTTCACTACAGGAGAAAAGGTTTCATAATAGTCAATACCTTCCCTTTGACTACACCCCTTTATTACTAATCGGGCCTTGAACCTTGTTCCGTCTTCAGATGTTTTTGTTTTATAAACCCATTTTCCTTTTAGGGGTTTCTTCCCATTAGGTAGATCTGACCATTCAAATGAGTCATTGACTACAAGAGACTGCATCTCTTCCTCCATAGCCAACTTCCATTCTGACCTGTTTGGGCTCGAAACAGCATCTTCATAGTTGACTGGATCATTGTCTAGAGCCGCCAGAAATGTGTAGAAATCTGAGAAATCCTTTTTGCGTGGAATCCTGGATGACCGGCGTCCTCATCTATATCGTCCTCTGACCCAGGAGTTTGAAATTCATTTTCTGAAATTCCACTGTTGGTAGATCGCCGACTATGTGGTGGTGAGTAACTTCCATCGCTGCTTGAAACGTTGTCCTCATCAGAATTTCCATTGTCTTGATTCAATGTTTCATCGTCTTCTACATTTTCACTAGGTCCGATAGGGGTACAAACTGATGGTGTATGTTCTACATGGCTAGGATCTTCGACTCTGGTCTCACAAAATACAACGTCTCTGCTTATTGTGATCTCTTGGGTACTCACGTCCAATAAACGGTAGCCTTTCTTATCCTGACAGTAGCCGACAAAAACATAGGGTTTTGACTTAGGTTCCCACTTTGTTCTGCGTTGTCTTGGAACCTGTGCAAATGCTTTGCACCCAAAAACTCGAAGGTGACTTAGGATTGGCTTCCTGCCGTGCCACGCTTCAAACGGTGTTTTACCATCCACGGCAGTTGTAGGACTTCGATTGTGTAGGTACACAGAAGTTGCAACTGCCTCTGCCCAGTAAGGTACTGGTAGTCGTGACTCTTCCAACATGCATCGAGCTCGCTCTACAGTCGACCTGATAGCGCGTTCAGCGACTCCATTCTGAGCGGGGGAATACCTCACTGTTGTTTGGTGGCGAATACCAAGGTTTGAAAAATATTTTTTTAACTCATGGTTGACAAATTCGCCTCCTCCATCTGAGCGTACCATCCTCAATTTCTTGCCACTTTGTCTTTCAGCTAAATGGACAAATTGCTTGAAAACGTCAATAACTTGGCTTTTCTTCTCTAGAAAATATACAAAAGTATATCGTGAAAAATCGTCCAACAGAATCAAGAAACATCGATTTCCACTTACGGAAGGATTTTCCATAGGGCCACAGACGTCAGCATGAACCAAACCTAATACTTCATCAGCCCTATATGAACTACACCTGAACGGTAATCTAGGTTGCTTCCCCTTGAGGCAATTCTCGCAAGGTAATTCGGTCGCAACATCCCTATTTATACCAACAGACATATTTTTCAGCAAATTCATCCTTTTATGTCCCATATGCCCAAGTCGACGATGCCATAGGGATTTGCTTTCAACAGAAAGGAAGGCATGCCCTTCACTATGCAAATTCAACCTATAAATGCCATTTACATGATTAGCCGTTGCTACTACATCGCCTGAATCATCATAAACTTATCCTCCAAATTTGTCAAAAGAAACAGTGTAGCCTTTTGTTGTCAACTTGCTGACAGACAATAAATTTGTGGCAATATTTGGTACGTAATGAACATCGTGGGCAACAACTGTATCAATCGAATTATTTGCCTTCAAGTTCAAGGTAACCTTACCTACAAGTTTTGATTTCAATTTCGTATTATCTACGGAAGTTATCCGCATGTCACCAACTGGCTTCGTGTCATTTGAAGCTAGAAACACTTTGCTTCCTTTCTCATAACTTGTATGGTTACCTTTCTCATCATGGTTCTGTTTCTTATCAGAGTTTTGCCCCTTATTGGTAGATTTACGTTTTTCTGGGCACTTGCTGGCGAAATGACCAGGCTTATCACAAGAGAAACAAACTAGGTATTTTCTTCTTACTCGACTTTTTGTTACTTCTACTGTAAAGATCTGACTCGCTGTCCGATGACGTTGGTGGAGGATTACACTTGACGTCTTGCAAAAGCTTGACTTTCACTGCATCGGCGGTGACTGCTGTTCCTGAGCTCTCAAGTCCCATAATCATAGGAGAATACTCATCAGGCAACCCTGCAAGCAGTAATGCGCCGATCCACTCATCACCGACTTTAAAACCAAGTTCGGCAAGTCGTTGAGAGGTAGAGATAATCTTCCCGACGTACTCTTCTACAGATTTACTCAACAAAAGTTTTGTTGAGATCAATTTGCGTAACAGCCCTACCCTCCGAGTCAAACCTGAATCTTCATAGGCCTTTTTCAGATTCTGCCAAGCTTCCTTTGCTGATGCTGCATCTTCAATGTGAGGATAGTTTATTGGATGAACTGTGAGGATAATTTTTGCCTTCGCCTTAATATCCTTGGCCTTCAGCTTGGCTGGGTCGACAGTTGTGTTGTAAAGGAATAACAACCACCACCACGTTGGATACTATACATATAGATGGATTTAGCTGATGAGGGTGGATACTGGATTTTGATACCAGATCATATTGTGATATTATACTGTGAGATCTTTGATGGTAAAACTAAAACTGTTGAATAAATCTATTTCGTTCATATCAAGTTTATTTACATTAACAACATGGTGACAGCGGTGTTGTGACAATCTACGAACACAGTGATTCTGATTACTAACTTCAAGACCATGGCTGCTGCGACGCCGACGTTGGCCCCTCTTCTTCTGGAGGGTAACATGGCTACGAATTGGAAGCGTTTTAAAAGGAATTTTGAGACTTACATAAAAGCCTATCATGACTCTTTGAAGGATGAACGGAAAATTGCTGTTCTGTTGCATTCAGGTGGCGATCAATTCCAGGATGTGTTTGAATCATTTGACTTCTCCGAGAAGGAAGATAAGAATATATTAACAACAGTCATCAAAAAATTTGATGACTTTTACCTTCCACGCACAAATGTGACTTATGAACGGTTCAAGTTCCTCACTCGTCGTCAGGACGAGGGCGAGTCCCATGAGCAATTCCTTTCGGTGTTAAGAATTTTGAGTAAGACGTGTGAATTTGATACATTGGGGGAGGGTCTGGTTAGAGACGTTTTTGTGATTGGAATCAACAACAGATCGCTGCAGGAGAAGCTCCTTACTACTCCAGGATTGACCCTTCAAATGGCTTTGGACGTGTGTAAGGCCAGAGTGACGGTCTCTGAGCAAGTAGAGAGGATACAGGACCCAGTCGTTAAGCAAGAACCCTTAATTGATACAATTCGGAAAGGAAAATCAACTGCGCGTCCAGGTCTTTCACAGGCCAAGCATTTGGGATCCAGGGACCAAGATGAACGGAAAACAGTTGATGCATGCAAGTTCTGTGGATTTTCACATGTATACGGAAAATGCCCGGCTTTTGGTAAACGATGCACAGTTTGCAGTAAAATGAATCACTTTGCTAGGGTTTGCTTTGCTCGCAAGGCAGTAAACGAGTTATGGGATGCAAATGGCGATGAGGCTTCAAGTGATCCGGAGTTTGTTAATGAGATCACCATATCAGCTATTGGGAATGCGGCAAGAGGATGGTACACAACTTCTCTCACAATTCGTGGATGGACAATCAACTGCAAGATAGATACGGGAGCAGCATGCAACATCATGGGTCTCCCTCAATTGCTGAAGTTGGGGGTGGATGAGTCAGTGCTGAAGCCAGCCGAGGTGGTTTTGAAGTCATTCACCAATAACAAGGTATCTCTAGCGGGTAAATGTACATTATCTTGTAAGTTTAAGGATAGGATCGAGGATATTGAATTCATGATTTGCAATAATAGTTGCACCACTTTACTTGGATTAACCACTTCAGAGAGTCTAGGGCTGATTAGGAGGGTGGATAATATTGGTTTGTATCCTGGAGTACCAGAACGCTTTAGTCACTTGTTTGATGGTAAGGTAGGCTGTTTGCCTAAAGTTTTTCACATAGAAGTGGATCCCCACGTTAAACCAGTAATTTGTCCTGTTCGAAGAATCCCCCAGGCCTTGATGTCTAAAGTCAAATCAGAGCTAGATCATTTGGAGCAGACAGGTGTCATTCGGCAAACAAGGGAACCCACTGAGTGGGTGAATCAGATGGTTGTGGTAGTGAAGAAGGATGGGTCTCTGAGAATGTGTTTGGACCCAAGAAATTTGAACAAAGCAGTGAAAAGGGCTCATTATCCTTTTCCGACCATGGAAGAAATTGCAGCAAGATTGAAAGGTGCTCGTTGCTTTGCAAAACTGGATGCCCAATCTGGGTTCTGGATGTTGCCGTTAGATGAGACCAGTTCTCGATTGTGCACATTCCAGACTCCGTGGGGGCGATATTCATTTTTGAGGATGCCAATGGGGGTGAGTGCAGCACCTGAGATTTTTCATGCAGAGATTGTCAGAATTTTTGGCAATATGAAGAATGTACTAAGTTTTCAGGATGATATCTTGCTTTGGGCAGATAACCCGGAACATTTGAATGAGATTTTGCTAAATGTCTTAGAAAAAGCTGATAGGATGGGAATCAAATTTAATCTAAAGAAGAGTGTGTTTTTGTCTGATAAAATTGAATTTTTGGGTCATGAGTTTTCGGCAGAAGGAATGGCAGTTTCTCCTGAGAAAATTAAAGCCATTTCTCAGTTGAGACAGCCTACTGATAGGAAGTCATTACAACGAATAATAGGAATGTTCAATTATCTATCGAAATTTATTAAAAATTACTCTGAGATCACAGGTCCACTCAGGGACTTACTGAAGGAGGATGTTCTTTTTCATTGGACAAAGTCCCAGGATATGTCCTTTAACTTACTGAAGCGGGCGGTGACAGAGGCACCGGTACTAGTTTTCTTTGATGCCTCAAAAAATATAACTCTAAGTGTGGATGCTAGTTCTATAGGCCTAGGGGCGGTTCTCCTGCAGGATGGCCACCCAGTGGCGTTTGCATCAAAGGCCTTATCTGAAGTACAGCAACGCTACTCGCAGATAGAGAAGGAGCATTTGGCGGTTTGTTTTGGTATGGACCGGTTCAAACATTATATTCTTGGCATGACAAAAATAAAAGTAGAGACAGACCACAAGCCCTTGCTTGGCCTGATAAATAAACCCTTACATAAGGTTCCATTCCGGCTTCAAAGAATGCTTATGGCGTTGCAACAATTCTCGTTTCAATTGTATCACGTTCCAGGTAAACACATGTATCTAGCGGATACGCTTTCCAGGGATTTTACTGATCAAAGCTGTGATAGAGAACCCCTGTTTGAGGAGGAAGGTGAGTTTTTGGTTGCTTCAGTAGTGAATCATGCTCCTATATTTCAGAAGCATTGGGATTTATTGTGTCAGGAATCCAGCAGGGACTCAACTATCAGGAATTTGGTTGATTACGTGTTGAAGGGTTGGCCAACCCACTATACCTCTGTCTTGGAAGATTGTAGGCCATATTTTGAATTTCGGAATGAGCTTGCAGTTCTTGAGGGAGTAGTCTTTAGGGGAGACAGGATTCTGGTTCCAGGCTCTCTTAGGTCCAAAATGTTGGTTCTATTGCACACAGGACATCCAGGTATTTCCCGAACCCTGGATAGAGCGGAGGGTACGTTGTTTTGGCTTGGGATCAGGCAAGATGTTAAAAAATTCGTCAACTCGTGTAAAACTTGCCTAAAATTTCAACAAAATAAAATTAAAACCGAGTTGAAGTACAAGGAGTTGCCCTGCTTACCTTGGTCAGAGGTGGCCTGTGATGTTTTTGAATTGAATCAGACATATTACATGGTTTTGGTGGATTCCTTGTCGAATTATATAGAAGTGGTAACAATTCCCTGTTTACGTAGCGCCACAGTCATTCAGAAAATTAAATCCATATTTGCGAGGCATGGGATACCTAGGATTCTATACACTGATGGAGCTCTTTATTTTGATTCTCAGCTGTTCAAGGATTTTAGTGAGAGTTGGTGTTTCCTACACATAATGTCGTCTCCTCACTATCCACAGTCAAACGGACTGGCTGAGAGCGCAGTCAAACGAGTGAAAAATATTTTCAAAAAATCTATAGACGCAGGAGAGGATCCATGGCTGGCTCTTTTACATCAAAGAGCCACTCCTCGTGGGAAAATTAGCTCTCCGGCTTCCAACCTGATGGGACGCAATTTGAGAACTACGATTCCTTGTTCCAATCACCATTTGGAGCCTAGAGTTACAGTACATGCTGATAGAACCTTAATGAAACAACATCAAATCAAAACGAAGAATTACTTTGATCGTACCGCACAAATTAGACCTCCGTTCAAGGAAGGAGATAAAGTAATGTTCAAAACACTCCCAAATTCTACATGGACCCCAGGTCAGATTGTCAGACCTAACACGACCCCTCGGTCGTATGTGGTGGAAAATAAAGAGGGCAGTCAATATGTTCGTAACGAAATCCACATAACCCCTAGGGCGGAGCGAGAGGACAGTGCAACAGGGCCTTGCTTGAAGGAGTTTTCAACCCCTTCTTCACATATTATCAGTAAGTCTAGTGCTGGGGTGCAAGTTCCTATGGGTTGTCGAGATTCAGTCACTTCCTCCCCAGTTGAAGCTTTTGGTACTCCGGATGGGGGGGCCCCTATGAGTGTTACTAAGGACCAAAGACATTCAAATTATGCTACTAGGTGTGGGAGAGAGGTCAAGCCACCTAGAAAATATTTGGATTTTACTACATAACCTAATTTTGGATGATTATATTGTAAACAAACTTTATAGTTATATTATATTGATTTGTGATTAGTTTTGTTAGTTACTGTTTGATTTTGAATTGAGAATATGTAAACAAATATTGTGGTTTGATGGTGACTATTTAATTTGTAATTAGTTTCATTGATGTAGGTAACAGTTTCATTTGTGTGTTTTGTTGTAATGGGCTTGGCTTAATTGGTTTTAATTGTACGTGGGTCGGGTTGGTTTGGTTAGTTTATAAGAGGGGGAAGATGTTGTAAAGGAATAACAACCACCACCACGTTGGATACTATACATATAGATGGATTTAGCTGATGAGGGTGGATACTGGATTTTGATACCAGATCATATTGTGATATTATACTGTGAGATCTTTGATGGTAAAACTAAAACTGTTGAATAAATCTATTTCGTTCATATCAAGTTTATTTACATTAACAACAGAGTCGGTACCCTCCACCACAGCCCAAAGATCCTGACACTCGAGATATGCTTTGGCAGCTACCTTCCAGGTCGCGTAATTTTCACGGCCAATGAGTTGATCGATCACCGGAATCTTGCTTGATCCACTCATCATGCGAAAGTATCACAGAACAATCAGCAGAAAAACCCGATCAACAACAACCATGCGTTGATTCTAACCTCTATACCGGAGATCGCGATATTTGACGCGAGAAATCACTTTTAAAACACTTCTATCTTTAGTTTTATTGGGAAATTTAATGGAGAAGCCGTGAATTTATAGTAAAGAACGTTTTATTTTATATGGATTTAGAATCATCGACACAGAGGGAAAATTTTAGACACAGGAGTAAGTATATCGATCCTACGCGATACAATTAAATCAAGACAATTATATCGATACCAAGATCGATTTAACAATGGATCACATACATCTCAGCGCTATTATCCTTATTAATCTAATGCTGGACAATGTTGATTCAAACATTCAACAGTATGTACGGGTAGGTCAACTTTTCTCCTGTGTGCTGTCTATTGACCTCCAAACCCACCTGTGGATACATAGCTGTATTTGAGCCTGTACTCTCTATCTTTGTCTACAAATATGAAAACTGTGTGATTGCCGGAGATTTCAACATTAATACTGGTACTACCTACTTCATCTTCCTCTAAAAAATTGTCTGATATGTGTTCTTCACTGGGGCTAACCATGGTGGAAATAACAAGGGTGTGCCATTGCGCATGGGGGCTGTGGGAATTCCCCAACCCTTTTCTGCTCTGACGTCACACGCGAGAAAGGTCCTCAACCTGAGCTTAGGCTTACTACTTACACAGTACATAGCGGGACGTGGTCAAGAAAACTTCGCGTTCAGTTGCATATAGTCGATTTTTGTGAGAGTGCTTTTTGTTTTTGAAATGCCTAGTTGTGCAGTGTTTGGTTGTTCAAACCACAACCGGAACACGAGTGGTTCGGGTATCAAGTTTTATAGTTTTCCAAAAAATGAGGAGCTTTGCAAACAGTGGATTAATGTGTGTAGGAGAAAAGACAATATTAATGTTCGAACTGCAACAGTATGTTCCATTCATTTCTCCGAAGACTGTTTTATTGTTCCTCTGAGGTGTAACTTGCTAAATTATACACCTAGAAATTTACGAAATCTGAAAATAGATGCCATTCCCAGTCTACGTACTCCACGCCCTTTGAAGAACAAGGAAAATTCGCCAAGAGATCAAAGAATTAAAAAAACAGAGCATCGAAGTATTTTACAAAGCATCATTGGTGATGATAATCTGCTGGATCTGCATACACCCTCACTGTCAAACGCTCCAAATATCGCCAATCAAGACAACGAACCTCTCGATAGTAATCTGTCAGGAACGGAACTTGATAACATGGCCCGTGTGATTGCATTGGATGAAGAGAATTCACGTTTAAAAGATGAAAATGATACACTGAAAAAGGAAAATGCTGGGTTAATGAAATTATTGAAAAATTGAAAAAATTTCAAACTTAGTAAATATAATGAACTGTACTTCTATTTCTCTTTTACAGTATGAACTGGACACGTATTTTACTGTTTTTTTATTTGAATTTTATAGAATGAAATGTATGTATTATAGTTTTAATTGGATGTACCTATAGATATGTAGATGTTCATTTAAGACGGTCTACTTGTAGCTAAGCATATATAAACATATTTGTCATTTGTTTCTGTATTACATTATTGATAAAAGGTTTATGCTCCGAAATGCTTCCATTATTCGTAAAGGGGTACCCGAAAATTCAGTTAAATTCATGAAAAGTCTTCAGTAGGTAGGTACTTTCTTTCACAGTGATTTACGATTAGGCACGAAGGATATTGAAACGGGAATGGAGGGATTTAATAGGTAAAAGGTCGCATGAGTAATCGTTCTCTATGTTATTTCCGTATAGCAGCAGGGTCAGGTAGCTGGCGAGTTCTCGTGAGTGACGTCAGTGCGCAATAGGTGCGAAAAACGGACCCTCGACCTAGCACACCCTTGTTCCTTTCACCATGGGGCTAACCATCTTAGACAGTGGTCCGACGCATGTTTTGAAGGATTCTTCTACAACGATTGACCATTTCCTAGTTAAGAAACCTGAATCCATAGTAACTTACAAGTCTTACATCACTCCTGGTATCTCACACCATCGTGCCCTTCTGTGTATGGTTAAAATCAGTAAATTCAAGATTAAACCTCATTTTGTCTACTGTCGAAATCTAAAAAAAGTTGATATTGAAACAACAGAAAGGATTGCCTTGTATCTTTCCTGGGAAGGTATTTTTGCTTGTATCAGTGTTGATGACATGCTGGCAATATTAAATTACAATTGTCAGTTGATTTTACGGTAGTGATGGACGAGGAAAGAAGCGATGGCGAGACGACGATCGCCGAAATTGTTGACAAAACAAAACTGGCGGTTGTGCAACACAGAGCCGGTACCGCCGCGTTCCGGATTCAGGACGAGCATGTCAACACTGCATTTGGTGAGCTCTACAATATTATTATTTCATTGTGCGAATATCTTAAGCAAGCTGATCAAAAAATTGAAGATATGAACCGCGAAATTAGTGAGTTGAAGTCAAATCAACCTCCAAAACAAAATGTTGCTAATCATCCTAGCAACCAGCAAGATGAATATCTCACAGACGAGGAAGAACTAGAAAGAGAGACAAATTGGGTTCTGAAAAAGAAGTCAAAAGCAAATAAGAAACGAAAAGCGAACGAATCTCCCGAGGTTCCAAAAATAGCCCCTGTTTTACAAAAATCTGACAAAAAGAAGGATCATCCCCCACCACCAATCAATGTTACTGGAGTTAAAGACTTCACAGTAATAAGTGCATTAATTAACTCAGTAGTAACAAACACGAATTGGAAAGCTACTACACTTAACAACAATGTCTGTAAAATAAATGTGCCCGATGGGGACTCATATAGGGCAGTATCCAAAAAGCTAAATGTAGAAAATATACGCTGGTATTCATTTGAAAACAAGCATGAGAGGCCTATTAAAGTGGTGGCGAGAGGACTCCATCCATCATGTCCACCTGAGGATATCATAGAGGACCTAAAAAATAAAGGGTTCAAAATATTGGGAGCAACCAATTTACTAAAAAAAGAAAAACTAACAAACGACCAAGGAGAACAAACTTCCTCTATGAGAGGCCTCCCATTGTTTGTTCTAACGTTTGACAAAGAGGAAAAAATTGAAGAGATATTCAAAATTAATGCCATAGCTCATTTAAAGGTCAAGATCGAACATTTAAGAAAGACCTCCAACAAAATCCCGCAGTGCAAAAAATGCCAGGGCTTCAATCACACTCAGCGATACTGTCAAATGGATCCCAGGTGTGTGAAATGTGCTGGAAAGCATACCACTAGTACCTGCACAAAAAATAAGGACACACCTCCAAAGTGCGTGAACTGTAAGGAAAACCATCCAGCAAACTATCGGGGATGTGAGGTAGCACTAGAACTTCAGAAACTCCGAGATAAGTCGAAAAAGCCTCAAAACCTAAATACTGAGGAGAGAAGGGGAAGCATATCTCAGAAAAAAATTAGCCTAGTCCATAATAAAGAGGATAAAAATTATCTTACTTACGCCCAGGCTCTTGGCAAAGGTAAACCCCTGCCAAAAGCGAAACAATCGGTAGAAGAAATCCTGACACTCATTCTAAGCAGGATGGATGAGCAGAATAAAGAAAACAAAGCCTTGCTCAAACGAGTGAATAGGCTAGAAAAAGATATCGCTAAAAGATGAATGGACCAAATACTCTACGAATAGCGACATGGAATGCAAATGGCCTTGATCAACGAATTCCAGAACTGGAATTCTTTATGAATAACGAACATATAGATATTTGTTTAATACCTGAAACTCACTATGTTCGATCATCGTTTGCAAGAATTAAAGGGTTCTGTCTCTATCACTCTATCCATCCTGCTGATCGGGCGCGTGGAGGAGCAGCTATTATTATAAAAGAAAATATAAAACACTATGAACAACTCAAAATCGAGGAAGACAAAATGCAAGTAGCATCAATAAAAGTGTATATGAAGAATCGTGAAGTAAGTGTTGCTGCAGTTTACTGTCCCCCACGATACTCACTGAAAGAAGAAGATTACAAAAATCTGTTCAATGATATTGGACACGTATTCATTCTGGGAGGTGATTTCAACGCCAAACATGAATACTGGGGGTCAAGGGTACAAAATCCCAAGGGAAAGGAATTGTTTGTAGCGGGACGAGAATTTCATTGCGATTTCCACTCAGGAGGAGGGCCTACATACTGGCCTACTGATATAAAAAAAGTTCCAGACTTAATAGACTTCTTTGTTTTGAGAGGGCTTTCAAGTAACTACATTCATACCGAAGACAGTGATGGTCTGATGTCAGATCACTCACCAGTAATCATCTCAATCAGTGAATCAGTGATATTGAAAGATGCAACACCAAAACTAAGCAGCAAATACACGAACTGGGAACTGTTTAGAGAAAATCTAGACGAGAAAATCAATCTGAATGTGCCACTTAGCACCCCTAACCAAATAGAGGGAGAGGTGGATATTTTCCTAAGCAACGTCCAACAGGCTGCATGGGCTAGTACGCCAATGAATCAGAAAAAAACCACTCAACAAACAAACTACCCTATTGAAGCGAGGGAACTAGTGAAGGCAAAAAGAAGAGCTAGGAGAATCTGGAAGAGAAATCGTACACCCGAAAATAAGAAAAACTTGAATAAACTTTGTAACGAACTGAAAGTATTGATGAAAAAAATTAAAAATGAGACATTAGCCTTATATCTGCATAGCCTGACGCCTGAAAGTGATACTGAGTATTCCTTATGGCGAGCTGCAAAAGGGTTTAAGCGACCTAAAGTACTAATATCTCCAATCAGACAGGAAGATGGAACGTGGGCCAGAAGTGCAAAGGAAAAAGCAGATCTCTTCTCAAAGTACCTTGAGGACACATTCAAACCGTTTCCAAGGCAGACTGCAGGAGAAAGTACAGCGGAAGTTGAAAAAGTCGATGAGTGTGAAATACGACCGGTCACACTACCCGAAATAAAGAATGAAATCAGGACCAAGATCAATCCGAAAAAAGCCCCTGGATATGATATTATAACTGGGAAAATATTGAAGGAATTACCTGAGAAAGGTTTCCTGAAATTATTGCATATTATCAATGCTTCATTCAGGCTAAAGTATGTACCAAGGCAATGGAAGGTAGCTGAGATCATTATGATACCAAAACCAGGCAAGCCTACTGATGACAAGAAGTCCTATCGACCGATTTCGCTATTGCCAGTAATATCTAAGCTTTTTGAAAAATTACTTCTCAAACGGCTGAAACCTATTATCGATGAAAGAAACCTGATTCCCTCACACCAATTTGGATTTAGAGAACAACATTCTACGATAGATCAGGTTCATAGGATCACTAATCTGATTGAATGTTCATTAGAGGAAAAGAAAATATGCTCCGCAGTTTTCCTAGATGTCTCGCAAGCGTTTGACAAGGTATGGCATCAAGGACTGCTTGCCAAACTACAAAGGGATCTCCCGACTCAATTCTTCCAAATCCTGGAGTCCTACCTCTCAGACAGGCTATTCAGAGTTAAACATGAGGACGAGTATTCTCAGTTGAGGAAAATAAACGCAGGTGTACCGCAAGGCAGCGTCCTTGGCCCCGTACTATATTTACTATACACACGAGATCTACCTCAAACCGTGGATACGCTCACAGCAACCTTCGCTGACGATACTGCTATTCTTGCAGTTGGAAACTCTGCTGAAGAAGCCACAAGGAAAGTGCAAACCGCTGTCAACAATGTATTCAGTTGGTCAAAGCGATGGAGAATAAAGTTAAATGAAACAAAATCTACACACATAAACTTCACAAATAGGGAGATAGAAGTAATCCCGATATATATCAATTCACAAACTGTTCCCTACGCTGATGAAGCAAAATATCTTGGCATGACACTCGATTGCAAGCTGAGATGGAAAGCTCATGTGAAGAAAAAGAAGGAGGAACTCAACTTAAGATTCAGAAAAATGTACTGGTTGTTAGGTAGGTACTCGAAGGTATCAACCCACAACAAACTTCTACTATACCAGCAAGTTATAAAACCCGTCTGGACTTATGGATGCCAATTATGGGGCTGCACAAAACAGAGTAATATGAAACCCATACAAACGTTTCAAAACAAAGTCCTCAGGAGCATAGTTGATGCACCCTGGTACATACGAACGGCAGATCTCCATCGCGACCTTAAGATGGAGACTGTCAGTGAAACTATTAAAAAACATGCCATGGAGCACGAACGCCGGCTTCACAACCATCAAAACGTTGAAGTACTGAACCTTCTGGACAACAGCGGGGACGTACGAAGACTGAAGAGGACCAAACCAATGGACCTCGTCACGATTCACTAAGTGTAGTGTGAGGTGTAGTGGATGTAGGTAGTGATCTATAAACCACAAAACGCTCAAAGATATTAAAGAAAAGTTGCTAGATGTTATATATATATACAGTTGTAACATAAATAAATAAATTATAAAAAAAAAAAAAAAAGTGTTGATGACATGCTGGCAATATTAAATTACAATTGTCAGTTAATTTTGAATACGGTTGCCCCAATCAGAAGAATCAGAGTCGGGCATCCTAAGACACTAAGGTTCATCCTAAGGTTCACTCCTGAACTTTCAAAAATCCTCAAAGCTAGGGACAAAGCGTATACTGTTTGGAAAAAAACCCATGACTCCAAAGATTATGAAAATTTTGCGAAATAAAGCCAAATCCACTGAGACGGGCTAAACGCATCTACTTTGAGAACCTGTTATCTCCTGATCAGCCTATTATGCAGTTGTGGGATAAGATTAAAAAATCTGGCTTGGGCAAAGAAGCTGAGCCTCTGTTCGGTTTTGATCCCAACTTACTAAATTCGCATTTTAGCATGTGCTCCGCTCCAACACCTTCTATTTCAGTGGGCAGTTCAGCCAATCCATCTGTCACAGGAGACTTATCATTTAAATGTTTATCCCTCTCCAATGTTCATCAATCTCTTCTTAAAATTAAGTCACAAGCCGTTGGCTCTGATTCCATTCCTCTCAGTTTAATCCAAGAGTTTCAATGTTACAGGCCCTTACATATTAGGTCTTTTCAATTATTCACTAACAACGTCAACTTTCCCATCTGAATGGAAGAATGCATTAGTAGTCCCAATTCCTAAATATTCAAATCCTTGCAAGTATGGAGACCTTGGTCCCATTTGCATTCTGCCAGCCCTCTCCAAATTGCTTGAACATAATCTTCCTGATCAAATGTTGGAATTCGTCAACCAGTATAATATATTTTTGTTGAATTTCATTCTGGCTTCAGACCCAGGTATAAGCTTCGTTCTTAGTGGGCGTTCTGACAGTTCTCGAACTCATAAGAACTGGGACGGAAAATCCCGGGGCGTTCCGGAACTTGAGGAACCGCGTTCTGCACTGCGAACGATTTCAGAACTGGAAGTGGAACGCATGCGTCACCTACGTTCTTGAGTTCCAGTTCTGACAGTTCCGAAAAAAATCGGGGACTGTCAGAACCGTTCGGAACTGGATTCGCAAAACACTGCGAACGCAGAACTCGGCATTCTCGGCGTTCCGGAACTGGGCGTTCTGGCACTGCGAACGACAAAACTCGACTGCGCTTGCCCAGAACCGTTCGGAACTGGCAGAACGCACATTGAGAACGAAGCTATAGTTGTGAAACCGCATTGGTTAAGATTACAGAGGATGAAGGGCCATTGCATCATATTATAGTCCGTGCACTAGAATAATGCCCTCCAACCCTGCACTCTGGTGGAGAACGTGTAAATCATTTTCAACACGGAATTCCCCGTTTTTTTTGTTTTTCCCCTGTCCAGTGGCAGCACTTTCCCCCTGCAATCCTTTTTCTAGCTGAGTGTGAACCGTCATAAAAACTTACCTTTTTTCGTTATAAAAAAAAATGATACTGTCATAAAAGCCATAGTGAATGAACGTAGCATTTTCCCGATTTTTGTAAAATCGGACCCCGTGAGCGTGACTCCTTTGAGCTGACAGACAAACTCGTGTGTAATAGGATTTTTCTACGAAATGTTTTCTTGAAAATTAGGAGTACTTTTTTGAAAAGGTACAATGAGGTACTAAATAAGGAAGGAAACAAATGTTATTTTATTATTTATTTATTTAGTACATATTATTATTATTCATTTATTTAGTACTTACGTTATTTAACTGTGGTACGTAAAACTTCTAATCAGAAAAATCCGAATCCTCATCGAAACTGCTATCAGTATCAGAAGCCCCCCAACATTAATGATGAAACTATCGATCTCCGATTCGACTAAGTGATCTTTTTGACGGTAGTCGTCCTCAATTTTTTTGGCTGGACTGACATTTCTTCCACTTGAAACCGCTACTAACCAGTCGTTTCCGAAGGTAACTTCTACCATACTTGAGAACTCCGTCACTCGCCAATTCCGCACAAAGTGTTTTCAATGAAGGGCACTCTTTCCAAACAATGTAGAATTCCCGTATCTTGTTTCGTGTAGCAGCATCGGTGAATTCATCAGCATCGATGACCTTCTTGTGCGGTGTGGACTTGGTTGGCGTAACAAACAAAGGTCTCGCCCGATCTGATGTTGTTTTTGTTTGGTTTCCAGCTTCCTTCATAATGTTGCCGACTGTTCTCACCGAGACGCCCGTCTCTGCACTAGTCACATCGCGAACGTTGTATTTCGCGTCATCCTCTTTCTTCTTCCTCGTAAAATACTGGCACACATTGTACACAATTTCTCGTGCCTGACTCCTTAGAGCCCTGTCTCTTGCGATAGCAGGTTTCCGGTTTCTTACTGACAATGAAGGTTGATCTTCCATCGCGAGATTTGTGTAGGCGACACACGGAAACTGACGGGTACGGTGGATTGTGATGATACTCAGTTCAAAAATAGGATGACGGGGATTGTGATGATACTCACAGTTAAAATAAGAAGGGTTAATACGACGATATAGGTAGGATGGCGAAACGAAAAGCAAGATGCTAAATGAAATGCAAACAAGGAAAACACGATATGGGGCTGGCTTGGAATGGCAGCACGGCTGCCAACATAACAGAGTAAAAATCCCAACATTGCATCCCACTCAGGTTGCCGAGCCCTCAGCTTCTCCCATCCTCCTATAGGGTGCAGGGTCGGAGGGCATTATTCTTGTGCACGACCTATAGTCCTCTTGGACTTGAACAACGCATTTGGTTCAATTAACCACGATTTGTAAGTGGACAAGTTGAAGCACTTCTATAATTTCTCACCCAGTGCCTGCAGTTTGATTCGTTCATATTTGAATGGGCGCCAGCAATCTGTGACGTTGAACAGTGTAAAGTCTCAGCCACTCCCTATTAGATCTGGAGTTCCTCAAGGCTCGGTATTGGGACCAATCCTATTCACAGCTTTTATAAACGATCTTCCTGCTGTTCTCAAAAAATCCCTATACCACCTTTACGCTGATGATATGCAGATCTATTTACATACTCCAACTGATTCTACATCTTTAGCGGCATCTATTTGTGACATAAATTCTGATCTTTCTCTTATCAGTGGATGGTGTTCCCACGTCTCCTAATCAATCCCTCTAAAAGTCAGTCCATTGTCAACTGAAATACCCACCAGAAGTATCCCACAAGTTATTCTTCTTAATGATCAGCCTATTGTCTATGTTAAGGCCGTCAGAAACTTAGGTGTCATAGTTAACTCCACTCTTACCTGGAAAGATCATATTTCTAAGATATCAAGATCCGTCTATGCCTCCATACCTTGCGTGGTCTTGCATACTGTACTCCACTTCACATTCGTATAAAATTATTTAAATCGCTCCTCTTGCCTCATTTTAACTATTGCCATATACTTTTTATATGGTCAATGGACGCTGAAGCCTTGAAACGTCTGAAAATTGTGTCTAACGCCTGTGTGCGATACGTATTTAGACTTAAGAGTAGAGGACATGTTTCCGTGTATACGGAGCGCCTTTTGGGGATGGAAATAGCCACTTACCTCAATGTGCTGGCAAGCTGCTTCATTTTTCGAACAATTCATGGGGGCCTACCGCTCTATCTGCAATCGTTATTTCTCCCAGGAGGCTCTAGAAGAGCGAATAATCTTGGAGTGCCCACTCGTCGAGGTCAAGTCATGAGTCAGTCCATCTCTGTGGCGGGAGCGAGGATGTGGAACGCTCTACCGTTGTCGGTGCGGGTGGCCCCTACCTTGGGTGCATTTCGGGGTGCTGTTGAGCGCCACTTTTTGTCTGAACAGTAAATTTCTTCTTCTACTTCTTCTAGATATTCTCAGTCTTTCTTGCTTTCACTCTTTCCTTTGTCTTATCAACTTTTTGCTTCCTTCTATACCTGCCCCCCTATCATTTTCCTTTCTTTCTCATTTTAATTGCCACTTATACCTATACAGAATTTTTACACTCTCTCTCTCTCTCTTCCTCTCAATTTATTGATTTGTATTGGGTTAATTTGAAGTAGGTACTCCATTTTTTTTTCTTATTATATTTTTACTATGTTCAAGTTATTTGCTGTCAATAATATTGCGCGCGAGGTGGGATATGTAAATACTATGCGCAATAAAAATATTATTATTATTATTATTATTAGGGCCTAAATGGAGCACGTGTGCGAAAGAACGAATTTATTAGACCGAAAATGAAGCCGGTATACGTGACGTCAGACGGACATTGCATCTTTGGAATCTACGCACCTTGAAACGTAAAAGAAAAAACGTCTGCCAATTCGAGTAGGCAGTATAGCTTCCTCACTTGAATCACATGAACGTATAGAATAGTTTGGTAGGTTCATTTTGATACGGGACCATCTGCGATCCAACCAGGCGTAACCTCATAATTTCAGAACTATCAAAGAATTATTCTTGATCGACGCTCCAAATCTGAACTCATTTCAACAATAATTAAAGCAGTTTTGAGAGTTTCATGTATTTCACGTTTGCGCATGCGCAGACAAAACTATTTCCATGATTTTGAAACGGGACCATCTGCGATCCAACCCGCGTGTACCCTCCAAACTTCAGCTCTTTTTCGCGTAGTTAGAAGCGATACAAGAAAAAGGTCAACTTCCATGTTCGTGCATGCGCAGACGAATGTTACGGTACGATTCCAATGAAACTCATTTGGAACTATTAAAGTATCATTCCTGATCGACCCTCCAAGTTTCAACTCATAATTAAGGTACCTAGCTATGGGCTTTTCAATTACTTCACGTTTGCGAATGCGCAGACGAAAGTTACCGTACTTTTCAATTATTTTTGTACAGGACCGTCTGTGACCCAACCCAGTGCTACTATTCAAATGTCAGCCCATTTCGACCATTACTTCGGGCATTTATCGGCGTTACAAAGAATTACCACACACAGACACGGAACCAAAAATGTTCCCCGATGTCTTGAACGCAAAGTGGAAGAGGAAATTTTCATTTTGGAGGACATAACAAGGAATTACCACAGACAGACACGGAACCAAAAATTTTCCCCGATGTCTTAAATGCAAAGTGGTAGAGGAAATTTTCATTTTGGAGGACATAATTTTTTGGTTTATCATTTTCAATAGGTACCTAATGAACCATTGGAATCGAGCATGAAAAAAAAAAAAAAAAAAAAAAAAAAAAAAAAAATCTTACCCCCCCCCCCCTCAGAATTTGATGGTTTACGTTTCAAGGTACCATGTAGAATCCAAAACTGCAATAAAAATATTTCTGTCTCTCCGCCGTACGGGCCACTTTTCTTAGGGTGGTATGCTAGAACGAACCTCAAAGTTGGAGGGATGTTTGAGTAAGGGAGCTCCCTTACTTGTTGGAGGGTGGTTTTGAGGGAGGCCCTTAAAAAAAATGCAGTGCAGGAACGACCCTTACAGTTAGAGGGATGGTGGTTTACTCTGAGGGCCCGTTAGCTTCGTTGCTCTGCCTATCCAGCTTTTCATGTTTCCACCACCACCATCTCATTGTGCTACCTACTTCACTTATCAACAGACTGTCAAGTGAAGAGTGTTTTTGTTTGTTTGAAGCGTACTTGTTTTGTTGTGTCCGCGGGTAAAATGTCTGAAGTTTCGAAGAAAAGATACAGAACGACAGAGATAGCTTACCTGTCAACGCTTATTATGGAAAGGAAGGCCATAATCGAAAACAAGGCATCCGATGCTGTTTCCTTGCAGCAGAAAAGGAGGGCATGGGACGAAGTTGCGCAAGAGTTTAATAATGTTGCAACCCACACAAAGGTAAGTACGTTGTTTATTATTATCTACTTCTACCAATAGGAAAGAAACTTGAACTGGAATTGAAAAAAACTGCTCACTTTTCCAATCCTAACTGATCTGTATTTTACTAGTAAATAGATAAGTATGTCGGGAGAGAGAAGTATAAAAGATTGCCTCTCCTTGTGAAATAATATTGGTAGTCGAAGCGTAGTTCAAGGCAGGTGCAAGAAGCGACGTAAAAACCACCCCGTTGAAGGAAGGGGTTTGACAACTTCGATTGAGGACTGGGGGAGAGAGGAAACGGAAGGATTTTTAATTGAGCTCTATCCTGACACTATTATAATTTAAGTAAAATCGGATAGGTACCTACGCCCCAATAATCTAATTTTACTAAAAGGATTGATTTAGGATTTTTTCCCCCAGGATATTAGGTACTGTCTCTACCCTCTTTTGCCCAACAGTGGAGAAAACATCAGTAATGTGAGGTTTTCAGCTTTTGTTCGGAAATTATACCTGTTCTTCCACATTTTTTTTCCAAGTCATTCTCTATTTATCTCGTTACTATGTCCTCGGGAAAGCAAAAGTTTATCAGATGCTGATATTATTCGTTACAGAGAACAGTCGCCCAACTGATGAAGTGTTGGGAGAACATAAAAGGAAGGAAGAAGAGGGAATTGGCGGAAAGGAAGAGGGAAGTAATGAAGACCGGAGGTGGTTGTGGACGTCCTTCTCCACAAAGAGAAGAAGGCGATGCCGCTGTGGAAGCTTTTGTGGATGAAATTACTGACATTGAACTACAAACATGCATGGACAGCGACACCATTGCCATGTCTACAACATCTCCTGTTGTATCCTACGTCGTGGTCGAAGGAACTCAACAGGTCGCAAGTGAGGAGTTTCAGGGAAGGGGAGAAGAGTCACAGGTCCTTTCTGACGTAGATTCACCACAACCCGGCCCATCGTCAGTTGGAGCTGTAGGCGAAGTCGGAGGTACTTAATTGTAATTCCGTGCATGGTTACCTATATTACCGATTTTGGTTAGGAAGCATCGTTGAGAATGTATTGTATGATTCTAATTTTTTATTTTCAATAATAGAAAAAATGGTTATTTGCCGGATTTTTGAAATTGGGGAAGTGGCATGAAAAAAGTGTGTTTTTACGTTTTTGTTTGAGCCGTTGGCCATTTCAAAACGGTTGTAGAAAACCTTACATTTTAACATAGAGCATAGCCATTTTTCTACGACTTGTTGAAATGTTGATGATGTCACTTCAATTAGCGGCCGAAAGTAGGCTGGTGGCCTTTTCCCAGTCAAGTTAATACAGCTACATACTTTTCCCATTCAACTTGATAGTTTCCCAATTGAAATTAAAAATTTCTCCATTATAATCGTAATCATAACCTAAAAGTATTAATTTGAAAAATAACAAACAGGTTCATGTTCATGGGAATAGGTTTTTTGTTGGATTTTAAGTAATTAATATATTGGTGAAGAACGTAGAAATCGAAGGAAGTATTCAAATTTTAGAACATTAATAAATTTCTGATTCAATAGGGATTTGTTCGTTTTTCCGTTCAAAAATATCGTAACCAATCCACTATTCTTCTGAAATGTACCCATCTCACACTTTGAGGAATGATTTCAGGCAAGAGAAGGAGGTTGGGGCGAGGCGATGCGATAGCTGAGGAAGTTGCTGCCAGGTCCCGCCTGAGTGAGCAAAAAATTCGCAACGAAGAAGAGCTCCACCAGCTGAGAGTAGATGAACTCCGCCTGAGACGGGAAATAGCTGAGACCGATCGTCAGCGAGCACAAGAAGAGCTCGAACGAGCAAGATCAGAGACTGCCTTTCGAGCTCGTATGCGTAACTTGGAGGAGAAACTGTTATCATCAAAATTTAATCGAGAGGAACAATAACACGACTTCATAGTTTTGCAGTGTATTTCGCTTAATTACGTTTACGTTTTTTCGTTCTAAAACTGAAGTAATATTCTTTCATTTACATAATATTTCTTGTAAGCATTACAATGTATATTTCTTAATTACAGTTACATTTATTCCTAAAATCGAAGAAATTTTTGTTAATTTACATTTTCCTTTGAAAAATCATAGCAAACAGATACATACTACCCAACAAATTAAAAATCACATACTTTTATCGGGAGAAGTGTGTTAAAATGAATTCCTGTCTGATGACGTTGCCCCTCCGGGTAGGAACCTGAGGTGGTGTTGAATCGTCGTCTTCTAAAATTTCGATGTCAAGTGATTCGTCTTCTATCGGATCATCCCTTCCTATATTATGCAGCACCGCACAAGCTGCAATTATAATTTGTGTATTTTCTAATTTGTTCAGTAGTTTCCTGCTTAGGCATGGAAATCTTTTTTTCCATATACCGAACAGTCTTTCTACATTAACGCGGGTAGTTTTATGTGACCTGTTGTACCTTTCTTCTGCTGTTGACTCTGGGTTGCGCACTGGTGTGAAAAGGTAAGTACTCTGCATATAACCAGAATCTCCCAGCAGAAAACCGTTAAGCCTACCTTCGTCAAAGCGTAATTTAACGGAGCTGTTATCAAAAATTCTGCTGTCATGCGCAGAGCCTGGCCACCTGATTACTATATCTTGAATTTTGTAATTATGCCCTCCTATTACTTGAACGTTGAGGGACATCCATCCTTTACGGTTGCGAAACACTTCTGCTCTAATCCCTCCAGGGCTTTTTATGGGTATGTGCGTGCAATCAATGCAACCTAGAACATTAGGAAAGCCAGCGATGCGTTGGAATTGCTGTTTCAAACGTTGTAAATCACGTTCACTTGAAGGAAATTTTACGTAGTGTTGCAAGTTGAGGGCTAGTTGCCTCGCCACTTTGTTGACCACACGACAGGTGGTAGTTTGATGAATATTTCCCAAATCTCCGCACACTATCTGTAATGAATTAACAGTGATTACAGTATCTCTCTGTCTACCATTTGTAAATACAGTTTTAGGCAGATTTCCACTCTTGAATGAAATCTTGTGACAGAAATTTGTTGATTTTTGAAAAATTGCAAAAGAGTTTTGGTATTTTGCCAGGCAGAGAAATTCATCTCCCACAATATGAATCTATTTATTTATTCGTCATATTTCATACAGTAATTAGTAGGTACTTACCACTTATAGAATAAAAATTTACCTACCTGGAAATTACCTGTAGCAAAAAATCGTAAAGCGCTGCACATCTGAAGCATTGGGGGTAGTGGGAGGCCCCTGTCATCATATCTTTCGTCTAACATTCCCAGTAAAATATCACGTACAACAACTTTGTGAAATCGGAACCTTTTGATGAATTCCTGGTCACAGTATTTTTCTATAGGATTTTCATAATCTCTCACCACTCTTCTCATCGGAGTAGGGAATGTTGGGTCGTACTCCTCCAGATAATCGGCGAAATCAAGATAATCATCATCGATGATCATTTTATTATTAATATTTCAACAGGTAATTCACTTCGAAACCAACCAAAGGAAGCAAGGATGTGAGAGTGATCCACAGCGAGGAGGGCCCCTTGAGGGACCTCACGACCACCCTCAGTTTTAGAGGGCAGCCCTTGAAATCTCGATATGTGATTGGAGGAAATTCGGAGGGGCACCCTTGAACTGTGTCTTTGCATTGAACGACGGTTCAAGGGTCGTTTGAGGGGCGACCCTCCAGTGTAAGGGTGCCCCTCCAGATTTTGAATTAAGGGTGGTCTGTGCATTAGGAACTTACCCTGGAGGGAAGCCCTCAAACGTTTTGAGGGCCTCAAAAGATGGAGGGTCGTTCTGGCATACCACCCTTAGTTACCATGAAACAAAATTGATGAAATTCGGGTTATAGGTTCCGTTCGGGGTCTAGTTGGTCCTCGAAGCTCGACGTTACTGTCAGTCATCTCTAAGGGGTTCAAAATAGGGGTTGAAATTTTCAGAACGCCGTAGCTCGAAAACTTTCGATAGAAGGGTATTGTTTTTTTTACGGTATTAAATTTGTCTTGAGCTAAACAATTTTTTGAGACCACCCGGAGCATCGCACGTCCAGCCGTTCGTGAGTACCAAAAAGCTTCGTCAACACGATCGTGAATCAAACGGTATAAATCCGGCCAGGATTTCATCACTAAGGAGCACCTGATTGTAATCAAGGATGGCTGTATGAAGTCGAGTTGTTTGTTCTGCGATATTATTTCATTTGACAAGTGATGGACTATTGGATTTTGTTGGTAGGTACTACTGAAACTTGAACAAACGTTGAAGAATTATTGATGGGTAAATTATTACACAATGGCAAATTATTACACAACGGTAAATTATTACACAATGGTAAATTATTACACCACGGTAAATTATTACACAACGGTAAATTATTACACAACGGCTCATCTACCCAGAAGGGGCTGGATTTTGTTGATAGGTACTTTTGCAACATGAATAACCGTTGAAGTATTATTGATGGGTAAATTATTACACCACGGTAAATTATTACACAACTGCTCATCTACCAAGAAGGGGCTGGATTTTGTTGATAGGTACTTTTGCAACTTGAACAACCGTTGAAGTATTATTGATGGGCAAACTATTACTCAACGGTTCATTATTCTATCTCAGTAGAAGGGGAACCTATACAGGTAAATTATTACACAACGGTTTAGGTAGGTACCTAGTAACGAGTACGGCGTAAGGTAGTAACCTAGGGAGGGTGCGAGATCTACATAATATGTGTAGAATAGTACATATGTTATATAGAAGGGTTATCTTTATGGAGACCTGTGATCTGTAACAGGAGGGTATTCTGTACAAAATAATAAACCGCTGTGCAGGGATTTGCAGCGTTTTTTTTACTCAATCACGAATCCAAGGCTTCACTACCTTGGGTAGTGTGGAAGCAATACAATTTGATCTGAAATTTGTGTTGGAGGCAGTGCTAGTTACCATGAGAAAATGTAGTAGTGTTTAATTTCCTGCAATAAATTAAGAAGCTGCAAAGTATTACACAACGGTGTATTATTTACCTGTACAGATGCCCCTTCTGCGTAGATCACTGTTTTCTGTGGTCAATACCTACCGTCATGCTCCTCCCAGGAAAGCCCTAAATCGAGCATTGGAGCCAGCCCGGAATTACATTTCATAAAAACGCGCGGGATTCAATAATTCGATCATTAATTATTCATGAAGCATAACAACATAAAACGTAAAAAAACCATACTCTCCTATAGAAAGTTTTCGAGCTTCGGCGTTCTGAAAATTTCAAACCCTATTTTTCACCCCTTAGGGATGACTGACAGTAACGCCGAGCTTCGTGGACCAAATAAACCCCCAACGGACTACAAACCGAATTTCATTAATGTTGGTTCGTGGTAACTAAGAAAAGTAAGAAGCACGGCGTACAGACATCAATTTTTTTATTGCATTCTCGGATTCTACGTAGTACGTTGAAACGTAAAACATCAAATTTTGAGGGGGGGGGGGGGGGGGGTTAAATATTTTTCCCCATGCTCGATTCCAAAGGTTCATTATTGAAAATAATAAACCAAAATGGCCAGTAGGTACAATAATGATCAATGGGTAGGTAGAGTTCAATAATTGCCATTGTGGTTGAGAATTAATGCAAATTTGTAAGTTACAATTATGTAACGCTAACATATAACATACATAATGATCATTTGGATACACAGTTGAAATGGAAGTAACACATTACATTCGTTTTACAACACTAGAATACTAGGTCGCTACGCTTTGTAAGGGGACATTAGTTTTCGGTCGCTGTTCTTGTCCTCTTTGTTATTCACGCCAAAACTCAGAGATTCGCGATCGAATTCGAGTGGTATGACGCCTAAGTCTCCGGAAAACCTGTTTTTTGCAACCTGTCAATAAGAAATCATCAATGAGAAGATCTCTGACGTTCAGGAGAGTACCTGTGAAGAAGCGATCTAATAGTTGTCTGTAGGTAGGTAATGAGACTATTGAGAAACTACGGACACACAAAAGACCCTGCTAATAACCTTCAGACGGTTCATTATTGAAAATAACAATCCAAAGTCGCTTATAACGAAGGTTCATTATTGAAAATAATAAACCAAAGTCGCTCATAACGACGGTCACTGTATCAATAAAATCTGGTCGCTCAACTAGCAGCTGAAAACTCATACATAATCTTGTATAAAACTATTCCTAAAATATTACCTGTCACCTAAGTCACCGAGTGATCGCCAACAACTGTATGGACAATATATTTTGTATGATAGACGATGTATTTTCCAAGAAGTCGTCATTACGAAAGAAGTTCACCCTTTCAAAATACTTACCCAAATCTGGATCTCCACATATATGGCCTTTAGATAGAATGTTATTACAACCAGTGGAATCAAATTTCCATTAGAATTTGTATAGCAGGCCAACCTTTACCTACCTACTCACTCCTCTGTTACAATACCGAATTCATTAAACAAACCTGCAAATATTTTTTGAATTTCAGTCCTGAGTTGCTGAGCTTGTGTTGTATGATCAACACATTGTCTGCTTCTTGAGAGGCTTTGGCACCACCAAAAATGGAGCTGGTCGTCAGGGATTCCCCTTCACGCTCTTTCCTGGGGTGAATGACCAGTGTCACGTGGCAGTTGTAAGTTGTAGCAAAATTCCGAAAGGCTCCAATCAATGCGTCCTGGCGATAGAACCTACGGAAAACTGTTTCAATTCAATATTCTTTAGGCAAGTAGATATAAAAGTCACAATGGGCAATTTTCACGGGTTATAAATTCTCTTTTTGCCCTATTTTGTTCAATAACTGAAATTAACACTTATTTACCACATAATGTCTGTCTGAAAGTCTACGCAGAAAACGAGTGTGAAATTTGAATTCTGAGTTCCCACTACAAGTGACGTAGGTATCAGGTACACTCCCTAGTAGTTCAACTCAAATCCCACATGAAGCGCTAGTGAATAACTTGTAATGATGTACAAAATCGCAAAGACCAATTCATTGTTGCAATATTTAAAATCCGACATCTGTGCCTATTCGACTTAGGGCCGGTTTCACCAACGCAGCTTAAACCTGGTATCAATAAATCCTGGATTCAAATTTGATCTGTGGTTCAGAGCTTCGACAGTTTCACCAATGTTTTTGATCCGAGGTTTAGCCGAACTTGGGTTTAAGCCGGGATTGTTCAGTTTGCATCAGCATTGCTATCCCCAGAAACACAAATCCCGTATTACAGATGACATGGAGGAGAGATGCTCATCCATGAGTTGTGGATCTGTGATATTTCTTCTATGGATACTTAAATTTTGTCCGCCATCCTCTGTTGTGGAGACATTAAACTGCATAATAGTAGCCAGTTGCGGAAGTTTCGCGATTTTTTCTCACATGCCTCTGTCATTCTCATTCTGAGAACTTCTGCTCGACTCCACTCTGTCATTACTACAAAAGACCATCTTACATCTTTCGAGACAGCTCTTGTAATAAATTATAGATAGCCTACCTAGGCTCTTCTATAAAAGGTACCTGTTATATTATGAAAATCAACTCGTATATTTTTTAAGTAAATCGTACAGAAGTCTCACACAAGGTAACCCGACATCGATCAGTATCGCCAACACAACAACCCAACATCTCCCCCTTTTAGAATGAACGTTATTTGCAAGCACAGATGCATAAAGAATAACAACTGAACGTTATTAAATTCTAAGAACTTATAAGTTATAACCATAGCATAAAGAGATTCTGAACAGCAAATTCAAGAGAACATACGTACATAGAAAACATAAGGTACAGCATAAACAGATTGTAGAACAATATAGATAAAATGTTATTTAAGAGAACAGAAATACAAAATATGAGTTGCTTGGTGCTAGAAACTGTTCATATCGTAATCCTTATATTTAGAAGGAACAGTTATTTGACGACCCGACCTACTGAAGTGCGCTTGGCCTGTATCCCGACCACCAACCCCTGAGAGCCCATCCCCTGACGGAGACCTCTCAATGACCTGCTCAGCTACGTCATCATGATCGGAAAGTTTGTCTTGAGCTTCCGAGCATAGCGCAGGCGGGGCCATTGATGATTGGGCTCCACATCTAATGTCCACTGGGTGGTTGTCCCTCAATGATCTAGGAGTAATGAAGATCTCGTTTCTCCCATATGATTTGCCCTCCTCTGTTTGTACAATATATGAGCGAGGCGATGCCCCCTGTGAAACTATTACCCCTTGAGTCCAAACAGAATTAGGAAACTTTTGGAACATCACTGGGTCTCCCACACATAATTGTGCTCTAGGTTTAGCCGAACGATCATGGCAGATTTTACTTAATTCCCGTTTAGCAATTAGCCTTTTCCTGTCTTTCAAGATTGTGATTGCTGGAACCAAATAATTGGGACCACAAGGGATGTTGGAACGTAGATTCCGCCCCATGAGACCTGCAGCAGGTGAGCCTACATCACCCCGTGGTGTATTTGTCAAATTGAGGAGGCCCAACAAGGGATCCTGACCCGACTCAACTGACTTAGTGAAGAGCTTCTTTACAGCTTTAACAGCGCTCTCAGCCAAGCCATTCGATTTTGGATAATGAGGTGATGACATAATATGTAAAAAACTCCATTCATTAGCAAAGTCCCTGAAAATCTGGGAGTCAAAATACAATGCACCATCGGTATATAAAACCAATGGCACACCATGCCGGGCAAAAATGGATTTGATTTTCAAAATAACTGTGGCACTTCTCAAATTGGGCAAACTAGCAACCTCAATGAAATTTGTAAGAGAGTCTACCACCACCAAGTAATGCTGGCCATTCCACTCAAAAGCATCACATGCCACTTCAGACCAAGGATTGAGAGGCAACTCTTTGCTCAAAAGTAGCGTCTTTGCTTGGTTGTTTTGGAACTTGAGACAAGTAGGGCAGGATTTAACAAATTTCTTTATGTCCTGGACAATGCCTAACCAGAACACTGTATCCTCAGCCCTACAGGTTGTTCTATTAATTCCCGGGTGACCAGTATGAAGCAGTTAAGAATCCTACTGCGGAGCACACCAGGTATCACAATACGATCTCCCTTAAGAACAAGATCCTCGCAAAGACTGAACTCATTTCTAATTTCATAGAAGGGTTTGCAAATGTCCATCACATGTTTGTAAGTTGGCCACCCTTTCTGAATATAATGACGAAGCTGAGTCAACAATGGGTCTTTCTTTGACTCTTCAATCAACTCAGCTTTTTGTCTACTGATTAGGGAATTACACATTACACTGGCGACAAAGAGCTCATCATAGTCTTCAACCCTGGTAGTGGTGTCACAACCTGAGAGATTAAAATCCCTGGAAAGTGTATCAGCCACATACATGTATTTACCTGGTGTATGAACCAGGTAGAATGAATAAGGTTGAATGTGAAGTAACATTCTTTGCAAACGCGAAGGAATTTTATGTAAGGGTTTGTTAACCAGCCCTAATAGAGGTTTGTGATCCGTTTCCACCCTAACTTTGTCCCTACCGAGAAGAAAATGTTTGAATTTCATCAAACCAAAGCATACCGCTAATAACTCCTTTTCTACTTGAGAATAACGTTGCTGAGTATCTGTCAAAGCTTTCGAGGCAAACGCAATGGGGCGACCCTCCTGAAACAAAGCTGCCCCCAAACCTACTGAACTAGCGTCCACACTAAGGGTCAAGTCCTTATTTTCATCAAAAAATGCCAGAACAGGTGCCGAAGTTACAGCTTTTTTCAAAGCCTGAAATGACCTATCCTGAGCCTCCGTCCATATGAAGCAAATATCATCTTTGAGCAAATCGCGTAGAGAGCTAGTAAGCTCTGAATAATTAGGAATGAATTTAGACAGATAATTAAACATCCCCAGCACACGTTGTAGTGATTTTTTATCCCTTGGACACCTTAACTCTGTTATGGCCTTGATTTTCTCAGAAGTCACTGAAATCCCTGTATCAGAAAATAAATGTCCCAAAAACTCTACTTTGTTTGAGAAAAACACACACTTTTTAGGATTAAATTTGATCCCCTTAAAATCCGCTCTTTCCAAAACAGCAATCAGCAGTTGTTTCAAATTTGCTTCATTGTCCGACCATAAAAGTATATCATCCTGGTAGGTTGCTACATTGTCAAAATCGGAAAATGTTTCAGAAATTTCAGCGTGAAAAATTTCAGAAGAGCAATTCAACCCAAAAGGGAGCCTCAGGAAAGAATAACGCCCCCACGGTGTTTGGAAGGTACACAGCCTACTGCTACTATCATCTAATGGGATCATCCAAAAACCCGACTGAGCGTCTAATTTACAAAAAACTTGAGCATTTCCCACTCGAGCCGCTATTTCGTCAACTGTTGGGAATGGAAAATGAGGACGTTTTATAAACTTATTCAGATTCCTTGGGTCAATACAGACACGCAGAGATCCATCTTTCTTTGCCACTACCGCCATTTGATTGACCCATTCCGTTGGTTCCACTGTTCTGCGTATTATTCCTGACCGTTCCATTTTATCTAATTCTTGTTTAACTTTGCTGGTCAGTGATAATGGGACCCTCCTAACTGGGCAAACCACAGGCCTAGGATTGGAATCCAAATGAATCTTTACTTTAGAAGAGAAACAGCCCACTTTAACATCAAACAAATGGGAAAATTTAATTGGTAAGGGCAGTTGGGCAAAATTCACCTCCTGTGCCCTAGCAACAAGTCCTAATTGCTCAGACGTTTGCAGACCTAGGAGGTTAGGACAATCTCCGTCCATTACCATGAATTCTACACTAATAGGCTTACCTTTATATGAACAATCCATAGTACATCGGCCTAGCACTGGCACCTTATTATTAGTAAAAGACTTAAGAACTAATGTAGTTTTACACAAATTACATGATTGAAACCCTAGACTAGCAAATTGAGGCCATCCCATTATATTGCATGCAGCTCCAGTGTCCACTTTCAGTTCCATCTCCTGGCCCCTCATGACAAGCTTAACGGTATACCAGTCCATCCCTATCGTGTATTTCACAGTATCAACGTAGACCGAGTCACACAGAAACTCAGAGTCACTTCCATCGCCGTCAGAACCACCCACCCTGACCTGGTGGACTGCAGATTGGCTCTTCCTTAATGTCAACTTGCATAATACTGAGCCCTTGAAGTGATTCAACTGTTCGCACGCTCGGCATCGCTTACCAAATGCCGGGCATCGGCCATAGTCATGACTAAAACTACAAAACTTACAGTTGGAAATGGACTGAGGTTTGACATCCTGACAAACAGAGGAGCGTCGAGGGTTAGAGCGACGCACCACGTCTACTTCCGGCGGCTCCGTTTTGATATCTGGGGCCTGTATCTTTTCCACGCGTTCTGACACAGCAGCCCTCGAACGACACGTTTCCAATGCCACCTCCTTGGTCAAGTTAGGTACATTCAACAGTTGCTCCTGAAGCTTAATGTCCGAAATACCAGTCACAAATATATCGCGGATCAACTCCTCCTTCAAAGTCAAAAATTCGCATGTGGCACTAAGATTCTGTAGAACAGTCATGTATTGAATAAATGATTCACCAGGCTGCTGCTTGCGGGTAAAGAACATAAAGCGTTCATATTATGTTACATTTGTCCGAGGTAGAAAGTGAGAGTCAAATCTCGCCAGCACAGCCTCCACATCGTTCTGGTCTTCCCAAGATAAGCTAAACGACTCAAAGACGTCCTGAAGTTCGTCGCCCCCAGAATGAAGCAGCATCGCCACCTTACTCTGTGGTGTGGCCGAAGACTTGTAAGCGGCAATATAAGTCTTGAAATTTCGCTTATAACGCCTCCAATTAATGGCCATATTACCATCTGTGGCTAAAGGAGCTAACAACGGGGTAGCCATGATCACAAAACACAATTTGCACAAAATAATCAGTTCATCCCACCGCTGCCACCATGTTATATTATGAAAATCAACTCGTATATTTTTTAAGTAAATCGTACAGAAGTCTCACACAAGGTAACCCGACATCGATCAGTATCGCCAACACAACAACCCAACAGTACCTATCTACTTTTTTACAATAATTCGCTGTATGCAGAAGAAGTTATACATATACTTATTAGCGCAGTCTGCGAGTACCTACCACGTACAATGAAGGTTTGTTTACCTACTAAATAAATAATGATGGGTCCGACGTTGTTGCCTACCTGGTTTGGTGTAAAATTATATTTATTACACATTTTTGGTTGCACTCACATTTCTGTTTCGAGAACTAGAAGGCTTTCTCTTGCATCGAGCACTAAGCTCATCCCTTCCTTTGGAAGGCGGAACCTCGCGAAAAAATCGCCGTCATCCCACTTGTGGAAATGCTCGACCCTTTCGCGAATTATCGCCGTCTGGGCGCGGCCACTTCCAGAAGTTCATTGAAATATTCATCCAAGGATGACTCAAACACTTCAATGTAACGATTCATCGCACTAAATAATGTTGATGCAAGTTGAGAAGTACATATGAAAAACACTGGTTATAGATTTCAAAATGGCGATGGCCTGGAGGAGAATCGGAGATCAACCGTAGATCAGAGGTTTAAACCACCTGAAACGAGGTATTAACTTAATGCGCCGTTGCCGCGACTTATTCCTAGATTAGGCGTTCGTGAAACTGTCTTTTCTCAGAATCGATGGCTTAAACCTCAGCCGAGATTGAACTCTGGATAATCTGCGTTGGTGAAACCGGCCCTTATAGCCATATATCTTAACCACGAAGCATAATGTAATTATTCCCTGATCAATTAAAAAAGACAAATAGACCTGTTTTGTAAATGGATACACTAGGTACCGTAATTAATGCACAAAAATTGTGCTCCAGATTACTTTATTTGATAATCTCGTAATTTGGTTAGGAAGCCACATCACACTACAACTACTTATATAGTCTTTATTTTAGTTTTATTTTTTTAAATAAGTACATCATTCACTATGCAATTATTTCTGTTTCTTTAAAAAAAAAAGGGTAATTACTCATTGTATGCACCTAAATTTAATGACTTGATTGTAATTCCCTTTTTTATATCAAATAATGACGAATAAAGGTTATTTTTGAACTTGTACTTGATTCATTAAAACCAATAGTACTCTGTTGACGAATTTTTTGAACCTTGTTCTGACCAACGACTGATTATTATTTCTCCTCTCAATTATTTTGGTTTATTATTTTCAATAATGAACCATTGGAATCGAGCATGAAAAAAAAAATTCTTACCCCCCCTCAAAATTTGATGGTTTACGTTTCAAGGTATGTAGAATCCAAAACTGCAATAAAAATATTTCTGTCTGTCCGCCGTACGCCGTACGGGCCACTTTTCTTAGTTACCATGAAAAAAAATTGATGAAATTCGGGTTATAGGTTCCGTTCGGCGTCTAGTTGGTCCTCGAAGCTCGACGTTACTGTGAGTCATCTCTAAGGGGTTCAAAATAGGGGTTGAAATTTTCAAAACGCCTATACCATTTTTTTACGTGAATATTTTTACGGTTTTAAATAGTTCTTGAACTTGCGAGTTTTTTAAGACCATCCGGAGCATCGTACGTCCAGCCGTTCGTTCACAGTAAGGCCCCAAAGTTTGCACCGACAGGCATTTTCGACTCCAGTGTGAATGAAATTGTATACAATTCAAACCAAATCTCGTAACCAGAGACGCGCCCACAATAGGAATTTGTGAATACGGCCAATCATTGGTAGGGATCACCTGATTATATTGGCGGAGTATGAAGTCGAGTTGGTTGTTCTGTGATATTATTTCGCTTGAAAAATGATGGCTCTTTTGGAGTTTGTTGGTAGGTAGTGAAACTTGAACAAACGTTGAAGTATTATTGATGGGTAAATTATTACTACGGTAAATCATTACTCAACGGTAAATTATTACACAACGGTTCATTATACCATCTACGTAGAAGGGGCTGGAGTTTGTTGGTAGGTACTTTTGCAACTTTTTTCACTCCTCATCAACAATTTCTTTTCAGAACTTCATTATGTGTGTTTCTTTTTGTTAGGTACTGTTTGTCATCGGCAGAATTATTTTAGCAACATTTAACTCGTGAATTAGGTAGGTACCTAGTAACGAGTACGGGGTTAGGTACTAACCTACGGAGGGTCTGCGATCTACATAATATGTATATAATAGAATAGTACATATCATATTATATAGAAGGGTTATCTATACATAGAGCTGTGATCTGTAACAGGAGGGTATTCTATACAAAATAATAAACCGTTGTGCAGGGATTTGCAGCGTTTTCTCTATTGTGTTTACCTATTTTTATTATTTCTACTGAAAATATTAATATTGACGATTGTTATATTATGTACAACACCTACATGAAGAGAAAACTTGGACATCTGGGCCACATATTCAAAGGAGACCCATACGCCTTCCAACACTTGGTTCTTGAACGCAAGAAAGACGGCAGAAGAGGTACTGGCCATAAGCAGCAAGAATGGGACAGTTGGGGGGACGCTCTTGGTTTACGGTCGCCTATGGGTGGCTTACATCTACGGCACCCAGGAAGAGGGACTCGGTTCATGATAAAACTACTTGATTATTGGCATTATGTTAACATAAAGCAATAAACTAACCTGTCAAGGAAGCCGCTTTCACTGGAGGAAAGGCCCAACATGAATTGTACATTGTCAATAATGACGTGAGCAACATCATGAACATATGCCGCATGCTTGACAGTCTGAAACAGTTATAAGGAATAAATAGGTAGGTAGCAACTATTAATGAACCGAGCCTTTCAATCAAATGAATCTCTGTGGAAAAGAAAGGAAGAACTCCCAAAAGTGATATCCACTGGAAGAAGAAGAAAACATGTTTATTTATATTCATGTACTTGAATAAATAAATACAGTGCTGATTGGTAAATATAGAAACTTAAAAAGGAACATGACGAACCTGCCAAGTGGTTAAAGCCTACCTATATTGGTTCAAGTCCAGTAGTAAACCGCCATTAATTAAAATGATATAATTTCTTAAAAAGCTTACATTAAAGCCTCATCCAAGTTAAATTATGCTCTATATTTCCAAGCATGATGCCCATTGTAGTGATTGATGAGGAGAATAGACGAGTCGATCGCTTGGTTGAGAATGGGTAATATATTTGTGGCACCTGGCTCTTTTATATGCCCCTGACATGATCAGAGGGGGGTCGGGGGGTCCCCACTCTGATAGGATACATGATTACACCTGGTGTAGGTTGTGGAGGAGCAGCCGATCACAACACTGCTCCCCCCAGAATTTAAGTTATGCATGTAATTAAATTTTGTGCCGTTGGTTGTTGGCGTGGGAGGTGCGTGTGATGGTTGTGGTGGTCCGTTGTGGCTGTCCGGGTGGCTGCAGGTGTCGTGGTCGTGGGGTGGAGTCGTGGGTGCGTTTAGCGGCGGTCGTGGCGATGGAGGCGGGACCGTGCGTGGCGGCGGTCCTGCGGTGTTGGCCGTGGGCGACGCGGTGGCGTGCGCCGGCGTGACGACGGCGTGCAGGGCGGCGCGTGCGGCGATGGCGGGTGTGCCGGCTTGGGGGACATCGGCCGTGCCGCGGGCGTGGCCGTGGCCGTGGGTGATGTCCCCGTGGGGGTGGTCTGCGTCCCCTTTTCCGTCGTCGCGAGGAGTGCCTTCGTTGGGTGCCGGGCGTAGATGGCTACGGTAGCGGTGGCGGGCGAGGCTTGAACTCCTGTGGTGTGCTGGGCAGGACGACGAGCTCCGTGTATGCAGCAGTCGCTGCAGGTGCCGGCGTACGGAGGGAGCTGGAGCGTCACGGTGTGGTGCGGTGGAGTTGTGACGCTCATCACGGGGGTACCTCGTGCCGTATTCGTGGAGATCGGGCGGATTCCGGGCGGTGGCTGTAGGTAGGGTCCCGTGAGGCGTGGCACGGCGGTTAACCCGGGGCCGCGCGTGGATGGGGATCGCGCTGGCGCGGGAGATAGCCATTGCCTGGCGGATCGGGACGGGCGCTTGGCGGCCGGGCGGCTGCGGCCGAGTTTTGGTTCGCTTGGTCGGAGCCGCCGGAGATGGCGTCATGGCGAGATCCCTTGCGAGCTGAGCGTCGTGGGGGGTCGTGGCGACATGGCTTGTGAGTGGTTGTCGTCGCTGTGGGGCGTGCGATTTTATAGCCACTGTGGTTGAGTGGGGGGCGGTTGTAGTTGTGGTGGCGGGGCCCGTGGTGTGCGTAGGAGAGGGGGCCGGCTTACATCGGTCGACGGACACTGACGGCGTTTTGTGGTCGTCCGTGATGTATGTGAGAGCAGGGTGGCCACTCGATCAGGATTTTCATTTTCCCTGACTTTTCCCTGACTTCTCACTGACCTTTCTGTCGATTTCCCTGACTCCGAGATTTTTAAGCCCGACTCTTCCACCTTTTTTCCCGATTTCCTTGCTTGAATTTTAACATATCGCACCCCCAGAGCAATAGGGCCACAAGTCAGGAAACCTCTTTTTTCAGGAGACACAATTGAAGTTTTGTTTCCTCGATCTAAAATCAGGTGACTGACAAAATTCAGCAAGCTTGCTGTCAGAGCAGCCGAGTACCATTGAAAAACTGACTATTATAGTTTTTCCCCGCTTGGTTAACCAAAAGTGGTGGTAGGGGGACATGTGGCCATGTTGCACTAGAAAAAGAGAGGGAACAATCAGGGTTTGCTCTAACAAATGGCTTCTTTCTTGGCCGGAAATGGTGTATTAAGACTGATTACTCTTATGAAAAGATAATTATTTTATTAGAAAAGTGAAACCAACAAACGCTTGCAGAATATTAAAATAATTTATGAATATGGTTTGAAGAAAAAATAGACTCACAAACGTCTCAGAAATTAATAGAAGCAAGAAAACAAAGAAAATGACCAATTCAAGAGGCAAGGTTGTGGTAAAAGTCATGGTAACTCCCTGGAATAACGTTTGATCGGCATAGATCCATAAGGTCCTTCATTTTAGGCGGCGGTATTTTCGGTGGTTCGTCGTAGGCCGGCTTCAACTCCACCGCAGACTTCGACGGGCGTCCGCGTGTCGTTTTCGGGCCGATATTGATCTTCTTGAATTCGGTGTCAGAATAATCCGTTTTGTAATACAGAACTGGTTCACCTTGGTTAATTTTAAGAATTTTTATGCTTGTCCAGAGCACCGCCTCCTGATGGTCGTTCTTGTTGAACTTCGGAGCCATTTCCTTCTCAAGCAGTTTGATGTATCGGATATCTTCCGTCTTGACTTCAGTGACAAAGTATGGACTGCCAGATTTTTTCGCCATTTTAATAATCGGAGGCCACTGCTGTCGCGTCGGGATTGAGATGTTCTGATGGCTGCCATCTTCAGCCTTGCTCTTCTTGAGCATTCGTTTCTTCGCCTTCACGATTGTGGAGTGCATGGAGTCACTCTCATTTTGGGTGTGCCCGACGACCAGAAATTTATGGGTTACTGATTTAATTTTGAATTGATTCACCGCCATAGCTTTGTCTTTCTTTTTTTGGAGGTGCCCAGCTGAGCAAACATTCCAGAGCAACGAGGCCGTATCTATGGATGTCGCCGTGAAAAACTCCAAGTTTTCAGTTCAATAGGGCCTCATCTCCATAAATGGCGGTGTTGCTCAGAGAATTTAATATAAAATTGTCAGTGCAACAAGGACTTATTATTACTTCATGTTGTCTAGGATGCCAATAAACCAATTCTGAAAGGATGTGCTGAAAGATAAACAGTAGTGGAACACATTGACACCAAAATCTCAAAAACGACGCATCCCGAGATGTGGCCCTATTGCTCTGGGGGTGCGATATGCCCTGTCAAATTGAAATGTCTAAAGGGTAAATAAACGGGTAAGTTGACTTAATATTAATTATTACACTGAAAGATTTATGTATTAGTTTATTAATGTGCTAACCTAAATAAATTTCTGATTTAGAGGCGCGAAGAACAAAAAAAGCTGCGTCAGCACACAAAAAAACGCTGCGAAGTCCTTGTCATATGGATTTTTCTGTTGGACATACATACAGAAATGTTGGAAATACATTTATTGCTTCTTACATGTGAAATTATTGAAATAGCTATTGTTGATGATTTCCACCAATTTTGGCCCCCAAAAACACGAAATAGGCTCATATTTTTGACAATTTGTCAATCATTGATAGTGTCATTCAACTGTCTTGATTCACCTGTTGAAACTACTTCTAGTGTTATTATACAAGCTTATGGTAATTTCAGACAATTTCCCAGGTTTTTGACTCAGAATAAACGAATTGTGGAAGCTCAACCTTCGTTACTACCTCAATTCTCACTCTTTGATCAAAATCAACTTCTTATTCGATCTTCTCGCCCTAAAAAACAGGGAAAACGATACCTCACAAGCTCACGTTCACTAAAACCTCGAAAACCCCTACTTTTACACCCATTTTTCACCCATAACACCCCTGGGTGTATTTTGACCGGGCTGCCGAGCTTCGGAGCACAACTAGGACCCAAATGGGGACCGAAACTGTGTGCGGAAGAACGACGATTTTAGACCATAATTTAACGAAATTTAATGCTGAAACTTCGTTAGAAGCTCGATTTTCCACTATTTGGTCAAAACTGACTTCATATTCGGTCTTCTCGTCCCCAAAAACATGAAATACGATACCTCAAAAGCTCATGTTACTAATACACAAAAAAAACCATTTTTCACCCATAACACCCTTGGGTATATTCCGATCGGGCTGCAATGTTTTGGGACACAACTAGGGCCCAAATGGAGCATGTGTGCAAAAGAACGAATTTTTTTAGACCGAAAATGAAGTAGATATGGATGATACGGCGGACGGACATTGCATTTTGGTTTATTGTTCTGTGAATAATACACCTATGTATTCGCTCAGCAAAAAATTTTTGTAACACCCCCTCAAAATTTTTTCTTTTCCGTTTCAAGGTGCGTAGATTCCAAAAATGCAATGTCCGTCCGCCGTCCACCGTACGCCGTATCACGTGTACCGGCTTCATTTTCGGTCTAAACAATTCATTCTTTCGCATACATGCTCCATTTGGGCCCTAGTTGTGTCCCGAAACTTTTCAGCTCGATCGGAATATACCCAGGGGTGTTATAAGTGAAAATGTGTGTAAAAATAGGTACTTTTTGCGTTTTAGCAACATGTTAGTAACATGAGCTTTTGAGGTATCGTTTTCCATGTTTTTGGGACGAAAAGACCGAACATGAAGACGATTTTGACCAAAGAGTGGAAAATTGAGGTTCACCAAATGTTCAGCTCCCAAAATTGATTTTTCGTGAGTCAAAAACCTGGGAAATCGTCTGAAATCACAATCAGCTTGTATAATAACACTGGAAAAAGTTTCAACATGTGGGTCAAGACGATTAAATGGCCCTAACAATGGTCAAAGATAATTAATTAAAAAAAAAAAAGTAGCCTACCTAATTCGTGTTTTGGGGGCCAAAACTGTTGGAAACCATTAGAAATAGCTATTCGAATTATTTCACGTGAAAGAAACAATAAATGAACAGCCAACATTTCTGTAGTTTTATCCAATAGAATAATAAACCTATGTGACAAGGACTTTGCAGCGTTTTTGGAATAGGCGCACCTTGAAACGAAAAAGAAAACATTTTGAGGGGGGGTGTTATAAAAATGTTTGCTGAGCGAACATAGGTGTATTATTCACAGAATAATAAACCAAAACGCTGCAAATCCCTATACAACGGTTTTGTACAGAACACCCTTCTGTTACAGATCACAGCTCACTGTATAGATAACCCTTCTTATGTAGATCACAGACCCTCCGTAGCTAACCCCGTAATCGTCACTAGCCTACCAACCTAAATCACGTGTTAAATGTTGCTAAAATAATTCTAACAATGAAAAACAGTAGCTAAAATAGCATAAAGAAACAAATAAGTTCTGAAGAGCAATTCACTCCAGATTCAAGTCCCGGTAGGGTTTCGATCTCGGGAACTTAGGCGTAACAATCCGTCACTTAGACCACTGCGCTACAGCGCCAACCTGGCCGAGAGAACAGTGATATGTGCTCTCAACTCAGCTTGATGCCTGCATTCCCTGCTTTTTATGGAAAATTGTACAGCAAATTTTATGGCAACATCATAGAATGCTCCGATGGTCTCAAAAATTCTGAAAAAAATCGAACTAAATTCGAGAAAACCTACACCTTAAAATGCAATTTCCCGAGATAGGGATTCTCTGGACATTTCAACCCCTCGTTTCACCCCTTAGAGTTGAGTGACTAGACCAACTAGAGCCCAAACGGGGCCCATATACCAAATTTCGTGAATTTTGGTTCATGGGAACTAAGGAAAATGCCGCGGACGGTGTAAGGACGGAAATATTTTTATTGGATATTCGTATTCTACATCCCTTAACGCAACAAATTACTACTACAAATTGGAGGAGGGGGGGGGGGGTAAACAAATGTTTGTGGTCGATTCCAATGGTTCATTATTGAAAATAATAAACCAAAATCCGTCATTAAACGAGCGTGAACCAACCACACGCCAGTCCTCGGCTTGACACAGCTTGCATGCACAAGGATCCGACAAGTGCAAAGACACTAACTTCATTAGCACTAAACTTACCTGATTTTACAGCTCGACAATCGAAAATATCCGCCCGCCGCCCACGCGCAAAACCCTCTACCAACTTTCTTTGGGATGGAACATCGATGCTCGATGTTTCCATGTTTTACCATCGATGCTGAAAGGTCTGATATTATCTAACATCGATGTTACCGTTATGATATCTATGGTAAACATCGATACCATCGATGTTAGCTGAATCAATATCGATGTAGGTAATTGTGAAATAGAGGAAAATACAAGTTGGAAAGAAACTGGTGGAAGTGGAAGAAGAATACCCAGTACGAATATTCGAATGCCATCAATTTATGTTCAAGTACCCTATCGACTGGTTCATAATCGAACTTCCCACTTTTATTCCCTAGAAGTTCCCACAGGGCTGCGGGGAGCTGAGGGAACGGATGGGGCAGTGATTACATCTTCTACTCCTTACTAGGCGTTGCACGCTCTGAACCTTTCAAATGACTGGACACAAGCAGAGCGGAAAATAAGGTGCGTCAGTTCAAAATCTCAAGAACACGGCGGACATGCGGTAATTTTCCCTGACTCGCCTCTCGATTTCCCTGACCAACATTTTTTTCCCTGACTTCCCTGACCGGTGGCCACCCTGTGAGAGTCTTTCCGTCGTTCGTGAGGATTTGATGGGGGCCGGTGTACGGTGGCTCTAGTTTCCCTCGCGGTGTGTCGACGCGTACGTACACATGGGTCGCTGTGCGCAGGGTAGATGGCATGTAAGACTGTGTGTAGTGGCGGTAAGACTCGTTCGTGCGGAGAGGTACGGTCGTCGGTGGCGGCTGTGTGAATAAATCTCCCGGGAGGCGAGGAGTGGCTGAGAAGAGGCGTTGAGCCGGTGAATACCCGTCGGGGCCTGGGCGATTTCGTAGGCCGAGGAGGAGGCCGCTGAGGTTAGTGGCCCAAGTGCGGGACGTAGCGGTTGCGTTTACTGCGTCTTTTAGGACGCGGTGTAGTCGCTCGACGATGCCGTTTGCTTGGGGATGATACGTGTTGGTATGATGTACCTACCTCCGTGCCCATTGATGTGCAGTAGTTATGGAAGTCGGCGGAGGTGAACTGTGTGCCCTGGTCGGTGGTGATGTGGGCAGGGGAGCCGTATCGTGCGATCCAGTGGGTGTGTAGGGCCGCAATCACTGCGTCGGCGGAAATGGTCGATAGAGGGGCGCATTCAAACCAGCCGGTGGCGCGGTCGATCATTGATAAGATATATTTTTTTGTAGCCGAAGGTGGGAGTGGGCCGAATAGGTCCATGTGGACGTGTTCCAGTGGTGCTGCGTCGGGAAATTCGCCGAGGGGGGCCCGTATGTGTCGCGTCGTTTTCGCTCGGTTGCAACTCGGGCAGGCCCGCGTGAATAGGCGAATGGATGAGGTCATGTTCGGCCAGTAGTATCGTGCCCGGATTAGGGCGGTTGTGGCTTTTATCCCGGGGTGCGTCATCCCGTGTAAGTGCCGGAAAACAGCGAGGCGGAGAGACGTCGGGACGTAGGGGCGGGGCGCGGCGTCGGTGGTATCACACAGTATTTCGTGCCCTTGTAGCTGGTGTGGCGTGAGGGTCATAGTGGTGATGTGTTCATCGGCGGCCTGTGCGTCGGCGAGTTGTTGGATTGTAAAAGGGGTACGATGATCGGCGACCGCGTGGGTGGCGGGCGTGTTAGCCATCGGTCGTAGGCGAGAGAGATAGTTGGCGACGATATTTGTAGGGCCCTCGGTGTACCGGATGTCCGTTGTAAATTCGGAGATGAATCGGAGGTGCCGGAGCCGGGTTGGCGGGGCCGTGTTGGATTGAGTCGCGAGAGAGGTCGTTAGGGGCTTGTGGTCCGTGTATACGGTTACAGTGGAAAAATGCGCGGGCGAGGTCGAACGTGCTGTACACGGTGGTCCCGTAGAGAGTTGTCGTGAAGTCGTGTAGGTGCGGGACGGTGTAGCGATCGGGTATCGTGAGACGATTCAGCGCTCGGACATACGTCCCGTCGGGTTTTGGGACAATGTGTAGCGGACTTGACCACGGCGCCTCCGAAGGTTCGATGACCCCTGTCGCTAGTAATTCTGCGAAATGGGCCTTTGCTTTCGCGTAGAGGTCCGGTGACAATCGGCGAAGTTTCGCGTGACAGGGGGGTCCCTTCGTGACGATATGATGTTCTACGGGCACGTCGCATGGTGTGTCGGAGGGTTTGTAACCGTCGAGGAGGGCTTGAAAACGGGGCTCGTTCGTTGTAGTCGTGCAAATTGATTGTCCCGGAGGTACGAATTCTACCGTTCCGGTAATGGACCGCTCCGTGGCTGCGTTGATGAGTCGGGCGTTGGGTAGGTCAACGAGTAGGCCGTGGTATGTCAAAAAATCGGAGCCGAGGATCGGTGTTGACACGTCGGCGACTGTGAACGTCCATTCATACGGAGGAAGATCAGGTAGGTGTACCGTGGCGGCGTGGGTGCCGTACATTTTGATCTTGGTGCCGTTGGCGGCGTGTAGGGTGCTTGGGCGTGTGGTTTTTCGACGTAGCAGGGTGTTCGGGACGATTGAAACGTCGGAGCCGGTGTCAACGAGGAAGTGGAGGGCGGTACGTTTGCATCGAATGAAGAGCCGGGAGGTTGGTGGGTTGCGCACAGCCGTTACGGCTGGTCGGGCCGTGCGTTGCCGTTTCCCGACGGTTTCGTGCGCCAGCTGCAGGGGCTGCGGCATTTGAGCGCTCGGGGGCCCCATGTGCAGTGGTAGAAACATAGGACGTTTGTCGGGCGGCGAGTGGTTGGTGTCGGCTGCGTCGGCGGTCGCTGTTGGCATCTATTCTGTATCACTTCAACCTCTTCGGTGACGGTAGCCACACAAGGAGGCGGGGCGAAGGGTATGAGGCGATCGGCGAGCGCAGCGAGTTTTGTGATGTCGGGTTCGTCGCGCGCCGCTACGTGAAGGCGAATGCTGTCTGGGAGGGCGCGGATGAAAAGCTGCCGAACGAGCGGGGTCGGTGTGTCGGCCGGGAGTGCTCGAGTGAGTCGGCGGGCGAGGACTGACGGTAGTTCGTCGTCGGAAGTCGGTTGGAGTAAGGCGGTGAGTCGGGAACCATCAGAAGGTGCGTGCGTGGCCAAAAGGCGAGTTTTCAACGTGTGGTAGCTGGTGGCGTTGGAGGGGTTGAGGTCGGCGCAGAGGTCCGCTTGTCGGGGCTTGAGTGCGAGGAATGCGCGTGCGAACTTCGCGTGCGGCGTCGTGAGGCCCTCGTGTGCCAAGATGAGCTCGAGCTGGGCGAACCAAACGTGCGGAAATGCGGGGTCGATCGGCCGGAGCTTGAGTATCGACGGCGGCGGAGTCGCATCGGGGGTTTTCTGCGATTTCGGGTCCGTCATTTTCGTGCTCTTTGTAGGTGCCAGTCCGTTGAGGTGTCAGCAGGAAGTGTGTGAGGCGCCGGCGTCCGTTTCTTTATATAGAAACCGGATGGTGGGGCGAAGTAGCGGGGGGCCGCTGCGATTGCCGTAGACGCGGGCGTCGGAGTGGGGCGCCGCTGTGTGGCGTCGGTGGGGGCGCGTGTGCCGAGCGTGGTGGGGATCGTCGCTGCGGAGGCGGTGCTCGACGCAGACGAGCGGCGGGCGCTGAGCGGCGTAGATCACGTCGGAGTCACCAGTGTAGTGATTGATGAGGAGGATGGACGAGTCGATCGCTTGGTTGAGAATGGTTAATATATTTGTGGCACCTGGCTCTTTTATATGCCCCTGACATGATCAGAGGGGGGTCGGGGGGTCCCCACTCTGATAGGATACATGATTACACCTGGTGTAGGTTGTGGAGGAGCAGCCGATCTCAACACCCACATTACGCGACCTTCAGCAAACATCAGCTGTTGTTAATCAGCTCACTATGGTTCTCATACCCAGCCCTCTAGAGTCCAGGAATCACACCCGAAACTCCAACAGTACAACAGGAAATACATACAGAGGAAGTGGACCACGTCCTTGTTGGCCCCCATATTACGGAAAGAGCAAATCCGGCGAGGGGTGTCCGATCTTCGATTGTCCGATCATTGAGGCAGTGTAACAACGGGTGAGGGGAGGGAGCAAATAGCTCCATCTTACTACCATCCCTAAAATTGGGTACTACACGCCTCAAAGAAATTGGTGACGCCCGAGAAAAGGTAGAGGGACCAACTCGCTTATTCACCAACTGCGTACAGGAAGGTTAAGGTTGCGTAAGCAGGCAAAAACTCCTCGACCCAAGCAAAGCAGAATTAGCCTCTCATCCTTCCATTAAAAGTTATGGAGAAGGTCATAAATCAAACCATCAAGCAAGAGTACCTCTCTATAAGACCTCTAAAAAAACGCTGCAAATCATTACACAACTGTTTATTATTTACCTGTATAGATGCCCCTTCTGCGTAGGTCACTGCTTTGTATGGTCAATACCCTCGAGCCCCGGATTCAATAATTGAATCACTAATTATCTTATTTGTAGTTATTCAAGAACCATAAGGTAAATAATAAAGCGCTGTGCAATAATTTACCTGTATAGATGCACCTTCTGCGTAAACCGTTGTGTAATAATTTACCCAATAATACTTCAACGTTTGTTCAAGTTGCAAAGGTACCTATCAACAAAGAACTACTTTACCCCCTTTAAGAACTACTTACCCCCTCCCAGCAAACCTGCCGGCCCTGCACCCTCCAATGCTGAACCCAGAAATTGAATCATCAATAGGGGTGTCACATAAAACTGTAGACGCGAAATATATCAGTTTATAACGCCAATTAGGTACAGCCATTTCAGCGTCACATCACAAGGCCCCGTCATTCAATCAGAAGTCGGGAAACTTGAGAGGCCAGGGCGCTCCACAGGGTGGGCAAGCCCAGCAACCGGCCAAGCCCCGACAAAACCACCAACAAAAACGGAACAACCGTCGACAGCCCAGGGGGCCTCAGAGGGCCACCAACCCGGCTCCTCCAATGCAGACCTAAACATCCCCTCACCTACGCCTTCATCTATTCAGGTAAATAGTCCACCCTTAGGTGGAAGATTACTTTTTTTTGTTGTTGAGCATTGGCATACAATTACAAGCAATCCGTTGATTTTGTCATGGCTTCGGGGTTATGAGATCCCTTTTCACTCCTCGCCATCCCCACATTCTAAGCCACCACCTCACTCTTCAGATCCGGGGTTTATTGAGAATAGATCTCAAGTTATTGACAAACTTCTTTTAAAGGGAGCGATTCGTGACTGTCACCCACACCCAAGTCGTGTCCCCAATTTTCCTGGTAGATAAGCCACCGGGGGGCAAGCAGTTCATTCTAAATTTGAGACATCTGAATTTATTCGTTGAGCTGGAGGACCACCGCACTATGTGGGACCTCATCACACCTGGCTGCTATGGAGCAACTGTGGACCTTACTGATGCTTATTACATGGTGCCTGTGGCAGAGTCATCCCGCAAGGTTTTGCGTTTCCCGTTTCAGGGGCGTTTACTGGAATTTACGTGCTTACCAATGGGGATGACAGTGTCGCCATACGTTTTTCACAAAATTATGAGCCCTATTGTTGAATGTCTCCGTTCAGAAGGGATCAAATGCGCCAACTATTTAGAAGATTATGGAGTTTTGGGATTGTCTATGGAGAATGTGGTGCAAACGTCAAGAAACTGTTAGGCGGGGTGCACACCGGAGAAACGCGTTTCATGAAACAGGTTTCAGGAAACGTGAAACGAAAGTTGCTCGCAATAGACTGATAAGGTTACGCAGGGTTGTGCACACTGCGTTTCATGAAACTCCAGTTTCATTGATTGCGTGAAACCAGTTTTCGTGAAACTCGAATAATCGGTTTCCTCTAGCTGTAGTTTCACGTTTCGCGTCGATAAATTGTGTGATTTGTGACAGAAAATTATGGCAGGAATTTCATTCCAAGTGAAGTTGGCCGAAGCTGTGGAAAAACGGCCGTGCCTTTACGACTTCAAACTCAAGGAGTACAGCAACAGGGAGAAAGTACAAATTGCATGGGAAGCAGTGGCAAAAGTAGTGAACAATTCAGGTATTCACGATTTATCATATTCATTTTTATTTATTATTTAAAATAGTTCGTCAGAACCAGTGGGTTTACCCAGTATTTTCGTTTTTTCTTTTTGTTCCTTAGCCACCACGACAAAACGACCACATCGTCATCGGAATCCATCGTGAAACTGACGGGAAAACCGTTTCTTCTGTATGCATGTGCGAGTGAAACGGATTGCATGAAACAAGTTTCATGAAAGGGGTTTCACGAAACGCGTTTCTCCGGTGTGCACCGCGCCTTAGTCTTAGTCTTAGGCACTGGCAATTTTCTCTGGGCAACTATTTAGTCGCCTTGAGAAAGTTGAAATAAATCACATAGCCTTGAATGCAGCCCCACGCACGGGCAACTTTTTAATCACGGCAACTAAAAAATTGCGTCGAGACCTATTCGACGGGTGAGTAAACAATCGCCGGGAGGAATGGATCACGTTGATTTCTACCTGCCCCCACGCACGGGCAACTGTTTAGTTGCCAGCATCACGATATACGACTACTTTGGACTCCTATGTCGAGTGATCTTTGGTTTTCACTGGAAGAAGACCTGCGTCTGTGCAGTTTTTGTTCAGTTATCTGTGACAATGGATGTCGACAAGTTCATTTCCAGTATCGAAAAGTGGCCAGCACTCTATAATACTCGTCTCAAAGAGTACTCTGATAATTCATTGCTCATTCTGAAGTAATTGAAGAACTTATTCGGATGTTCTCTCAATTTACCAAATAGTTTGTGAAACTGCCCATCAAGGAGTCTTGAACTGAGGATTAGATGGACCCAAAACGTTCGTTTCCTCAGCTTTTTCCTCCTTCCTCTCAAAATTAGCGCACAAACACACGCACATTCGTCAAAATTCATCGTGAGACTGCTCAGGCCTATATCTGAGCGGGCCCTAGAGGCAACTATTTAGTTGCCAGTGCGCGGTGGGGGGAACTCCCCGGCAACTCCTCTGTTGCCGGCGATTAAAGTTGCCGGTGATTAAAATTGCCAGTGCGCGGGGGCCTCTACTGTGATACTTGGGCTTTATCGTTAATGAAACGAAGTGTTTTCACTCCTTCACAAACTTTCAAGTTTCTTGGCTTCTTATTTGATTCAAGGGATATGATCATATCCCTTCCTCTGGAGAAGCGCCTACACATTCAGGCAATGCTGACTTGGTTCTCCAGTTTGACAGCAGTTTCACTCCGCCAATTTGCTAAAGTCACTGGCACACTGGTAGCTGCATGTCCGGCGACTCCCTATGGAAAACTGTATGTGATGCATCTTGAGTCAATAAAAACTGGAGTTCAAGTAAAAAACAACCAGGACTTTGATGCTGAATTCGTTCCCCCCCATCACCTTTGTGGTCTAGTATTTCGTGGTGGAGAGTCAATGCACAATGATGATTACAGCATCATTATCCGGATGGGTATCATCGATGGGTGAGGGGACGATAAACGGTTGGTGGTCAAAGGAGGAAGCCAGTTTGCACATTAATGTACTAGAGCTGAGAGCTATCAAGTTGGCATTGCACCATTTTTGTGCCCAGATAACTTCACTCTCGCATTTTGGTTAGGGCAGATAATACTTCTGCCATTAGTTGCGTTAATAGACAGGGGTCTATGGTCTCTCAGACACTGTTTGACGTTACAAAACGCATTTGGACATGGTGTTAGGAGAGAGGTAACTTCATTTTTGCGTCATATATTGCCTCCAAGGACAATGTAGTGGCTGATGAATGTTCTCGGATTCTACCAGGTGAAACGGAATGGTCCTTGAACGACAGATCATATTATAGAGTAACAATGGAGCTAGGTACACCGGATACTGACTTGTTTGCTTCTGCCGCAAACTCCCACTTTTTTGCCTGGCATCCGGACCCTAGGGCGTTAGGAATTGACGCATACCTGGACTCACTTGGATTTCTACGCTTTTGCTCCTTTTGTTTTAATCCTCAAAGTATTAGGAAAAATAATAGCAGATCGTGCAACGGGTATAGTCATTGTCCCTGACTGACCAGCTCAGCCATGGTACCCCACGTTTTTTGAGTTGCTACGTTCGCCACCTATTTACTTCGGTCCTAATTATGAACTTTTGTTTCTGCCTTTCAGAGAGGTGATCCACCTTCAGGCGAGATCGCTAAGATTGATTGCCGGGATATTGTCTGGCAGGCCTACCTAAGGCGAGGGATTCCGAATGCTGCAGTGAAAAAATGCTATTGTCGTTGTCATCCTCTACTTATGCACAACTGTCACACGATCCTTGGGAACCTAAGCCATTGACGGTTCTCTTTTTTACAAGAAGTTTTAGACACTACTACCGTATCTTATTCTACCATCAATACTTATAGATCTGCTTTGTCCTTAATATCCCAGGAATCCTTGGGGTCTGACTCAGTGGTGCGAGGTTCTTAAGGGGTGTCGCTAATCTCCGCCCTCCTGCACCCAAATATAACATGACCTGGGATCCCCAACATGTGTTGGAGGTGCCAATGCGGGATTTGCTGAAACTATCCCTAAGTTAGTGGCTCTCCTGCTTTTAGTTACGGGGCAGAGGCGGCAAACAATAGCATCCATCCAGCTATCGGATATTCAGTTCCAAGAGGATTCTGGAGTAAAAACTTTCGTCTCCAGCCGTCTCAAGACATCTGGTCCTCATAGACCCCAGCCTTGCTCAACACTCCCATTTTTCTCCCAGCGACCTCTTCTCTGTTTAGCTTCACTCATAACTCATAAGAGAATATGTTGACTTGACAGCTCCACTTCGGTCATCAATTACTCCACAGCTGTTTGTGATTAGTAGAGCCCTATACAGCGGCATCACCCCAAACTCTATCAAAGTGGGTTGGGAGTGTCCTGAAGGAGGTAGGAGTAGAGGATCAGTTCAGACCCCACTCTACAAGGCACGCATCGGTTTCGGCAGCCAACAGGGCTGGAGCCTCTCTGAATACGATTTTTAGGGCAGCAGGGTGGTCTGAGAAATCATCGGTCTTTGCAAAATTTTATAATAGGCATCTTACTCCACCAGACTCGTTTTGGTGCATGTTTTCTCCCAACCTACAGGGAATGATTAACAGAGACTGGCTTACCTGTTTCAGGTACTGTGGCCCCTGTTTGCTGCCTCAAAATTTTTTTTTCACAAGGGCGGGCTGTCCTTGAGTTTACATCTCTGATCATTTTCTTGTGACCATACAAATTGACATGTTTACAGCAATTATTTTGTATCATACTAATAATTCCTTAGCTATTAAAATATTTTCATTCAATTTCTAATACATTTCTTTCAAATATTATTTGAGTGCCAACTAAAATTTTTTGTTCTCCATACATACATACCTGAGAGTAAATAATAAATTGTTTGGTTTCATTTTCATGTTAACTATGTGTGGCTTATTTTTTTTAAATGCGTTTAACTTTACCTGGGTTTACGGGTGCATTCTGATGAAGAGTCTACCTATAGTGACATATTGGCGGCTAATGCTCATACCTACCTTTTTCAGCTGGGAAAACAAGTAAGTGGTCTATTTCTGTACTCTCCTGGATTCCCACTTCATCTCCCCTGATGGAAGAGAGGGGAGAGGGATAAAGAGCCGGTTCGGAGAGGCGAGAGCATGGGTAGCCTATTGGGGTTGAAGCATCTGACAATCATTTCAGCTTTTATTACAAATTTTCAGACGCTGGTGGGAACCTTTGCTGACCCAATTGCTCTCGTAGCTGGCAAGAGCCACCCCACATTATTTTGTGTTGTCTTTAAACAAACTACATGTGATCGTCCTCAAGTGCCCTGAGCGATATAATTGAGATATAAACGAACTTGTGAAGTTCTTTCATAATTATATCGTGAGAGGGCACTTGAGGACGTTTACGCCCACCCATTCCCAACCCGTATGCGGGGTTGGCTCGGCCGTATCTTTGAACTAGTGAAAGTCATGGTTCCTCCAGGGTTGCCCCGAGTGCCGTGACAGGTTGGCCAAGCGGGCTGCGGGCGCTCTGTCGAGGCTTTTGGAACCATGCCGTTTTTTCAACTATAGCGGGGGCTTTGAGTTTTTTCAAATCTCGTAGCCGCTTTCAACGAGCTATCGAAGTGTATTTCGGGGAAATACTACATGTAAACGTCCTCAAGTGCCCTCTCGCGATATAATTATAAATGAACTTCACAAGTTCGTTTATTTCTCAATTAATCGTACACAAAATAAAACCACAATGAACCTGACCATACCAACCATCCTACCAAAACACTACAACTTGGGAACGTCCATTGTAATACCCGAAAATTTGGACCTCGTCGTAGCTGAATAGGTCTTGCCCTTATAATTTCATTCAACAGTTCCGTTGACAGTCTACACTTGTTTGCTGGGAAACTTCTCAAACGCAGCAGCAAGGACAAGACAACGAGCCTTGGTTAGATCCTGCATCCTTCAGATTTTTCTTGTTGCGAAAAATTTCTATGACAGTATTGTAACTGTTCAAACAAACAATGACTGGTCTGGGGGCGTGGATGGCCAGATCCCTTAAGCCCCAATTACACCTACCGAGTGTTGGGCCGAGATAGTGCATTTGGCCGCATAAATCGCAGTGTAATTAGCCCGGACAGTACACACTGATGACACGAACGCTGACACACATGATGACATCGTGGATCCTGACCAATACGACCAATACGAGAATACTGAGGATAGCGAACCCGACCATTTTTTAGGGGTGGACAGCCTCGATGCCCACCAGTCATCGAATTGATGAACATTTCAAAGAAAACTATCAGCGAACTACCCTTCATTTCACTACCAACACAATTTAAAAATTTTACTGGACACCGGGAGTACCGCTAGCTTTATAAATCCCGAAATTGCGCACACCCTTTTCCCAAAAAAATTCATAATGATCCCTTCTGGATTCGTACAGCGCATGGTACGTCAAAATCAAGTAGTAGCACTTATGTACCATATATGGTGAACTCTTTAATAAGAAAAATCTCAACCTTAAATTTAAAATTTTCAAGTTTCACAACCAGTTTGACATGTTGATTCGCCTTGATAATTTAAAAATCGTTAACGTCTCCATCGACATCGTTCACAATGTTTTAACCCCTGAAATACCTGGGAGTTGAATCGGCCCAAACCTATAATATATCCGCCAGGTCCATCCAACAAGTTAAAATCAGAGTAAAAAACATGGCAAACGGCGAAGCAGTCATCCCCCACACTAAAATAGGTAGTCTCGAGATTCCCCAATGTCTTGTTAACGTCATCGACTATGAAACCCACGTTAGAGTACTCAACCCTTTAGAAAACGATTTCCGTTTCGTGCAAATCAAACCTCTCCCCGTGGAAGAGATAGGAGAAATTCCCTCAAATAATTTAAATAATTACATGAGCGAAAATTTTGATTTCAAATTTGATTTAAAAAACCTCAGACTTAACCATATGAACGAGGAAGAAAAATCAGCTATTATCAAACTTGTTTCGAAATACTCCGATATCTTTCACAAGGAAAATGAACCGCTATCCTTTACTAGTAATGTCAAACACGTCATCCGAACAACCGACGAAGTTCCTATCTATGCCAGAAACTACAGATTCCCGGAAATTTACAAAGACGAAGTCAATAGACAGATTCAAGAAATGCTCGACCAAAACATCGTCAGACATTCCGATAGCCCTTGGAACGCACCTGTTTGGATTGTTCCAAAGAAACGTGATGCCAGTGGGAAAGAGAAATTCCGAATAGTCATTGCCTACCGTAAACTCAATGAAAAAACTATTGAAGACAAATACCCTCTTCCTCAAGTTTCGGAACTTCTCGACAAATTAGGGCGATGTCAGTATTTTAGCTGCATCGATTTAAAATCGGGTTTCCACCAAGTCGAAATGGACCCTGCAAGCATACCTAAAACTGCCTTCAGCATCCCAAGTTACCACCTAGAATTTGTCAGACTTCCCTTTGGTTTAAAAAATAGCCCCGCTACATTTCAACGAACTCTAGACAACATCCTCAGGGGCATTGCGAACGAATATTGTTGTGTCTACCTCGATGACATAATAGTTTTCAGTACCAGCCTTCAAGAGCACTTGGCACGTCTTGAAGAAGTGTTCAAGAGGCTCAGGAAAGCCAACCTAAAAGTCCAGCTCGACAAGACAGAGTTCCTGAAACGTGAAGTTTCTTACCTTGGTCATTTGATTACCGGGGAAGGAGTAAAACCCGACCCAAGCAAAATCATTGCGATCCAGAAATTTCCAATACCCAAAACTTCAAATGAAATTAAACAATTTTTAGGCCTATTAGGTTACTACCGGAAATTCATAAAAAATTTTGCCCACTTAACGAAACCAATGACCAAATGCCTCAAAAAAGGTATGAAAATTGACCCTCTAGATCCAGATTACCAAGAATGTTTCGAGACTTGCAAAAACCTATTGATCAACGACCCAATCTTGCAATACCCGGATTATTCAAAACAATTTCATCTCACAACCGACGCAAATAATGTGGCAATCGGAGCGGTACTCAGTCAAACGGTTAACGGCGCTGACCTGCCAATTGCATACGCAAGTCGCACGCTCAACGACGCCGAACAAAAATACTCGACGATAGAAAAAGAGCTCCTAGCAATCGTTTACGCTGTTACTTACTTCCGCCCATATCTTTTTGGCCGAAAATTCAAAATTTTCACCGATCATCGCCCCCTTCAGTGGTTGTTTAGTTTAAAGGAACCAAGCTCGAAACTTTTCAAATGGAAGACTAAATTAGAAGCCTACGATTTCGAGATAGAATATAAAAAAGGATCACTAAACTCAGTCGCTGACGCCTTATCCCGAATACCCGTTGAAACCCTGAATAACAACGAAGTAGATGAAATAGATGAACTAGTATTGGAGACAGCCTCTCGCCATTTGCTAGAAAACCCATTCGAAGTAACGCTTGAAGACATTCTAACCGAGTGCGAAGATCTTACATTGAGTCCGAACACAATCAGAGACATAATCGGTATACCGATTGATGAATCCGACAAAACCTCAATGATAGCGAACATCGATGATACTATACAACCATCCATTTCATTAGCCGATAAAATACGTTCAGACCAAACCATCCCTTCCAACTTTGTTGGAAACACCGTACTTACCATCCCCATCCGGGAAGAACCCGTAAATTACTGCAAACACCAAATTATAATAAAATCCACCAAACAACCCATGGCAAAAACCGTAAAAATAGGAAAATTGTTCGATAGTAAAACGAGACTAATAACATGTTTCTCGGAATCCTCTTTCGAAAACGATGTCATTAGCTTCATCAAAGAATTCGTCAAACCAAAAACTAAATATGGGATTTTCTTCGCGGATGACCTCTATGAGAAATTCGTAGCAGTCATGATGAAAAACTTCGCACACTCAGAGCTTGACCTAACTAAGTACACTAAACTTCTCAAAGACGTAATAACACCAGACAATACCGATCAAATCATAGAAAACTACCACAATGGTAGCAACAATCATCGCGGAATTGACGAAACCTATGAACGTCTCAAACGCGAGTATTATTGGCCGAACATGAAAAAATCCATCCAAAAATTTATTAATAATTGCGAAATTTGATTAAAGTGCAAATATGATCGGAATCCCTTGAAACTAAAGTACAACGTTACCCCTACAGCTTCACGTCCTCTTGAAACTCTACATATTGACAAACTGACCCTGGAAGGTTCAAAGTTCCTGACAGTGATTGACACATATTCTCGGTACGCTCAAGCATACTCCCTAAAGTCATCCAATAGTATTGAAGTCGTCAATTCGCTTCTTAAATTTTTCTCCCATCATCAGTGGCGGCTCCTGATAGGAGCATAGGAGCATGTGCACCCCCAGCCAATAAACCAAACATAATAACCAAATTCCCCCATCCCATTTGAAGAGTAAGTCGGCTATTTACAGATAACAGGATTTTACTATTTGAATCGACGCGCGAAACCGAGCCCCACCGCCCCACTGGGCATCTGAGCCAAGAACCTATAATATTGAGAAAAACACACACACACTTGGAGCAGTTGCTCTCGTCCCCTCCCTTGACTCGTATTTCCTCATTGTTTCTGCCTGACATTTTTCGGTTTGAATATGGCGGGCCTGTGAGATTGACCAATCAAAAGCAGCAAAAATGTTTAGCTGGGTGCACAGACTGTTGTTGCACCTCGTCAGGTTCGCTGCAGTCGCTCGAGGGCAGTATCTTTACTCCTGCATTATCATCTGTTATCTCAATTCGGTTCCCTCCTGCATTTGTTATTCTCAATTGGTCTTCGTTTTCGTGGTTTCGTCCGTTGTTTTCTCTATAATTTATGTTCCGTTTTTTCTGAAGTGACAAAAGTTTTAAAGCTCCTGATTACTATACCTATGACAACATCAGAAAGTGAGAGAACGTTTTCATCTTTGAAGAGAATCAAAGCAGTATTACGCAATTCCATGGCAGAGGACAGATTGGTGGCGCTTTCAATGCTGTCAATTGAGAAAGATTTGGTGAGATCCGTTCAAGATTTTAATGAGAACGTTATTGATATTTTTGCAAGTAAGAAGGAGAGGCGTGCTGATTTTATTTACAAGACCATTCATTGAAGTTACCATTTTGTTGGACATCCTAGTTACCATTTTGTGACAGATGAATATTTTATTCCTGGGTAGACACCTGATTGGTACCTAATATCTTTGTTCCTGGGGTAGACACCCAATTCGAGATATTTTCGTTCCTGGGGTAGACACCCATTGGTGTTGGTGATACATATTTTGTTCCTAGGGTAGACACCCTATTCGTGATATTTTTGTTCATGGGGTGTTATCGCCTGTTTGTGTACGATAATTTTATTTTATTTTATTTTTGTATTCCCCGTTATTTACCTCAATGATATCTAACCCCTCCCTTTCCCCATAAACCTCTCATCTCCCACCCTCCTTCCTTCCCCTCCCTGGCAAGAGTTGCTTTCACCTCCGCTTTGGTTCTTGCTGGGCAAATACACATTTCAGCTTTAACAATAACATGCATTTCTTGGGTTTACTCCTTCAATGATTATTTCAGAATTTCCTCTTCCATTAGAGAACATTTTTCATGTCTATTTACGAGTATGTATTTAGTCGCGTTTGTAATTTGAAGATGAGAAAGCTTACAGGATTTATCCCATTTCCATATGGTTGAAATTTGTATTTGGCTGAGAAAAGCACCTCTCCCGTCCACTTCGCGATAGCCCCTCTTGATCTATGTGCACCCCCTGAGTTTCAGGACAGGAGCCGCCACTGCCCATCATGGTACCCCTAACAACATCGTAGCCGACAATGGGCCTGAATTCCATAGTTCATTGATCAAAGACCTGGTGTCACTGCATAAAATCAATGTTCACTACATATCTTCCCAGCATCCGGATTCCAATGGAATCATCGAACGGTTCCACTCCACACTCATCGAACATGTTCGACTCCTCAACAACCAGGACGAATTCAAGAACACTAGCTTGCAGTTTAAAGTGACTTATGCCCTTATCGCCTACAACAATTCAATTCATTCAGTATCAAAACTTACACCTTTTGAACTTCTGTACGGTCACATTGGAAACAAAACCCTACTTGACGTAGACATTGATCAAACCCTCGCAAACAATTACTTAGCTCAACATAAAGAGAAGCTCAAAATCTTGTACGATCACATGCACGAGAAATTCCGCGAAAACAAAGAAATTGTTGTTGATACGAGAAATAAAGACCGCGAGGATCCCCCTGTCATCCCACCTGCTGTATTTGTCAAAACTGTACAAAAGCAACAGAAAACCAAAGCCAAATATAACAAAGAACAGATTAAGGAGCTTGATCCTACATTGAAAACCGCACTTATAGTTCCTAGACACCATAACACCAAGGAGAAAATACACCTGTCGAACGTCAAACGCCCTCGAAAATTCTCGAAATTTGATATCAACATCATATGTGACGAGACGTTGTCTCCAACTGAACAACTTATCTCAAAATTTGGCCTCACGATGACTAGAGCGGACCTCCTCACCCTCAAAGGAAGGAACTGGCTAAATGACAACGTAATTAATTTTTACATGGAATTAATTGATCTTAGAAGCTGTTCTAACCCCAGTCTTCCAACAACATTTTCTTTTAACACATTTCTGTACGTGTCCCTAGCCGCCGGAGGTTACGACCGTGTGAAAAATTACACTAGGAAATCTGACATATTCTCCTAAGACCTCGTAATTTTCCCCATTTTCAAGTCCTCCCATTGGAGAGTGGTTGCCGTTCGGGTTCCTGAAAAGCAAATCTTGTACCTAGATTCCTTAAACTTGGATGGCTCAGACATCCTCAGTTTAATCAAAGGTTACTTAACCGAAGAGCATAATCAAAAGGGAGGATGCCCTCTTGACTTGAACGAGTGGATGACGATTACCCCAATCGATCTCCCACGTCAACTAAATTCCGACGATTGCGGCGTATTCGCTTGTCAATTCGCCAAATCACTAGCACAATCTATCCCCCTAAACATGGATCCTGCTACGATTCCGGAGCTTCGTGAACGTATGTGTCATGAAATACTTGCTGGAGAGTTATCCCTCCCGTGAAACTTGTCTCCATCCACCCTAACTCGTTTCCTCCATTTTCCGTGTTCCAGGATCATCCTCTTCCTTCCCAGTTTTGTGTTACTATTCACGACCTCCTCGTGCGCTGAGATCAAAAACCTCGACCGCAGTGGTGGCATCATTCCAGTCAATATTGGCCCCGCCAAACTAGAAGAAACGGAATATATTCTAACTCACTATTACGAACTGTCCTACCTTTTTGCAGAAGTCCTTCATCTCAATTCCAATTACACCGCCTTTATTAATAATGTTAATTCTTCTAGGAGACTTCATGAAAATCTGTTCCAACATTGTAAACTTTACGAACATGTCCAAAATTTGGTGGAACTGAAGATTTCTAATATTAGGCACCATGGTAGCGTGCGACAGAAACGTGGATTGATTAATGGTCTCGGTACTGTCATCAAAGCAATCACTAGCAACCTGGATAATGACGACAAGGAACGATATGATAAAATCTTGCATGACTTGGACAGGAAAGAGCAGACCAACCGAAACGGACTTGCCTATCAATATTCAGTTGTAAATAGCCTGATAGCAAATTACAACAAAACTCTTCAAACCATCCAGTACAATAAAGATCAGATAAAATCGAAATTCACGGAAATTGACAAAATTATGAACCATTTTGATGGTCAACTTGCTCTCTATGTCGATGTTATCCATACTCTACAAGCTGCTATCACTTTAATCTTTAATTTGTTATCCGAAATCGAAACTTCTATAACCTTTTGCAAGCTTGGGGTTCTGCACCCTAGCATTATTAGTACTCATATGTTAGAATCAGAACTGTGGAAACTCCATGTCAACCTCACAGATATCCTCACTTATGAATCACTTATTCATGTCGCATGCACCATTCGTCCACATAGAATAGTATACTTCTTGAAGCTTCCTGTGTACAAACCGTTCAATTATCATCTCTACTATTTATATTCTGTTCCCTGGATTGTGAATAATAATTATGTAACTGTAGTCCCTCAACATAGGTAGGTATCTGCTAAAGCGTACGGACAATAATGACACCTTGCCACTGTCCGCTCGATGTGTCTACAACGAAATGTTTTACTGTAATACTGACCTGGTATCATTCGCGACCTCCAACTGTGAACTAGGTATTCTAACGAACGGTTCCACGAATGAATGCCTCTTTACCAAACTACAGGTAACAACTAATTACGTTTCCATGATCCCAGAAACCAACTACTTAGTTGCCGTTTTCCCCTCGGATGACCAAATCCAAGTTACAAGTGCTACCCATGCCGAAAAGTTGTCACTCAAGGGCATATATCTCATCCACCCTCAATCAGACAGTATCCACTACCGGAACAAGTTAATGTCAACTCAGATTTCAAGCACTGGTCATCCCCTCTTCCTGAGTTTGTCGCCTTCCGCTTTCAGGACACTAAATTTTACGAAAATGTCAATAAAACCGGACGATTTTACCTTGCGAAACCTGGACAGCTTTCACCTTAACCTTGACCCTGCCCAAATTGATAACGATGGCATTGATTGGTATCCGTCACTGCTTCCTAGTCTATGGGCCGTTCTTTTGTACCTAGCCGTCATAACCCTATTTGGTTACACTTTTGTCAAATATTATCACCATCGTGCTCAAGTCAACGCGGACGCTCAATAATAGTATCATTGTTTTTGCTTAATGACTTCTACCATACCATTGTTGTTCTATCGCTCAATAATACTAATTGTTTATGCTTAATTACTCCTACCATACTATTATTGTACTTCTACATTACTATTGTTCCTATTGTGTAAATTGTGTAGCATTCGCGTGTTGTGGACTGTACATTTAAATTCTGTATATTCGTTAATTTTGCGGCACGAACACTCAATGAATTTTAATTGTTGCCTTGTTTGTTCAGTTTATTGAATTGTAATTTGATTGCTCTCTCATTGTACTCTTCTTGCATCTTATTTCGATTGTTCAGACTTTTCGACCATGTTTCTCAGTATTTCAATCTTAGGGGGGAGGAGTTACCTGTACCAGTCCCCTGCTGACCTAAGCATATTGTACCCAGCTTATATAAAGCAGCCCCACCTCTCTTAAGTCAGTTCTCCGCTAGCTCTCAACTCTGTACGTTCGTGCCGAACCCCATTAAAGTGCACTTTAACTCTTTTTAAAAAGGCATTCTCTATCCAAGAATCCCTAAGTTCTATGTATTCGCACAGCAAAAATTTTATAACACCCCCTCAAAATTTCTTCTTTTACGTTTCAAGGTGCGAAGATCCCAAAAATGCAATGTCCGTCCGCCATATCATCCATATATCTACTTCATTTTCGGTCCAAAAAATTCGTCCTTTCGCTTGCAGCCCCCATTTGGGCCCTAATTATGTCCCAAAACTTTGCAGCCAGATCGGAATATACCCAGGGGTGTTATGGGTGAAAAATAGGGTGTTTTGGTGTTTTAGTAATACGAGCTAGTGAGGCATCGTTTTCCATATTTCTTAGGACGAGGAGACCGAATATGATGTCGATTTTGACCAAAGAGTGGAAAATTGAGGTTCTAACGAAGCTTCAGCCTTAAATTTATGTTATATTTTGGTCAATAATTTAAAAAAAAGAAAAAAGGAGCCTAATTCGTGTTTTTGAGAAACAATAAATGAACAGCCAACATTTCAGTAGGTAACATTGTATACTAAACCCATGTGACAAGGACTTTGCAGCTTTTTCTATTTTTACCTCTGTGCCATGGTGAAGCGGAACACTACACAACGCAACTGTCTCGTCTCTGCCCATCTGAAATGTAATCACATACTCGCCCCATCGAAGTAGCTCGGCTGAGTAGTCCACCGATTACTCGGCCGAGCCACTCGGTAGGTGTAATTAGGCTAATTAAACCTATTTTTCACCCATAACACCTCTGGGTATATTCCAATCGGGCTGCAAAGTTTTGGGATACAACTAGGTCCCAAATGGAGCCTGTGTGTGAAAGAAAGAATTTTTTTAGATTGAAAATGAAGTAGATATATATACAAGAACGATTCAACAGGGGTTGTACCGTCCTTCCAAGGGGACGGCTAACGGTCCAACAAATTTTTCCGGGTTTTCAATGCTTGAGTCGGGTCAGTAACCCGGGGAAAAATGGCGCCAATGTCAAAGTGCAAAGATACTAACTTGGATATGGCATCAGATCCCGTCTAGTAACTTTATAAGGAATTTTCAGTATATAATTTTATCTGAACAGAATGAAACGCCGAACTTTGACGTCCATTTTCAACTGGAATTACGGTTTATGATAGGAGGCCATTGCTTTCATGATGACGACGAGATGATGCGTAACTCGTACGTTAGTGAGTGAAGTTGATTGTAATTATTGTAATAATGACGACTTACCACGTTAGATACCTAGTGGAGTCAGAAATAATTTCATAATAATTAAGATTGTCTGTTGGAATCAGTCCTAAAAAGGCCAGGAGCAAGGAACAAAAAGAATTCGTTGGGGTCCGTTCAAATGAGATGTACAAAGCATTAAAAAACATCTTTCACTTGCCTCCATGACCACCTCGAGAGCCTGCTGACCGTGAAACGTCATGAAGTACAGCGGAAGTAGAGTAAATTTGTCGGCCCACTCATCAAATTTGTCCCTGTGGTTTTGAAGAGGGACAGTGGCCATTTGCTGGAGCATTGTACGAGCCAATCGCTGATTCCGTATTTCAAAACTGCCCCATAGAGTAGTTACCTGTAGAGATTGAGAGGAAATCATCTTGCATTTCATGAGAGTTGAATGGGCACTGAACCACTACGGACTTAAGTATAGTAAGCTCTAAATCCAGATGATTAATGGTATGAATCAGCAACAGAGGGTGAAGAAATCCGCAGCTCATTTGAATTCTTTATTTGAGACTAGTTTCGGGCTATCTTCCCCATCATAAGTCTGTGAAGACCGAACATGTTTTACTTGTAGTAGCACACAGTTAACATCAGGGGCATAGTCTGAGAGGGAGCTCATATGATTGGGCTCATTCATATGAGCCCAATTCATTTAGAAAAAACGACTAGAGGACAGAATGGTTACAAGCGGGAAGACACTGGCAGTTGCCCAACATTTCCACTAGACACCACAAGCACCTGGAAATCAGGTGGTTGTTGTCACAGTACCATGGAAATCACCCCTCTCACCCACAGCCACGATCCCCCCCCCCCCCCCCCCCCCAAATCTCTTTTGAACAGGTCATCTGATTCCCTGGCATGCCCGTGCTTGAGATATGCTGAGATATCAGCCAATCAGCGATCTCCTTCTATCAAAGAACAGTTTAGTCATCATTGGTCATCACTTCCAGCTCGGGGAGAAAGGCTGAAGGCTACATCCAGCTCCTTCTGTACACCCTGCAACTGTAGGCACATGTGGCTCATTACAAGGAAAGAAGAAAGACAATGTGGCTACGAACAGGTGGACCTGAGAGGTTGGCAATGGCTGTTTAGGCCATGGAAGAAGAGTTTTCAAGTACCTTGGTTCTTCCTTTTTCGTTCTTCTGAGGTTATGTTTACTTCTTTACTTCATGCTGTTGCTTTCCTAGTTCCTGCTTTTATGAATTTATGTTGTGACTTTTCTCATGTCCTTTTTTTTGCAAACCCAGTTTGTGAGCTTTTTCGAAAATGATGATTTTTTGTGTTGTCAGTTGATCGATCAGTCGTTCAGTTCTCGGCACTTTTCCTCTCAAAGCGATCTTGTGATAGGACTCGTTCAGAAGGTCAAGGAAAGAGGTAGGGAATACAATCGCCACTTCACCAATGATAATTAATGCACGAATAACTGGTTATACAACAAAATAAAGAATTCCTACCTGATTACCAGGATGCCCAGGCAGGAATTCTCTGTTTCCTTACCTTTTATTTTCTGTCAAGAAAATGTGTTGGAACACCTCTGGATTTTCCAACCTTCTTTCTCTAACCAAGTCTGTTCAGCGACATCAAACCTCTCCCTTTCTCTTTTGAATTTTGGGAGAAATACTTGTACTAATCTAAGATATTCTTCCTACCAGTATCTTTCGGTTTATTATTTTCAATAATGAACCTTTGGAATCGAGCATGAACAATTTTTTTTAACCCCCCTCAAAATTTTGATGGTTTACGTTTCAAGGTATGCAGATTCCGAAAATGCAACAAAAAAATTTCTGTCCATCCGCCGAACATAGCACTTTTCTTAGTTACCATGAGCCAAAATTGACGAAATTCGGTTTATAGGTCCCGTTCAGGGTCTAGTTGGTCCTCGAAGCTCGGTGTTACTCTCAGTCATCTCTAAGGGGTGAAAAATGGGGGTTGGAATTTTCAGGACGCCTATACCTTTTTTTTACGTGAATCTTTTCACGGTTTTAAATAGTTCTTGAACTTACGAGTTTTTTGATACCACCCGGAGCCCGAAAGATGTCCCGCCGCTCCTTCACAGTAAGGCCCCCAAGTTTGCACCGACAGGCAAACAGGACGGCAAATCAAATTGCATACATCAGCCCAAATATCATCACGAGGGAGCACCTGACTATAATCACGGATGGCTGTACGAAGTCGAGTTGGTTGTTCCACGATATCATTCCACTTGAAAAACGCTGCAAAGTCCTTGTCACATGGGTTTATTATTCTACTGAACATACCAACAGAAGTGTTGGCTGTTCATTTTTGTTTCTTTCATGCTTGAAATTGAAATAGCTATTTCTGATGGTTTCCACCAATTTCGGCCCCCAAAACACGAATTAGGTACGATTTTTTTCCCCCCTCAAATTATCTTTGATCATTGGTAGTGCCATTTAATCGTCTTGATCCACGTGTTGACACTTTTTCTAGTTTTATCATACAAATTGATGGTGATTTCAAACGACTTCCCAGGTTGTTGACTCATAAAAAATCAATTTTGGGAGCTGAACATTCGGTAGAACCTCAATTTTTCACTCTCAGGTCAAAATCGACTTCATATTCGGTCTTCTCATCCCAAAAACATGGAAAACCTCAAAAGCTCATGATACTAACATGTTACTAAAACACAAAAGTACCTATTTTTATATACATTTTCACTCGTAACACCCCTGGGTATATTCCGATCGGGCTGCAAAGTTTTGGGACAAAACTAGGGCCCAAATGGAGCATGTGTGCGAAAGAACGACTTTTTTAGACCGAAAATTAAGCCGGTACACGTGATACGGCGGACGGACATTGCATTTTTGGAATCTACGCACCTTGAAACGGAAAAGAAAAAATTTTGAGAAGTGTTATAAACATTTTTTGCTGAGCGAATACATAGGTGTATTATTCCCAGAATAATAAACCAAAATGAAGGCTGTTTTGAATTTTGTTGATAGATACTTTTGCAACTTGAACAAACGGTTAAGTATTATTGATGGACAAATTATTACACAACGGTAAATTATTACGCAACGATTCATTATAGTATCTACGTAGAGGAGGCATATATGCAGGAAAATTAATACACAACGGTTTATTATTTGCCTTATGCTCCATGAATAACTACAAAATAATTAATGATTGAATTATTGAATCCCGCGAATTTGCAGGAAACTTTAATTCTGAGGCCGGCTCCAGTACTCGATTTAGGGCTTCCGTGGGAGGAGCTCGAGGGTATTGGCGCCGAAAACAGTGATCTACACAGAAGGGGCATCTATACAGGTAAATAATAAACCTTTGTGTAATAACTTGCAGCGTTTAAAAAATTATTTCTGATAAATTAAAAACTGTAGTCAGGTGTTTACTTTCTTGAAAAGAGGAGCATGCCATGAACTGCTCAGCACTTTTCCTTCAAACATTTAAAAAATGAAATGATTTTGTATTTCCCGTGTATACAGTGTCACTGGATGGTTGGCGCCTGTTGATGAGGTTGTGAGAGAGATCGAGGACGTGTGTTTGGGCCACTGTGGAGAGGGGGGTAACTTTATGTCGCAGTGCCCCAGAACAAGAGGCCATACTACGCCACTGGTTAACATCTCTGTTTATTTTGTCTACCATTACAGACTGTTGATGAATGAGATACACCGAAACTAGTCTGAAATAAATAATAATTTAATTCAGCAGAGTATTCGTCACTTTCTATTATCGATTAGACCGCCTCTCTATGCCATCGGCGAACGATCAATATTAGTGGTAAGTACGAATAGTAATTTCTTCCCAATTTAAATGTGCTTCACCCAGGAATAAACTAAATAAAGTAAGAAAAAAACCTTTTGCATGGCTAAATCGAGGGAATATTCACTCATGAAGGTCGTCTTCCCTGAGCCGGTGGGTCCAGTCAAAATCGTAAGCTCCCCTCTGCGGTGTCCCTGAAGAATCAAATTGAGGGCGGGGAATCTCTGCCATTTTATACCTGTTGCCTTAAAACCGGAAAAATGGATGGTAAGAATCCAAGATATTTATGTTATTTATTTATCTAGGGACACAGGGAAAGCGATGAAAGTTTGAAAATCGCTATTTTTAAACTTTTTATACTTGTTCTTGTTCTTTTTGACAGGGCTACAAACCTCACAGACAGAACGAATCGAACTGAAATTTTGCAGCAAACATTCGCTATGCCCAAGGAGGTTCCGTTTGTGAACCCCCCCCCCCCCCCCCATCCACAATTTCTTGAACTTTTTAGGGATAAGTAGGGTACCGAGCAATTTTGGTCATTATTTTCAATAATAAACCTTTGGAGTCGAGCATGAAAATTTTTTAACCCCCCCCCCCCCCCCCTCGAAATTTGGTCGTTTTTGTTTCAAGGTTTGCAATGAAAAAATTTCTGTCCGTCCGCCGTACTTCGCACCATGTTACCATGAACCAAAATTGACGAAATTCGGTCTATAGGACCCATTTGGGGTCTAGTTGGTCCTCGAAGCTCGGCGATAATGTCAGTCATCCCTAAGGGGTGAAAAATAGGGGTTGAAATCTCCAGGACGCCGCTACCTCGAATTATTTACGGTTTTCAATAGTTCTCGAACTTGGGAGATTTTTAAGACCACCCGGACCATTGCACGTCCAGTCGTTCGTTCACGGTAAGGCCCAGAAGTTTGCACCGACAGACTTTTGGTTTATTATTTTCAATAATGAACCTTTGGGATAGAGCATGAAAAAAATTTGGTTAACCTCCCCTCACAATTTGATGGTTTCAGTTTCAAGGTATGTAGAATCCGAAAATACAATAAAAAAATTTCTGTCTGTCCGCCTTACGCCGTATTGAGTACTTTTCTTAGTTACGACGTGAAGTCGATTTTGACCAGAGTGGAAAATTGAGGTCTACCAAATGTTCAGCTCCCAAAATTGATTTTTTATTAGTGAAAAACCTGGGAAATCGTCTGAAATCAACATCAATTTGTATAATAACACTGGAAAAAGTGTCAACACATGGATCAAGACGATTAAATGGCACTACCAATGATCAAAGATAGTTATTAAAAAAAAAAAAAATAAAAACACATCAGAAACCATTATTACGCATGAAAGAAACAATAAATGAACAGCCAACATTTCTGATTAAATCAGAAATTTTATTTAATACAGAAATTTTCTGTAGGTATGTCCAATAGAATAATAAACCCATGTGACAAGGACTTTGCAGCGTTTTTGGAATCTACGCACCTTGAAACGGTGAAACGGAAAAGAAAAGATTTTGAGGGGGGTGTTATAAAAATTTTTTGCTGAGCGAATACATGGCTGTATTATTCACAGAATAATAAACCAAAACAGCCAACTGACAGAATATGGCGTGAAGTTAGTAATAGGAAAGTTCAAGGGGCTGTTTCAATTTAGTAGGAGGTAATGAGGAAATCAATAGAAAATGGGTTAGTTTGCCATATTATGGAGGGATATCACAGAAACTAGGAAATATAATTGAAAAGAGGGGGTGGTTTAGGGTAGGGTTTTATTCCCAAAATTCTCTAATGAAAATTCTGGGAAATGTAAAGGGTAAAATCCGGCAGAGAATAGGAGTGGAGTTTATCTTTTGAAATGTGATTGTGGAGTTAAATATTGTGGTCAAACGGGACGTAAATTCAGGGAAAGATTAAGGGAACACGAACGATGTTTTAGGGATGGTCTGGTAATTCGGCTTTTGCTTGGTTCGAAACTGGATGCATGGAACAATTGGAAATACTGAAAATTCATAAATTAGGTATTAGGCTCTTCTGTAAATGAAATCGATTTCCAAAATCATTCACCTTTAACCGATTTATTTCTGTAAACTTGGTCAGTATCACCTCATGGCGTTTGTTGCCTTTTCCTTCTGTCCTACTTCCTTTCCAATCAGAATGTACCACCCTTCACTTGTGTTGTATTCCAGCCAATCAGGCTCCACCTCCCTTTCACTTCCTTGGCCGCAACAGCCAATAAGATTGCACTACCATTCACTCGAGTTGTATTATAAATAGAGGCTCAAGTTTCCAGTAGTTTCATTCTATTGTGTACTGATGATGGTTTAACAACCGAAACCTGTCTACAGTTTGTTAGTTTACGTGGAAATAGGCTATTCTATTTTTATCCTGTAGTTTTTCGTTTTGGTTTATTATCTTCAATAATGAGCCATTGGAATCGAGCATGTAAAAAAAAATATTCTAACCCCCCCCCCCCCCCCCTCAAAATTTGATGGTTTACGTTTCAAGGTATGTAGAATCCGAAACTGCAATAAAAAAACGCTGCAAATCCCTGCACAACGGTTTATTATTTTGTACAGAATACCCTTCTTTTACAGATCACAGCTCTCCGTATAGATAACCCGTCTATATAATATTTATGTACTAGTCTATACATATTATGTAGATCGCAGACACTCCGTAGGTTAGTACCTAACCCCATACTCGTTACTAGGTACTGTAAGATATTGAGGATAAGGACGTGGGTAAATGTCGTCATGACTCCATTTATGCTCGCCCTGGATAAGTAAGCTTGGGTGAGCGTAGAAGCCGGTTCGGGTTAGGATTGAGAATGGTGAAGGAGCCCGAAAACGGTCGTCTTGCCTAAGTTTGTAGATCTCTCTGAACATCAAGAAATGTAAGTTTCTGCAACCTAGTGTAGAGTATCTCGTTGGGAGGTGTCAGCAGAAGGTAGAGGCAGAAGGTTGCATTGAAGATCGATGCTCTGCGCAAGTCACCTGTACCTACTAATGTTAAGCAGGTTCGACAGTTCATGGGTCTTGCAAACTACTTTCGCAAGTTCATACCAGAATTTGCTGTACATACAGTATGTATTACCGACTTGACCAAGAAGGACCATCCCTTCTTGTGGACTCAAGACCATGAAGTTGCAAGGGATTATGTTATCTCATGCCTTACTAGTCGCCCTCTCCTTGCGGTGTTCGATCACAACCTGGCCACTGAACTTCATACTGACGCAAGCAGTTTAGGTTATGGTGCTATTCTCTTTCAAATGCATGACAAGAAGGAACTTAGGGTGGTTGCTTATTTCAGCCGCCGCACCACCAAGGACGAGGAGCACTATCAATCATATGAGTTGGAGACCCCCGCAATTGTGAATGCACTCAGACACTTCCGTGTATATCTTTTAGGGATCCATTTCAAGCTTGTCACAGACTGCAATGCTGTCAAAGCTACCGCCACAAAAAGGGATATTGTCCCTCGAGTGGGAAGGTGGTGGATTTATATGCAGGATTTCGATTTTGAAATAGTGTATCGTAAAGGTAGTGATTTGGCACATGTGGACTTTCTTAGCAGAAACCGCCCACCCATAGCCACTGTGCGGCGGGTTAGACATGATATGTGGCTCTATATAGAGCAAACGGGGAACACAGAGGTACAACAAATGCTTTCTGATATGCGTGAAGGCCAGTTGGATCCCAACCAATATGCAGAAAAGGATGGATTGCTATACTACAAAGTTCATGGAGCCAATGGGTCTATATCATTACGTTGGTTTGTTCCTCGCCAGAGTCGACTCGGGCTCATGCGCATATTTCACGATGAACAATGTCATGTATGGCTGGACAAAACTTTTTCCTCAATCGCAGCGCACTTTTGGTTTCCCCGAATAAGAGCTTGTGTTTCTAAATATGTCAAACATTGTTTGATTTGCACCATTCATAAAACTAGGACTGGTCCATGCCAAGGGTTTATATTCCCAATTGAGAAGCCCAGTGTTCCCTTCCATACACTGCACGGGGACTGCCTTGGCCCGCTCCCTACTACTACTACCAGTGAAGGTTTCAAGCACCTTCTGATTGTCGTGGATTCATTAAAAAAGTATTGCTTCCTATTACCCCTTTGTTCTACTTCTGCTGTAGAAACAGAAAAACAGTTCCTGCATGTGATTGGCTTATTTGGGACGCCAAAGTGTTTTGTGTCAGATGCAGGTTCGAATTGTAAAAATACTACTTTCCCAAAGCTTTTAGAGACCCTCAAGATTGAGCATCACTGTGTTACGCCAGATGTACATCGAGGTAATGGACAAGTTGAAAGGTACATGCGTACTGTTATGAACCTTATCAGAATTGAAACAACAATATCGTCAGAATGGTCGAGGAATCTATGGAAGATTCAGCTTGTTCTAAACAGCACTATACAGAAGTCTACAGGAACGACACTTTTGCAATTACTCATAGGCGTCAACACGTCAACTCCTCTTCTACAGTCACTCCTCCGCAATTTAGACTCCGATATATCCACCATGAGGAACAGAAGGCTTGATCGTGAGCGTGTAGCTCGGTTGATGAATGCTGTTCAAGACTCTTCAGATATCAACCAAAAACGAAGAGACACCCAAACATTTTCAGTTGGCGATTTTGTGTTAATGCACAAAGACAAAACTATGCACAACAGCAAACTGAATTATAAGTTTCTTGGGCCCTACGAAGTTACTCTATGCTTATCACGTGGCCGTTACGAGTTGAAGAAGGTTGGTACAAAAATTGGGACAAAGGCTGCCAAGGAACAGCTTCGTCGTTGGCCAACTGATTGGTCACTGATGTGTGACATTGAAGACTTGCTGGACTCTATGGAAGAAGGGACAGGAAATATTCCTGGGAGTAATGTCCTTCGACCCCACAGTTAATAGAGGACCAGCTTCCTTGCCTGGAAACTGCTACAGCTGAATGCCCAGCATCAACCTCACAATTTGAAGAGGAACCACGCCTACTCTCCAGTCCATTATTTTATGGTTTTGGTTCAAACTGATGAGATAAATTGATTCTATCTTTCCTGCATGTCTGTTCTATGTATCTTTCCTGCATGTCTGTTCTGTAACATGTTCTTGAATTTATTTTCGTTGGTGATTCTAAACAACCTTCTGTTTTTAATCAAAACCTATCGCACGGTTCCTGCATTTTCATGTCTGTTCTATTTAACTGGCTTTTGCATTAATTTTCGTTGGTAGTTTTAGACAACTTTATGTTCTTAGTCTACAGTTTTGTGTGTGTAGTGTGTAGTTTAACCTGTCAGCATGGCTAACCAAATAAATCGTTCATTGATGTTCATATACTTGAGTCTTAATTATTTGTGGTGCCTTTATGGCAGCTGTTGGCTGGATTTTGCCGTTGATTTATTCGTGTATTTTGGATGAAACGTGACTGCTTTTGACTGGATTCTTGCCATTAATTTATTTATTTTGCCTGAAAGATGGTTGCTTTTGGCTGGATTTCGCCGCTGTTCATTTATTTGCCTGAAAGATGGCTGCTTTTGGCTGGATTTTGCCGTTGATTATTTATTTTGCCTGAAAGATGGCTGTTGTTGGCTGGATTTTGCCGTTGTTTATTTATTTGCCTGAAAGATGGCTGCTTCTGGCTGGATTTTGCCGTTAATTTATTTATTTATTTTGCCTGAAAGATGGCTGTTGTTGGCTGGATTTTGCCATTGATTTGTTTATTTATTTGCCTGAAAGATGGCTGCTTTTGGCTGGATTTTGCCGTTAATTTATTATCAGGTGCCCCTTAGTGATGAAATCCCAGACGGATTTATACCGTTTGATTCACGATCGTGTTGACGAAGCTTTTTGGTGCACACCAACGGCTGGACGTACAATGCTCCGGGTGGTCTCAAAAAATTGTTTAGCTCAAGACAAATTTAATATCGTAAAACAAACCATACCCTTCAATCGAATGTTTTTGAGATAAGGCGTTCTGAAAATTTCAACCCCTATTTTGAACCCCTCAGAGATGACTGATAGTAACGCCGAGCTTCGAGGACCAACTAGACCCCGAACGGAACCTATAACCGGAATTTCATCAATTTTTATACATGGTAACTAAGAAAAGTGGCCCGTATGGCGTACAGCGGACAGACAAATATTTTTATTGCATTTCCAGATTCTACATACCTTGAAACGTAAACCATCAAATTTTGAGGGGGGGTAAGAATTTTTGGTTTATTATTTTCAATAATGAACCATTGGAATCGAGCATGAAAAAAAAAATTCTTACCCACCCCTCAAAATTTGATGGTTTACGTTTCAAGGTATGTAGAATCCAAAACTGCAATAAAACGCTGCAAATCCCTGCACAACGGTTTATTATTTTGTATAGAATACCCTTCTGTTACAGATCACAGTTCTATGTATAGATAACCCGTCTATATAATATTATGATATGTACTATTCTATACATATTATGTAGATCGCAGACCCTCCGTAGGTTGGTACCTAACCCCGTACTCGATACTAGGTAAGTACCTAAATCTCGAGTTAAATGTTGCTAAAATAATTCTGCCGATGACAAACAGTACCTAACAAAAAGAAACGCACATAATGAAGTTCTGAAAAGAAATTGTTGATGAGGAGTGAAAAAAGTTGCAAACGTACCTACCAAAAAACTCCAGCCCCTTCTACGTAGATGGTATAATGAACCGTTGTGTAATAATTTACCGTTGAGTAATGATTTACCGTAGTAATAATTTACCCATCAATAATACTTCAACGTTTGTTCAAGTTTCACTACCTACCAACAAACTCCAAAAGAGCCATCATTTTTCAAATGAAATAATATCACAGAACAACCAACTCAACTTCATACTCCGCCAATATAATCAGGTGATCCCTAGCAATGATTTCATCTCCGCCAAATTTCCTATTGTGGGCGCGTCTCTGGTTACGAGATTTGGTTAGAATTGTATACAATTTCATTCACACTGGAGTCGAAACTCGAAAATGCCTGTCGGTGCAAACTTCAGGGCCTTACTGTGAACGAACGGCTGGACGTACGATGCTCCGGATGGTCTTAAAAAACTCGCAAGTTCAAGAACTATTTAAAACCGTAAAAATATTCACGTAAAAAAATGGTATAGGCGTTTTGAAAATTTCAACCCCTATTTTGAACCCCTTAGAGATGACTCACAGTAACGTCGAGCTTCGAGGACCAACTAGACGCCGAACGGAACCTATGTATAACCCGAATTTCATCAATTTTTTTTCATGGTAACTAAGAAAAGAGGCCCGTACGGCGTACGGCGGACAGACAGAAATATTTTTATTGCAGTTTTGGATTCTACATACCTTGAAACGTAAACCATCAAATTTTGAGGGGGGGTAAGAATTTTTATTTTCATGCTCGATTCCAATGGTTCATTATTGAAAATAATAAACCAAAATATTTCTGTCTGTCCGCCGTACGCCGTACGGGCCACTTTTCTTAGTTACCATGAAAGAAAATTGATGAAATTCGGGTTATAGGTTCCGTTCGGGGTCTAGTTGGTCCTCGAAGCTCGACGTTACTGTGAGTCATCTGTAAGGGGTTCAAAATAGGGGTTGAAATTTTCAAAACGCCTACACCATTTTTTTACGTGAATATTTTTACGGTTTTAAATAGTTCTTGAACTTGCGAGTTTTTTAAGACCATCCGGAGCGTCGTACGTCCAGCCGTTCGTTCACAGTAAGGCCCCGAAGTTTGCACCAACAGGCATTTTCGACTCCAGTGTGAATGAAATTGTATACAATTCAAACCAAATGTCGTAACCAGAGACGCGCCCACAATAGGAAATTTGGCGGAGATGAAATCATTGCTAGGGATCACCTGATTATATTGGAGGAGTATGAAGTCGAGTTGGTTGTTCTGTGATATTATTTCATTTGAAAAATGATGGCTCTTTTGGAGTTTGTTGGTAGGTAGTGAAACTTGAACAAACGTTGAAGTATTATTGATGGGTAAATTATTACTACGGTAAATCATTACTCAACGGTAAATTATTACACAACGGTTCATTATACCATCTACGTAGAAGGGGCTGGAGTTTGTTGGTAGGTACTTTCGCAACTTTTTTCACTCCTCATCAACAATTTCTTTTCAGAACTTCATTATGTGTGTTTCTTTTTGTTAGGTACTGTTTGTCATCGGCAGAATTATTTTAGCAACATTTAACTCGAGATTTAGGTACTTACCTAGTAACGTGTACGGGGTTAGGTACTAACCTACGGAGGGTCTGCGATCTACATTATATGTATAGAATAGTACATATCATAAATTATATAGACGGGTTATCTATACATAGAGCTGTGATCTGTAACGGAAGGGTATTCTATACAAAATAATAAACCGTTGTGCAGGGATTTGCAGCGTTTTTTTTTTTCATGCTCGATTCCAATGGTTCATTACTGAAAATAATAAACCAAAATTTCTGACTGTCCGCCCTACTGGCCACTTTTCTTAGTTACCATGAATTAAACGCTGCAAATCCCTGCACAACGGTTTATTATTTTGTATAGAATACCCTTCAGTTACAGATCACAGCTCTATGTATAGATAACCCGTCTATATAATATGATAATTATGTACTATTCTATACATATTATGTAGATCGCAGACCCTCCGTAGGTTAGTACCTAACCACGTACTCATTACTAGGTACCTACCTAAATCACGAGTTAAATGTTGCTAAAATAATTCTGCCGATGACAAACAGTACCTAACAAAAAGAAACACACATAATGAAGTTCTGAAAAGAAATTGTTGATGAGGAGTGAAAAAAGTTGCAAAAGTACCTACCAACAAACTCCGGCCCCTTCTACGTAGATGGTATAATGAACCGTTGTGTAATAATTTACCGTTGAGTAATGATTTACCGTAGTGATAATTTACCCATCAATAATACTTCAACGTTTGTTCAAGTTTCACTACCTACCAACAAACTCCAAAAGAGCCATCATTTTTCAAATGAAATAATATCACAGAACAACCAACTCAACTTCATACTCCGCCAATATAATCAGGTGATCCCTAGCAATGATTTCATCTCCACCAAATTTCCTAATGTGGGCGCGTCTCTGGTTACGAGATTTGGTTTGAATTGTATACAATTTCATTCACACTGGAGTCGAAAATGCCTGTCGGTGCAAACTTCGGGGCCTTACTGTGAACGAACGGCTGGACGTACGATGCTCCGGATGGTCTTAAAAAACTCGCAAGTTCAAAAACTATTTAAAACCGTAAAAATATTCACGTAAGATGAGCGTTTTGAAAATTTTTACCCCTATTTTGAACCCCTTAGAGATGACTGACAGTAACGTCGAGTTTCGAGGACCAACTAGACCCCGAACAGAACCTATAACCCGAATTTCATCAATTTTCTTTCATGGTAACTAAGAAAAGTGGCCCGTACGGCGTACAGACAGAAATATTTTTATTGCAGTTTTGGATTCTACATATACCTTGAAACGTAAACCATCAAATTTTGAGGGGGGGGTAAGAATTCTTTTTTTTTCCATGCTCGATTCCAATGGTTCATTATTGGAAATAATAAACCAAAATTGATGAAATTCGGCTTATAGGTTCCGTTCGGGGTCTAGTTGGTCCTCGAAGCTCGACGTTACTGTCAGTCATCTCTAAGGGGTTCAAAATAGGGGTTGAAATTTTTAGAACGCCGTAGCTCGAAAACTTTATATTGAAGGGTATGGTTTTTTTTACGATATCAAATTTTTTTTGAGCTAAACAATTTTTTGAGACCACCCGGAGCATTGTTCGTCCAGCCGCTCGTGTGCACCAAAAAGCTTCGTCAACATGATCGTGAATCAAACGGTATAAATCCGGCCGGGATATCATCACTACTCGAGTTGGTTGTTGAGCGATATCATTTCATTTGATAAGTGATGGACTATTGGATTTTGTTGGTAGGTACTTGTGAAACTTGAACAAACTTTGAAGTATTATTGATAGGTAAATTATTACACAACGGTAAATTATTATACAACGGCAAATTAAACGGATAAATTATTTCATAAAGGTAAATTATTACACAACGGTTCATCAACCAAGAAGGGGCTGGATTTTGTTGATCGGTACTTTTGCAACTTGAACAACCGTTGAAGTATTATTGGTGGGCAAGTTATTACACAACGGTGCATTATACTTGACCACTAAGGTAGGTATTGACCACAGAAATCAGTGATCTACGCAGAAGGGGCATCTATTGCACTCCACATCAACAATTTTCCTTCAGAACTTCATTATTTGCGTTTCTTTTTGCCGTTTTAGTTACTGCTCGTCATCGACAGAATTGTTTTAGCAACATTTAACTCGTGATTTAGATAGTTACCTAGTAACGTGTACGGGGTTAGGTACTAACCTACGGAGGGTCTGCGATCTACATTATATGTATAGAATAGTACATATCATAAATTATATAGACGGGTTATCTATACATAGAGCTGTGATCTGTAACGGAAGGGTATTCTATACAAAATAATAAACCGTTGTGCAGGGATTTGCAGCGTTTTTTTTAACCAACTCGACTTCATACAGCCATCCTTGATTATAATCAGGCGCTCCTAGTAATGATATCCAGGCCGGACTTATACCATCTGAGTCAAGATCGGGTAGACGAAGCTCTTTGGTGCACACGAACGGGTGGACGTACAAGGCTCCGGGGGGTCTCAAAAAATTGTTTAGCACTAGACAAATTTAATAAAATTAAAAAAACTATATCCTTCTATCAAAAGTTTTCGAGCTACAGCGTTCTGCAAATTTCAACCCCTATTTTTAGCCCCTTAGAGATGACTGACAGTAACGCCGAGCTTCGAGGACCAACTAAACCCTGAACGGAACGTATAACCCGAATTTCATCAATTCTTTTCATGGTAACTAAGAAAAGTGCGCAGTACGGCGGACATACAGAAATTTTTTTATTGCATTTTCGGATTCTACATACCTTGGAGGGGGGGGGGGGGGGGGGGGATAGCTTTTTGGTTTATTATTTTCAATAATGAACCATTGGAATCGAGCATGAACAAAAAAATTCTTACCCCCCCTCAAAATTTGATGGTTTACGTTTCAAGGTATATAGAATCCAAAACTGCAATAAAAATATTTCTGTCTGTCCGCCGTACGCCGTACGGGCCACTTTTCTTAGTTACCATGAAAAAACGCTGCAAATCCCAGCACAACGGTTTATTATTTTGTATAGAATACCCTTCTGTTACAGATCACAGCTCTATGTATAGATAACCCGTCTATATAATATAATATGTACTATTCTATGCATATTATGTGGATCGCAGACCCTCCGTAGGTTAGTACCTAACCCCGTACTCGTTACTAGTTACCTACCTAAATCACGAGTTAAATGTTGCTAAAATAATTCTGCCGATGACAAATAGTACCTAACAAAAAGAAACACACATAATGAAGTTCTGAAAAGAAATTGTTGATGAGGAGTGAAAAAAGTTGCAAAAGTACCTACCAACAAACTCCAGCCCCTTCTACGTAGATGGTATAATGAACCGATGTGTAATAATTTACCGTTGAGTAATGATTTACCGTAGTAATAATTTACCCATCAATAATACTTCAACGTTTGTTCAAGTTTCACTACCTACCAACAAACTCCAAAAGAGCCATCATTTTTCAAATTAAATAATATCACAGAACAACCAACTCGACTTCATACTCCGCCAATATAATCAGGTGATCCCTACCAATGATTGGCCGTATTCACAAATTCCTATTGTGGGCGCGTCTCTGGTTACGAGATTTGGTTTGAACTGTATACAATTTCATTCACACTGGAGTCGAAAATGCCTGTCGGTGCAAACTTCGGGGCCTTACTGTGAACGAACGGCTGGACGTACGATGCTCCGGATGGTCTTAAAAAACTCGCAAGTTCAAGAACTATTTAAAACCGTAAAAATATTTACGTAAAAAAATGGTATAGGCGTTTTGAAAATTTCAACCCCTATTTTGAACCCCTTAGAGATGACTCACAGTAACGTCGAGCTTCGAGGACCAACTAGACGCCGAACAGAACCTATAACCCGAATTTCATCAATTTTTTTTCATGGTAACTAAGAAAAGTGGCCCGTACGGCGTACCCCGTACGGCGGACAGACAGAAATATTTTTATTGCAGTTTTGGATTCTACATACCTTGAAACGTAAACCATCAAATTTTGAGGGGGGGTAAGAATTTTTTTTTTCATGCTCGATTCCAATGGTTCATTATTGAAAATAATGAACCAAAAATTGATGAAATTCGGGTTATAGGTTCCGTTCGGCGTCTAGTTGGTCCTCGAAGCTCGACGTTACTGTGAGTCATCTCTAAGGGGTTCAAAATAGGGGTTGAAATTTTCAAAACGCCTATACCATTTTTCTACGTAAATATTTTTACGGTTTTAAATAGTTCTTGAACTTGCGAGTTTTTTAAGACCATCCGGAGCGTCGTACGTCCAGCCGTTCGTTCACATAAGGCCCCGAAGTTTGCACCGACAGGCATTTTCGACTCCAGTGTGAATGAAATTGTATACAATTCAAACCAAATCTCGTAACCAGAGACGCGCGTTTGTTGGTAGGTACTTTCGCAACTTTTGGTTTATTATTTTCAATAATGAACCATTGGAATCGAGCATGAAAAAAAAAATTCTTACCCCCCCCTCAAAATTTGATGGTTTACGTTTCAAGGTATGTAGAATCCAAAACTGCAATAAAAATATTTCTGTCTGTCCGCCGTACGCCGTACGGGCCACTTTTCTTAGTTACCATGAAAAAAAATTGATGAAATTCGGGTTATAGGTTCCGTTCGGCGTCTAGTTGGTCCTCGAAGCTCGAAGTTACTGTGAGTCATCTCTAAGGGGTTCAAAGTAGGGGTTGAAATTTTCAAAACGCCTATACCATTTATTTACGTAAATATTTTTACGGTTTTAAATAGTTCTTGAACTTGCGAGTTTTTTAAGACCATCCGGAGCATCGTACGTCCAGCCGTTCGTTCACAGTAAGGCCCCTAAGATTGCACCGACAGGCATTTTCGACTCCAGTGTGAATGAAATTGTATACAATCCAAACCAAATCTCGTAACCAGAGACGCGCCCACAATAGGAATTTGTGAATACGGCCAATCATTGGTAGGGATCACCTGATTATATTGGCGGAGTATGAAGTCGAGTTGGTTGTTCTGTGATATTATTTAATTTGAAAAATGATGGCTCTATTGGAGTTTGTTGGTAGGTAGTGAAACTTGAACAAACGTTGAAGTATTATTGATGGGTAAATTATTACTACGGTAAATCATTACTCAACGGTAAATTATTACACAACGGTTCATTATACCATCTACGTAGAAGGGGCTGGAGTTTGTTGGTAGGTACTTTTGCAACTTTTTTCACTCCTCATCAACAATTTCTTTTCAGAACTTCATTATGTGTGTTTCTTTTTGTTAGGTACTGTTTGTCATCGGCAGAATTATTTTAGCAACATTTAACTCGTGATTTAGGTAGGTACCTAGTAACGAGTACGGGGTTAGGTACTAACCTACGGAGGGTCTGCGATGTACATAATATGCATATAATAGAATAGTACATATCATATTATATAGACGGGTTATCTATACATAGAGCTGTGATCTGTAACAGAAGGGTATTCTATACAAAATAATAAACCGTTGTGCAGGGATTTGCAGCGTTTTTTCACTCCTCATCAACAATTTCTTTTCAGAACTTCATTATGTGTGTTTCTTTTTGTTAGGTACTGTTTGTCATCGGCAGAATTATTTTAGCAACATTTAACTCGTGATTTAGGTAGGTACCTAGTAACGTGTACGGGGTTAGGTACTAACCTACGGAGGGTCTGCGATCTACATAATATGTATAGAATAGTACATAATTATCATATTATATAGACGGGTTATCTATAGGTACATAGAGCTGTGATCTGTAACGGAAGGGTATTCTATACAAAATAATAAACCGTTGTGCAGGGATTTGCAGCGTTTTTTTTTCATGATCGATTCCAAATGTTCACTATTGAAAATAATAAACCAAAATGAGGATCTTCTGGATTTTGTTGATAGGTACTTTTGCCTCTTGAACAAACGTTGAAGTGTTATTGATGGGTAAATTATTATACAATGGTCAATTATTACACAACGGTAAATTATTACACAACGGTTCAATATATCATCTACGTAGAAGGGGCTGGATTTAGTTAATAGTTACTTTTGCAACTTGAAAAAACGTTATAAATAACGGTAAATTATTACACAACGGTAAATTATTACGCAACGGTTCATTATACCATCTACGTAGAAGAGGCACCTATAAAGGTAAATTCGCCATATACTTCATGAATAACTACAAATAATTAATTCACCTTTCCTGGGGGGAGCTCGAGGAATGACCCCAGAAAACAGTGATCTACGGAGAAGGGGCATTTATACAGGTAAACAATAAGCCTTTGTGTAATAATTTGCAGCGTTTAAATAATGTTATGAACCTGCAATTCCCCGGCCGGTTCCACTACTCGATTCAGGGCTTTCCTGTGGGGGGGGGGGGGGGGGGGGCTCGAGGGTAGTTACTCGCCACAGAAACCAGTGATCTTCGCAGAAAGAGCGTCTATACAGGTAAATAATAAACCGTCGTGTAATAATTTGCAGCGTTTTTGAGACCACCCGGAGAGCTAGGTATACGACCAGTTGTTCGTTTGCAACGAAAAGCTTGGTCAACATAATTGTGAATCAAACGGTATAAATCCGGCCCAATATCATTGCTAGGGATCACCTGATTATAATCTAGGATGGCTGTATGACGAGTCGTAAAAATGAAGAGCATGACGTCGAAATTTTTTTTCTTTTGAAAAATGATGGCTCCTTTCGATTGTGTTGATAGGTACTTTTGCAACTTGCACAAACGTTATGCTTCATGAATCACAACAAATAATTAATGATTATATCTGTGGGACACTTGAGAACGTTTACATGTAGTAGTTCCTCGAACTACCCTTCGACAGCCTGTTCCCAGAGAAATTCGAATCCAGAATTCGAATCTCCCGCCAAAGGCGAAAAAAGCAGGGTCGCACCCCCGCGGAGCGCTCCGCCATCGCCCGCACCGCGGCGCCGGCAACACTGGCGGCGCTCCGATGATTCATCACTTTTCTTTTGGCTGCCTTTTCGACAGTTTGTTCGTGCCGTTTTTCGGAAGTTTTTTGTGATTGTGCACGGAATTTTGGCAAGTAAATCACCTTTCTTCGATCGCTGCGTCAAGGTAGGACTGTTGTTTACAGTTTCCTTTCTTTTTAACGCACAGGATATTCGTGGAACGTCGTTTTCACGATGTTCACTCCGCGGTCCCCCCGGCGACCTCGTGGTCCCGTTCTCGACGTTCTGGATCCGGTTTATGATGCCCGGAGATCTCGAGGGGATTTCGAGTCCGATGAGGATGAACCTCGATATCTCCAGACGCGATTGAATCGAGAAGTCGACGACTTTTCTACGCGGGGATACCACTCGCGATCACGTTCGCCCCGGAGACGTGAGGTTACCCTCTTCGAAGGGCCTCGCGGTTCTCGCAGAGATTCCCGAGGAGCCTACCCATTTTATGATTTTGGGGGATGTTCTTTTGGAAACGGTCGTCATGTTCGGAAGGCTCACCCAGATCGCGAATTTTGGGGGCACTTCGCCCGCGATATCGATCGTGAATTGATACACGGGTCCTCCGATCGTCTTTCCCCGAGGTCGTACCCGGATCACGAATCTGGGGGGCCTCTCGTCCGTGATGCCGATCGAGAATCGGTACGCGGACTTTCCGGAGACGTTTCGGATCTCGACGACACATGGGGCGACGAAGGGGCCACTAACCCGCCCCCGGTACCCCCGGGGACGGGGGACCCCACTAAGGATGGGACTGGGGCATCCGGTTCATCGGATTTTGCAGGTTTTACCCCTCCTCCTGCAGGAGATTCGGCCCCAGACCCAGGCCCTGACGCCGGATTGGATCCCCAGGTGCTTTTGGCACTGGGAGATAATCCCGCCATTCCGCCACCCCCTGCTCCGCGAATTCATCCAAGTATCGCGGGTCGTTGGGAACACCATTTGCGAAATGGTGTCCCGCTAGAGGTTTTTAATGCCCTTCGGGCTAAATACACGATCCCTGCGAACTTGCCGGCGCTTGCGCCGCCCAAGATGAATCCGGAGATAGCGGCGTCAGTGGGGGCGGGCCATAAATCTGTGGACGCGTACTACGTCGGCATTCAGCGACAATTCGCCACAGCCATCTCGGCCCTAGGTATGGGCCTCTCTTCGGTGGTGGAGAGAGGGGGTGCTGCTGTCCCCGCGATGGGGGACAGCTATGTCAACATGTGCGATGCGGGTCGGGCCATGACGGCCCTGTTCTATGACGTAAATCGCACCAGGCGACGGCTATTGTTGGCGGTGTGCTCCCCGGCCCTCGAAAAAATTTCTAGGGATGTCCCGCCATCAGAGTGGCTTTTTGGGGACAATCTGGGAGCGCGATACAAGGAGTTCCTGGGGATGGCCTCCAGTGCTCGGGGCTTAGTGTCCCTCAAAAAACCGCCTCCCGCACCCCCTCGCCCTCAGCAGCCCTCGGGGCCAGTAAGCCTGCAACAACAGGGAAACGACAGAGGCCGAGCTGCTCGTCGGGGTGGGCAGACTCACAGACCGGCCAACAAATCCCGAGGAAACCAGTCCGCCAGGGCACAACGCCGCCCATTCAGAGGGTCGACGGGGCCGCACAGCAGGAGCTGAGCTCGGCGCCCCCACAGGTAATTAACCCCCCCTTAGGGGGTCGATTATTTAATTTTATAGGGAATTGGCGGGCTATCTCCGATAATCCCATAATTTTCTCATGGTTGAACGGGGTTAAGATACCTTTTCACACGATACCGACCCTCAACCCTAGGTTGCGTCCACACTCGTCAGATAAGGCGTTTGTTCAACAATTTTCCATTATTTTAGACAGGATGGTGCGGGGAGGGGTCGTGAAAACATGTACCTCACACCCGCGTCAAGTGGTTTCCCCCTTTTTCTTGGTGGACAAAGCGTCAGGGGGAAAACGATTTATTTTAAATTTACAACATTTAAATTTATTTATAGACGCCCCCCACTTTAAATTGGAGGATCACCGCACCATGCGGGACCTCATTGAGCCTGGAAGCTTTGGGGCGACAATCGATCTCATGGACGCATACTATATGGTGCCAATTGCAGAGCAATCTCGAATTTTTCTCAGATTCTGTTTCCAAGATCAATTGTACGAATTTACATGTTTGCCCATGGGCATGTCGGTTTCGCCGTATGTTTTTCATAAGCTCATGCGCCCCATTGTTCAATGTCTTCGCTCGCAGGGCATAAAGTGTGTAAACTACTTGGATGATTTTGGTATCATGGGGTCGTCTCAGATGGAATGTGCAAGGAATATTACCATTTTGTCGGACCTTTTACGACACTTGGGGTTTATCATTAATGATGCTAAGAGTAAATTTTCCCCTTCGCAACAGTTCGTGTTCTTGGGGTTTTTGTTTGATACGGCAGACTTGACAATTTCGCTTCCGCAGGAGAAGCGCTTACGGATCAGGGAGTCGTTGTGTAAATTCCATAAACTACAAACCTGCTCAATTCGACATTTAGCGGGTCTGATAGGTACACTAGTGGCCGCGATACCAGCAACCCCCTATGGAAAACTGTACACAATGCATTTGGAAAGGGTCAAGGTTGAGGCCCTAAGGGCAAATAACCAGAATTTTGACGCAAAAATTCAGTTACCATTATCCATACGGTCAGATATTGAGTGGTGGAGTAGCAATATTATGACGTTGTCCAATCGGCTACATAATGACGATTATTCCCTCACAATTTCTACAGATGCGTCATTATCAGGTTGGGGGGCGGCCTCCGGGGAGGCCACAATCAACGGTTGGTGGTCAGTAGCTGAAGCTGGTTGGCATATTAACGCGTTGGAATTGAGGGCAATTGAATTAGCCTTACAATATTTCGGTGACGTCGAGAGCGACCGCCGTATCCTCATTAGGGCGGATAATACCACGGCCATCAGCTGTATTAATAGGCAGAGGTCTATGTTGTCCCACCGCCTGTTCGAGCTATCTGAACGGATCTGGCGGTGGTGTGAGCAGAGGCGTATTGTCATTTTTGCATCCTACGTCGCCTCCAAGGATAATACAGTGGCCGATGAATGTTCTCGACGTCTCCCTGGGACAACGGAATGGTCATTAGGTGAGGAGGTTTTTCGGGCTATCATAAACGATTTGGGGTGTCCCGACATCGATATATTTGCCTCTGCAGCAAATGCGAAGTGCGACAGGTTTCTTTCTTCGCACCCGGACCCTAGGGCATGGGGGATTGACGCCTTCACCTTTTCTTGGAAGGGGTGGAATTTTTATGCGTTTCCACCGTTTGCGCTGGTCCTCAAAGTGCTGCGCAAAATCATTGCGGAGGAGTCAACGGGGATAGTTGTCGTACCGGAGTGGCCGGCACAGCCCTGGTACCCCACCTTTTTTGAATTACTGATCTCCGTGCCCCTGTATTTTGGTCCTAACGATCGATTGTTACATTTGCCTTTCAGGGACCAGACCCACCCGCGGGCGGACACGCTACGATTGATAGCAGGGAGGTTGTCCGGCAAGCGATTGAGAGGCGAGGGATTATCGCCCCGGCGGTGGACACTATGTTAGCCGCATTATCGCCTGCGACATACGCCCAATACCAAGGATGCTATCGGCGCTGGTGGGAATTTTGTAGGGAGCAAGGGCTGAGTCCCTGGGATCTCAAGCCTACTTTAGTGGTGCACTTCCTTCAGACCATACTTCAGGGCACCTCGGTATCGTATGCTACTTTTAACACATATAGATCGGCCTTGTCCCTTATTGCGGCGGAGCCTTCAGGTTCTGACCCCCTTATTTCCCGTTTCTTAAAGGGAGTGTCACATATTCGTCCGCCGGCTGCACGGTATGACACAACCTGGGACCCACAGGGGGTGTTACGGTGGTTGGAAAGAACCGGGCAGGGTTTTCCTTGGCTGTCCCACAAGTTGGTAACCCTGTTGTTGTTGGCAACAGGACAGAGGCTCCAGACTATTGCGTCGATAAAGTTGTCCGAGGTGCAGATACGTCCAGGTCAGGGGTTGGACATCCGTATCTCTAGCCGGTTGAAAACTTCGGCGCCTTATAAGCCGCAACCATGCCTCACTGTGCCGTTTTTTCCGCAACGGCCACTCCTCTGCGTGGCATCCCTCATGGCAGAATACCTGCAGGCGTCGGCACCTTTGAGGTCCCCAACCACGGACGCATTACTCATTATCACCAGACACCCATACACGGCGGCGTCCCGCCAAACGATTTCGGGTTGGGTGACGGGGGTGTTGAGGGAAGCGGGGGTTGCAGATTGTTTCACGCCGCATTCAACAAGACACGCGTCAGTGTCAGCTGCGAACAGAGCGGGAGCCTCCTTAGATACCATTTTTAAGGTGGCAGGGTGGACGAGTAGCTCGGCGGTGTTCGCTAAGTTTTATAATAGACCCCTAGTGGCTGACGACTCACTCATCTCCCATGTGTTTGGTTCCACACCGGAGTCATAATCTGCTCTACGATCGTTTCAGGTGAGGCGAAATGGACGGAGCGTCACCTCCTCAAAAGGCGGAATATGAACCACACATGGAGACTGCATCTGTTCTCCCCTTTTTGGGTTTTTTGGTTTATTTTGTATTGCGGTCGGGCTGACACCCCTTGTTTATATATACAGTTACATTTACTTGTTTATATATACAGTTGATATATCCAGATTAGCCGTGGTTTGTGTCCTTTCCTCTCCCTGGAGTAGAGTTTAAGAACACTAGTTGGGTGATATGTGGATTGGGGCCTCCCAGCCCCGACACTGGCAGGGACAAAAAAGGGGAGGGGGAGACGTTATATCGGGAGAAGACTAACTGAACCCAGGGAGGGAGCCCAAGGAGGAGTGAGTTTAGGTGCTCCGGGTCTGGACTACACAGGTCTCAGAGACCGTTTTTCGACTTTCAGATTTTAGTCTTCTCTCTGGGCGTTTTTTCCCTAGAGCAACTGCCTAACTTGGTTTGATTCTTTAAACAAACTACATGTAAACGTTCTCAAGTGTCCCACAGATATAATTGATGAATAAACGAACTTGTGAAGTTCATTCCTAATTATATCTAGTGGGACACTTGAGAAGGTTTAGGACCCTCCACACCCTGCCCTATTGTCTTGGACATGGCTGGCAGTTGCTGATTTTCGTCTTTCAAAGAGTGATGAATCATCGGAGCGCCACCAGTGTTGCCGGCGCCGCGGTGCGGGCGATGGCGGAGCGCTCCGCGGGAGTGCGACCCTGCTTTTTTCGCCTTTGGCGGGAGATTCGAATTCTGGATTCGAATTTCTCTGGGAACAGTGTAGCGGATATTTTGCCTGCTCTAGAGTATTTGAAGGAAGAACCAAAAACAAAATGCAGTTTGAATCTTCCCTCCCATCGGTTCAGGGCCTGCCGCTTCGGATCACTGGTGACAGGGATGCGGTATCCTTACTTTCGCGTGAAGCATTCAGTTTTCTCCTAATTTTTATGCCAGTTGAATTAATTTCAACATTTGAAATTATCACCAAACGTCTCCTGAATTTTTACTTGTCAGTTTTGGAAATCCTAGGTGAAGATATTTAAATTCAGTGAACACTGGATTTTCCAGAGGGGAGACAAAGAGAAAAGTTTTTTTTTCAAGATGGAGAGGAGATCAGTTCTGCTGAGGTTGTTGGCTTTTTCTTTTGAGAGATTTTGCGTTCTACTTGTTGAGTTTCCTGACTGTTTGCGTCGATATTTCTTCGCCATTTCGTCAATCTACTGCGCTGTTATTGCGAGAAGAGTTTGTTTCGCTCAGGCATCCACTTTCCTGCAGAGGTAAGAGAAGTTATACTGTACCACATGCAGGGCACATTCTCTCGTCTTTCCTAGTGGGCCTCTCAATGGAATATCCCATCTTTATGCTTCAGGTACGTGCCTCTTCGATCTTCAGCGGGAGGATTTCATCAGATCTTTGGGTCCCTGCGAGAAATCTTTTACTGCCTTGCCGAATTTAGGCATAAAGCTCAGTTCTCAAGGTACAGACCTAACCTCATTCATCCCCTTTGTTCAGGTTAATTGAAAACTCTATGCAAGCCCCAGTTATTGCTCCGGTACATACTTAATGAACCCATTTCAACACCTCATTATCAGGGTCTATAGAAACTGGGTGCTTGATGAATGTGGGTGGCTACTCAGATGCCTGTTCATCCCCTCCCTTCGTCTTTGATCTGGACAGAGATCCTTATGCGGGTGAAATGTTTGCCATAGATTGTTGCTGTACGGCTGTCATCCGTGTGCTGAATCCTCAATTGCCCTGTTTCTGAGCATACTTGGGACAGAACATAAGCTGCCTGCAAATTGGATTTTCCCCGAGAGAAATTTGTGGGAACGGTATGTTTCACCATGAAGCCTTCTGCAATTGTGACTCAAATAGTCTCAAGCCTTATAGCCAAAGCGCCGTGCAATACCCTCCCAATTTTGGCTCTAATCAACTGCATTCTGTAATCTGTTTCAGGCGGTTTCCTCGCCTTTATGTTTGCATCTTGCAAACACCCATCAGCTCTATTATATACCTAATAACCGTTGTGATAATAATTTTTGTGATACACATATTGATAGCTAGTAACTTGTATTTATTTATTTGTAACTTGTATTTTGTATTTGTATAGTGTTAGTTCGAGTCAAAACCCAGGCCTGGTACTGCTATTATTATGATGAGACTGAACAATCCCAAGTACCTGCTACAGACTGTATAAGCAGTTTGAGAAACCTTATGCCTAGTATGTTGAATTTTGCTACAGCCCAGAACACTGGTGAGTCCTAGGTTTAAATTTTTGTATAAAAGAAAGGAATAAATTATTTTGAAGTATTCGAGATGGACATTTGGTGTTTTGGTCCGTTAACACACAAACACCTGGCGCCCACATAGTTGAAGGAAACTCTTTATATTATACTACAACTAGTATCCATAGTGTGCCTTGAGGGTGGAAACCAGGAATCCGCTATTTCTGCCAAACTGAGCTTAGCTAATAATAATAAAAGAAAAAGAAAAAGAAAAAGGAAAAGAAAAAAGGGTTACAACAGGCTGTCGAAGGGTAGTTCGAGGAACTACTACATGTAAACGTTCTCAAGTGTCCCACTAGATATAATTAGGAATGAACTTCACAAGTTCGTTTATTCATCAATTAAATTATTGAAGCCCGCACATTTTTACGAAATGTAATTCCTGGGCCCCTTCCAGTACTCGATTTAGGGCTTTCGTGGGGGGGGGGGGGGGGGGGCACGAGGGTAGGTGTTGACCACACAAAACAGTGATTACGCAGAAGGGGCATCTATACTGGTAAATTATTAGACAACGGTTTATTACACAACTGTTTATTTATCTTATGCTTCATGAATAACAACAAATAATTTATTGATGACTCAATTATTGAATCCCACGCATGTTTATGGAACTGTAATTCCTGGGCTGGCTCCAATACACGATTTAGGGCTTTCCTGGGGGGAGCTTGAGAGTAGGTATTGACCAAGAATGGGCATCTATACAGGTAAATAATAAACCGTTGTGTAATAATTTGCAGCGTTTTCATAACTGACCACGACACTTGCCGAGGGATGGAGTTTGCCAAGAGGTGTGACCAGACAGCACATCTAAGCTCTCGCCATTGGACATGCAAGACTGAAAGAGGAATTTTAAACTAACCTGATCAGAACTGTACAGCTCAGATATGAGATCATCTCTTAGATGTGCGAAAGTGATAATACTGGCATGTGACATTGCCTGGGCATTGCATAGTGTCTCAGCTATATTTATTCCATTCTTGTAGGCAGCGAAAGCAGATTTGTGTTCATGAATAGGTCTGAAAATTACTACAACTCAGATCAAATATCTCAGTGAGGAGTTAAACATCAAGATAAACGAGGAAATGATCTTTAGTTTACCTGACAAGATGACACCGATCGATGGACAATTTACGGGCAAACAGTCGGGCGTTGTTCCAGGATGTGACATCGTCGTTGAACCATATGATGAGTTTCGCGTACTCTTCCAACATAGGGAGTATGGATTGCGGCAGAGAGAACTGGCCTTGCAACAAACCATGACAATGGAAGCGAATATACTATCGTGGTAACATGGAGTTGAAGGTGAGTACAAACAATATCAGCGAGATAATAATCATTCATGGCGAACACCAGGGAAACAGCTTAACAGGTTGGAAGCAGAATGGATCAATAAATAATTAATCTAGCCTGGCTTCCCCTGTGGCAGATCAACTGATCCAGCTCCGGCACACGCACCTCCTACGTTTCATCTCTGAGCCTATGAAATTCAATTCAAAAGTGGACTAAAGCCCATGATAACACTTACCTAGTCATGACCTCGCACGGTCGTTGAATCTCACCAGATCCCAACACTAGAATTATCTTTCCCAATTTCCTATTCATTAAGGGGAAATAGCCCGAAAAAAACTTGTACACATATTCAACAGATGGCAACACCGTCGAGGGCAAATTAATATTTGCTCTCAGTTCGTTAATAAATTGACCGATTTTCAATCAGTAAACTGCACTGGATCCAGAATCAGCATAGAATTTCCGGAAATTGGTTCTGGTGTTAAAAATTTGTACATCTGGGTCACTGGCGTTAGAATTTGGCTAATTTTTTCGGAAATCCCAACTACCCAAATTCTGGAGGGTTGTGTCCTGATTACTATGGTTTTTTCAAATTTAAGATTGGACCACTAAAACCCCATCAATTCTTGTCCAGAAGGTAATGGGCGAGGGGGTTGGGGAGGAAGGCAGCTCTTGAATGGGGGCAGGCGGCTTCCCAGTCGGGCCCGAGGCCCCCCGCGGCGCTCAGGTACCTGATTTAATTCTCTTCCAACAATCGTTTCTACCCAGCTAACCATAATTGTTTCTACCAAAACAGTCAGTTTTGCATTTATCATTTTCAATAATGAACCTTTGTAATTGAGCATGAAAAATTCCCCCCTCCCCCAACCAAATGTGATGGTTTCCGTTTCAAGGTATGTAGAATCCCAAAATAGAATAAGTAACGCTACAAATTATTATGTACAACGGTTTATTATTTACCAGTATAGATGATCACTGTTTTCTGAACTCAATACCTACCTTTATGCTTCCCACAAGAGAGCCCTAAATCGAGTACTGGATTCAACCGTGCAATCACATTTCATAAATGTGCGGTGGAATGAAGAATTCTATAATTATTATTTGTACATATAATTGTTATTCTATAAATATTACCTATTTGCTGTTATTCGTGAAGCGTACCTAACGTTTGCTCAGATAAAAAAACTACCTATAAAAAAATCAAAACAACCATCATTCTTCAAACAAAGTATCACGATACAACCAACTCGATTTCATACAGACATGCGTAATTATAATCAGGTGTTCCCTAGCAGTGATATCTGAGCCGGATTTATATCGTTTCATTTACGATCAGAAGTGGACTGAAAGTCAGGGTGTGGGCTTTTCGTTGACCGAAAATTTGGATTTTTGGGTGCGTCACCCGATGGCTGGATTGAGGGTGAAAATTCAATCATTGAAATTAAATAATGCACTCAATCAGCCAGCAAGTTGACGATAGCTGATGCTGCGTCAAGAAACAAATCATTCTTTATATCTCACAAAGATTTGAAATTGAAGAGAACCCATCCCTATTACTTTCAAGTCCAAGGGCAACTGCACATTGCGGGAGCCACTAAATGTTATTTCGTAGTGTACACGGGCAAAGACTTGCACATCGAAGAAGAGTTATGGAATCAAAAGATGGAGAAAAAACTCATTTACTTTTACCATCACGCTCTGCTCCCTGAATTGGTAGATTCAAGATTGACGAGAAGCAGCCAAATTCGGGAGCCAGAAGTCTCTTTTGACGAGTTCATATTACTCAGTTGATATTGTTACTTTTGTTATTTATTTCCGAAGAACCAAAAAAGTTATTAATTAATAAATTGAAATTGTAACAACTTCGTTGCTAGATTCATACCCCCTTCTTTAGCAAATCTCACGTTCTCTCTATCATACTTTTTCGATTTATTAGAACATTATGTATGAACAACCTACCAAATTTTACCAAGTGTCTTTCAGATTTGAAAATTTTAGGTGCGATCGTCCTGGAATAACGTCGATTTGAAAAAAATAAAAAATACAAAATTAATGATTGAGCAGGGACTTCTGTAACGTCCTAATTATCAAGTACCTACCCGTTGTGTACAACAACACGCCAATATTTCGGTTTTAAAGTAGGTAGGTGGTCTGAAAACTATCAATGTTGAATGAACAGGAATGTGGTTTATAAAGTTTGTGCGTCATGTGCAGAGGCGTGCAACTCGTTGAACAGATTAGGGTACGATAAGATTTGAAATGATCATTTCAAACGGCCAAATAACCAAATATAACGGCCAAATATAACGATGCTATTAATTTTTAAGTGAACTTTGGTCAACTCAGGTTGTATGATACACGTGGTTATGGGTTAGTTTATAAATCAACTGAGAAAGCATAGTTATATATACCTTCCACAGATTTGGTCTTGTTTGGTGATAACCGTCGGTGTCCATTCTTCGAAAGTGTGTAGGTAGGTACCTTGGTTGCTTCAGAGAATATATACGGATTTGGAGGTTAAAACAGAGGTACGTAGTACTCGTTCCTAATGAATTACGTCCAACTGGCGTTGAACTTTGAATTCAGGTATTTGGGTAATTTAATTTATTTTTTATTTGTAGTAGGCTATCTGCAGTTTCAGGCGTCTGACCTCGAAGTAACTAATTTTTGTTTAGGAAATCGTATATTTATTCAATCGATCGTCCAATTTGGTACTTATAATTGGATTCAAATGCAATCAGTTGGATTGAGAAGTGGCGAGAGGTGCTTAGTTTAATTTTGGTGTAAGATAGGTAAGATTCTATACACTAATCAAATAAAAATAAATTACATTTATTAAAATAGGTACTAATAATGTTAAAAAGTAAAAATAAATTATAATATAACTCAAGATCCTTGTTTCATTTATTTGATTATTGTTTATTTTTTATGTTATCATCCCTCCCATGACTGATGCATAAAAAATAGCTCACTCTCGTGTAGTTCGGCACTTGGTCATGGATGGGCCCAAACAGTTTCACAGCAAACCTCGAACAGGGAGGAAGAAATCTAAAATTCTTGAATGGTGGGGCAAAAACTGTTCTCGGAAATGATAGGTATCCAAGCTACCCCTCCGAAGTGGCCTGGGAAGCCGCCTACCACCATTCAAGAGCCGCCTTCCTCCCCAACCCCCTCGCACATCACCGGCTGGACAAGAATTGATGGGGTTTTAGTGGTCCAATTTTAAATTTGAAAAAACCGTCGTACTCGGCACACAGCCCTCTAGAATTTGGGTAATTGGGATTTCCGAAAAAAGTAGCCAAATTCAAACGCCAGTGATCCAAACATACAAATTTTAGAATTTCGAACACCAAAACCAATTTCCGGAAATTCTATGCTGATTTTAAATCCAATGCAATAATGCCAGATTGAAAATCGTGCAATTATTAACAGAAGGAGAGCGAATATTAATTTATCTCATTTTGGTGCTGCCACGTGGTGGCGGCTTTTGGAACTAGTCGTCGGGCTATTTCCCCATAAATCCCTTTTCAGGCGACTAATTCAAACATTCGTTCTACAAAAACCGGGAGTCACCATCAAAATTGGTGACACAGCGACGGTGCTAATTTAATTCATACCATGAGGCAAGCATATTACGTCGATTTCAATCAGATCTTGCAGGGATAACGCCAGCAAATCTCTGAGTGTAGGTACTAAGACAGCTGATCTAGTTCGGTGTGTTCCAGTTGATTTCAAGATGATGACTCCAGCTGCTGATGAGTGGGGGTAACATCGCTCCGAGAGGTCTGTACAGACAGTTTTGTATCCTGAAACGATCTCATTTCCAGGGGCCGACAGCGGCCAGTAGAGTTCGTTATTTTTGTCGTCAAACAAGACTCCTTTTTCTTCCAAAATGCTCCATCGCAACGCCTACAGGGCAGAAAACAGCATTCAGTATTAATTTAGTAGTAAAATTTAGCCGACTACAGTGGCACAGAACACATCAGGCACCTCAAAGTCAAGTTTTTGTGCGATAGATATTCTTTCATCAATGGATAAGTCTCCAACTCGGCGCAAATGTTTTGAAACCTTCCTCCATGATACAGCACCATCCTCAGTATCCTGGTCTTTCTCGAGGCGACACTCACTGACTGTAGAAGGATTCAAAACGATGTTCTCCAGCTGCGGCCAATATCCTGATCGTCTGCATCCATAGCAAATGAAAAATCCTTAGAAACATACAATACATACACATCATTAACTGAGTAAAAGGGATAGTTATATTTTTTGGGAGCGTCCTTGGACAATCAGTTCAGATCTGTCATGAAACGCATAGATACCTACCCTCGTGCTCCCCCCCCCCCCCCCCCCCCCAATAAACTGGTAAGTGAAAGCCCTAACTCGAGTACTACATCCGACAGGGCAATTACAGTTTCATGAATGTGCAGTAGATTCAAGAATTTTATCATTAAATATTTGTTATTTTTCATGAAGCATAACAGCATAACATTTGTTAAACTAAAAAACAATGCAAATGATTACAAAACGGTTTATTATTTACTTGTATGGATGCTCCTTCTGCATAGATGAGTGTTTTCTGTGGTCAATACCTACCCTCATGCTCCCCCCCCAGGAAAGCCCTAAATCGAGTACTAGATCCGGCCCGGGATTAAGTTTTATAAAAATGCGCCATCGACACGTACCATATGATTTGTAGGTAGGTAACCTACTTATTTCATTATTTAGGTAGGTACCTACCAACTAATGAAATATTGTGTTCCGAATTCTTCTTCCTGCTTCCATTCGCAGAACTTAATGGACAACACAAATGGACACTAAATTGGGAAAAAAGATGGTGGTTGGTCCGACAGAGCCATAAACGGCCCAACTTGGTCCAGGAAAAGGGAGGGAGTGATGTTTGATATAAACAATAAAAAGAATCAGTCTCTCGGTGTGTTCAACCAAATGCGTTTCTGTTCAATTTTATTCTACTGCGTATTACTTTACTAAGAGGTTACGGGCACAGCACGGATAGGTAGAATAGAATAGATACAGAAAGTCATCATCACACTGGATATTGATAAAATCAATATGAATGTCACGAACATTGTAGCGCTAAGTAGGAACAATTACGATACCTGGAGTATGCAAATTGAGTCGCTATTGATCAAGACAGGAGGATGGAAGTTCGTATCTGGCAAAGTTGAAAGACCACCTGATGATGCCGGAGCAGCAATTTGGGAAGGAGAAGACTTGAAGGCAAGGTCAGACTTAATTTTAGCCATTAATCCATCCGAACTCAAGTTGGTCAAGGGACTTAAAACTTCTCGTGAGGTGTGGATGAAACTGAGCGAGGTGTTTCAGTCTAAGGGTCCCGCTAGAAAGGCAACTCTCAAAAAGACTTGTGTTGCACAGAATGAGAGCTGATGACGATGTCAGAGAGCACGTCATGAATTTTTTCGACACCGTTGATAAATTGCGGGATATGGACATCGATATAAATGACGACCTTCTGTCTATCATGCTTTTGTACAGTCTCTCTGAAGAATTCGAGAACTTTAGGTGTGCAATAGAGTCGAGGGATACATTGCCTAAACCCGAAACTCTGAGGACGAAAGTCTTGGAGGAGTCTGAGGCGAGGGGTAATAAGGGGAGTAGCGGAGATCCGAACGCAATGTATGCTAACAAAAACCGTAGGAACACGAAAATGAAACATGAAAAACTGAAAGAAGAATTCAAATACAAGTGTTTTAAGTGTCACAAGCTTGGTCACAAAGCTTCTAAATGCCCTGAAAAAGGGGAGAAAGCTTGTACAACTGACGAATCAATGAATGTAGCCATGATGGCACAATTGCATATGAGCAACGAGAAGAAAAAATTCACAGAGTTGACTCAAGTGAGTGACGTGCAACTGAAACTGGCCAACTCATCTAAAACAGAAGTTAGAGGTAGGGGGACGGTAAAATTTAAGCCAGAGGTGGGAGGTACAGGAACAGTAACGTTGAAGAATACTCTTTACGTGCCAGATTTGAAACTGGGTTACTGTCCGTATCCCGAATAACCGACAACGGGATGACTGTTCTGCTTAATCGTAATGGGGCTTATGTTTTGAACAAAAATAACGAAAAGGTCCTAACTGCAAAACGAGTGAATGGCTTGTACTACGTGGACGAACGAAATGAACAGGCGAAGAACATAGAAGGAGTCAGGGGTGACCTGAAGCTGTCAATGTTGGAAGTTTGGCATGGTAGGTACGGACATCTGAATGAAACTGACCTGAAAAAAGTCGCAAAGAGAGTGAAAGGCATGGATCTGAATGAAAAACAGCAACTACCAGTTTGCGAAACTTGTTTGAAAAGAAAAATGACGCAAACTCCGTTTCCCAAGAGGTCAGAGAAAAAGGTTGAACCCCTTGAGATTGTGCACTCTGACGTGTGGGGACCTGTAAGAACGGCGTCAAATGGCGGGTCAAAATATTATGTAACCTTTATTGATGAGGCTACTCGGTGGTGCGTTCTTATCTGCTTGAAAACTAAAAGCCAAGTATTGAATGCATTCAAGACATACCAGAGCTACGCTGAAAATCATAAAGGAACCAAAATTAAATATTTACAAACCGACCGAGGTGGCGAGTACATGAGCAAAGAATTCGATGAATATCTCAATTCGTTGGGGATAGGTTGAAGGCTGACTGTTCAAGGTACGCCACAACAAAATGTCATATCTGAAAGGATGAACCGAACCATATTAGATATGGTGAGATGCATGCTTGCGGAGTCATCTTTGCCTCACAGTTTTTGGGCAGAAGCTGCAGCAACAGCTGTGCATGTAAGGAACAGAGCTCCGTGCTCAGGTATTAACGGGCTCACGCCATATGAAAAGTGGTATGGAAAAACTCCTACCGTTTCCTATTTCCGGACTTTTGGAAGCAAAGCATTTATGCTCGATAAGTCAAGATCAAATGGAAATTTGGAACAAAGGGGTAGAGAGTGCATTTTCGTTGGATATTCGGATGTCTCGAAGGGTTATCGTGTTTGGGATGTGAAGAGCAGAAAAACTTGCATCACAAGGGACATACAGTTTGTCAATGAAGCAGATCGGAAACCTGTGGATAGCAAACGGTTCGAGGAGCTGAAAGAGCTTGAGATTGTGCTAGTTCCATATACTCCAACTGTGTCACAAGGACTCGAAACCAGGGTGGATGGACGAACGCTCTTGTCAAAACGCGACGGCTTGGGGGCAAATAATGAAGAAGACCACGAAACTAGAGCATACATGCCGCAGGGCGAAACATCAGAGCCAGGATCTCAAGTGAACGAAGAGGATCGAGAAATGGGTAGGGAAGGAGAACGAGTAGAAACGGAAATGATTCGTGTACCTGGAAGACCAAAAATCGTGAAATCAGGAGGACGTGGAAGGCCGAAAAAAGTCTACAATATGATTCCGAATACAAGTTCCGTAATTCCACCTGAAAGACCGGAAAATTACTTAGAAAACGAATCCGCCACAAGAACTGAAATTGATGAGAACGTAGTTACGAGCGAAATCGCGTGTGCCGCAGAAGTAAATCCAACAGAAGCATTTTCTGGGACGAACGCACCCGATTGGTATGCCGCCGTAAGAAAGGAGTTTTCTTCGATTCTCAGGAACAAAACGTGGGTTCTGCGAGAAAAACCAGAATCCGTGAAGGCTGTAGGGTGTAGACTGATTCTTTGCAACAAGTTTACAGCAAGTGGTGAACTAGAAAGGCAAAAAGCACGTCTTGTCGCCAGGGGGTTCACACAAGTACCTACACGGTGTGGATTACCACGAAACTTATTCTCCGGTAGTGCGTCTCAGTTCTCTTCGAACGGTTATGGCATTGGCTGTAAGGGACATAATGGAAATCGTACAAATGGACGTTGAGACGGCTTATTTGAACGGAGATATGCACGAGGATATCTACATGGAGCCACCACAACATTTTGAGAAGATCCTGATGGACATTGTCGAAAATGATACAGGAGAAATCCAAGAAATAGCCTGGGGAATGTTGAGAGACTTCAAGGGTGGAAAACGATTTTGTAAATTACAAAAGTCACTCTATGGGCTAAAACAGTCAGGTAGACAGTGGTATCTGAAGCTAGATGAACGCCTGAAAGCGATGGGTATGGTGCCGTCAACCACTGACCCTTGCGTTTACACACTTGGAAGAGGGGAGGAAGCCGTAATTCTAAGTGTGTACGTTGATGATTTGATTTTGGCGTCGAAAGATGTGATAAAATTGAATAATTTGAAGGCTAAATTGAGTGAAGAATTTGGAATGAAAGATCTGGGAAAAATACATTATTGTTTAGCCCTTGAGTTTGATTACAACAAAGAGAAAGGAATAATGAAAATTTCACAGAGAAAATATATTCAAGAAATTATAGATAAATTCAAGATGCAAAATTCGAAGCCGGTCTCAACACCTTTGGACGTGAATGTCAAGTTCGACCCAGTAGATGAGGAGCGGAACGATTCAGATTGTGATTTACCATTCCGAAATCTGATTGGCTCGCTTATGTACGTCACTTTGGGTACGAGGGTGGACATAAATTTTGCAGTAAATTACTTAAGTCAGTTTAACGCATGTTATCGCGAGAATCACTGGAAAGCAGCCAAAAGAATTCTCCGATATTTGAAGGGAACGCTGGACTGGAAATTGACATATTCTGCTGAACAGGATCAACAACTGATTGGGTATACCGATGCCGATTGGGGAAATTGTAGACTGGACCGTCATTCGTTCACTGGCTACATTTTTTCTCTATCCGGAGCAGCGATCTCATGGGCATCCAAGAAGCAGAGGGCAGTTGCATTGTCAAGTGTGGAAGCTGAGCTGATGAGCCTAAGCGAAGGTACAAAAGAAGCTATCTACCTCGAACGGCTCTTGAATGAACTTGGGTTTCCGGTGGAAAAGCCAGTTGGTATATATAATGATAGCCAGGGGGCGCAATCCAACATCCTCAACCCAATATATAATTATTCTCGAACCAAGCACGTCGACATCAGAAATCACTTCGTGAAGCAAAACGTCGACGAAGGCCTAGTCAAGATTTCATATATCAAGACTGAAGAAATGGTCGCTGATTTTTTGACAAAGGCCTTACCGCAAGAGAAGCTCATCTTCTGCTCCCAACGATCCGGAGTAATCAAGGATGGAGGTGCTTGCTCTTGAGGGGGCGTATTGGTGTATTAGTGTCGCCAAGACCAATCACCAAGTTAAATTCCCGTGGTGATGTTTGATATAAACAATAAAACCCAGTCATGCAGCATGACTTAATGAGCGAATTTTCAAAGAAATATTCGAATTAATGGCTATGGTTTTGAATAAAGGAAAACTTCGGTCTAAAATTTGGTTTTCTATGTATATTCTCTTCGTATTTATTTTAATTTGTACGTTTTGTCCATCCTGATTCTACCGTTTGTTTATTACGTAATTGTACTAAGTGCTTATTTATTTGATCGCTGTGGGTAAATTCAAGGAGTTGTACTAATCGTTTGCCTCCCACTTTTTTGCTTCGAACTCTCGTCTTCAATTAATACTTCTCACATATTTCAATCTGACCACTCTAAGGGGGGGGGGGGGGGGGGTAAGAGTTTAAAGATTATCCTAGTTTTGGGTAATTTTTGCGCACTTTAAATGCTCTAATTTAAGAACGGATTTAGATATCTAAAATCCGATTTCACTATCGTGTTCAGCGTGCAAAAACCTTTAAAATGAGGGGTCACTTGTTAGAAAATAACATTTTGGGGATTTTTGGGTAATTTTTGCGCACTTTAAATGCTCTAATTTGAGAACGGATCAAGATATCTAAAATCCGATTCCACCATCGTGTTCAGCGTGCAAAAACCTTTAAAATGAGGGGTCACTTGTTGGAAAATAACATTTTGGGGATTTTTGGGTAATTTTTGCGCACTTTAAATGCTCTAATTTGAGAACGGATCAAGATATCTAAAATCCGATTCCACCATCGTGTTCAGCGTGCAAAAACCTTTAAAATGAGGGGTCACTTGTTGGAAAATAACATTTTGGGGATTTTTGGGTAATTTTTGCGCACTTTAAATGCTCTAATTTGAGAACGGATCAAGATATCTAAAATCCGATTCCACCATCGTGTTCAGCGTGCAAAAACCTTTAAAATGAGGGGTCACTTGTTAGAAAATAACATTTTGGGGATTTTTGGGTAATTATTGCGCACTTTAAATGCTCTAATTTGAGAACGGATCAAGATATCTAAAATCCGATTCCACCATCGTGTTCAGCGTGCAAAAACCTTTAAAATGAGGGGTCACTTGTTGGAAAATAACATTTTGGGGATTTTTGGGTAATTTTTGCGCACTTTAAATGCGCCAAAACCCTCCTTAGAGTAGGCCAATTTCGCCCATCTTCGAACTTAGCCTTTCGATTGCCAAGATAGATTTTTTGTGCAAATTTGAGCTGTTTATCTCAATTCTATCGAGAGTTATCGTCTGGAGTGACACATATATAAATAAATATATATATATATACATATAAAAAAGTGTTAAATTTCAGGAATCGTTTTAGAATGGTCTGAAACGGATTTCTATGAAGAAATTTTCCAAAAATTTATATTATTTAAATTTCGAAGCCATTGCAATAGCTTCATTTTCTTTGAAAATTCGCTAAAAGAATCAGTCTCTCGGTGTGTTCAACCAAATGCGTTTCTGTTCAATTTTATTCTACTGCGTATTACTTTACTAAGAGGGAGAACGCCCTAACCAAGTTGGTCCGGTGGTATTCCCATCCAACCAGACCAAACCGTTTTGGTCTAACGGTCTGGTGACTTCCCACACACGGACCAACCGTCCGTCCCAACCACTGGAGGGGCGCGTTTTTGGCTCTCCCCAACCCGAACATAGGCCAGTGGTCGGGTCATGTATGGGTCCACCATCACACAATAAAGGCATCTGAATGGGCTTTCGTCTGAAGCGGATGGCTAAGGCATTCAGAAATTTGTAGGGCAACAAGCCATAATATTGTGTTTCTGCAATGGGAATGCGGAGAGCCAATTTGAGGCCTTTACCTTTGTTGTTTTTAACACCGCCCACCCAACCGCTCTTTGTTACTGATTTGGTAGTTTTTTCCAATGTGGAAGCCAGGGTATTACATTTCAAGTTTCTATCCCTAGGATCGCTCAAATCGAATTGAACGGGGGATTGGGGAATACGTCAATGGAATGGGTTAGTTGGTTTACCCAACTAAAACATTATATTATTTTTTACCTGTCACTGGTTTCAGTGTTCCCCTATATTTCATTTTACCATACAATACGATAAAATAGTAGTTATACCGGAAGGATTTGTCTTTCGTCAAACTCTAATCCATAGTAACTTCATAAATAACGATTTACTCTCATGTAAATATTTCAAATTAGTAGTCATAAACACGAATGTGAATGTTTACTAGTTTGTTGCTCACACTGAACATTGGTAGGTAAGAATTTATTCACTTAATGAAATCTTAATGGGTAGCAGCAGTTCTAGGAAGCAAGAAACCTAATAAAGGCGGTAACCAGTGCAGTTAGAACTGAAAAACAAGACTATTCTGGTCTAACTTTCCCCAAAAAGCGATGTTCATGATGACAGACAAAATTGGTAAGTACCTAATGCTTTTGGTTTATTATTTTCAATAATGAACCATTGGAATCGAGCATGAAGAAAATAAGTCTTACCCCCCTCAAAATTTGATGGTTTACGTTTCAAGGTATGTAGAATCCAAAACTGCAATAAAAACGCTGCAAATCCCTGCACAACGGTTTATTATTTTGTACAGAATACCCTCCTGTTACAGATCACAGGTCTCCGTATAGATAACCCTTCTATATAACATATGTACTATTCTACACATATTATGTAGATCGCGGACCTCCGTAGGTTAGTACCTAACCCCATACTCGTTACTAGGTACCTCCCTAAACCGTTGTGTAATAATTTACCTGTATAGGTTCCACTTCTGCGGAGATAGAATAATGAACCGTTGTGTAATAATTTGCCCATCAATAATACTTCAACGGTTGTTCAAGTTGCAAAAGTACCTTTCAACAAAATCCAGCCCCTTCTTGGTAGATTAGCCGTTGTGTAATAATTTACCGTGGTGTAATAATTTACCGTTGTGTAATAATTTGCCATTATGTAATAATTTACCCATCAATAATACTTCAACGGTTGTTCAAGTTGCAAAAGTACGTACCTATCAACAAAATCCAGCCCCTCCTGGGTAGATGAGCCGTTGTGTAATAATTTGCCATTGTGTAATAATTTACCTTCAATAATACTTTATCGGTTGTTCAAGTTGCAAAAGTACCTATCAACAAAATCCAGCCCCTTCTGGGTAGATGAGCCATTGTGTAATAATTTGCCATTGTGTAATAATTTACCCATCAATAATACTTCATCGGTTGTTCAAGTTGAAAAAGTACCTATCAACAAAATCCAGCCGGATCGCACACCCTCCGTAGGTTAATACCAAACCCCGTACTCGTTACTAGGTACCAACCTACATCACGAGGTAAATGTTGCTAAAATAATTCTGTCGATTGCAAACAGTACCTAACAAAAAGAAACGCACATCATTTTTCAAATGAAATAATATCACAGAACAACCAACTCGACCTCTTAGGTACCCCACGAATAAAATCGGCGCGTCCCTGGTGACGAGATTTCGTCTGTTGTATACAATTATTTCATTCACACTGGAGTCGAAAATGCCTGTGGGTGCAAACTTCGGGGCCTTACTGTGAACGAAGGGCTGGACGTACGATGCTCCGGGTGGTCTTAAAAAACCCGTAAGTTCAAGAACTATTTAAAACCGTAAAAACATTCACGTAAAAAAAAACGTATAGGCGTTTTGAAAATTTCAACCCCTATTTTGAACCCCTTAGAGATGACTGACAGTAACGACGAGCTTCGAGGACCAACTAGACCCCGAACGGAACCTATAACCCGAGTTTCATCAATTTTTTTTCATGGTAACTAAGAAGAGTGGCCCGTACGCCGTACGGCGGACAGACAGAAATATTTTTATTGCAGTTTTGGATTCTACATACCTACCTTGAAACGTAAACCATCAAATTTTGAGGGGGGGTAAGAATTTTTTTTTCATGCTCGATTCCAATGGTTCATTATTGAAAATAATAAACCAAAATATTTCTGTCTGTCCGCCGTACGGGCCACTTTTCTAAGTTACCATGAAAGAAAATTGATGAAATTCGGGTTATAGGTTCCTTTCAGGGTATAGTTGGTCCTCGAAGCTCGACGTTACTGTGAGTCATCTCTGAAGGGGTTCAAAATAGGGGTTGAAATTTTCAAAACGCCTATACCATTTTTTTACGTGAATATTTCTACGGTTTTAAATAGTTCTTGAACTTGCGAGTTTTTTAAGACCATCCGGAGCATCGTACGTCCAGCCGTTCGTTCACAGTAAGGCCCCGAAGTTTGCACCGACAGGCATTTTCGAATTTCGACTCCAGTGTGAATGAAATTGTATACAATTCAAACCAAATTTCGTAACCAGAGACGCGCCCACAATAGGAAATTGGCGGAGATGAAATCATTGCTAGGGATCACCTGATTATAATGGCGGAGTATTAAGTCGAGTTGGTTGTTCTGTGATATTATTTCATTTGAAAAATGATGGCTCTTTTGGAGTTTGTTGGTGGGTAGTGAAACTTGAACAAACGTTGAAGTATCATTGATGGGTAAATTATTATTACGGTAAATCATTACTCAACGGTAAATTATTACACAACGGTTCTGTTGTGATCGGCTGCTCCTCCACAACTCAATCTATGTCTGAACATGCTGTAACTCAGAGTGGGGACCCCCCGACCCCCCTCTGATCTTGTCAGGGGACTATATAAGAGCCAGGGTGCCACCAATAAACTAACCATTCTCAAATCAAGCGATCGACTCGTCTATCCGACTCCCAATCACTACACTGGTGACATCCGACGTGTGAGCTCCACCGCCAGCGCCCGCCGTTTGACAGCGTCGCAGCCTCCGCCTCCGCTTCAACGAGCCCCACCACGCGCGGCCCCCACCGACGCCACAGCAGCGCCCCACTCCGACGCCCGCCTCGACGGCTATCGCAGCGCCTCCCGCTACTTCGCCCCACCATCACCGATCCTTACATAAGGAAACGGACGCCGGCGCCGAACACACTTCAAGCTGACACCTCATTCGGACTGGCACCGAAGAGAAAACCGAAGATGACGGAGCAGAAACCGCAAAAAACGCCCGAAGCGAGCGCTCCTTCGATTCTCAAGCTCCAGCCGTTCGACCCCGCATTCCCGCACGTCTGGTTCGCCCAACTCGAGCTCATCCTCGCACACGAAGGCCTCACGACGCCACATGCGAAATTCGCCCGAGCCTTCCTCGCCCTCGAACCTCGACAAGCGGATCTATGCGCCGACATCAACCCCTCGCACACCAGTAGTTACCAGACGCTCAAAACACGCCTTCTCGCGACACACGCACCTTCAGATGGTTCACGGCTCACCGCCCTCCTCCAGCCGACATCCGACGACGAACTACCGTCGATCCTCGCTCGCCGACTCACCCGAGCACTTCCGGCTGACACACCCGCACCGCTCGTCCGACAGCTCTTCCTCCGCGCCCTACCCGAGAGCATACGTCTACACATAGCGGCCCGTGACGAACCCGACATATTGAAACTCGCTGCGCTCGCCGATCGCCTCCTACCATTCGCCCCGCCTCCTCGGGTGGCTACCGTCTCCGAAGAGGTCGAAGTGATCAACGATAGACGACAACGGCGATCCCCGACGCAGCCGGCGACGAACACACGCCGAACAACGAACACCCTATGTTTCTACCACCGCACATGGGGCCCACGAGCACAGAAATGCCGCAGCCCCTGCACCTGGCGCCCGAAACCGACGGGAAACGACAACGCACGGCCCGACCAGCCGTAACGGCCGTGCGCAACCCACCAACATCTCGGCTCTTCATCCGCTGTAAAAAAACCTCGCTACACTTCCTCGTGGACACCGGCTCCGACGTCTCGATCGTCCCGAACACCCTGCTCAACCGAAAAACAACACGTCCAAGCGCTCTACGTGCCGCAAACGGCACCGAGATCAAGATGTACGGCACACACTCCGCATTGGTACACCTACCAGATCTCCCTCCGTACGAGTGGACCTTCACAGTCGCCGACGTATCAACCCCGATCCTCGGCTCCGACTTCTTGACGTACCACGGCCTACTCGTTGACCTACCCAACGCCCGACTCATCAACGCGGCCACGCAGCGGTACATCACCGGGACAGTAGACCTCGTACCTCCGAGCCAGTCCATCTGTACGACAACAGCGAACGAGCCCCGTTTTCAAGCCCTCCTCGACGCCTACAAACCTTCATCGACACCATGCGATGCTCCTGTCGAACATCACATCGTCACGAAGGGCCCCCCGTGTCACGCGAAACTTCGCCGATTATCCCCGGACCTATACGCGAAAGCGAAGGCCCATTTCGGCGAATTACTAGCGGCGGGGGTCATCGAACCTTCGGAGGCGCCGTGGTCCAGCCCGCTCCACATCGTTCCGAAACCCGACGGTGACATTCGCCCCGTCGGTGACTACAGAGCGCTGAACCGACTCACTGTGCCCGATCGCTACACCGTCCCACACCTACACGATTTTACAACGGCCCTGTACGGGACTACAGTGTACAGCACATTCGACCTCGCCCGTGCATTTTTTCACTGCAAAATCAGCGAACGCGACGTGCCAAAAACGACGATCTTAACACCCTTCGGCGCCTACCAATTCAAGCGAATGAATTTCGGCTTACGAAACGCAGCGCAAACGTGGCAACGCTACATGGACCACGTCCTACGCAACCTGCCTTTCGTGTACTGTTACCTAGATGACATACTGGTCGCCTCGGCCACCCCTTCTGAACACTACACCCACGTACGCACGCTCCTCGAGACCCTCGCAAAATACGGCCTACAAATAAATACAGCCAAATGCCAGCTCGCACGCCCCTCAGTCAAATTTCTCGGCCACAACGTTTCAGCCGACGGGATAACACCCCTACCGGAACGCACGGACCTCATTAAGAAATTCCCGCGACCCACTACCGTGCACGAGCTTCGAACATTCCTCGGCCTCATTAACTTCTATCACCGAGCGATACCACGAGCCGCACCTACGCTCCGCCCCCTAGTGGAAATGATTCCACCCGACGCGAAGAAAAAGGACAAACGCACGCTCACGTGGACCACCGACGCAGCTGACGCATTCGACCGCGCAAAACGCTTACTCGAAACCTCCGTCACACTCGCCCATCCGGCCCCGACCCAACCTCTCGTCCTACACACGGACTCGTCGGATTTCGCCGTCGGCGCAGCGCTGCATTTCATCGACAATACGCACTTACGCCCGCTAGGTTTCTTCTCACGCACCCTCAACCCGGCTCAACGTAACTACAGCGCATTCGACCGCGAACTACTGGCTATTTACCTCGCCATCGTACACTTTCGCCAACAAATCGAAGGGCGCCCACTAACCGTATATACGGACCATAAGCCCCTCACGACCTCACTAACGACTCAGTCAAATACGGCCCCACCAACACGGCTCCGGCACCTTCGATTCATCTCAGAATTCACGACTGACATCAGGTACGCCGAGGGCCCAACAAACATCGTCGCCGACTACCTTTCGCGACTACCACCCACAGCCAACATGGCCCACGCAGTCACGGACTACGGCACCCCCTTCACGCTACAACAGCTAGCCGACGCACAGGCCGCCGATGACCACATTGCCAATATGAATCTCACACCACACCGAATACAAGGCCACGAGATCATGTGCGAAAATACCGACGCCTCGCCTCGCCCCTACATCCCTACGCCGCTACGCCTCGCGGTTTTTAAACACATACACGGGATGACACATCCGGGGATAAAGGCCACCACAGCCCTCATCCGCGCTCGATATTATTGGCCCGTCATGACCTCGTCGATACGGTTGTTCACCCGCGCCTGCCCGAGTTGTAACCGAGCGAAAACAACTCGACACATCAGGGCTCCCCTCGGCGAATTTCCCGACGCCGCGCCACTCGAACACCTGCATATCGACCTATTCGGCCCGCTACCGCCATCGGCTACGAAAAAGTACATATTATCAATGATTGACCGCGCCACTGGCTGGTTTGAATGCGCACCCCTCTCGACCATTTCCGCCGACGCAGTGATTACGGCCCTACATAACCACTGGATCGCCCGCTACGGCTCCCCGGCACGCGTAACCACTGACCAGGGCACCCAGTTCACCTCAGCCGAATTCCATAAATACTGCACGTCCATGGGCACGGAGGTACACCATACCAATACCTACCACCCTCAAGCCAACGGCCTCGTCGAACGACTGCATAGGGTCCTAAAAGACGCAATTCTCGCAACAGCCACTTCCCGCACATGGGCCACCCAACTTAGCGGCCTCCTCCTCGGCCTACGAAACCGCCCGGGCCCCGACGGCTACTCACCGGCCCAACGCCTCTTCTCGGCCACACCACGCCTCCCAGGGGATCTATTCACTCAACCGCCACCATCAACTGTGCCCCTACGCACCAACGAATCGTACCGCCACTACACACAGTCCTACGTGCCAGCAACTATGCGCACAGCGACCCACGTGTACGTGCGCGTAGACACGCCAAGGGGTAAACTCGAGCCACCTTACACCGGCCCCCACCAGGTGTTGACAAACGATGGAAAAACGATAACTTACCTCACGGACGATCGACAAACACCATCAGTCTCAATCGACCGATGTAAGCCGGCACCCCCACCTACGCACAACACGGGACCCACCACGACGCCACAAATCGCCCCCAACCACACAGCGATGGCCACAACATCACCACCACAGCACCCACGGCAACAACCGCTCCCGCGGAACCACGCCCGGAGCCCGAGCCTCGCCCGCCAACGCTACGCGCTCTACGCCACCGCCCCACGACACCGACCACAGCAGCCACCCGGACAGCCCACACGGACCCAACACACGCACCTCCCACGCCCGGCCACAGCCACAGCGACATCAACAAAATTTAATTAAAATTGAAAATTACTTAAATTCTGGGGGGAGCAGTGTTGTGATCGGCTGCTCCTCCACAACTCAATCTATGTCTGAACATGCTGTAACTCAGAGTGGGGACCCCCCGACCCCCCTCTGATCTTGTCAGGGGACTATATAAGAGCCAGGGTGCCACCAATAAACTAACCATTCTCAAATCAAGCGATCGACTCGTCTATCCGACTCCCAATCACTACAGGTTCATTATACCATCTACGTAGAAGGGGCTGGAGTTTGTTGGTAGGTACTTTTGCAACTTTTTTCACTCCTCATCTACAATTTCTTTTCAGAACTTCATTATGTGTGTTTCTTTTTGTTAAGTAAGTACTGTTTGTCAACATTTAACTCGTGATTTAGGTAGGTACCTAGAAACGAGTACGGGGTTAGGTACTAACCTACGGAGGGTCTGCGATCTACATAATATCTATAGAATAGTACATATCATATTATATAGACGGGTTATCTATACATAGAGCTGTGATCTGTAACAGAAGGGTATTCTATACAAAATAATAAACCGTTGTGCAGGGATTTGCAGCGTTTTTGACAGAGTAGTTTAATGAATTTCACGGCCAGATTTTGAGTGGTTTGTAACGATAATCTGTAGACTCCAAAAGACAAGATCCAAGTAGTTACTCGTCTGTACTGATATTAGACGATAAGGCGTAGTAGATAAAAACGATCAAAACTTTGCATTTACCAGTAACTTTGTTGATGAAGAGTTCAGATTTCGTCTTGCAGAACACACAGTCCATAGACAAGCAGCAGTGGCCGTCTTCAAAGATATAATTACTTTTCAGGAGCTTTTGTTTAACATGGGAGATGGACACGAATTCGCTATTCGCCGGTGTGTCCTGGCCGCTGATATCAGTCCTCGATCGGTCCAAACATCGGCATCCGGCGGAATACAGCAGATTTCGTTTGAACACAAATTTAGCTAACCGTGAACAGACAAACGTTTTGGAAGATTCACGCAGAACGGCCCAAGTCGCAGGCCGGCTGGCGTTCCGGCAAATAAACATACCACTGAACTTCAAAATACATTCACTACCGAAGCTACGGCAATATCAACAACATCTAACGAAATGAATGGTAAATTAATTTTATTCCATCGACAACTAGGAACTACTTACGGAGTGACAAATTAATAAAATAAATGACTACCCGCCAAAATCATATCACGACCTAGAAGACAGGGAGAGAGAGAGAGAGAGAGAGAGAGATAGTGAGTGAGTGAGAGTACTGACATGGAATAAAGGGAGACTTTCCATGGCACTCATAGAATACAGATACTACAGATGATACTACCGTGATGGCACTGATCACAGAACAGGAGGCTACAGAACTGCCACTCCCCCATTTTCCCGTGTCGAGAGGACGCTAGAAGATCCGATTTTCAGCGATCCATGCATCACGCTTTGCCCGCTGTCACCCTACTTGTTCCATGGAAGAAGCTGACCATCAGGAAAACAGCGCTGCGTAGTGGAGCCGGGCGAATCTCCTCCTCCCTACTAGAGACACTGGAATTACCAAGACGCCCTGCGCTACTGTAGCACAACACTCACCCAAGATTGCATCGATGAATACAACGAGAATTCATTTACAATCAAATAAGCATTATTTATCAAGGATACATGTATTGATGGAAGATATGAAATATTTTTTTTGTAATTTATTAATTTTGTTTTGAGATTTTTGAAATATTATGGTTTGAATAAAAAGAAAAAAAGGAAACGTTTGTTTTTCATTTGGTATCCCATCCTTTTACATTAAGTTATTATTAATGATAAGTTAATTTTGAAAACAAATTCAAAGGGGAACATAGGTAGTTGGAACTTTAGGCAATGGTAATATAGAAATGGTAGGTTTATCATGGCATGTCTAGGAGGATGTAGCAAAAATTATCTAATATGTTGAGGTAGATTTGGCCAAAGCATAAGGCTGCCAATTATAGGCGGGCCAGGGAGGCAGAGACGCACATTCGGGCAAGGTGAGACATGCTGGTTCCTGTCTGGTTGGAGGTGGTAATTTAATTTCAATCATAATGAAATATTTTCATAGGTGGATTAATGTCTCCCGATTATGTCTGGGTGAGAATCAACATTTCAAACATTCACCTTAATATTATTTACATAAGTAGGTGGGTATTGTAATAAGTCGACTGTTTTGAGTGTCAAGTAGGTATTCATGGTCAAACAGTATTTCCAGAAATTCCGAGGGGCATTTTATGATTACCTGATACAATTAGGTAGGTAGGTATTCATAATCAAAACAGAATTCCAGAAATTCCAAAATGGAGGGAGGGGTGGGGTGATGTCATTATGATTATTTGATAGGGACAATTAAGTAGGTAGGTATTCATAATCAAAACAGAATTCCAGAAATTCCAAGATGGTGGGGTGACGTCATTATGATTATTTGATAGGGACAATTAATTAGGTAGGTATTCATAATCAAAACAGAATTCCAGAAATTCCAAGACGGTGGGAGGGGTGGGGTGACGTCATTATGATTATTTGATAGGTACAATTAAGTAGGTAGGTATTCATAATAAAAACAGGAATGTCCCAGAAGGTTCTAGGGGAAATGAGAATTGAGAATGGCAAGGTGGAGGGGGGGGGGGGGGGGTGAATGTTCCAGAAGGTTGTGACCAGCTGTTGGGGGAATGGTGGATGGTGGTGAGGAGTGGAGATGGAAGGGGTGAGTTGTGGGGGGGGAGGGGGTAGATTAAGAAGGTGGGTGGAGGTCTGGAGGCGGCATGGGGAGGGGGGGGTCAGGAAGTGGATGTCTTGAGGTGGAAGTCTGGAGGTGGAGGTCTGGAGGAGGAGGTATGGAGGTATGGAGGTGGAAGTCTGGAGGAGGAGGTATGGAGGTGGAAGTCTGGAGGAGGAGGTCTGGAGGTGGAAGTCTGGAGGAGGAGGTCTGGAGGTGGAAGTCTGGAGGTGGAAGTCTGGAGGTGGAGCTATGGAGGTATGGAGGTGGAAGTCTGGAGGAGGAGGTCTGGAGTGGAAGTCTGGAGGAGGAGGTATGGAGGTGGTGGTCTGGAGGTGGAGGTATGGAGGTGGTGGTTTGGAGGTGGAGGTATGGAGGTGGTGGTCTGGAGGTGGAGGTATGGAGGTGGTGGTCTGGAGGTGGAGGTCTGGAGGTGGAGGTATGGAGGTGGTGGTCTGGAGGCGGCAGTGGGTGGGGTGGGTGGATGTCTGGAGACGGCAGGGGGCGGGTGGGTTGAGGTCTGGCGGCAGCAGGGGGGGGGGGGCGTTAGGGCGACGTCCATGGTGGGGGGTGAGGGTGAGGGGAGATGGTGAGGGAGGGTAGGGGGGGTGGGTGAGAGGTGGCGAGGGGTGGGGGGTTGATAAGGGGTGGGTGAGGGGGTTGGTAAGGGGTGGGTGAGGGGGTGGCGCCACCCGCTAAGGCCCCCTGGAGCTGGTTAGACTGACGTGCATGTTCAAACAGGAGTGTACCCAGGATCCCCATATTGACTCTACTGTAACAGTTGGCCCGATGAAGTGGTCACCAGCCGGCAGTTGACACTTTTCCCCTCTAGTAGCGGTGGGAACGACTGAAGGGATATTAACAGTAGCGGTAAGTGGGCTCTGAAAATGGTGGGCCACCAAACCGGAACACAAATTAAAAGCTTTTTCTACAAAATACCTGTACATGTTTTCCAACAGTGGAGTCTTCTTCTGAGAAATGGGTGGATTTTAATCAACCACAGCTCTTAGCAAGTCAGAATGTAAGCTCTGTGTTCACAATAGTTCTGACCAGTACCCGGGATTACCAGAAGCTAAAAGTTCTATAGCTTCATACTGACTAATACTCAGCAACTTCCTAAACTTTTAATCATCACTCTATCCTCGTAGGAAAACGTCGAAAATTTCGACTGTAAGTTAGCCACCGAATTCATGTGGTACAAAAATACAGAAGCAAATAAACTAAACAACAACTAAACCAGTCATGCAGCATGACTTAATGAGCGAATTTTCAAAGAAATATTCGAATTAATGGCTATGGTTTTGAATAAAGGAAAACTTCGGTCTAAAATTTGGTTTTCTATGTATATTCTCTTCGTATTTATTTTAATTTGTACGTTTTGTCCATCCTGATTCTACCGTTTTTTTATTACGTAATTGTACTAAGTGCTTATTTATTTGATCGCTGTGGGTTCATATTAGGTAGGATAGGGTAGTTAGGACTTTTGACTTACCTACTCAAGAGAGTGCAGTAGGTAAAGGAGTTGTTATAGAAAATCATGAGTGCTTCAAGTGCAGGTTGTTTTTCATGCAGGCTCAATCTTGAAATAAACTATGAAGGAAGGATGTGGTTTCTGGAAGGATCACTTGGAAGAACATGTGGGTGCTACGTTGAAATATTGTTCTATTCTAGTATTCAACATTGAGTGGACCTGAAACTGCTTGAGAATTATTGGAATCGAAAGAACGGGATCAGGCGATGGAGTGAATGAAAGAGAAAAGGAAGCTTGGATGCCGCCGCCATGCAGAAACACAAAGAAGGAATGCCTTTTTAAATTCCCGTCAGCTCAAGAAAACTAGTAGGTAGGCAACGGAAAATATTGTATTAAGTAGGTTCCTTAAGGCTAGCGTCCACTGGAGACGGGTCGCATCGGGGCGGGCCTCATCGCAAAAAGCGGGCATTTCGATCGTGAGTGTTTGCATGGAGATGCGTCCACTGCAGGCGGGTCGCATCGGAGCGGGCCTCATCGCATATTTCAATCGCCCCCCAGGCGGATTTTTGCGGCTGTGCGAGGGGTCCCGGCCCGCCCCGATGCGGCCCGTCTCCAGTGGACGATAGGCAGACGGATTTCAGATTTGACATCGAGGAGGGAATCTAATAAACAGGGGTGATTGTTTTATTTCATTATTTTATTCTCGGTTTAATTATTTTCTTTCATTGTTTCCATGGGTGTCGTCGGTACACGCAAATAGTAGCAACAACCATGTGGTAACTTGGAATTAAATGTACACTGAATGACTTGAAATAAGGTATATATTTTGAGAGTATCCGGAGGTGTAAAACATAGGTAAATACTGTAAATAGAATAGAATAGTTTGGTGGTGGTTGTAGTATTGGTTACAGTATGGATACCTACTACAAACCACAACAACTTTGTGTTTTGATTTGAATTTTCGTCAAGTTTGCGAATCTGCCATCAGTGAGACAGTGATAAATTGCTGTTGACGCCCGACCACTCTCTAATAATTATTAGGTAAGGTACCTACCTATTTGTAATTATATATTTTCATTAGCGAGCATTGTAGGTAGTAGAATGGAATGAAATGATAGTGTGCTTTTGCATGGCAATTGGTTGTAGAAATGCACGGTGTTTCCGCTTTTTAGATAAATCCGCAAATAAAGAATGGTACTCCCCGTACACTCTTCTCTTCAAACAGATGTCGTGGACCCAATAGCGGTGCTTCCTTTTCCGCTGTTTTCATTTCGCATTATCTTCATTTAATGCCAGCATTCATAGAAGTTCTTCGTCAGAAGAATCCATGGTGGAACGACGCAAACAAACAAAACACGGAACAGCAGAATGAGCACGAAACCGACCGCCTTTTTTCTCGTTCCCGCTCAATTTTTCCGATGCGATGCGCCCCGCCCCGTCACCCTCAGTGGACGCACTATCTATTTTGCGATGAGTCCCGCCCCGGCCCGCCACGATGCGGCCCGTCTCCAGTGGACGCTAGCCTTTATAATACATAAATTTAGTCAATTTATTGTTAAAAAAAAATCACATGATCGGTAGGCAATTACCAATATTGTGATTTTTTCAAAAGAAGGTCAGTACCTATTGGTAGCTGTTGAAGGACACATCCGTTTGAATTTGGCGCCAGATATTATGTTTAGCTGTTTTGCCTAACTTGCTCCTTCATGTTGCCACTTCGGTTTTGTTATGGAACTGATCCATGATAGTACAAACAGATGATATAAGATCCATGCGAGTTTTCCCGATATTAACGTCTTGCTATTTTTCTACTAATTAAAAATCTTCTTTAAAACACTCAGAGGCTATTTTCATCTCTTCCTCGAACAGGTTATGGGCCCAGGAAGGTAAATGAGTCTCAATAAAACACAATTAAAACAATAAAATTCTTAAAAAAGTGAAAAGTGTTGATAAAGTGTGGACTGCAACATGGCATCATCCTCGGCCTTTAGTGACATCAATGGCGTTGAAAAATTGGTGAACAACACGTCGTATCCCGCCTGGAAACTACAAACAACGGTAATATTTAAATCATTGCAAGCTTACCAAATAGTTATGGGTGAGATGAAGGTTCCAGATGACAGTAAAGAAAAGGCAGTTTGGCTGAAAAGAGATGCCGATGCTCAGCGGGTGATAGTGACGACGATTGATAAAAAGCTGCTGAATCTACTCTTAAATTGTGTCTCATCTTACGAAATGTACTCAAAACTATGTTCGTTGTTTGAAGGTGAAAACGAAAATAAAATTCAAGAGTTATATCAGGATTTCTTCACATTTAAATATAATAAAGGCCAGGATATGACCAGCTTCATTGGTGAGATGGATAATTTAGTATACAAATTGAGAGCCCTTAAACAAAATATTTCCGACGAAATGGTGATGTCTCGTTTGATGGTGGCTTTACCTGATTATTTGAAGAGTTCGGGGTTCCCATCAGCTTGGGACTCAACTCCTACCGCTGATAAGACACTAGACAGATTAAAAGTTCGTCTGATTAAAGAAGAATTCAGACATAAAAACCAAGACGTTGAAGTTCCAGTCGCGTTCAAAACTTCTAGCAGTAATTTTTACAACAGTAAGAAAAATAAAAATGAAAGTTCATCGCGCCCAAATAACAGCAAATCTGACGGTAAATCGAGCACTGTTCAATGTTGGTCATGCAAAGGACCGCATTACCAGAGAAACTGCCCTGATAATAGTGAATCCAATAAAAATCCTTGTAGATACTGTAAAAAGACCAATCATACTGATTCTCAGTGTTTTTTCTGCCCCAAAAATCGGGAAAATGTCAAAAATAAAGTCTCATATTTGACGTGCACTAAAAATGAAGAGTCTTCTTTTGATGCTTTCGTAGTTGACTCAGCGTGTTCTTTTCACATGATAAAAGACATGCATTTGTTCTCGAATTTGAAGGAAAATTGTGCTGTTGTGGGAACAGCTAAAAATAACGAAGTTTTGACTGCTGCAGGTACAGGAACAGTTGAAACTGATGATTTCATTCTAAAAGAAGCCCTATACGTTCCTGATTTGTGTACCAATCTGATATCTGTTGCTGAAATAACAAAAAATGACGGAGTTGTCTCATTCACTAAAGATAGAGTTCAAATTAAAAAAGGGAATAAAATTACTCTTCAAGGTGAAAGGCTCGAAAATGGCCTTTACCAAATAAAATCATCAAACGACACGTCTACTGCAAATATTAAGGCCCTGGTGACAAGAACCACTTCAGCTTTGGAAATGCACAGGAAGTTGGGACATCCTGGTGCTTCATCCATGAAGAAAACAGTAAAATTAGTTCACGGTACGAAGTTGACAGATAAAGAGATCGATTCCATGCCAGCTGTATGCGAAATTTGTTTAAAAGCAAAGCAAACTCGACTGCCTTTCAGCACAGTTAGGCAGAGAGCTGAGAGACCACTTCAGCTGCTCCACTCGGATCTCCTAGGACCATTTGGCACAGAAACATGGGATGGTAAGCGATATATATTGACCATTCTCGACGACTTCACTCACTATGTGACTGTCTATCTTTTGGCAACTAAAAATGAAACATTTGAATACATAAAATCGTATGTGCTGCATAGTGAGGCAGATAAAAACCTTAAAGTTGCAACAATCCGTTGTGACAATGGTACAGAATATACGAACGATGAAATGCGAAAATGGTGCAAAAATAAAGGAATTGAACTAGATCTTACAGTTCCAGGGACTCCGCAGTTGAATGGAAAAAGTGAACGACTTGGAAGAACCATAATGAACAAAGCTAGAGCACTGCTGATGGACTCGGACCTAAATGATGAAATGTGGGGCGAAGCAGCTTTTTTCGCTGCATACTTGGTCAACAGAAGCTATTCTGAAACTGTTGATGTCACCCCATCTGAAAAATGGACCGGAAGAAAACCAGACATGTCTCGCGTTCATCGTTTTGGGTGCTGGGCGTATGCTAAGAAGACTGGACACCTAAAAAAGCTAGACTCACGTACCGATAAATTGATTTTCGTTGGTTATGCTCCAAATGGCTTCCGACTCTGGGATGCTGCACATCATCGAATCGTCCATGCAAGAGACGTCGTATTTTATGAAGGTGATAGTCCTTCAGATGATGGCCAGAAAGTCCAGGAAACCATACCTTTGTGGGAAACAAGAACCAGCGAAGGTGAAAATAATGATGAGGATGACACCCTGAGTGAATCTGAAGAGTCTGATGACAGCACAACTGAAATAAACTCTGAAAATCTGGAAAATGGTCAAGCTATGGATGACCATGATAACAACGAAGATGACAGACCTCGAAGGACTACTAGAGCTCCTTCTAGATTTGACGGATTTGTCATGCTATCCTACAAAGAAGCTATAACAAACCCAGATAGTGACAAGTGGAAAGTCGCATTGGAAGAAGAAAAGAATTCATTGGCTGCAAATAAAACATGGGAATTTGTTGACGAAAAGATGGCATTTGGAAAAGAAGTTCTATCCAATCGATGGGTTTTTCGTGTGAAGGACGACAACACCTATAAAGCTAGATTAGTTGTGCGTGGATGTGAACAAGGAGATCACGTCGACCTGGAAGAAATCTACAGCCCAGTGGTGAGTTCCGACTCACTGAGGATAATGTTTTCTATTGCTGCATCTGAAAATCGTCACATAATAAAATTCGATATTAAAACTGCTTTTCTCTACGGAAAACTGAAGAAAGAAATTTTCATGAAAGTACCAGAAGGCTACAACAAACCTGGGAAAGTCTGCAAATTAATGAAAGCACTGTATGGATTGAAAGAAGCACCTGCAATCTGGAATGGACGTTTCACCGAAGTTTTGAAGAACAAAGGATTTCAACCATTAAAATCTGATAGATGCTTGTTCAAAAATAAAAATAGTTCAATAATTATTGGTATCTACGTCGATGACGGACTTGCAATAGGAAATGACCTAGTTGAACTTCGTGACGTCATCAACGAATGAAGAAAGTATTCGCCCTAAAATCCGAAGAAAATCCCTCCACGTTCCTTGGGATGGATATACGTCGTGATGCTTCAGGAATAACACTATCACAGGAAAATTATGTCAATGGAATTCTTCAAAAATTCGGAATGAACAACGCCAAGCCTGTAAAAACACCTGCTATCAATGAAGACTTGAGAGCTAGATCTTTGAATAAAATAATGTACCCCTTCAGAGAAGCTGTGGGTAGTTTGCTCCACCTCTCTACAAAAACTCGAGCTGACGTCGCCCAAGCTGTGAACCAAGCGAGCAGACATATTGAAAACTACTCCCAAGATGATGTTAATGCCTTAAAAAGAATCTTCAGATACTTAGCTGGTACACGTTCAAGAGGAATAAAATTCGCTGCTGATAAAGATCTGCAAGCTGTGATTGCATTTACTGACTCTGATTATGCTGGTGACACTGAAAGCAGAAGAAGCACAACTGGTTACATCGTCATGTACGGTGGTGGACCAATCACCTGGTGCTCCAGAAGACAACCAATCGTGACATTGTCTTCAACAGAAGCAGAATACGTCGCCGCCGCCGACTGTTGCAAAGCTGTAACCTACCTGAGAAGCTTGATAGAAGAACTTGTTGGAAAACGAGTAAGTGTACAGCTTAACATAGACAATCAAAGCTCAATCAATTTAATAAAAACTGGTGTAGTGAATAGACGAAGCAAACATATTGATGTTCGTTATCAATATATTAGTAGAGTCAATATGCGGGTCCTGGCGCATTCCTGTTTCAACATGCTCGTCAGTCTAACCAGCTGCTGGGGGCCTTAGCGGGTGGCATCACCCCCTCACCCCGCCCTTACCAACCACCTCACCCACCCCTTAACCCCTCACCCCCTCACTCCCCCCTCACCCCCTCACACCCCCCTCACCCCTCACCCCTCACTCCCCCCTCACCCCCTCGCCCCCACCCCTCACTCCCCCCTCATCCCCTCACTCCCCCCTCGCCCATACCCTCATCCACCCCATTACCCCCCCCCCCCTGGACGTTGTCCTATCGCCCCCTGCCGCCTACAACCGCCCCCTGCCGCCTCCAGACCTCCACCCACCCCGCCACCTGCCACCTCCAGGCCTCCACCCACTCCGCCCTCTGCCGCCTCCAGACCTCCACCTACTCCGCCCTCTGCCGCCTCCAGACTCCACCCACTCCGCCCTCTGCCGCCTCCAGACCTCCACCCACCCCACCCTCCTCATTAACCCCCTCACCTCCTCCTACCCCTCCGCCCACAAACCTTCACCCATCACCCCCCCCCCCCCCCCCACCCATCATCCACCATCACCCATCAACCTCCTACCACCCTCACCCCCCCCCCCCCCCCGCCACATCCCCTTGCCCTCGCCACCCCCACCACCTCTCACACCACCACCCCCTCACCCATCACCTCCAACCTTCTGAACAATTCTATTCCCCCCAATATCAAGCTGTGCCTACAAGGACCTGTGTGGGCAGGTCTAATCAAATTTGGAAAGGCCTGGACAATCACCCAGGCCACTCACCCACCTTAGAAGGACCTGTGTGAACAGATCTAATCAAGTTTGGGAAGGTCTGGACAATCACCCAGGCCACTGAACCACCTGCCTCAGCAGGTCTGAACAATCATCCAGGCCACTCACCGACCTGCCTCAGCAGGTCTGAACAATCATCCAGGCCACTCACCCACCTGCCTCAGCAGGTCTGAACATGCGCGCCTCAGCCCACCCTATATAAGGAGCAGCGGACCTCCCAGCAGCCACATATCGTTCTGAGTTCTCAACACAGCAACAGCTCTCTCTCACTCTCTCTCTCTCTCTCTGCTCCTCACTGCCAGTACTCCAGTTTCCTTAGCACCAAATAAATAGGAACCATTTAAGGTATTTACCCCTATTAATTTCTTGTTAGGAAATTAATTTTTTTGAAGTACCAGCACCCCCCCCCCCCCATCCCTTAATATTTTCCCAATAACTGTAGAAGTTTTTTCTTAATTTTTTTCCTCACTCATTTTGTGTTTACTTTACTTTGATTTTCATTTATTTCCCTTCTCTATAATTTTTTTTTGTTTCATTTCCCACGTCCTGCAATAGATTTTCTCACTAGTTGAGCCCAACTTTCGAAGAAGTATTTATTTAATTTACCCCAACACAGATTTTTCACCCCCTTTCCCATAATAGTGTTCTTTTTTTTCCCATCTCCTACGATAGTTTTTTCCCCCCTCAAGCTTTGAAGAAGTATTCATTTAATTTACCCCAACTCAGTTTTTACCCCTTTCTCATAGTAGTGTTCTATTTTTTTTTCTATTTGTTTTTATACTCCATAATATTTTTTCTCTTCTCATTTCTTGAGACACAATTTCGAAGAAGGATTTACTTATTTACAATTTTTTGGTCCCCTTTTCGCGTTCATTTTTTTTTCTTGTTCAGAGGTTTCATAATTAATTTATTTTCCTTAAAAGAGAATTTTCCTTTTTTTTTCATTGTTATTCCATTTCATAGAAGAGCGTTAATTTGATTTTTTTCCCATAAAAAAAGGGTTTATTTGTTTTTTTTTTAATTACCTGTATAAGAGTACTTTTCTATTTTTTTATTGGAAGCATACTATTCTTTTTTTTTTTTTTTTTTTTTTTTAGTAAAAATGGCATCGTCATCCAAAACATGTTCATTTTGCAAATTGCCCTTCCCGTGCCACTATATGCTATTGCAGCACGAGGGAACCTGTGGGCAAAGGACGGCTGAAGATGATTTCGTATTATGCGACAGGTGTGGCAGTAATTTAAATTCTCCTGCCCATAATAATAACTGTGACGCGCCCCCGCTTAAAAAAACGCGGTTTTCTTCCCCACCCCCACCACCACCAGAAGATGTCGATTTTTTTCACTGTATTTGCCAGTATTGTGGGGAAGCGTTTAATAGTCCGTCTGAACGAATCAATCATGAAATTTTACACACTAGAATTTCTTATTGTGCGAAATGTGGGGAAGTTTTTCAAGACATATTAGATAAGATAAGGCACGAACTAGGGTGTAAATCTGATTTATTATGTGATACCTGTGGTGGACAATTTGCTAGTGCAGCCCTCTTTGAAGCCCACCGACCATTATGTAGTACAGTGCCATCTGTTGTTAACAATAGCAGAAGGCCCACAGACCCCCATGTAAGAAACTTGTTGGCCACTCAACCTAATATTGATTTTATCTTACCCTATGAAACAGCATTTAAAAGTCGAATCGCTTCATATTTTATACAATCAAATTTTATACTGGATCTGCCATTATTTTTACATGACGTGAGGCACAGGTTAACTCGGATTTTAGTGCAAAACCTCTCTGATCACGGCCCCGTCAAATTTAATATATTCGTCGATTGCCGCATGGTGAACATTTTAAATGAAAACCTAGAGACCAACGTTAAAGTAAAGAATGAAATTTTATTCGATCATTCAGAAATTGAAAGTATTTTAAACAACATGTTTAAGAAGCTGAACGATGAATTAACAGAATTAGAACTAAAGAAGAGTGGGTGGAAATTAGAATTAATTTGTGGGCTGCGCTTAAAAATAAACAAATATTCCCCATTACGTGGAGGGGCTGGACCCATTAAGGTGCCTAAAATGATAGCTGATAGAAAAGCGTGTATCAGTGTCCCAAATGACGACAACCGTTGCTTTTATTACGCCATTTTAGCTAAGTTCGTTTCACATCATGTAAGGAGGGTATTTCAATATCGGAATATCCCTCACCGCTACGATTTCAGCTGCGTTTCTTTTCCCACCTCCCTACACGACATTAAAATATTCGAAGCTAAAAACAATATTTCTATAAATATATTTACTCTGAACGAAAAGAATATTGTGTGCCCAAAGAAGGTCGTGGATAGGGAGTTGGATGACCACAGGGACCTCCTAATGCTAGAAGAAGGGGACAATAGGCACTACGTGTACATTAAGGATTTCAACAAGTTAGTTGGCAGTCAAATTACAAAACATAAAGGAAGAATAAATATATGTAAGCGTTGTTTGTGGTATAAGAAAATCGATCCACTTTCAGGAGATTTACAAACTCATGAAAATGTATGTAACAGGAATAAACCTGTGGCTGTATCGATGCCCAAGGAAGAAGACAAATTCGTTGAATTTAAGGAGGTTGAGCTAGCACTGAGGGTTCCATTTGTTGTATATGGCGATTTCGAAAGCTTGTTACCAACAGTGCAATCCTGCCCACCGAATCCGAACAACTCCTACCAACTCCCATATAACAGACACGAGCCTAACTCTGCATGTGCATTTTTATCGATTGATCCCTCAGTTTTACCATATGCCCAACATTTGGAACAGTTCTTTTCATACAGAGGTCCTGACGTAGTCGAGAAGCTGATGAATTTCTTGACATATATAGCTCAGGAAGTGGAGAAGGTGTATGCCCGCAAAGTTCCCATGATCCCACTTACTGTAGCTCAACAATTGGATCATGACGCTGCCACTATTTGCTACATGTGCGACAAGTCATTCAGTTCAAACAATAGAAAAGTATATGACCACTGTCACATCACAGGCATGTACCGGGGTGCTGCCCACAATAATTGCAATATCAGGTTTAAGGCACCATCGTTCCTGCCTGTATTTTTCCATAATCTGTCTGGGTACGATTCTCATTTCTTAATTCCAAATCTCAATTCAGTAGATAACAAAAGAATTAAAGTAATTGCAGCAAACTCTGAAAAATATATTAGTTTTAGCAAGTATGTTTCCAATAGATTTTGCATAAGATTTTTAGATAGTTACCGATTTTTATCTAATAGCCTCGACCGTCTGAGTCAAAATTTAAATGATTTTAATATTTTACCCCGTTATTTTCCCGATCCCCGTTTACTAGAGCTCGTCAAGCAGAAAGGTGTTTACCCATACGAGTATATGGATTCTTGGGACCGTTTCCTCGAAACCCAATTGCCGCCAATTGATAAGTTTTATAGTAAATTGAGGCATGCGGGTATTTCTGAGGAGGAGTATGAGCGGGCCCAAAATGTGTGGCAGGAATTCAACTGCGAAACCCTCGGTGACTATCACGATCTCTATTTAAAAATTGACACC